>CM060448.1:97518441-98152607 GCA_030545235.1 Helianthus tuberosus
ACACGTAAGCTAATAACCTGTATAGGTAAACAATTAAAATTTAAATAAAATATTAAGAAATTAGTTTGATGGTTTTCTATTTACATAAACATACGTCTTTGTATGTAAAAAGTATAAAGGTAAATAATATGAAATATTGATTAAAAAATAAAATAAATAATTTAGCTTTGTTTTTTTTTGTTTTTTTTTTTCATTTTTAACTTCACCATGTGTGTGTAATATGTTGCAATATGATTGTTGTTTTTTGGTGTTTGTCATGTTCATATATGTGCTTACAAACCGAAAACATCAATGTTAGACAAAACCTATAACTAAATTCCAAGAGAGTAAGAGACGAATGATTAGGGCAATAGAGAGGCTTCTTTCCTCTGTTCTAAACTCATATTCTTTTATTTTTTACATATTATATAGGTTAAGTTTCCTTGTATTACACGGGTTGTATAAAGAAAATACTTCTTATAAATCTATAGATTCAATAATTTACATATAGATGTAGATGCTACTATCTTCAACGTTTGTATGTGTATACTGTAACCATCATGACTTCAAAGATCTTTAAAACTCACAATGATTTAATTGTTTTACATTACCACACTGCGGTTTTTGGATCAAATCTCAGTTCCCAAGTCGGTCAATAGTGAAAGTCCTGCTTCAACGTTAGCATGTGTGGCTTGCTACTAACATTCACTATTTTTAGATGGACAAATACCCCATTTTTTATTTCATGTTTACAACATTAAATATGAACTCTGTCACTATGTTATAAAAGATAAATAAACACTTGGATAGTTGGATACATTAATGTACCTTTGTTACATTATTGAAGGATCCCAAATTAGTTAAAATGGTCAGAACTTCTCAAGGGACTGATGCACCAAGTGCTCGCGATCATCCTCTTAATACTTTAAGCACCATTGTTTCTGGTGCTCAGTCCTACAAAGTCCAATCTCTTAAGCACCATTGTTTCTGGTTGGTAAGGTATCATTAGGTGTTTCTACGTTTGCCAAAACATGTACAAAAACCACCAAAAAGCAGCCCATCATATCAAAACTGTGACACCCCGCGAAAACGCTTAGCATATTCGATAACTGCACGCTAAATTTCGGGGTGAAATTTCTTTCAACTTGGGGATAATTTGACAACTCGCACACCCCGCCTCATATCATTCTTTTTATGTTTCACTGTACATTTTAATTGTATGAGATTAATGTAAGTATTGATATTAATATGACCTGCTCTCTCTCTCTCTCGATCTCTATATATATATATGTTTATGGCAATGTGGAGTGTTATATGTGACAACTGGCAATTTCTCATGTATCCGTCCAATATTAAACAGTAATTTGTTCTTTAATGACTGTGTATGCTTGAGCCAATGATATGAATGAATATCTGATTACTGCCATATACATACAAATGCATTTCATGTTTATCATTATTACATACAACACAAAGTGGTTTAATTAGTGCACAGAACAAAGTTAGCACATTTATCAGACAAACTAAAAGTACTGACGGGAGTTCAGTACTCAGACAGACATGATGTTAAGACACAAAATGAGCCCCGAAACCAATAGTTACACTAGAATAGTGTGTAGGAAAGTAGGGATTATAAAACTGCCTTCCGAGTGATAGTTTAAGTGCCGGAAAGTGCCCGAAACACACTAAAACTGTAGAATTCTGCACAATTCAGCAAACATCAGCTTTTTAACTCCAAACTATAATGCATAAATGTGGTTTAATGGTCCAGAATACCTTCATAAGTGTCGGGAATCAAAACTGTCATAAAAGATAAAATAAAGCACGCTAAACTGCGCAATTTAGCACCTTAATGAACCAGTAACCAAACGAACAACCGGACACTAGCTAAAACACCAAAATTACACTAGAAACATTGTTTTAGTGTTACCAAGCTAGTTATGATCATCAAACACCATATTACACCCTAAAACACTATAACACACTAAACACTAACTAATGCCCTTGATTTCTAAGTAGATTGCTTAACTTGTAATTGAAACACCACCAATACCCCCCCCCCCCCATAGTTGACGGTCATAAGTGGCTCCCCCACTAGTGATTTCTTTCAATTATTTTATTAGATATGTATAATTGATATGAAACATAAAGACCAATGGTTAAACAAATGTTGGAAAGATTTCTTTAAAAACCAAAAATACTTGACCTCATTTACATTTCAACACTTCAAACAAACTTCACCTCTCTTCTTCTTCCCCTCCATTCTCGGCTCACACCCACTCACATACAACCTCCATTTTCATTCCATTCTCATACATTCTAAGGGTTCACAAAGGTGTAAGAAGCATATCTAATAAGCTTGGAAGCATTGGAAGTGGAAGGACCTCATCTAGGAGCTTTTTTCCACTCTATTTCTTCATCATCTGCATACTTGTTCTTCCCTAGCCTTAGAGCTAGTAGTAAGCCCCTTTAACCATGTTCTTACTTCTAATTTTAGTGGTTAAAATGTTATGTAACATGTTAATCTTAATAATCTTAACAAAACATGAAGATGATCTTGAACATAAAGCTCACAAACATGAAAATCAAAGATGTTTAAGTGTATGTAGTATACTTGTTTGTTGATTTCTTGTGATTATGGTGTAGATCATCATATGAGACTTGCTAGATGATGATTAAACACATGATCTAGCAAGTATAAGGATGGATCTTGTGGAATTTGTGATGATCATCCTTTATGTTAATCATGAACTTGAAGGTGAACTTGTTTTAGTGTATAATGATTATTTCTACAAGTTATATGTGTTAAGAATAAAAGATTTCAAAGATAATATTTTCAAGAAACCAAAGTTTATTACAAGATTTAACATGAACTTGGTTTTTAAAGGAAGTAAACATGTTTTAAGGGTTAAATCAAGGGTGCAAAGTGTAAGTAACAAGAAAAATACAAGAAGATTGATTTTTGAAAAATCATCATACAAGTTGTGAAGAGTGAAAATTCACAAGAATGAGTTTTATAACATAACAACCATGTTTTTAGTGTTACTAGACTTTACTAAACAACATGTTAAAATACTCCACATTTTGGTTAAACTTCAAGTTCATGACATGTTAAAATGCATATTTTTTTGGCTCTTGGTAAGTTATGTGTAAATTGTTGATGATTGGTGATGAGTTTTTTTTTTAAAAAATGATATGCTTTTAAGCATGGAAACCTCCATTTTTAAGCGGAAACTATGGAAAAAAAATTTGTAGAAATTAAACACTTAGAAAAATATTTTTAAACAAGTGTTAACAAGTAAATTTTGATCATGGTTTTCATATAAAAATTTGCCATAATTTTTATTACAAAAATTACAAATATTGGAGGTTGATTTTTGATAATAAAAATCACTAAGTATATATTTAGGAAAACATATATTTAGATGTCACAAAATTGTGTGTTACTTGTATATTGATTGTAATAATTATATTACTTTAGGAACTTGAAAATAATATAACACACCAAAATACCAAAATGTGAAATATAAAATATTACCAAAATCCCAAGAAAATAAATATTTAAACTATACACGAATATTGGACAAACCGGACAAGAACTTTGGACTATATTTATATATATATTTCGGAAATAAATTCGTAACTCGAAAAGTATGACGAATGGTATTTTTGAAACCAAGGAAAAGGCAAGATATGAATTTTTACAAAATATATCATATTTTGTCAAATAGAAAATATATTATTTTTGAGTGGAGAAAAATATATATTTTCTTAAACAAGTTAAAAATATATTATTATTTTGGGTGAAAGATAGAAATATATATTTTCTAAAGTTAATCTTAAAAATATATATTATTTTTGAGATATATATGAAGGTATATTTATTTTTGCCAAGTTAAGTTATAGATATTTTTCTATAAAAATTCTCTTAAAAAATATGAATATTTTAAGAATACAAAGTTGGTGATTTTTAGTTGTCTAAAAATAATATTCCGGAATATTATTTACAAGTTAAGTATAAATACTTAATAAATACAAGAAAATACGTATCCTCATACGTACAATTATACACCGGAATACACCACCAATACTTGGCAAAATACACAAGTATAAGAATACACAAGTACAAGTACACCCATACTTGGGAAAATACGTATGTGGAAATACATAATAAACCAAGTTGAGATATATTATTTTAATGATATTCCAAATAATTTGATAAATTTAATTTAAGTTAAAATATTAATATTTTAACTAATAATTATAAACTTTGGAATTATATAATGCATATCAAGGATGTAACTCAAAGTTGTAGGATCGTTTTGAGACCCAAACGAGTCGTTCAGAAGAGCTTTTCTCAGTTTGAGCGGCGGAAACAAACAAACTGAGTTCAATTCAGCAAGTATTACACTTTAAACTGTCGAATATATTGATTGAATGACTTTTACAGTGACTCGACACTTTGGCAGCACTTCGTTGCAAACCGAAAGACTGTTCTATCTGATTTCGCTCAAGACCGCCTATTTATAGACTCAGGGTTCCGCTTGAACATATGCATTCACTTCAAGCGGAATCAGCTACATTAACTTCGAGCGGAATCAGACAACTCATCTCGAGCGGAATCAATATCATGCTATTTCGCTTGAAATGACATGATGTCATTTAAAGCGGAATCAGCTCTAATTCAAGTATTCTCGCTTTTCATGCCCTAATCTAACCTATTCTATACAAGACTCGATACAAGACGTAGACGACAGACGGATGCAGCAACAAACTCCCCCTCAGATGTTGACGGAGTCTTCAGTGTCGAGTCTTCGCATCTTCAGTCTTTATCAGCCTTTGGGCTTCTCTTTGAAGTATTTGACATTGTAAGCATCCTCAATCTCTATCTTCTTTTCCCTGGCTCTTTGTCATTCAGACTCCCCCTCTCAATCAGCTGGGATCGCAGTCTGGCCTTCACAAATTCATAATCCATTCCAAGATCGTGACATGGCTCTCCTCCAGCTCAGGTTATCTGCACAATCTCTACCTCAAACATAAGATTTCTGATATACACCTTTAATTCACTCAGACACCACTAGTAGATTACATCACAAACTGATCTACCAAAAAACCCTCTGATGAACCACTTGCAGGTGTAACAAATACAAAATTTCTTATGACCACTTGTAACAAGATTTTAAAGTCTTTCACACACAACACTCCCAAACCAGTTCTTCAAGTTTAGCACTTGGAATTTTGAAAATTAGCTCTTCAACACCAGTTGTCAAAAATCTTTTTGAATTTTTCAAAAATTATGCTAAAACACACTAAAAATCTTTTTGGAATTTTTGAATATAAAGAAATGCAGTAAAGAAATATTTACAAACAATATTTTTGTGAGTTTGTGTAAGAGGATCATATCAGTTTATGAGACAAGTCACCAACACCGTTAAGCTTTAAACATTTTAAGTTCTAAACGATTCACTTAGATTGTCAGTATACTGGTCCTCTTAAATTTTCACACAAAGTTCAACTGATCCGAGATACAAGATTAATGTTTTGAGCACTTAAACTTATTTGCGTATCCCACTACTTGAATATACTCCCGTATCCAGATCCCAATATTCAGTCTTACAGGTGAGTGTACCTAGATGATATCTGTAAGGGGTTATACTGCGAGGGCCGTGAGAGCTCAGGTCGATACTTCCGTATACGCAGAGAGATGACGGCTTCGACTTTTGGTGTGTCCCATTTAGAGGATCTTTTGATTACAACAGCAATGACTATCAATTTTATTGTTTCATCAATTTGCTGAGGGCGGCGCTATTTTTCAAGCAAGCGGAAAGTATTCTCCGGGGACTAGGCCATTGCTTCCGCAAAATCAGAAGTCCCGGGATAATACCCCAGATATCACTGAGCATAAAGACCTAGTATCTCAGAAAGAGGGACCTTTCAAACAAGATTTCGGGGGTTACCCATATATCCAAGAAATGTTACCCACGAATTAAGCAAGTTTGAAATTTAGGTTTATATCTCGTCACAATCTACTAAATGTGCGAAAACCTACCGACACATCATCAGTAAGATTGTTTATCACATTAAATCTTTCCATTTCTTTAGCATGTTGTGATAGTCCACTGATGTACTATCATTTCCTCTTCTTTGACACAAAAACTCATTTTTGATTTTATCATGTTTTTGGATTTTTCAAATTTTCAAATGTTTTTGGATTTTCTAAAATACTTACTCCCCCTAAAATTCAAATACATGTAACGGAAATTTGAAAACAAATTTTGATACTCTACCTGTACAGTTTGTTTTCTAAAAAAATTGACAACCGATATCAAATCACTTCAATTCGCCATCCACTTGGCATAAACAATCAGAACTCCCCCTCACAACAAACTATTTTCCCATTGTGATTTCAAAACACTTAAGTTTGTTTTAATCAAACGGTTTTTCCGGAAAATTAGTTTAATTTTACCACTTGTAAAGTTAGGGGTTCATCACTTTGTTTCCAAATATCACTTGTATGTGTGGTCCAATCAAGTTCAAATTAATGACCTTGATTAACCACTTGTAGGAAAATGCAAGTACAACTTAATGTCCTTGATTTACCACTTGTAAAAACACAATCATCTAAGTGAATTTCTTAAGAAAGATGCCGATACCTACTCCTCACTTACCAACCTGGGAGTTCCGGCATAGTCGTTCACCTGTAAACATTTCAACCACTTTAACTTTTTCACAAAAACAATTTTAAAGAATGATGCCGATTCCTGATCCACGATTACAAACTTGGGATCTCCGACAAGTCAGGTTTTTAGTCAAAGAAAATATCCACGCCTGACCAGCCTTGGGTGTTACTGAGTCATCATCACTTGGTTTCTTACGTTTCCTCTTCTTCTCATAGAACTCTTTAACCCCTTTGACTTTTCGATCAATCATTTTTCCAAAAATATGTTTTACAGTGGGGTTAAAAGCCTTTTCAACATCAAAAACCTTTTTATCATCATAAAATTGGTTTGATATCTCAACTTTACCAATTTTCTTTTTAAAATTTTCAGCTCGAAGTGGTGGAAAATTATCATCATCCACAGTCGGAACTGATTCTGCACCATTTTCAACAACCTGTGGCTCCTCTGATTTTGTGGAATCAGATTCATCGCCAGAAGATAGCTCCTCTGATTTTGACCTATCAGAATCATCGCTAGAACTATCAACAGACTTCTTAACAACCCATTTCTGGTTGTCAGATTTAGCTCTTTTGTTGTAAAACTTGTTTGAACATTCACCAATTTCAAATTTTGAGTTTTTGAATAATTTGGTTCGGTCAATTGGTGGTTCAAACTCAACCACTTTCTCTTTGAGTTTAGAAACTCCCTGTTTGGTTTGAATTGCTTGCGAACAGTTCACCGTAAGATGTCCAATTCTATCACATTTGAAACAGGTTCGAGTTTTCTTTCCTTGACCAGCAAACTTCATCTCTTCTTGCTTCTTTGCAAGGAACTCACTATTTGACTGCCTCCAGAATTCTTTCTTTTCTTCCTCATCTGCTGAGGTACCTGAAACAAATGTCATCTTTGATTTAAAATCACGAACATATTTTTCATTTTTCTGTTTTTCTGTTGGATTAAATCCAAGACCTTTCTTTTTGAAATTACGATTTTGGTTTGGTTTCTTTTGAAAACCAGAACTGTAACCCTTTTTCTTGTTTAAACGTTGTTGAACTCTTGAGGTGTATTTTTTAGGTTTTTCGTTAAGATTTAAATCTTTTATTTCAGAAATATTAATTTATTTTAATTTGAAAACCTTTTTTATCAGTTCATATTTGACACCTTTTATTGGAAATTCCTCATCAAAATATAATTTGTCAGAATCATTCAAAGTATATGCAACTTTAAACGTTTCGTCATTCAAATTAGATTTTGATAACAGGAATTCTTTGTCATAAACTATTTTGCCCTGTTTTTCATTTTGACCCGGAATGTTGGACTCAGACTTTGACTCTGACGTGGACTCCAACTTTGACTCCTCTATTTCATCATTATCTAACACATGATCCACCACTTTCTTCATCAATTGAGATTGTTGATCAGTGTTAGACGATGTAAACATGACATCAATACTTTCTGGTAAATTGACTGTAGACTCTGACTCCCATTGCAAGTTTGTTGCCTTTTTGACTCTTTCAGAATTTGGATTTCTGGGTAAAAATCAAATTTCCAGCGGGGGTGGACACTTGTTGTAACTGACATTTTGTTTCTTACCAGAATCCTTCTTGTCAGTTTTTTTCTTTGTATCACTCTTCTTCTTGTTCTTCTCTTCTGGAGTCTTTTCTTCAGCTACTTTTCCATCATCATTCTTTTCTTTAGTTACTTCATCCTCTTCAAATGCCTTCATGCCTTCAACAGTTGGATAAATTCTGTCAATGACATAAGAAGTACATGAGTAACTTTTCAACAAACGATTTACTCTTTCAGTTTCAATTCTTTGTAACTCCAATTTCTGTTCAAGAGCAGCACACTTCTCGATGTAGTTGTTCACAACTTTCTGCTTGATCATGAACGCTCCCTGAAGTGTCTTCATTGCAGTTGCTTGCTCTTCACTAGTGTCATTGTACATATTCATCGCTTTGTTGAGCACATCATACGACTCCTTTAATCTGTTCATGTTGTGAATCAATGAACTATTTTGTTTCTTCATTGTTTCACAATTTTCACACATTACAGGACTCTTTTTCGCAACAGCTTCTTCATTAATCTCAAACTTTGGAACTTCTTTTACTTTCCTTCGAATCACCGGAGATTCATCATCGCTGCTTACCGGTGTTTTTACCTTCTTCTTTTTCTTCTTTGCTATTTCATCTTCACTGTCACTTTCTGCCATCATCTTCAAATGTTGTGCCATTCTTTTTGCATAGTATTCAGCACCATCATCATCACTATCTTCTTCAACTCGTGCAACAAAAGCTGTGTGAGCTGGAGTTTGATCTGGAATATAATCATCCCATGTAAAATTTTCCCAGCTAAACCCTTCAGGCATCTTTTCATCATCTTGATCAATCACACAAGCTTTTGCATCAGATGAAATATACTTATCCCAGTTGAACCCTGATGATGAATTCTTTTCTTCTTGATTAACCACACAAGCTCTTTTTGAAGATTCTTCAATCACATTCCTTCCATGTGCAGTTTGTACTTGATGTTGATGTTGTTGAGGTGGTTGTTGAGCAACTTGATGGTAGATGGCTTTTCGGTAGTAATCATTGTTGTTGTTGAAAGGATTCTGAGCTCCACTTGCTTCACGATTGGTGCACTCCCTCTTGAAGTGACCTTTCTCCCTGCAACGAAAACAAGTGACTTTAGATTTATCAAAGCCTAAAGTAGAAATATTAGCCTCACGGAGATCATTTCTTCCTGTGATCTGTTTGAATTTCTCAGCTCTCCTCAACACACTGGCCAAACACCATTTGATATCCATTAACTCCATCTCCTCAGCATCTATTTGATCGTACTCCTCTTTGGTAAGCATTGGATTCCCGATCTTTCCTGCAACGAAACCACTATAAGATTCTAAAACCATTCCCAATAAAGACATGTGATTCTTAGCAACTTCCTCTGAGTAATCTTGATCATTCTCAAGATTTAATACAATGTTGCATTGAAGTTTTCTTCCATTTTTTGTTGCTGAAATGTTTGGATCGAATGATGGAAATGATGAGAAACTTGTTTTGCTGCTTGATCCTGTTGATGAACTTCCTGATGAACCTTTAGCATTGAATGCAGTTTCCACTTTTGGAGACAAATTTGTAGTTTTCTCATTCAACCCTGTTTTGTAATACAACCCAATATCCTGTTCACCGTCAAAATCTTTCATTCGAACAATCTTTCTTTGTTCCATCTCTTGAGCTTCCAACTTCTCAATGAATTTACTCAAAGTGAGCGTATTAAATCCTTTCTTGTTTCTGAGCATCATCAGATATGTGCCCCAAGTTTCATGTGGTAACGCATCAGCAAGCTTTTCAATCAATTCTTCATTATCTTTGTTGATGCTCAGCCTCCTCATATTCACTAACAGATTGCAGTATCTTTCAATAATCTGCTTTGTGCTCTCGTTCTTCAAACCTCTAAACAAATCAAACTCTTTCTTTAGAAGTGACTTCTTGTTCTTTATCACTTCTTGACTACCAACAAACTTTGATCTTAAAGCTTTCCAAATCGAATAAGAACTTCCATTGTGTTGTAATAACACCATAATGTCTTCCTTCACAGCTTGTTGTAGCAAACTCAACATCATTTTCTCATTCTTATATTTCTTTTTATCATCAGCACTCATATCCTTGATCGCAACTTCTTCTTCATCATCATTTAACGGCCTCACATACTTTGTTTCGACACATTCCCACGCATCAAGATAGTTAGCTTGCACCCAATTCTCGAAATGACCTTCCCAACCCTTATATTCTTCGATGTTCATTAGTTTGGGCGGTTTTTGCATTGTTCCTGTTTCGTTTTCCAACATTGTGTTCTGTGCAATAGTGATCGGGGTAACCGGGGTAGCGAATGCGTTATAAAAATCCTCGTCCATGTTTCGGATAACAAGAATTTCTCACATCAGACTGTTCAAGCGGAATATCAAATTTCAAACTTTTTCACAGTTCAAGCTAAATCAACTAATTAACCAGAAATACTGATTCAAGAGGAATCAGTTAACTCTTGTTCAAGCGAAACCTTGGTTCAAGCGGAATCACCAAGATTTTTCAAGCGAGATCACTAAGTAATTTGGAGCGGAATCACGACAACAGCTTGAAGCGAAATCAAACTGAACTTTCAAGCGGGATCTCTATTTTCAAGCAAAACCAGAAAATATTTCAAGCGGAATGCCAATTCTGAGTGGGATCAGGACCAAATTTCAAGCGGAATCACTGGTGACGTCATCATTCTTTCGAGTGATTTCAAGCGGAACCTCAAAAATGATCAGTTTTAGTTCGTATTCTAGTCTGAAACTTCTAAGGCTTTGTTAATATATGATTTCGAACCAGTTGTGAGAAATTGAGCAGATTCTAACCGTGAAATGATGTTCAGATTGAAAAAGAAAGGTGTAGAAACAGAATTCGCAGCTGAATTGTATAGAACTCTTCCTCCTGTGCTCTGATACCAATTGTAGGATCGTTTTGAGACCCAAATGATTCGTTCAGAAGAGCTTTTCTCAGTTTGAGCGGCGGAAACAAACAAACCGAGTTCCATTCAGCAAGTATTACACTTTAAACTGTCGAATATATTGATTGAATGACTTTTACAGTGACTCGACACTTCGGTAGCACTTCGTTGCAAACCAGAAGACTGTTCTATCTGATTTCGCTCAAGACCGCCTATTTATAGACTCAGGGTTCCGCTTGAACATATACGTTCAGTTCAAGCGGAATCAGCTACATTAACTTCGAGCGGAATCAGACAACTCATCTCGAGCGGAATCAATATCATGCTATTTCGCTTGAAATGACATGATGTCATTTCGAGCGGAATCAGCTCTAATTCAAGTATTCTCGCTTTTCATGCCCTAATCTAACCTATTCTATACAAGACTCGATACAAGACGTAGACGACAGACGGATGCACCAACAAAAGTGTACCAAGAATTCCAAAATAAGTCTTAATAAACAATTAAGACTAAGAGCCGTTACACGACCTAAACGTCTAATAAAACTTAGCACGTGTGTAGGTGGTAGTACGGCTTAAGGATACATACTTTGGGTACACAGGATATCGGACGCAAATCTGTGAGTTCATGTCCCCCTTTTCTTTTAACTGTTTTCAGTTTTATAACTTCGAGGGTGAAATACATGTTTCAAATGTTTCAAACGTTTACAAATGGTATGGTTAGCTAAGGAATGAACTGTTAGATCATGTGAATGGTGGGTACAACACTTAAGACCATTAATCCTTGTATAAGGACCGAAGGGCATGAGTGAAAGATCTATTTGGGTGTTACGAGCCCCACCCATGGGACCGGGAGTTGGCCCATGAGGTGACTATGTCGTCCAGCCGGGTGGACCGGTACAAAATCCGCTAGGTTTGAGCCTTCCTGCACCATTGTACACATATTAATGACCTTGCAAATCATTAATTGATCTGTTCATAGACGCTTTCATACCGGTTATCAAAGGCATACATAAAAATGTTTACAAGGGTATTCGTACGCACATACAAAAACACATGAACTCGCTCAACTTTTGTTGATGTTTTCAAATTACATGTATTTCAAGAAACTAATGGATCTGGCGGTGTTTGAAAGATTTCAAGAAGTGTTTTCAAGAAGTGAGGACATCCTATTTTGGAAGGGTTTGATTTGGATATCCTATCTTAGATAGGACATTCGAATCAAAGCCTTGGATTTAAAGTCTTTTGTTTTAAAAGTTCTTCATGGAACTTGTTACTACGTGAATGGTTGTATACTTAACTCGAAGTTCGTGGTTCGAAACTTAATAATTTATGGTTGTATTATTTTAGAAACTTATGAATGGATGATCGTCACGTTTTTAATCATATAGTTGTTTGTTATAATTGAATGCAATGTTATTGAGCAAGTCATACATCATACGCTTCTGCAAAAGTCAGGGTGTGACAGTTTGGTATCAGAGCTTCGATTGTAGTGAACTAGGATTCCTTCTCGAGTCTAGACTACAATCATTAGTACTCTCTCATGAAAATATTTTTCATTACATTTACAAAACACCAAGATGCATAGAACAAACACCTTACAAAGGAAAGAAAGAAACACGAGCAAGGACATAGTCGGTGGTTTAGTTTGCATGAGGTAGACATGATAAGTTAGAAAAGTCTCACGTAGGAATGACGTGACATGTCTTTATTTGCCTATACATACAAGATGCCTGCCTTTGCCTGCATAGAACGAGTGATAGTAATTAACATATGTGCATATGCCATGATTATTATGTTGGTACTGATGTCTTCTTCTGAGAGCGGGTTATCCGAGGAGCACGACCCTATGGTCGTTACATCAGATGACGAGATAGCAACGGATCTGCAGGTCTTTACTTCGGACACTGAGAGTGATCCGGAGATGATATCAGATGACGATGATGATTTCCAGCCCTTCGCGCTGCCTGATTTTGGGGACGACGTCCCGGTTGCTGATGACATTCTTATCGATGATATTTTTGTTCTCCCTATTCCTGTTCATGATCACCTCGTCGTCGGTCACCCCGATGGTGAGAACCTTGTCGCACCTATTCTGGATGTTGTTCCCCCTGGATGTTGTTCCCCTCGTTGCCATTCCTCCAGAGGATTGGCCTTTTGATGACCTCCTTGACGACGACTTTGAAATTTTTGCGGGCGATCACCCTGCAGGTGAGCAGGGTGACGGAGAGGTAGATGATGTTATTGTGTTGGATGTACCTCCTCCTGTTATGCTTGTTATCTACATCTCCTCCGATTCCAGTATACACTTTGTTGCAGACTCCTTTGAGTCTGTAACTTCTTCGGCTCTGTAGGCTGCAGGACTCCGACTCTACGCTACTGATGACGATGATGCGATGTCTGTCGCTCCATCTTCTCCCATCCGAGCGCCCACACCTCCACCTGTCCCAGATCACGTCCATGACCCTATTCCAGGTCCTTTTGACATCCCCCTTATTGCACCACTTGTTCCTGAGCCTATTATTGCACCTCTCGATCTTCCACCCGTTGCTCCATTCATTCCACTGCCCCCACCCACTGTTGATGTTCCCCCTCCTTTTGTGTCTGATGAGCACTGTACTGATCTCCCTATTGTCTTTCGACACGAGATTCCTGCTCCCAGTCCGGGGGAGGGCACCTGGTGACAGCCCCCGAGCTTTGATCCTTTCGCATCGGCTGACTTTCCACCCATTCCACAGTTCACACCATTTGCATCAGATCCACTTGACGAGCCATTTAGATGGTTCCCTCCTTACACGATGCCCATTTCAAATCTGTATCACCCCTCACACCACGTCGGCTATACCCGTGATGATTTACTTCTATCCCTACAGCTACAGTTCGAGATACTCAGCCGCAGAGTCCTTGAGCTAAAGTGCGAGGCAGCTACTAGACAACCTTCATTCCCATCATCATCGATCCCTTTTGTTCCCCCATCATATGTTCCCCCATTTCCTTTTGTTCCTCCGTCTGCTGCACCTATTTCCACTCAGGGCTTCGATGCCCGTTTCCTCATAGCGAATAGTAGATCAGCTATCTTGTCCGCCGTGTTCACGATCTTGAGGAGGAGCTAGCTCACATTCGTAGCCTGATCGTTTTCCCTCCTCCCCCACCACCATCAGCATCCTAGATTTTTGGTTTTCCGCAGGTACCATACTTTTGATGAGAATACCACAACTGAGCCCAAGATTATGAAGACACGAAGACCACTTTTTGATTGTTACTTTTGTATATGACAGACTTGTTAGACTGGGGTAGTGTGACCTCGTGTCCCTTTGATATGCTACTATTTAAAAACAATGTATCTTGTGGTGGAATATTTATGACAAGCTCAATGGTCGTGTTCTCATTAAATTCATTGTTGGTTTACATGTTCATGTGATGTTTATGTGGTTAAATGGTTGTTTGTTGTGATGATTGCTTATGTTATATATATATATATATATATATGTACACCTCATAGACAATTATTTAATGAATAAGGCCTAACCTACCCGATCTTCTTACTATAAGAAAAATGCTACCCCGCCGAAACGTTGATAACAACACCCTGCCAAGGACTGAAGCCGAGCTGCAAGAACGCATCTCACAAGCTATTGCTCAGCATGAGGCCATCCGCTCAGAGCATAGCGGTGGTACCTCTTGAAATAACCCCCCCAACTGGCTGTACTTACAAGGAGTTTCTGGACTGCAGCCCCTCAACTTCGACGGCACTGGAGGCACAATCGCTTTTGTTCGCTGGGTAGAGAAAACCGACTCCGTGCTGAGGATGAGCAAGTGTGCTCTTGAACATAGGGTTACTTATATTTCTGGATTATTTCTGGATGGAGCGCTTTCATGGTGGAACCTCCAAGTTCAAACACTGGGCAAAACTGCTGCATACGCGCTAACTTGGGATGAGCTTAAAGAGCTAATGCGCAAGAAGTACTGCTCACGAGCTGAAATCCAGAAATTGGAGATAGAGTTCTGGAACCTGAAGATGGATGGTCCGAAAATAGCAGAGTATATTCAGCGTTTCCATGATTTATCAAGGGTGGTTCATTATCTTGTGGAGCCAGAGTTCAAGAGAATCGAGCGGTTTATCTGGGGATTGGCACCTCAGATCTTAAGTATGGTCAATGCGTCCAAGCCTCCGACTATTGCAGAGGCTATTGATCTAAGTGTGGCACTTACTGAGGAGGCGGTTCGTTTGGGAAAGTTTTCTATCTCTGAGACGAAAAAGAAGGAGACTCATGTGGAGTCCTCAGGTGAGAATAAGAGGAAATTTACAAATTTTAAGAAGAGCACCCGAGCAAACACCAACACCAACAAGCGTAGGGATACCAACCCACCAGCGGAGGCTCAGGCTGGCGTGACAAACACTGACCCCAAGGGAAAAGGGTATATGGGCACCTTGCCCAAGTGCAACATCTGCCAGTATCATCATACCGGCCAGTGCAGATACAGAAAGTGTCACAAATGTGGGAGAATTGGGCATGTGAAGGAAGCATGTTGGTATGGCGCGGGACGTGGTAATGGAAACCAAGGAAGGAATGGTAATCATGGTGGGAATGGAATTCAATATGGTAATCAGAACCGGGGAAACAAGTACCAAGCCGGGAATGGGAACCGTGGAGGAAACAACAATAACAACCAGGGCGGAAATGGAAATGGACGCGGCCAAGGGTGTTTTGGCTGCGGTGACTTGGGGTACTTCAAGAAGGATTGGCCTAAAAACATTCAAGCTCGAGGAAGGTGTTTACAATTGGAGCCAGGGAAGCACGCCAGGATCCAAATGTGGTTACTGGTACGTTCCCTATTAACCAACGCTATGCATCTGTTCTGTTTGATACTAGTGCCGACTTTAGCATCGTATCCATAGACTTTAAGAATACACTTGGCTTAGTTACAAGTAAGCTAGACGTTCCGTATTCGATAGAACTGGCTAATGGAAAGTTAGTAGAAGTGAATGAGGTGATTAAGGGTTGTACTTTGGAGCTTGGAGAGCATGAATTTTATATTGATCTTCTACCGGTGGATTTGGGAAGCTTCGATGTTTTTGTCGGGATGGATTGGTTGTCTAACAACCGCGCGGAAATAGTTTGCCATGAGAAGACCATTCACATTCCGTTGGCGAATGAGGAGACGATCGTGATTCATGGAGAAAAGCACGATACGCCCTTACGGATTATCAATTGTAAGAAAGCGCAGAAATGTTTACGGAATGGATGCGTTGCTTTCCTAACACACGTAGTGGATAAGAAGGTTGAGGAACCTAAGCCTGAAGACATCCAAGTGGTGAGGGATTATCCTAAGGTCTTCCTCGAAGACTTGCCAGTATTACCTCCGTAGAGACAAGTCGAATTCCACATTGACTTGGTTCCAGGCGCCGCGCCTGTAGCCAAAGCACCATATCGACTTGCGCCATCCAAAATGCAAGAGTTATCTACGCAACTCCAGGAGATGTTGGACAAGGGATTTATAAGGCCGAGCTTCTCGCCTTGGGAGCTCTAGTGTTGTTCGTTAAGAAGAAGGATGGTAGCTTTCGTATGTATATCGACTATCGGGAGTTGAACAAGTTAAGTATCAAGAATCGGTATTCATTACCGAGGATTGACGACTTATTCGACCAATTATAAGGATCGAGCTATTACTCCAAGATTGACCTTCGGTCTGGCTATCATCAGTTAAGGATTCAAGAGGAGAGCATACCAAAGACTGCGTTCAGGACTCATTACGGGCACTACGAGTTCCTTGTGACGCCGTTCGGATTGACTAACATGCCAGCAGTATTTATGGATTTAATGAATCATGTATGCAAGCCATATCTCGATAAATTTGTAATTGTATTTATCGACGATATTCTGATTTATTCACGAACAAAGAAAGAGCACGAGCAACATCTCACAGCCATTTTGGAACTACCGAAGAAAGAGAAGCTCTATGCAAAGTTCTCAAAATGCGAATTTTGGATTCACGAGGTACAGTTCCTTGGTCATGTGGTGAACGAGAACATTATCCAGGTGGATCCAGCGAAGATCGAAGCGATAAAGAATTGGGAAACTCCCAAGACACCAACTAAAATTCTACAGTTCTTGGGATTAGTGGGCTATTACCGCAGATTTATTGAGAATTTCTCCAAAATAGCTCAACCGCTAACGTCCCTTACTCAGAAGGACAAGAAGTATGACTGGGGTGACAAGCAGGAAGAAGCCTTTCAACTACTCAAAAACAAGCTATGTGATGCACCGATACTATCTGTACCTAAAGGCACTGAAGACTTCATGGTATATTGCGACGCTTCGTGTCAAGGGTTGGGTTGCGTGCTCATGCAACGCCAAAATGTCATCGCTTATGCATCACGATAATTGAAAGTTCATGAGAAGAATTATACTACCCACGACCTGGAGTTAGGCACGGTGGTATTTGCCTTGAAGATTTGGCGACATTATTTGTATGGCACTCGATGTACTATCTTCACAGATCACAAGAGTCTGCAGCACATATTTAATCACAAGGAGCTAAATATGCGTCAGCAACGATGGGTTGAGTTGCTGAATGATTACGACTATGAAATAAAGTATCATCCTGGAAAGGCAAACGTGGTAGCAGATGCATTGAGTCGAAAGGAAAGGGTTAAGACCCTAAGGGTTCGAGCCTTAGAAATGACAGTTCGGACAAATCTCACTGCATGCATACATGACACACAACAAGAAGCCCTTAAGAAAGAAAATCTTAAGGCTGAATGTCTTCGAGGCATGGAGAAGAAGTTGGTGCCAAATGAGGAAGGAACCTTATACTTCATGGGACGCATTTGGGTTCCACTCTATGGCGGTATTCGAGAGGTTATCTTTAACGAAGCTCACAAGTCAAGATACTCGATCCACGCAGGATCGGACTAAATGTACCAAGACTTGAAAGAGTATTATTGGTGGCCAAAACTCAAAAGCGACGTAGCCGTTTATGTTGGAAAGTGCCTAACCTGTGCTAAGGTTAAGGCCGAGTATCAGAAACCTTCCAGTCTATTGCAACAACCTGAAATACCCGTATGGAAGTGGGAGCAAATTTTGATGGACTTCATAACGAAATTACTCAGGACTCTTAGAGGGCACGATATGATATGGGTAATAGTGGATCGATTAACAAAGTCTGCACACTTCCTGCCAATTCGAGAGAAAGATAGTACTAGAAAGTTGGCAGAATCGTACCTTAAGAAGATAGTGGTACATCATGGAGTGCCTATCTCGATAATTTCAGACAAAGATGGACGATTTGTATCAAGGATCTGGCAATCCTTTCAAGAGGCCTTTGGATCTCAATTAGATCTAAGCACGACCTTCCACTCGCAAACAGACGGTCAGAGCGAACGGACCATACAAACACTAGAAGATATGCTTCGCGCATGTGTTATAGATTTAGGTGGCAGCTGGGATACTCATCTACCTCTAGTTGAGTTTTCCTATAATAACAGCTACCATACGAGCATAAAAGTCGCACCGTTCGAAGCTCTATATGGCCGTAAGTGCCGCTCACCGTTATGTTGGGCAGACGCAGGAGATAAACAGCTGATTGGTCCCGAACTTGTCAAGAAATGACCGACAAAATCATGCAGATTCGAGAACCCATCAAGGCGGCTCGTGATAGACAAAAGAGCTACGTCGATCGAAGACAGAACCCTTTAGAATTAGAGGTAAGAGACAGGGTTTTGCTGAAGGTCTCACCTTGGAAAGGTGTAGCAAGGTTTTGAAAATGTGGGAAGTTGAATCCACGATACATTGGGCCATTCAAGATCTTGGAATGGGTTGGCACCGTAGCATACGAACTAGAATTACCAGAAGAACTGAACGGTGTACATGATACGTTCCATGTGTCATACCTTAAGAAGAGCCCAACCCAGGAAATAGTTATCATCCCTGCGGATGAGGTGCATATCGACGACAATCTCCAATTTACTAAGGAACCCGTTGAGGTTACGAACTGGAAAGTGCACAAGACTCAGAGAAGTCGTATTAAGCTTGTCAAGCTTCGTTGGAATTCACGTCACGGCCCAGAGTTTACTTGGGAGCGTGAAGATCAAATGAAGTCAAAGTATCCGCATTTGTTTCACAACTCCCATGCAACCGATAACTTAGCTTAAATTTCAGGACGAAATTCTTTTAACGGGGGGAGACTGTGACAACTGGCAATTTTCCATCTATCCGTGCAATATTAAACAGTAATTTGTTCTTTAATGAGTGTGTATGCTTGAGCCAATGATATGAATGAATATCTAATTACAGCCATATACATACAAATGCATTTCATGTTGCAAGAATATTTATCATTATTACATACAACACAAAGTGGTTCAATTAGTGCACAGAACAAAGTTAGCACATTTATCAGACAAACTAAAAGTACTGACGGGAGTTCAGTACTCAGACAAACATGATGTTAAGACACAGAATGAGCCCCAAAACCAAGAGTTACACTAGAATAGTGTGTAGGAAAGTAGGGATCATAAAACTGCCTTCCGAGTGATAATTTAAGTGCCGGAAAGTGCCCGAAACACACTAAAACTACAGAATTCTGCACAATTTAGCAAAAATCAGCTTTTTAACTCCAAAATATAATGCAGAAATGTGGTTTTATGGTCCAGAATACCTTCATAAGTGTCGGGAATCAAAACTGTCATAAAAGATAACATAAAGCACGCTAAACTGCGCAATTTTGCACCTTAACGAACCGGTAACCAAACGAACAACCGGACAGTACCCGAAACACCAAAATTTCACTAGAAACATTGTTTTAGTGTTACCAAGCTAGTTATGATCATCAAACACCATATTACACCCTAAAACACTATAACACACTAAACACTAACATATGTAAAAATAAAGTCAGCAAAGAAATGCTGGCGAGCACATAGGTTTTGTGTGAGTGTCAGATTCATGGCTCATTTACATGTTTAAATAACTCGTATAACTTCGTTAATCGATATTAGAAAACCTTGTTTTGTAAAACATTTGTATTGTAAAATGAATAACCAATTCAAAACAAATTGGTTATAGTTTATGAAACCTCGATGCCATGAATCCTAACTCAAAACATTTGTTTAAGAAAACCCAATTGTAAATCGTTCTCGTAATAAAACTTGTATGGTTTATATCGTTTAGTAAACATCGTTGTGTGTCTCGTTTGAAAATCGTTTGCCCATGTGAACTAAATAACGTTATGGAATATAATATGATAAAAACACTTATATATAAGAAGTACCAGCGGCGTATCTACCATGCTTTTATCATATTACACCCGTCCCGTTATTTAAACACTAACCAAAAACCCATCATTCGTTCAATTTGTTTAACTCGTTTCAATCGTTCAATATCGTTCAATCGTTCAAAATCGTTCAATCGTTCAAATCGTTCTTGTTTCAATTGTGAAAACTACTTTTGGTCGTCTCGTTTATAACATTCAAACCTTCGCAACTCGTCCATCGTTCAACTCGTATTAACAAACCACCAAAGGGTAAGTTAACAATTAACAGGTTCAGTCGTTACCTACATAACCCCCACACATAACCATGGGTGCAGTCCGATAACGGGATTTGTCAGATCCTATGGTACCATAACCTAATACTGGTCGGTTTGGCCAAAATTAATGATTGTTATTCGTTATGTAAATACGTCCAACAAGTTCATTCACATTATCGAAATCGTTCTTGTTTAATATAAACCATAGTATTCGTTTTAGAAAATCATCGTTTGAAAGCATCGAATACGTTTAACACATATGAATCACCCCAAAACAATTGAAAACAGTAAAATAGGGGAACTATGTACTCACTTGAAGTGCAAAGTATCCTCGATCTAATGAACTTAACGAAGCTCAGGCAAACCAAGGAAATCAAGTAGCACCTAGTAATCGGATCGCCTAGTTAAATAATCGACACCTAAATCGGAAGATCGGGTAGAATGAGGTCTTGTAAACCAAATGAGTGTTGGAACTCATGTGACATGGTTTAACAAAGCCTACATTCTAAATCGGAACCTATCCTAAGTGCTTATGACCCGTTACGACCCATTAAGGTAGCTTACGCTACTTTAACGCGTCGTTCGCGATAATGCGCATTCAAGACGCCTAACTAGTCCTATGACAAGTATTATATGCCTAAATATGTTACATAATCAGTATAAGTGGCAAAAGTTAAGTTACGTATGCTTAAATACCAATTATGCATGAAAAGGACGTTTTGGTCATTTTCCTAAGGCATATAAACTACCTATCATACAACCAATTAAACTAAGTGACTGTAAGGTATAACATCGGAAGGTTATTCCCTATACAACTATGGTCACAAATATGTTTGGTCGGATCCTAATGATGGACCAAATGGGTCGGGTTCGAAAGTCTAAGCAGTTGTCAAGACTGCTTGACTTACGACCCTATATAAGCACTAGACTAAAAGTGACGAGTTAAACATGTTAAAACATGTTTAACTAAGTTAGAAAACAGGTTTTGATATCAAAACAAAGGGTTTTGATACCCAAGAATAGTTTGGTTGCAGAATACGCATTTTGACCGAAACTATGACTCGTCACTACGCCTAAACAACGTGGTAATCAGTAGGTATAGTCACAAGGGACTATAACCATCGTGATTACGCTCACGTTGCAAAGTTCGAACGAACTTTGTGTTGAACATAACCTGGTCAAAGCAGAAAGTCAAACACTGTTTGAGTTTCACGGTTGAAATACATAAACGAGCATGAAAGAAACTTACAAAAGGTCCAAGCCAGGAAGGATTTGATCTAAAGCACTAAGGTATGAAGTATTAACTTCAACTTAGAGCAAATTCAGATCAAATGGTGTGAGGAATGAATGAGAACATGGTGGGTATTTATAGAATTCAAAGAACCGTTAGGATCGTTTCTCGTAATTCGTGCTTTAATCCTAGCCCTCCATGTGTTACCCATAGTTTACAAAACAATGGGACATCAAAAACCATCAAATGGTATTGCAAAACAAGGATCAAAACCATCAAATTCAGCTCAAATGACCAAATTCAATGTTTATGTCTGACATGTTGTCGCGGGCTGCATAGACATAAGCATAACCTTACGCGCTCCTCCTAGCAACTTTGGCAGATTGTCAGTTTTAGTCCCTGCAAGCCCAAAACTTGCTTTTTGATGCATTTTTGACACTTTTAAGCTCCGTTAACCCCATTTCAAGGCTCTAAAATGAAGTTAAAGTATAGGGATCTTAAAATATGCTCAAAAACATCTCGGATGTCTTCTTTTGGTCGTACGTTTGCATTATTCGGTTAATTACGACGAAAACTCGAACGGACGCAAAAACGACCCAAACTGCGCGACGAATGGTATTTTTGCATTCCAATCACTAAAATAAAATATTTTAATGATTAAATTTTTTTTTGGATGTCCGGATATATTCAGAACGTAAGATATGCGCGAAAATGCAAACTTATGCACTTTTTTAACGCTTTTAGTCCCTGTTTGATCAAAAAGTTTATTTTTGCGCACCAAACACCTCAAAGCCTATTTCTAAGCTATGTAAAGGGTATTTAGGGCATGTTTAACTTATGATCAAGTTCTGAAATGTTCATTACCATACGAATCGGCATAGTTTCGCAGTTTGACACAAATAGTCCATGCGGTCGAATAAACTTGTTTTCGACACACCAAACCATCCAAAACTTATTTCTAAGTCATGTAAAGGCTATTTAAGGTATTTTAAGCTTATTTCACTATTATGGAGTGTTTGTCGCGTTATACTGATTACGTTTACGCATCAGTTTGCGTATAACTTTCCAGAAAGCGATTTAAAGCTTGAAATCGAACTCGAATCAAATGGTAAAATCATCATACACAAATACACACATAATAACACCAAATCACATTGTTTTATTGATAATTGACATTGTTTTACATCATTCATCGATTACAGAGCACAGTTGTCACAGTCTCCCCTACTTTAGGAAATTTCGTCCCGAAATTTTATTTACAGAAAACTTGTGAAAACAATTGCGGATATATCGCCTTCATTTGGTCCTCACACTCCCAAGTAAACTATGGGCCACGTTTGGACTCCCAGCGAACCTTGATTAATCGAATTTGCTTGTTCTTCAACTGTTTGCCTGCACAGTCCACTATTTCCATAGGTTTCTCGATAAAGTGCATCGTTTCATCAACTTGAATTTCGTCGAGTGGAATGTGAAGATCAGCATCGGCTAAACACTTTCGTAGATTGGAGGACACGTGGAATGTTGGGTGAATATTCCCAAGTTCTGGAGGTAGCTCTAGTCGGTAGGCAACCTTTCCGATTCTTTCGACAATCTTAAATGGTCCAACATATCGTGGTGCAAGTTTTCCTTTCTTTCCAAATCTCACCACTCCCTTCCAAGGGGATACCTTGAGTAGGACACGGTCTCCGACTTGAAATTCCAAGGGCTTGCGTCGCATATCCGCATAACTCTTTTGACGACTTCTAGCTGTCAGAAGATTATCACGAGTTTTCTTGATTTTGTCTGTCGTTTCCAGAATGAGCTCAGGTCCAGTAAGCTGAGATTCACCGATCTCATTCCAACAGACAGGTGAACGACATTTTTGACCGTATAAAGCTTCGAACGGTGCCATATTAATACTAGCATGATAACTGTTGTTGTAAGAGAACTCGATCAATGGCAGATGAGAATCCCAATTACCACCAAAGTCTATCACGCATGCTCTAAGCATATCCTCCAATATTTGAATCGTCCTCTCAGATTGTCCATCTGTTTGGGGATGATAAGCAGTGCTTAGATTTAGTTGAGTTCCCAAAGCAGATTGCATGGTTTTCCAAAAGTGAGATGAGAATCGAGCATCATGATCGGATATGATATCCAAAGGAACACCATGTCGAGATACAATCTCGTCAACATAAATCTTTGGCAAGTTTATCAGCAGATAGATCCTCGAGAATCAGTATAAAATGAGCTGACTTCGTTGATCGATCAATAATAACCCAAGTAGCATCGTGACCTCTAGATGTACACGGTAACTTAGTGATGAGATCCATCGCAATGTTCTCCCACTTCCATACCGGTATCTCTGGTTGTACAAGCAAACCAGATGGTCGTAGATGTTCTGCCTTGACTTTGAGACAAGTTAGGCATTTTAATACATACAAAGCAATATCCTTCTTCATACTAGGCCACCAGAACTGAGTACGAAGATCCTTGTACATTTTGTCAGCACCAGGATTAATAGAATATCGAGATTTGTGAGATTCGTCCATCACTAAAGTGCCAAGATCGTCTTGTTTCGGAATCCACAAATGATCCTTGAAATAGAGTAACCCATCGTCTTTCGTTTCGAGTTTATGCTCAAGTTGAAGTGGTAGCTCAAATTTCAATAAGCCTTTGGTTACACAAGATCATTGAGCTTGAAGGACACGAGATTGGATATTAGATAGAGTTTGAGTAGAATGAAGCTTGTCAAGATCCTTTCGGCTTAGCGCATCGGCTACGATATTCACCTTACCAGGATGGTAGCGAATTTCGCAATCGTAATCGTTTAAGAGTTCAACCCAGCGTCGTTGTCTCATGTTCAGCTCCTTTTGATTAAGAATGTGCTGGAGACTTTTGTGGTATGTGAAAACCACACATTTTGTGCCATAAAGATAGTGTCTCCAGATTTTGAGAGCAAATACCACAACACCCAACTCAAGATCATGAGTCGTGTAGCTCTTCTCGTGAACTTTCGGTTGTCTTGATGCATAAGCTATAACTTTACCTCGCTGCATAAGAACACAACCAAGGCGTAGATTTGACGCGTCACAATAGACAACGAAATCATAGTTTCCATCGGGCAAAGAAAGAACAGGAGCATCACAGAGTTTTTGTTTCAGCGTTTGGAATGCTTCTTCTTGTTTAGGTCCCCACTCAAAGGCTTATTCTTCTGAGTCAAAGCAGTGAGAGGAACCACGATCTTTGAGAAGGAACGATGACGCAAATTTTACGTCAACGGAGGTTGAAGCACGTCACATACGACTGTCGAGGCGAGGCCTTTGAGAAGGAACGATGACGCAAATTTAACGACGACGCTAGATCCCTGTCAGCAGGAGATCTAACGATCAGGAAACGACAACTTGTCACGCGATCCTGCAACGACACGAGTCACGCCAGGGAGGAGACGAATGTCTCCGCATTCCCCCCCCACCTAACTAACGACGAATACGCTATGTTCGACATTCCATGGTAATGTCACCTAACAATTGGTCGTCACACGAAACCCCAGGTAAAGTCCTCAAATTTCTATTATTGAAATTTCGAATTTCACATTTACTGAGTAGATTTTCGTATCTCTACTCCTCTTAATGGTCACTGTGTCACGATCATTTCTTTACAAGTTACATACATGGTTTTTCGTTGTGACCATGCCGAAAGTTTTCTTATCGATACATATATCTATTGTCGGATTGCGCTAAAACCAAGTTCAATTGTTTGAACTTGCTCATTACACTTATTCGATTCGAGACACCATATGATGTATTGGGAGCATCATATTCAAATCAATTTTTAACGAACACTTCATTTGTTCCGAGTCGTGGTAAACTTGTTTGGTATTCGACTCCATTAAATTGTTGATTTCGACACATTGTGGTGGTGTTTTCACTTATTTGAACCTTGCGCTAAACTTGTTTACGTATCTTATGCACGGATTTAATTATTTATTTATTGATTCAGATTAAATCCGCTTTGATTTATCACATTACAACAGTCTTAACACAATTGTGTGTTAAGACAATGGTACACAAATTCATTTCATATTCCGGTGTACCTCATAACGGTTCTTTCAACATCGATCGAATGCTTTGCGACATTCATTGTTTCTTCACCTTCGATCGAAAACATTGTTTCATTGATATTCCATTTTCAATTGAAAATCCTATGATGTCATTTAAAACAAACTTCAAGATTCACTTTATTGCACTTTCATTTGACTTCAAACACGGTGAATTTGTTTGATCACCGCTATTATTGAATCATTTGAATCATTACGACACCTTGTGGTGTCAGCACAAACTTGTAGCTTGGGCTATTCATGATTGAGCGTTTCATGCAAAACACAGGTGATACTTGTACGATCACCCCTATTATTGAATTGTTTCATTCATTGCGAGACCTTGTGGCGTCGGTATGACTTGCAGCTTGCGCTGATCATGATCGAGCGTTTCATGCAAACTATTATATTTGAGATTGTTGATTCTAAGTTCATCCAGTGGATGTTATTGCTTCTAGAACTCATTTACATGTTATAAACGTTCATATGGAATTCGATTGGTCGAAGTTCATGTTCATTGTTGGATCCTTGTTAACTTAGTCGCACTGGTGACTGTATCATTACGTCTCGTTTCCTTTGACATCAATTACTGAGACACATTTCTTTTAAACCATTGCGATTCCTATTGTGGAGGAATGTTATTAAATTCACCTGATTCGAATAAGTCTTGTTTCGATTACGCGGTCATTCACTTTGTTATTATTCGGACTTACCTGCGAACAACACAATTCTGAGGAGATAACATAGTCAAAATTTCGATGACGAAATTTCTGTAACAGGGGGAGAATGTGACAACCCGTGATTTACGGCACCTAATTACGTGATTAACAAGTAATTAACGCGATAATAAATAGTGTTTACAGCACAACTTAACTTAATTAGGCCTTTGGAGTGCCTAGGAACGTCTATCCGACTTTACAGTGCGCGAATGGTGATTGCGGAGAAACATGCTAAACGTTAAGCGACAACGAACTGATCCCGTACAAAATACTGACAACACCGACAAGTATGGATGTTACTTGTATATTTTATGTTTATGAAATTAATTCTGTGAATTTATTGGGCTTCCGTGCGATACAAATGCAACGTGAACTAAAAACGCGATAGCAGGAAACGCATCGGCAACAAAACGGAAGCTACGGAGACGCCTGTCACCTTCAGAACTTACATTTTACGCTAAATTTAGCTCCGTAATGAAATTTTAGCAACTACAGTCGAAACCGGATTAGAAAACGGATTAAAAACAACAACGATACAGATTTTCGCGATTATTACCATAATCGACGAACGGGCGAGCAAACGACTACCGACCGTATTTTATGTATTCTAATACGAAAATTTTATCTTTTGATAATAAACGGAGTTCGGGTTTCGACAACGTGTCTCGTAGGAATCACGGGCCCCTTACACATGAGTTGGGCTTGTGGGCCCTGGGCCCAAGCCCAAAACCCACAAGCCTAAACCTGATATGCTAGATCTTATAAGATCTCTACAAAAATTATCAAAATCTCTACAAGATTTCCTTGAAAATCATTGCCTTGTAAATCTGTTCAAAATCTCTACAAATCTAACCCAAATCTTTACAAAAGATTTTACACAAGATCTTAGAAGATCTCTTCTCTACATCTCTATATTAAGGTCCATACCTCTCCACAAATCAAAACACAGGTGCCATATACCCTCATTTGTCTACAACAATTCATCAGACATCTTCATTCCCTTTTGTTGAGAAACCCTAAAACACTCTAAACTTAACACAGAGCCAAACACCTCCTTCTCTCATTGTTCTCGTCACTACTCCGATCACCGGAGATCGGAACTCCGGCCGACACCTCTTTAGCCAGCCGACGCACACCAGACACCCCCCCCGACAAGCCCTCACCTGCAAACACCTCCCCTCTTCTCGGTCCCTCTTTCTAACACGAGATCCTGACCGGCTCCGACCGCTTCTCCGGTGACTCGCTGGTGTTCATGATGAAGGTTATTGTTGAAGATGATGATGATGCTCAACGATGA
Organism: Helianthus tuberosus; assembly: GCA_030545235.1. NCBI lineage: Eukaryota > Viridiplantae > Streptophyta > Magnoliopsida > Asterales > Asteraceae > Helianthus > Helianthus tuberosus. The sequence goes on from CM060448.1 coordinate 97,546,420, forward strand.
AGATGATGATTCTGGTTGCTGATGATGATCGGAGACGGCTGACGAGCATTATGGCAGTCACGGGTTCACGATTGTTCTCCGGTGAGTGTTCTTAACTTCCTCTCCTCCTTTCTTTCAAGATCCGTGACGATCCACTTTGTTCCGGTATGATTTCAGGAAGGTTCGGAGTGGTGGTGGTAGGGTGCGACGCCGGCGACGGCACCTGGCAGGCCGACGTCGCGGCATAGGTGGTGGTGTTATTTGGGTGCTCGACTTCAATTCCAGTTCGGGTTTATATTTTCAGATTTCGGGTTCGAGTTATGTTCAGTTTCTGGCTCGCTTCAGATCGGCTCGGGTCAACTAGTCAGCGGATTCGGTCAACAGTTCGGGTCAACTCGGTCAACTCAGCGAGTCAACTCGGTCGACCCGTTTGACTCGGTCAACTCAGTTGACTCGGTTAACCTTTTTAGCGCTTCGACTCGAGAGTTTTGGTAACGGTTTAAAAATGCAATTTCGATATGCTACTTTGAAATATTTTTATGTATTTTCGTGAACGAGCTCGAACCGAAATAAAATGACGAATCGATAGTTAAAGTACTTTGATTTATTATTTCGTTTATATGAATTGATGATACGTTATTATTGTTGAGTAAAGTGACTGAATTTTGAAATTTAACGACACTTTAGTTGTCGGGGGCGTCCAAAAACAGAGGAAACTCTGCCCGTTTTTCGAGAAAATCCGTAAAATAAAACGAGTCGGAAATCTATGTACAACATATAAATATAATTATTATATTTATTATAAACTTTGGAATTTCGACAACTCCTTTATAGAGTCAATATAATTATTTATATTGTTTCAAACGCCAAACACACATTCGTTTATAAAAATAAATATAGTTATATATTTATTTTCGAACACGACAATCCGACGATTCTTTCATGAATATAACTCTTTTATATTTATTTCGAACGCCTAAACGGCATATACGTATATTTTTGGCAAATATACACAAGACGTGATATATAATACAAGTTTGTTATATGATATTTTCATAGAAATATTCTTTTATACTCGTATGACTACTCGAGACGGCTAACACACCTACAACGATATATTTATATATTTTTATATAAATATTTATTCATTTTAAGTCTATCGGAAACTAAGTCTTTTTCAAGACTTATTAAACTGCTACTGACATTAAACGAGACTTAACACATATAACTTAATCTTTTCCATTAAGTTAACAACTTACCGTTGAATCGTTTGATTAACGATTCGGTAGAGCTCGGTGACACGTAGACTAGTTACCGCTTTTATTTAGAAACTTATTAGGTATTCCGTGTTAGGAATATTGTAGAATGCACGCTAGCAAGTCAAGTCTTGGAAACGACATCATCGAAGTCGTAATTAGCTAGCTTTGCACAAGGAATATTCAGGTGAGTTCATAACCCCCACTTTTTACTGTTTTACATTTTTGTAAATGTTTTCGGGGTGGAAAGACATGCACGTTTTGCAAAAACATACAAAGTTCTGAACAAATGCAAAACTCGTATTTCTAAATCATATTACGAAGTGATTTCGAGGAACTCAAATGATTTACGAAAGGTTTATACTAAACATACCGGTTTTCAAACAAACGTATCTTTCGGAATATGCATACCCACGAATTCTAGTTTTCTAAACTACGGGTAAATACAAGAAGCACTCTTGGTGAGAACGAGTACCGGGTATGATGCGTTTTGAGGAAGGATCAGTCTTAGAGACTGAGGGAGGATCAGTCTTAGAGACTGGGGTAAAGTACATGTACAATGATTACAGACATTTTTATACATGGTATGGTTAGCTTAAGGAGGGTTAGAACGCACAGATCATGTGAGTGGGTAGGCGCAACTTGGGATCATTAATCCTCATTGTAGGACCGAGGGACAGGAGCGGTAGATCTATCTGGGTGTAGCGAGCCCAGCCCCCAGGCCAAACAGAACGGACCTCGGGGTGACTTTGTGCCCGACGCATAAATCCGCTAGGTTTGAGTCTTCCTACTTGCACTTCACATATACCATTGGCTTTGCAAACCATTGGTGATCTCTTTATTTCCTTATTTGCTACATACCAGGGACATATATACTTACGAAACTACTTGTTCATACAAAATTAAATACCATGTTTTATACAAAATTCAAAGCACATGATTATGCGGGTATGGAGTCAAAGTCAGGGTGGGCATTGACGGTTATGCGAACATTATAAATACATGGTTTTATGAACATACTGTGTTACAAACACAACGTTTCCATATAACTTGGCAAGAAAATGATTTTTAAATTCGTTTTCTCAATACTATTTCAAAAACCGGTTACTCCAAAGATTTATTTCAAATCTTTCACAACTCAAAAGATTTATTTCAAATCTTTTACAAACAAACTATGAACTCGCTCAACTTTATGTTGATTTTTCGCATGTTTCTTTCTCAAGTTGCATTTTAAGACAAGGCACGGTTGGAATAGGAGAACCATGTGGAGTCGAGTACTTAGTGGACGTTCAATTTCTAGAAGGCTTAGCTTATTTGCTTCCGCTGTGCAATGAAGATACCAGTCCAGTCACGCCAGCTATGATTATTTCGGGGTGTGACAACGACAGCCGTTACGGAACCCTAGATCAATCGGGCAGAGTATCTAATACGTATCCAGGGGTTATGATACTTACAACGAAGCAGAACTTCGTTATTTAGGGGGATATTACACCCGAGTATAACTTATACTATCAGAAATTTAGAGAAAGAAAGAAAGATTTGAGCGAATTCGACTGAAGGCCCTACGTTGCAATTTATAGGGCCTGATTTGCCTTTTCTCGCGGCCCGCGTAAAATAAGACCAGGGCCTACGCGGCCCACGTAGTAGGTGGCCTAGGTGGTAGGTGATCCGGGTTACTTAGTAGGTTCAACACGCATTGCCACGTGTCTTCACCGGGTGAGGCCGCGTTTATCGATCGCTCGCCGCCCGCGTAAACTAACGGGGTGGCTTACGCGCCCCGCGACAGCCCAAAATTTTGATTTTTAATTAATTTTAATAATATAAAAGGTATTCGGGGCCCGTTTTCACGTATGGGGGGTATTTTAAGACATATTGGGATATTTTAAATATTTTTAGGGTGTCGGAAAATTTATGAGGGTGTCGGTTTTCTTTAGGGTTGTTATATCCTCCCCACCTTATTTTAGAGCTCGTCCTCGAGATCTACTGGAATAAGTGTGGATATTTCCTTTGCATTTCCGATTCAAGCTCCCATGTGTATTCTGGTCCTCTTTTGGAGTCCCATTTTACTTTAACCAGAACTAATCTCTTGTGCTTAAGGTTCTTGACTTTCCTGTCTTCAATCTGTAGAGGCTTCTCTACAAACTTAAGTTGTTTATTTACTTCTATATCCTTAAGAGGTACCATCAGTGATTCATCAGCTAAGCATTTCTTGAGATTTGATACATGAAATACATTATGTATTCCAGCCATTTCCTCTTGCAGTTGTAGCAGATAGGCTACAGGTCCTATTATTCTAATAATCTCAAAAGGTCCAACATACATGGGACTTAGCTTTCCTCTTTTGATGAATCTTACAACTCCTTTCCAAGGAGAGACTTTCAACAACACTTTATCTCCTACTTGGAATTCCAATGGTTTGCGTCGGTTATCAGCATAGCTCTTCTGTCGATCACGTGCTGCTTTCAGTCGTTCCTTGACTTGAATAATTTTGTCGGTTGTTTCTTGCACTATCTCAGGTCTAGATAGTTGCTTTTCCCCAATTTATGCCCAACAGACTGGGGTTCGGCACTTTCGTCCATAAAGTGCTTCGAATGGTGCATCATTGATACTTGTGTGATAACTGTTATTATAAGAAAATTCTATTAAAGGTAAGTGATCGTCCGAATTACCTCCAAAATCAATTACACAAGCTCTAAGCATGTCTTCCATTGTCTGAATTGTCCTTTAACTTTGTCCGTCTGTTTGAGGATGATATGTTGTGCTTAGATTTAGCTTGTTTCCCATGGCCTTTTGGAAACTTGTGCAAAAATGAGAGGTAAAACGGCTATCTCTGTCAGAAACAATTGATAAAGGTATTCCATGTAATGAAACTATTTCATTTACATACAACTTAGCTAATTGTTCCATATTGAAAGTTTCCTTCATTGGTAGGAAATGAGTTGACTTGGTTAGCCTATCTACAATCACCCAGATTGTATCATTACCTTTCCTTGTTTTGGGTAATTTGGTAACAAAATCCATTGTTATCAATTCCCACTTCCATACAGGCATTTCTAACTGTTGCAGCAATCCTGAGGGTTTCTGGTGTTCAGCTTTAACTTGTGAACAGGTTAAACATTTAGAAACATGGGCTGCTATATCCTTTTTCATTCCTATCCACCAAAAATTCTTTCTTAAATCCTGATACATTTTATCACTTCCTGGATGCATCGTATATTTGGACTTATGGGCTTCTTCTAATATACGATGGCGCAGGTTCCCTAATTTAGGTATCCACATTCTCTTTTTATGAAATCTCCAAATTCCATCTGTTCCTTGTTCTAATTCCTTAATCATTCCTTTTAATTTTTCAGTATCATCATTGATTACTGAATCTTGTGCTTTTCTAATTTGATCATTTAAACCCACTTGTAGATTTAATTTAAGAGAACGTACCCTTTTTGGCTTTTCGTGATACTTTCGGCTTAAAGCATCAGCCACTACATTGGCTTTTCCTGCATGATACTGGATATTACAAACATAATCACTAAGAATTTCCATCCAGCATCTTTGTCTGATATTTAACTCTTTTTGCCCGAAAACATACCTTAAACTTTTATGATCAGTGAATATGGTAAACTTACTACCATAAAGGTAATGTCTCCAAATCTTAAGGGCAAAAATTATAGCTCGTAATTCCAAATCATGGGTTGAATAATTCTCTTCATGATTCTTAAGCTGTCTAGATGCGTAAGCTATAACCTTTTGACGTTGCATTAATATACATCCATAACCTAACTTAGAGGCGTCACAATATACTACAAAATCTTCAGTTCCCTCTGGTAATGCTAGTATGGGTGCGTGGGTTAATCTTTGCTTAAGAATTCTAAATGCTTCTTCTTGTTTTGGTCCCCATTCAAACTTAATGGATTTAAAGGTTAGCTTGGTTAAGGGAATGGCTATTCTAGAAAAATCTTGAATAAATCTCCTATAATATCCGGCCAATCCTAAGAAACTTCTAACCTCGGTTGGTGACTCGGGGGTTTTCCATTTGGTAATCGCCTCGATTTTTGTTGGATCCACATGGATTCCTTCATGGTTGACTAAATGTCCAAGAAACTGTACCTTTTCTAACCAAAACTCGCACTTTGAAAACTTAGCATAAAGCTTTGCCTATCTTAATAAGCTTAGAAGTGCGTGCAAATGCTTTGCATGATCTTCCTTACTTTTAGAATAGATGAGAATATCATCAATAAAAACAATTATGAATTTATCCAAATATGGCTTACATATTCGGTTCATCATGTCCATTAATGCAGCTGGGGCATTGGTTAAACCGAATGGCATGATAGTAAATTCATAATGGCCATACCTTGTTCTAAATTCGGTTTTATGAATGTCATCTTCCTGTACCTTTAATTGATGATATCCTGACCTTAAATCGATTTTAGAGAAAAATCGAGCTCCTTGCAATTGATCGAACAGATCATCGATTCTCGGTAATGGGTATCGATTCTTAATTGTGACCTTGTTCAATTCACGGTAGTCAATGCACATACCATTGATCCGTCTTTCTTTTTAACAAATAAAATAGGTGTTCCCCATGGCGATGAGCTTGGCTGTATGAATCCTTTCTCTAATAATTCATCTAACTGTTTCTTCAGTTCCTGCATTTTGGCAGGTGCCAAACGGTAAGGGGATTTGGCAATTGGTGCTGTTCCGGGTAGCAGATGGATTCTGAATTCAACTTCTATGTCTGGTGGTAGCCCTGGCAATTCTTCTGGAAAGACATCTGAAAACTGAGACACTACTGGAATGTCTTTTAGTTCATTTCCTTTAGTGTTAGTGATTATGGAAATCAAATAGACTATAGATCCTTTTCTTATATAACTTGCATTTTTCATCACAGAGATGAATTTAGTGGATCTAGATGGTTTATCACCTTTAATTGTGATATTTTCACCTCTTGGTGAATTTACTTGAATTGATTTTTAATCACATAAAATATTAGCTTTATTGGCCATTAACCAATCCATTCCTAATATGACATCAAATCCTGCCAGATTCATGGGATAAAGGTTTGCAATATACTTTTGATTTAAAAATTCTATTCTTGCTCCCTGCAAGATTTCAGAAATCCTAACCGTCTCTCTATTCGCTGTCTCGACTAGACATTCTTGTGAGAGTTTAGTTAATGGTTGATTGAGAAGTTTGAAAAATGAAGTATTAATAAAACTTTGGTTTGCACCAGAGTCAAATAATACTTTAGAAAAAACATCATTAACTAAAAACGTACCGGCTATCACGTCCGGAATCATTTTGGCTTCATCTGCAGTCAGAACAAACGCTCTCGCATTTTTAGTGTTCTTGTTGTTCGCGGCTGGAGCTAGTTTCAGACAGTTTGGCTTGATGTGACCATTTTCTCCACAGTTGAAGCATAGTCCATTACTGGATTTTCTTCTGCAATCTCCTTCCTTGTGTCCTGGCGCCTTGCAGAAATTGCAGTGAGTGGAGCATTTTCCCGAATGCTTTTTCTTGCAGGCCTTGCAGTATGGTGCAGAGGTAGAACCTATATTCCTACGATTGGAATTCCCAAAACGGAATTCATGGGTAAGCCTTTGAGATAGGTTTCTCCTCTGGTCTTCTTCTCTAGTACAGATTAATTCATCTGTCAAGGTATTTGCTAGTTCTACAGCTTCTTCTATAGTTTGGGGTCTAGCTGCCTTGACTACATGTCTAATCTCTCCAATTAATCCCCGGATGTAACGGGAGATTAATACCGGCTCAGGTGATGCAAGGGTTGGTACTATTCTAGCGTATTCAAAGAATGTGGTAGTATAACCCTTACTATCTACCCCGGTCATCCTAAGGTTCAGAAACTTATTCACTATCTGCTCCTTTTCATTGGGAGGGCCGAATTTCCTTTCTACCATATTCTTAAATTCCTCCCATTCCATGTTGTAAACCCTATCGCTTCCTCTTGACTGGAGGATAGTGTTCCACCATTCTAAGGCTGAGTTTTTAAACAGATTAGAAGCAAACATTATCTTTTCTTCTTCAGCACACTTGCTTATCTTTAAAACAGCCTCAGTCTTTTCTATCCAGCGTAGAGCTGCAATGGGTCCTTCATTTCCCGAGAATTCTATTGGTTTGCAGGACCATAATTCTTTGTAAGAACAACCATAAGGCATGGTTCTTCTTCTTTTGGGAATGGGCACTTGAAGTACGGGTCCATTGTTCACGCTGTTTGCAGGTTCAGAGGGTCGCTTACTGCTATCTATAATTCCTTGTGCCACTATGTGTTGAATGGCACTATTATCCACTTGGTTTCCATTGTTATTGTTGTTCAGATTCTCATTATTCAGATTATCGTTATTTGGATAGTTATCACTTTGGTTTTCCTGGTTCACTTCATTGTCCATCTGAATTTTAGACATTTACCATGCATTAATAATCACAAAATAATATTTAATATAGTCAATCACATGACACGCACTTTGGTCAAAAGCTTCGATCATTGCGACTTTACTCTATTCATATAATATGCATCTATTACACACCAGTACTTAAATTAAAATTACAATACCGACTGAAATTTAAAGTTACACTACTAGTAATAGGCATCCGTAGTTTTTTTTTATCATCAACATACACACATATTTCATTATTATATTATATTATTATTATAACCTTCTCCACCATCACTTCTACGGATATGGATTCATCCAGAAATCCATATTGCGCTCGTCGTACTTCCAGACGAGACGCTCTCCCACCTGTCTCATCCTTTCACTATTTTCTAAAATTTCCTCACCAATTGTCCTAAGTTCTTGTACGTTTTCTGCACTCATTGGGGGTGCAGGTTCTAGGACTGGGTTCAGAAACTGTGGTGCGGGTTCCTGGTACGGAGGTGTAGGGGCCTGGTATGGGTAAGGATTTTCTAAGATCTCCCTAATGTATACATCATTGTTGTAGTAGGGATCTAGAGGGTCCAACCCTGGGTAGGCTCCTAGGTTTGGCATGGGTATGTCTTCGTGTATTGGGTAACGTTGCACGTAGTCCCTATTGTCATCCCACCACGGGTCATAATTTGGGTCTAAGGGATTCGGCGTGGGTACCCTAGGTATTTCCTCTGGATTAAAATCATGCATTTCTACTTGATTTTCAGGGTTTTCTATTTCCATTGGTTGGTCAGGAATCGGTGGTTGTGGTTGGGGTGCTAATATTTGCTCCAGGTTAGGGTCAGCTGTAGTGGTTGCTAGGATGTGGATATTGGCTATACCCCTATTAAGCATATCCTGGGCATAAGCATCGGTTTCTCTTTTATCTGCTGCTAGTGCTCTCTGGTCTTGTAACTTTTTCATACGCTTCCTACGCTCATGTGCCCCTCGACTGAATCATCCTCTCTTTTTCTGAGGGAATGGCTCTTCAGACTGAGCCTTAAACACGAATATTCCTTCTTCCGTATCAGCAGAGTACCCTGAGAGGGCAGGCTGAGAAGAGGAACCTTCGCTTCTAGGCGAACCAGACAATTGACGGTACGCGTCAGATGGTCGTTGGTCGCTCATACTATAAACTAACAAATAGTCAAATTACACATAACAAGAAAATACAATTATGCACGTATTCCCGTAATTTATTTCCTAACAAATTGAATTTTTGGTGTCAGCAGAACACTTATGTGGCTGAATCAGTGGCTTAGCTCTGATACCACCTTCTGTCGCAACCCCCGTCCCCCTCTTTAAACACAGGAACGGACGGCCGCGACCTGTTCGGTGGTATCTAGTATTGTCTAATTTTGGCAGCGGAATTTTCATCAGGACCGTGGTTAGGAAAAATTTTATTAGAGTAAAATACCACATTTTCATAATATTAAACAAATGGAATAAAACCCAAGTTTTAAGTACACACATTTTCATAGGAATAAATTCTATTTTTATTTAATAAAAACATCTATTTCTTTTTTTTAGGTAACTTTATTGCCACTTTTCAAAGCCTTCAGTGCTGTCCAGCTGGCTTCTATTTGGCTTTCACATTTTGTTACCTGAAACGCGTTTAAAAACATTTTGTCAGTGGGAAATACTGGTGAGTGAATCCCAGTTTAATCAAGTTTAAATAAAATCCATTGTACAGTATTGAGGGCGGTCTCGCAATTACATTTGTTTCCAAGTCATATCAATTACCACCCACGGTTAGTATAATAACCCATTTTAAGATTAGTAACACCATCCCCGAGACGGCATTCCAACGACTACGTCGGGCAGAACCACGATAGCCGTTACGGAACCCTAGATCAATCGGGCAGAGTATCTAATACGTATCCAGGGGTTATGATACTTACAACGGAGCAGAACTTCGTTATTTAGGGGGATATTACACCCGAGTATAGCTTATACTATCAGAAATTTAGAGAAAGAAAGAAAGATTTGAGCGAATTCGGCTGAAGGCCCTTCTTTGCAATTTATAGGGCCTGATTTGCCTTTTCTCGTGGCCCGCGTAAAATAAGACCAGGGCCTACGCGGCCCGCGTAGTAGGTGGCATAGGTCGTAGGTGATCCGGGTCACTTAGTAGGTTCAACACGCGTTGCCACGTGTAACCACCGGGTGAGGCCGCGTTTATCGATCGCTCACGGCCCGCGTTAACTAACGGGGTGGCTTACGCGCCCCGCGACAACCCAAAATTTCGATTTTTAATTAATTTTAATAATATAAAAGGTATTCGGGGCCCGTTTTCACATATGGGGGTATTTTAAGACATATTGGGATATTTTAAATATTTTTAGGGTGTCGGAAAATTTATGAGGGTGTCGGTTTTCTTTAGGGTTGTTATAAATACCCTGCTCGTTAACAATGTGTCCCAAAAATTGAACTTCTTTAAGCCAAAATTCACATTTGGAGAATTTAGCCAAAAGTTGTTCCTTCTTCAGGAGTTCCAGTGTCAAACGAAGGTGTTGTTCGTGATCGTCTCGAGACTTCGAATAAATGAGAATGTCGTCAATGAATACAATGATGAACTTGTTTAAATAAGGTTTACAAACCCTATTCATTAAGTCCATGAAAATAGATGGGGCATTCGTCAAACCAAAAGGCATGACAGTAAACTCGTAATGCCCATATCTCGTACGGAATGCAGTTTTGGGAATATCTTCTTCGAGTACACGAAGCTGATGATACCCATAACGCAGATCGATCTTGGAAAAACATGTAGCACCTTGCAGCTGATCGAAGAGATCATCGATTCGTGGTAGGGGATATCGATTCTTGATGGTAAGCTTATTAAGCTCACGATAATCGATATACATTCGAAAAGACCCATCTTTCTTTTTCACAAACAGGACTGGAGCGCCCCAAGGTGAATAACTCGGTCGGATGAATCCTTTATCAGATAACTCTTGAAGCTGTTTTGATAACTCTTACATCTCAGACGGTGCAAGACGATAAGGTGCTTTCGCAATTGGGTTGGCAATAGGTACAAGATCAATATGAAACTCAACTTGACAAACTAGAGGCAAACAAGACAGTTCATCAGGAAACACTTCTGGATAATCGCGGACAATCAGAATATTTTGAATACACTTTCTTTTGCCCTTCTCCTCGGTGACATGTGCCAGAAAGGCGACTTATCCTTTTCGTAAGTAACTTTGGGCTTTTGTACACGACATAAGTTTCAAACCACCAGACGGGTTCTCGCCACGAACTACTAGAACTTCACCAGCTGAAAGAGGAATACGAAAAATCTTATCGAAACAAACCACCTTAGCATGAAACTTAGTTAACCAATCCATCCCAACGATAATATCGAATCTCCCAAGTTGCATCGGCACGAGGTCAATAGGAAAAATATGGTTATCAAGGTTCAATTGAAAATTGCAAATAACATAATCGAGTACAAGAGGTTTACCAGTAGCAACTTCGACAGATAAGGGTTTCCTCAGTTTAGTTCTAGGTATTGCAAGTAAAGGCTCAAAAGATAACGAAAAAAACTTCTATCGGCACCATAATCGAAAAGAATAGATGTTGGTTGATTGTTAACAAGGAACGTACCATTAACAACCTCGTTGTCAGCCCTCGCCTCATTTGCATTCAAGTTGTACGCTCGTCCACGAGCGGGATTCACATTCGCGTTTGCGTTGGCATTCGGATTCGCAGGCCTTGGACAATTGTTGCGGAAATGACCCATTTCTCCACAGTTGTAACACGAGCCAGGTGGAAATCTAGCATCATTTCCCTGAACTGGAGCTGGATTCTGACCCAAATGACAAATGTTGGCCAGATGCCCAAGTTTACCTCAAGTAGTACACTGTTTGCAAGCCTGTTGGGTCGCATGATGACCATTGCATCGAGCACAGTGAGGTGCAGTACCAGCATACTGTTTCTTCGTAGGAGGTTGTGCTGGTGGGTTCTGAGCATTCTGTGCAGTTACTTCAAAGTTCTGGGAAGCCTTCCGCTTCCTCGACCTCCTTGAAGACTTGACCCTTTCCCTTTCCTTTACCCTTGTCTTGAACGGAATCGACCGACTGCTTCTTGTCACCCTTGCGGGTCAGTTTACCCTTTCTGACTTGAGACTCAGTCAGAGTAGCAGCCAATTCAATCGCTTGACGAACAGTAGTAGGATTACTACCAGTTACGATATCTTGCACAAAATCTGGCAGACCATCGATATACCTCTCAATCGCTTTCTCTAATGGGGTAACCATAGTGGGACACAACAAACTCAGCTCTTCATAACGATCCGTATACGCACGGTGTTCTCCCCCATCTTATTTCAGATTATCAAATTCTCGTTCCAAAGCTCGAATCTCATGACGGGGACAGAACTCTTTCATCATGAGAGCTCGAAGCTCCTCCCAAGTTTGTGCCATGGCCACATCGGAACCCCTATCATGCATCACACCATTCCACCATGTAAGTGCACGCTTCTCGAAAACACTAGATGCAAATTCAACCTTACGCTCATTCGGACACTGAACATGTCTAAAGGTGCTTTCCAAACTCTTGAACCATTGTAGGAGCGTAGTTGCTCCTTGAGACCCAGAAAACTTCAATGGTTTAGCCGAATTGAAAGTTTTGAAACTACACTGGTCATTGTTGTTATTGTTGTTCGCTTGATTGATCTGAGTTACTAGGTTCGGAAGCACAGCTGTGATTTGCTGAGCGACAAGGGTTGCGATTGCAGCATCCTGTTTGGGATCACGTCTAGGTGGCATATTCTAAAAAGAATAAGGAAACATGAGAAACGAGTGAGATCGATAATCGGATAAACAAAAGAGGCATTGAAAAACATCGACAAAGCACAAAGAAGGCGATCATTTGTTCATTACCTCGAACAAACAAATGACACGCAGTGACTAATCGAAGTAAATGGGTCAATATAATGTATCACGAAGACATGTTTTAGCCTGTAAGTGGACACTCACCCCAAGAGTTCCCAGGTAAGAGTGATTGGTCCGATTATGTGGATTTGTACGAACACTCTAGCCTTAGACAAAAAACTCAGGATACAAGCATCCACTCTTCCAGATTGCACGTGTTCACACTATAAGACCCAAACTTTGACGAGATTTTGAAAATTCGGAAGGCACTAAGCCAAAATCAAATCATCCGAAAGGGTGGGTGATTATTTTCAAACTCGTTTTGGAAACTTTGAAGGTTCAAAACCTTATAAGAAATCATCTAAGAATAGACTGGTTGATTTTCAAAGCAGATTTGTTATTGTGTTCTCGTTGTGGTTATCACCTAAAGATAGGTGACGGTATTGTTTTAAAAATCTAAACGCAAATAAACTTGCGTTAGGGTCCTAGAAAAGTTATAGTCTAGGTCAAAGCATTACTAGTAACCTAATTCCCTATAACCATTGGCTCTGATACCAACTCTTCTGTCACACCCCAACCGCGTTAAAACAACGAAACCGCGGCGGAAACGTCGGGGAGTGGAGCAATAGAATTATTGTTTCATAACCATGGATTCAAAAAGTTTCATTTTATTGATTCATTAGATAATTTACATTGTCTTCAAGTTAAAACAAATAAGTTAAACACAGACTATCATTGTTATTAAGTCACTAAGGCCTCCTCCAGTCCTAAGTGAGCATGCATCCTAGCACTCAACATCATTCAACACCACCTGAAACATATGTAAAAATAAAGTCAACAAAGAAATGCTGGCGAGCACATAGGTTTTGTGTGAGTGTCAGATTCATGGCTCATTTACATGTTTAAATAACTCGTATAACTTCGTTAGTCGATATTAGAAAACCTTGTTTTGTAAAACATTTGTATGGTAAAATGAATAACCAATTTAAAACAAATTGGTTATAGTTTATGAAACCTCGATGCCATGAATCCTAACTCAAAACATTTGTTTAAGTAAACCCAATCGTAAATCGTTCTCGTAATAAAACTTGTATGGTTTATATCATTTAGTAAACATCGTTGTGTGTCTCGTTTGAAAATCGTTTGCCCATGTGAACTAAATAACGTTACAGAATATAACATGATAAGAACACTTATATATTAGAAGTACCAGTGGCGTATCTGCCATGCTTTTATCATATTACACCTGTCCCGTTATTTAAACACTAACCAAAAACCCACCATTCGTTGAATTTGTTTAACTCGTTTCAATCGGTTAAATCGTTCAATCATTCAATACCGTTCAATCATTCAAAATCGTTCAATCATTCAATCGTTCAAATCGTTCTCGTTTTAATTATGAAAACTACTTTTGGTCGTGTCGTTTATAACATTCAAACCTTCGCAACTCGTCCATCGTTCAACTCGTATTAACAAACCACCAAAGGGTAAGTTAACAATTAACAGGTTCAATCGTTACCTACATGACCCCCACACATAACCATGGGTGCAGTCCGATAACGGGATTTGTCATATCCTATGGTACCATAACCTAATACTGGTCGGTTCGGCCAAAATTAATGAATGTTATTTGTTATGTAAATACGTCCAACAAGTTAGTTCATGTTATCGAAATCGTTCTTGTTTAAGATAAACCATAGTATTCGTTTTAGAAAATCATCGTTTGAAAGCATCGAAATCATTTAACACATATGAATCACCCCAAAACAATTGAAAACAGTAAAATAGGGGAACTATGTACTCACTTGAAGTGCAAAGTATCCTCGATCTAATGAACATAACGAAGCTCAGGCAAACCAAGGAAATCAAGTAGCACCTAGTAATCGGATCGCCTAGTTAAATAATCGACACCTAAATCGGAAGATCGGGTAGAATGAGGTCTCGTAAACCAAATGAGTGTTGGAACTCATGTGATATGGTTTAACAAAGCCTACATTCTAAATCGGAACCTATCCTAAGTGCTTACGACCCCTTACGACCCGTTACGACCCATTAAGGTAGCTTACGCTACTTTAACGCGTCGTTCACGCGTATGCGCGTTCGAGACGCCTAACTAGTCCTATGAAAAGTATTATATGCCTAAATATGTTACATAATCAGTTTAAGTGGCAAAAGTTAAGTTACGTATGCTTAAATACCAATTATGCATGAAAAGGGCGTTTTGGTCATTTTCCTAAGGCATATAAACTACCTATCATACAACTAATTAAACTAAGTGACCATAAGGTATAACCTCGGAAGCTTATTCCCTATACAACTATGGTCACAAATATGTTTGGTTGGATCCTAATGATCGACCAAATGGGTTGGGTTTGAAAGTCTAAGCGGTTGTCAAGACTGCTTGACTTACGACCCTATACAAGCAATAGACTAAAAGTGACGAGTTAAACATGTTAAAACATGTTTAACTAAGTTAGAAAACAGTTTTTGATATCAAAACAAAGGGTTTGATACCCAATAATAGTTTGGTTGCAAAATACACATTTTGACCGAAACTATGACTCGTCACTACGCCTAATCAACATGGTAATCAGTAGGTATAGTCACAAGGGACTATAACCATCGTAATTACGCTCACGTTGCAAATTCGAACGAACTTTGTGTTGACCATAACCTGGTCAAAGCAGAAAGTCAAACACTGTTTGACTTTCACGCTTGAAATACATAAACGAGCATGAAAGAAACTTACAAAAGGTCCAAGCAAGGAAGGATTTGATCTAAAGCACTCAGGTATGAAGTATTAACTTCAACTTAGAGCAAATTCAGATAAAATGGTGTGATGAATGAATGAGAACATGGTGGGTATTTATAGAATTCCAAGAACCGTTAAGATCGTTTCTCGTAATTCGTGCTTTAATCCTAGCCCTCCATGTGTTACCCATAGTTTACAAAACAATGGGACATCAAAAACCATCAAATGGTATTGCAAAACAAGGATCAAAACCATCAAATTCAGCTCAAATAACCAAATTCAATGTTTCTGTCTGACATGTTGTCGAGGGCAGCGTAGACATATGTATAACCTTACGCGCCCCTCCTAGCAACTTTGGCAGATTGTCAGTTTTAGTCCCTGCAAGCCCAAAACTTGGTTTTTGATGCATTTTTGACACTTTTAAGCTCCGTTAACCCCATTTCAAGGCTCTAAAATGAAGTTAAAGTATAGGGAGCTTAAAATATGCTCAGAAACATCTCGGATGTCGGTTCGTTTGGTCGTACGGTTGCGTTATTCGGTTAATTACGACGAAAACTCGAACGGACGCAAAAACGATCCAAACTACGCGATGAATGCTATTTTTTGCATTATAATCACTAAAATAAAATATTTTAATGATTACAAAAATTTTGGATGTTCGGATATATTCAGAACGTAAGATATGCGTGAAAATGCAA
This sequence comes from Helianthus tuberosus, assembly GCA_030545235.1. Taxonomy (NCBI): domain Eukaryota; kingdom Viridiplantae; phylum Streptophyta; class Magnoliopsida; order Asterales; family Asteraceae; genus Helianthus; species Helianthus tuberosus. The sequence continues at coordinate 97,562,395 of CM060448.1, forward strand.
ACTTATGCACTTTTTGACGCTTTTAGTCCCTTTTTGATCAAAAAGATTATTTTTGCGCACCAAACACCTCAAAGCCTATTTCTAAGCTATGTAAAGGGTATTTAGGGCATGTTTAACTTATGATCAAGTTCTGGAATGTTCATTACCATACGAATCAGCATAGTTTCGCAGTTTGACACAAATAGTCACTGCGATCGAATAAACTTGTTTTCGACACACCAAACCATTCAAAACTTATTTCTAAGTTATGTAAAGGTTATTTAAGGTATGTTAAGCTTATGTCACTATTCCAGAGTGTTTTTCGTGTTAAACTGATTATGTTTACGCATCAGTTTGCGTATAACTTTCCAGAAAGCGATTTAAAGCTTGAAATCGAACTCGAATCAAATCGTAAAATCATCAAACACAAATACACACATAATACCATCAAATCACATTGTTTTATTGATAATTGATATTGTTTTACATCGTACATCGATTACAGAGCACAGTTGTCACATTAGAGCTAGTAGTAAGCCCCTTTAACCATGTTCTTACTTCTAATTTTAGTGGTTAAAATGTTATGTAACATGTTAAATATTAATAATATTAACAAAACATGAAGATGATCTTGAACATAAAACTCACAAACATGAAAATCAAAGATGTTTAAGTGCATGTAGTATACTTGTTTGTTGATTTCTTGTGATTATGGTGTAGATCATCATATGAGATTTGCTAGATGATGATTAAACACATGATCTAGCAAGTATAAGGATGGATCTTGTGGAATTTGTGATGATCATCCCTTATGTTAATCATGAACTTGAAGGTGAACTTGTTTTAGTGTATAATGATTATTTCTACAAGTTATATGTCTTGAGAATAAAAGATTTCAAAGATAATATTTTCAAGAAACAAAAGTTTATTACAAGATATAACATGAACTTGGTTTTTAAAGAAAGTAAACATGTTTTAAGGGTTAAATCAAGGCTAGTAAAGTGTAAGTAACAAGAAAAATACAAGAAGATTGACTTTTGAAAAATCATCATACAAGTTGTGAAGAGTGAAAATTCACAAGAATGAGTTTTATAACATAATAACCATGTTTTTAGTGTTACTAGACTTTACTAAACAACATGTTAAAATACTACACATTTTTGTTAAACTTCAAGTTCATGACATGTTGTTAAAATGCATATTTTGGCTCTTGGTAAGTTATGTGTAAATTGTTGATGATCGGTGATGAGTTTTTAAAAAGAAAATGAAATGGTTTTAAGCAAGGAAACCTCCATTTTTAAGGGGAAACAATGGTAAAATTTTTGTAGAAATTAAACTTTTAGAAAAATATTTTTAAACAAGTGTTTACAAGTAAATTTTGATCATGGTTTTCATAAGAAAAATTTTCCTTAATTTTTGTTACAAAAATTACAAATATTGGTGGTTGATTTTTGATAATAAAAAACACTAAGTATATATTTAGGAAAACATATATTTAGATGTCACAAATTGTGTGTTACTTGTATATTGATTGTTTATATTATTTTAGGAACTTGAAAATAATATAACACACCAAAATACCAAAATGTGAAATATGAAATATTACCAAAATCCCAAGATAATAAATACTTAAACTATACCCGAATATTGGACAAACCGGACAAGGACTTTGGACTATATTTATATATATATTTCAGAAATAAATTCATAACTTGAAAAGTATGACGAACGGTATTTTTGAAACCAAGGAAATGGCAAGATATGAATTTTTACAAAATATATCATATTTTGTCAAATGGAAAATATATTATTTTTTAGTGAAGAAAAATATATATTTTTTAAACAAGTTAAAAATATATTATTTTGGGTGAAAGATAGAAATATATATTTTCTAAAGTTAATCTTAAAAATATATATCATTTTTGAGATATATATGAAGGTATATTTATTTTTGCCAAGTTAAGTTATAGATATTTTTCTATAAAAATTCTCTTAAAATACGAATATTTTAAGAATAAGAAGCTGGTGATTTTGAGTTGTCTAAAAATAATATTCCGGAATATTAAATACAAGTTAAGTATAAAATACTTATTAAATACAAGAAAATACGTATCCTCATACGTACAATTATACACCGGAATACACCACCAATACTTGGCAAAATACACAAGTATAAGAATACACAAGTGCATGTACACCCATACATGGGAAAATACATAATAAACCAAGTTAAGATATATTATTTTAACAATATTCCAAATAATTGGATAAATATAATTTAAGTTAAAATATTAATATTTTAACTAATAATTATAAACTTTGGAATTATATAATGCACATCAAGGATGTAACTCAATGTGTACCAAGAATTCCAAAATAAGTCTTAATAAACAATTAAGACTAAGAGTCGTTACACGACCTAAACGTCTAATAAAACTTAGCACGTGTGTAGGTCGTGGTACGTCTTAAGGATACATACTTTGGGTACACAGGATATCGGACGCAAATCTGTGAGTTCATGTCCCCCTTTTCTTTTAACTGTTTTCAGTTTTATAACTTTGGGGGTGAAATACATGTTTCAAACGTTTACAAATGGTATGGTTAGCTAAGGAATGAACTGCTAGATCATGTGAATGGTGAGTACAACACTTAAGACCATTAATCCTTGTATAAGCACCGATGGGCATGAGTGATAGATCTATTTAGGTGTTGCGAGCCCCACCCATGGGACCGGGAGTTGGCCCATGAGGTGACAATGTCGTCCCAGCCGGGTGGACCGGTACAAAATCCGCTAGGTTTGAGCCTTCCTGCACTATTGCACACATATTAATGACCTTGCAAATCATTAATTGATCTGTTCATAGACGCTTTCATACCGGTTATCAAAGGCATACATACAAATGTTTACAAGGGTATTCGAGCGCACCTACAAAAACACATGAACTCGCTCAACTTTTGTTGATGTTTTCAAATTACATGTATTTCAGGAAACTAATGGATCTGGTGGTGTTTGAAAGATTTCAAGAAGTGAGGTCATCCTATTTTGGAAGGGTTTGATTAGGATATCCTAACTTAGATAGGACATACGAATCAAAGCCTTGGATTTAAAGTCTTTTGTTTTAAAAGTCCTTCATGGAACTTGTTACTACGTGAATGGTTGTAAACTTAACTCGAAGTTTGTGGTTCGAAACTTAACAATTTATGGTTGTATTATTTTGGAAACTTATAAATGGATGATCATCACGTTTTTAATCATATAGTTGTTTGTTATAATTGAATGCAATGATATTGAGCAAGTCACACATCATACGCTTCCGCAAAAGTCAGGGTGTGACATTATATTATTATTGTATCTTAATCTAAAACTAGTCGCACGCGACCGCACACATATATATTGGCCAAACACATGTGTGCGGCATGCTGCCAGCTTGCACACCACCACCCAGGCCCCACGCCCCTATGAGTGGGTTTCTGATCCACCAAACCCAGTCCCTAACTAGACCGCACACTCTTAGAAATGAAGCCACACATCCTGTTCGCACACCCATTACCAAAACCAGGCCGCACACATGAGTGTTAGCATTTATGCGGAATCCTTTGACAGCTGGATCCCATTCCATAGTGTGCAGAATCTTGGGGAGTGTATATATACCCACATTTTCCTAAACCCTAGCACTTTTCCCCATATCACTCCTTGAAGGCTGCCACATTTGGAAATATTCCCTCCCACAAAATTAGCAAACACCCTGCAAACATTCAACAACATTCTTTTGTCTTTCTTGAATATCCAAGCATCATCAAAGCTTCATCATTTTTCTTGAAGATCTCTTCCTTTACTTGCACACTCTCTTATCTACTCTTGATTCTCAGGTTAGTACAAGCATATCATTTAAAAACTGTGTTTGCCTAGGCAATGTATGATGATCCTTCATTAAAAATGATTGTGTTGTTTTGATGCTCTAAATAAGTGTACGTGAGGCATTATTTTGGATGATTTCTTGTGATTAACATGACTTAGAAATGTTTGGATTATGGAAGATGAACTAGGGTTTTTGCAAGTTTCAAAATGATAAAGATCTCGTGCAAGAAAAATCATGTTTAGATAATGTGTGGATTGATTTTGTATGTTCAGCATTTATTCTATGCTATTCATTGTTTTCATTAAAATGTAGGATGTATGTTTTGATGATGAATGATTGTGAGGATTGAATTGGTGAAGATTCACTGTTTCATTGATAAGGGATCTAGTATTTTTTTGTTAACGGATAATGCTTAAGAGATTAAGGTTTTAGATATATTTTAGAAGCGTATAAAGTGCTATGATGATAATGATGAAATACATAAATCTGCTTGTGTTCGAAGATATGAATGTTAGATTCTATGATGAATGATGTCAAAGTTTTAAACTTAGTTTATTTGTTGAAACGGTTAGTTTGATCATGTCGCACACTTCCAATGTACAACCCTGACTGCATAGAGTACACTTCCTTTGAGCACATCGCACACTTAAAACCGCATATCCCCTCCTGTACAATCACTGATGCACGGGGTACAAACAGATTATGCAAACCACACATCCTGGGCCGCACATTCTGTTCGAACAAACCTTGATGCGCAATGTACTGCACCTTTCTGCATGACCGCACACTTATCAGTAGGCTGCACACTCCTGTGTGGGCCGAACACTCTATTATATTGAGCCATATTCTCGTGGGACGCACACTAAAGTAACCCAAATCCTTAACAGGTCGCCCACACACCCACTGTTCACTTTATTTCATGTTAGATTGTTATGATGGCTCGATGTTTGTGTATGCATACATACTGTTAGTGCAATACGTCTATTGAATTCGTTTTGTATCATGTAATAGGATAGGATAGTACTCGAGGTGCGAGAAACCGAGTTTAGAATGTTTAAGGTTGAGAGTTCGCTTGAAAGCATCAAAGACCATTTCAAGCGAAACCCTTTAACAGAGTTCGCTTGAAATAAGTTCTGGTTACATTCAAGCGAAACCTACAAGATCAGGTTTCGCTTGAACATGTCTGGTCACTCTCAAGCGAAACTCAACACCTATAAATAGGGCACTTGTCATTTCATTTGGTATGCGACTTCCAGATCTGTAACGAAGTGCTGCCAAAGTCTGTTCAGGTTGTAATTGATGTTATTATCAATATAAGTAACAGATTAAAGATTATCAAGCTGTTATCAAGTCTAGTTCACTGATTCCGCCTTTGAACTGGATGTAAAGCTCTTCTGAACGACTCAATTGGGTCTAACAATGATCCTACAAGTGGTATCAGAGCTGGTTGGAGGAGTGTTGCAGCTTACAGCTGATTTTCATTGAAATTTCTTGTTTCTACACTTTCTTTCTTCAATCGAACAGGATTTTACGGTCTGAATTGGTTCAAATTTTCACAGTGCTCTCGGAATTGGATATTAATAAACCCTACCAAGTTTCAGATCAAAATTCCTAGCCGTTTGAGAGAAATCTGAGTTTTTGTGTCCGATAACGAATGACATCAGATATTTTCGCTTGAAATATTGGTTTGTTTCGCTTGAAATAGTACATAAAATCAGGTTTCGCTTGAAAAAGCTGCTGGTTTCGCTTGAACATGATGTTTGGTCTAGGTTTCGCTTGAGAAACTTTATTGGTTTCGCTTCAATTTGACTTTTGCTTGAAAGACAGGCTTTCGCTTGAAGCGACTTCGATTCAAAGTGCTTTCGCTTGAAGTGTTATTTTGGCAGTTCGCTTGAAAGAGTTATACAATTGTTTTTTCTTGAAATCAAGTTTTCGCTTGATAAGAGGATTTTTCGCATCAAGATTATTTCACATCAACTGAGTATCAGTTTATTTCGAGTTGAATGATATTGTTTGTACTGATTGTGTTTGTTTGTTTGTTCAGGTGATTAAAGATTTACAAGGGGCGAATATCAAGAAGAAGATTTGAAATGTCAGGAGATAGTCCTCATGATATTTGGTGGAGAAGAGACAGTGCAAGATGGGAGATTAGCAAGTTGGATGAACCATTTAAGGAAGCACAAAGTGTCACACCCCGACCACGTAGAACATACAAAACGTGGCGGAAACGTCGGGGAGTGTTGTAACAGAATTAATGTTTCACAACCATGGAAATCGAAGTTTCGTTTTATTAATCAAACATGAAAGTTTACATTGTTTTAAACAAGAACTGTAACACCTGTGCCTCCACGGCCATCAAACAAATACCGAACCAATGAAATATTATATTTCATACTTGGGATTCGTAAAAAATATGTGTATCATTTGCACATATCAATTTTTGTTCAATTCCAAACTCTAAATCGCTTTCTGGAAGGTTATACGCGCACCGATGCGTAAATATAACCAGTTTAATGCAACGAACACTCCGGAATAGTGAAATAGGCTTAACATACCTTAAATAACCTTTACATAACTTAGAAATAAGTTTCGAAGGCTTTGGTATGGCAAAATCAAGTTAAATCGCTTACAGGGACTAAAGTTGACAAACTGCGAAAGTATGCCAATTTGAACTGTAACAAACATTCCGGAACATGGCCATAAGTTAAACATACCATAAATATCCTTTAAATAGCTTAGAAATAGGCTTTGAGGGGTTCGGTGTGCTAAAATAAACTTTTGGGTCATTCAGGGACTAAAAGTGTCAAAAAGTGCACAAGTTTGCATTTTCGCGCATAACTTACGTTCTGAATACATCCGGACATCCAAAAATTTATGTAAGCACTAAAATATTTTATTTTAGTGTTTGGCATAAGAAAAATCCATCCGTCGCGTCATTTGGATCGTTTGTCGCACTTGCGCGCATTCCGTCGTAATTAAGCGAACATCGCGTTCGTACGACCAAACGAACAAACACCCGACATATTTTTGAGCATGTTTCATGTCCACAATGTTTAGGCATCATTTTAGGGCCTTAAAGTTGGCTTTACGGGCCTTAGAAGTGTCGGAAATGGCCTTAAACACGTGCAGGGGCTGAAACTGTAACATTTGAAACTTGTTTTCTGATCAGAAGTGCTAGGCGGCCCGCGTAAGCCCAAGCTTAATTCTTAGGCGGCCCGCGTACACCTCCCAGATCAGATAAGATCGAACAGTCAGCTGATTCCAGCTGTTTAATCCTCAACCACATGCTCACACTTGACCTTTCAGCTGATTAAGAGCCCTTTTTAGACACCATAACTTTCCGACACTTGTACGGATGCGATTAAGGCACGATATTCGACAAACGATCTTAACGGTTACCCGAAAACTATAAATACCCCAACCCCCATTACTTCAAACCAACTAGAATCTGATCTTAAAGACTCTAAGTTGGAACCTTTGTTTCATACCTGAGTTATTTCGATCTAGATTAGCATTCGGGGACCCTTCGTAAGTATTCTTTCGTTCTTTTATTGCTATTCGAGTCCGAAAGTCAAACTTTGTTTGACTTTCTGCATTGACCAGTTTATGGTCGATGCGAAGTTCGTTTGAACTTCATAACGTGAGCGTGATCACGATGGTTATAGTCCCTAGTGACTATACCTACTAATTACCACGTTATCTAGGCTCAGTGACGAGCCGTAGTTTCGGTCAGAATACGTATTCTTGCGTATTTTGTAACCAAACTACTCTTAGGTATCACAACCGTTTGTTGTGATACCAAACCTGTTTTCTAAACTTAGTTAAGCATGTTTTAACATGCTTAGCTCGTCACTTTTAGTTTAGTGCTTATATAGGGTCGTAGGGTAAGCGATCTAAACAATCGCTTATACTTTCGAACCCGACCCGTTTGGTCGATCATTAGGATCCGACCAAACACATTAGGTGACCATAGAGTATAGGGAATAACCTTCCGAGGTTATACCTTATGGTCACATCGTTTAAGTAGTTGTATGATAGGTAGTTTATATGCCTTAGGTAAATTACCAAAATGCCCTTTTGACGCCAAAATTCATTTTAAGCATATGTAACATAACTTTTGACATCTAAACTGATTTGAAAACAATATTAGACATGTTAAGTCATATGTTACTTGTCATAGGACTAGTTAGGCGGTCTGAACGCGTTTTACGCGAACGACGCGTTAAAGTAGCATAAGCTACCTAAACGGGTCGTAATGGGTCGTAAGCACTTAGGTTAGGTTTCATTTAGTATGTAGGCTTTGTTAAACCATACTACATGAGTTCCCATACTCATTTGGTTTACGAGCCCTCATTCTATCCGATCTTCCGATTTAGGTCCGGTTTATTAATGTAGTTACCTATATTAGGTGCCGTTTGATATTCCGAGATCTCTAGCATTGCTTGGTGGTTATCTTAGGACTTCTGAGCAATCTCAAGTGAGTACATAGACCCCTCTTTTACTGTTTTCCAAACGTTTTGGGGTGAAACACATGTGCCTACCTGTTACTTTCATGCTTTTCCATGTTTTCATATCATATGCTTGCTATGTTCATTAGTACACTATTAGTACATCGTTTTACATTACATTTTATGCTATGTATGTCCATTTAGTTCATACTTAGTACATCGTTTCACATCACATCACATGCTATGTATGTTCATTTATTTGCATACTTAGTACATTTGTTTTCATCACATGCTTACATTTTGTTATGACATTTGGTTTGTTTAAATGAGACAATGTACATTCATTAACACAGATCATGCCGCTCGGTAGTAGGTAGTGGTACCATAGGACTTGACAAATCCCATTCCTGAAATCTCGGGTTTGTTTGGACGTAAGGAATGACCGAATCCGAATACATATTCTTTTGATAACTCATTATTACATAGTTATCCGACTGTCGCAAGGCTTGGATGTATGAATTTTCACAATACCGCATAAATGTTTATATCAGTATAGCATGCATTTTCACAGAACATAACTTTGATTTAAACCAAGTTTTACTTCAATACTATGTTCTTGTGCATATGGTTTAGTTGATGCATTTCACTAGCCATACATATCATTTTTGGTTACACATTACATGGTTTACATTTGACACATAAACACTTTTGACATTGGTTATACATTACATGATTTACATATGGACATAAACATTTTAACATATTATTTCAATACATTTAGAAGTTGGTTTAAACATAGACATCTTACATTGTTGGTTTGGTTTGAGTAAGTGATTTAATTAACGAGGCGTGTGTAATACGATACAAGCATGGTGGATACGCCGCTGGTACTTCCTATATATAAATGATTGTATGGTATTACATATCGTTGCGTTATTTGAAATCATTTCAATTTAGACATATAACATTTTATACAAATAACATACTTTTCACAATACATTGTTTTACAAACAACTTAACTTATACAAACTCATTTTACATGGTTATTCATTTAACCATGCATTATTCTCTTATTTATACGTATCATCTGAACTTATTGTTTTTCAAATGATTTACAAAGACAAAGCAAATTACAAGGTTCATGACTAAACATTTTCTTAAACAGAAGTCATGAATCTTATTTTCACAAAACCTATGTACTCGCCGGCATTTTTATGCTGACTTACCTATTTTCACATGTGTTTCAGGAGATGAAGCATAGGATTGATCAAGATACACTTAGGCGGACATGGGCCTTAGTGACAATAAAAGATGCAAGACTAGTTATTTATGTTATGTTTCTTTGATTGTCAAGACATTGTAACTCGTGTACTTAATAAAACAATATTTAAATTTCCATGTGTTATGAAACAATGATTCTGTTACAACACTCCCCAATGTTTCCGCCACGTTTTGTTGTTTTACGTGGTCGGGGTGTGACAGAAAAGTTGGTATCAGAGCTCATGGTTATAGGGAATTAGGTTATTAGTAATACTTTGACCTAGTCTATAACCTTTCTAGGACCCTAACGCGAGTTTACTTGCGTTTAGTCATAAAACAATATTGTCACCTATCCTTAGGCGACAACCACAACAAGAACATAAAATTCAAAACCGCTTTGAAAACTAATCATCTGTTCTAGGATGATTGATTACTAGGTTTTGAACCCTCTATTGTAAGGTTTTGAACTCTCTATTATATGGTTTTGAACCCCTTTGAATTTTCAAAACCTCGTCAAGGTTTTGGGTTTTAAATAATGTGAACACGTGCAAACTGGAAGGGTGAATGCCTGTATTCTGGGTTTTCTGTCTAGGCAAGCACTTCGTATACATCTCATCAGACGCGAGACCAGTTGTGCTTACCTGGGAATTCTTGGGATGAGTGTTCACTTATAGGCGAGCATGTCTTCGCGATACATTATTTTTGACCCATTTACTTTGATTTGTCACTGTCTCATTCGTTTGCCTTAGATAACAAACAAATGATCGCAAATTCTTATGCATTACCATTCTGCATTATTTACCCGATGACGTTTCACTTGTTCCTTCATATGTCTTTCATTTTCTTCTAGAATGTCTCTTCCTCTCAGCACCGGTCAAATGTCCGAGCAAACAGCCAAATTTGCCCAACAAATAGGCGAAGTGATACTGAAGTCTGTGGATCTAGGCATTGCCATGTCTCGTCTAAAAAATGGAGCCACTCAGGAGCCACCAAAGGAAGCAGAAGCCAAGCCTTCACCTAAACCAAAGAAACGTAAGGCTTCAAGGAAACCCGCAGCAGTGGCACCAAAACAGGCAAGACCTAGCCAAATGACAGCACCAACAGCCAAGAAACCAATCAAGGAATCAAAGACCATGGATGAACAGGCTGGATCCCCTAAGAAGTCAAAGAAGCGAAAGGCTTCTCAGGACTTCGCCGTGGTCGCTCACAATGGTCGAGCCATCCCCAACCAACCAGCTCAACCCCCTGCTAGGAAGCCATACAACGGAACTGCACCCTTGTGCAACCAATGTAGCCTTCATCATCAGGCTAGTGTGAAGTGCCGCAATTGCCAAACTTGTGGACTTATAGGTCATACGACAAGGGTTTGTCCAACTGCAGCAGTACCAAATCAAGCAGGACCCATCCGGGTGGCAACACAACCTGTTAAGAAGCAATACAAGGGAACAGCCCCAATATGCGACAAATGTAATGCACACCACTTAGCTCACCTACAGTGTCGTCTGTGTGCATCATGTGGGCGACTCGGTCACCTGGCAAATGCTTGTCGATTTACCCCAAACCAAAGTGGTCCAAATCAACCCCAAGTCAACCCTACTCAAGCTCGCTTTCCGCCTGGATCGTGCTACAACTGTGGCGATACGAGCCATTTCAGGAACAAATGCCCAAAGCTTGCTAATGCAAATCCAACCCACGGATGAGCAGTTGGCTGATTAGAAGATGTTGTTGTCTTATGCTTTTGTTTCTTCTATTTCTTGTAATGTGAAACAATCTGTTTGATTATAAATAAATTGTTGTTCACAGTTCTGATATACGAGTGTAGTTACATGTGTGTATGACTTTTCCTATGATACCTACATCAAGGAACTATGTTCCTTACAAACTACTCTTTTGATTCTCCCTCTCAAATGATCACTCATGATTCCCCCAAAAATTTTAAGTACTCGTTTCATTCTAAGAAACGAAGTACATGAAATAAAGTGAAATTATGAGTAATCGTGCTTTTTACACATCTGTGCCATTAAATCCTTGGTTAGATAACTAAGGGTAGTTTCAAATCTCATACCCATTACGTTTTGATTTTCTCAACATACACAGTACAAGTATTTCAAAAACAATCTTCATGATCTCAAAACATTTCATATAGTTTGAAAACAATTTTTTTCAAATGCATTGTCTATGTTATTTCAAAAACATTGGTTAGGTTTAAAAAAAAAAACAATTTTCATAATTTCAAAATATTTCATATAGTCTGAAAACAATATTAACACAGTATATTTTCTTATCAAGTGCATGATTTCAAAAGCATCATTCATGTTTTCCAAAAACCTTATACATAATTTCAAAATTCATTTCGCATGATTTTAAAACATTTTTATAAATATACTTATCTAAAAACCTACTTTATGATTTCAAAAGTATTATATATAAGGTTTCAAAAACATTTTTAGAACCCCATGCATAGTTTTCCAAATATATTTTCCTCATACATTTACTTAACCTTCAAATTCTGCTTCATATGTTGCCTTGGCATATCTAGCATCTCAACTTCGTAAGCATTTTTACTTCATGTTTTGACATAAGCACGTCCAGTGCAAGGTTTCAAAACATCTTCAACTTCTAAAATCCATATGGGATCTTTTTATCTTCACATTTAGACCCTTGTGGATGATCATCATTCAAATCAGGGTCCTTAATTGGATTCCTTATGTACCTGAATTCGGACATTTCGGTTCCTTATAATCGAAATCGAATTTCTCTTTTAAAAATCTTTCTATCTTTATAGATAGATTCTTGTAAATGTTTAAAGTGCCAAATGAAATCCACGAGATGGATTCCTATTGTACTTTAAATACATGTGCTCTGTCAACAAAACAAATTAACAGATAAACAATCTTTGTGGTTATATGACTATGTGTTCATGCATCTTGTGTTTTCTTTTATGCATTTTGTGTTTTCGTATACTCTGGATATTCGTTATCCAAATCCTCGTAGAATCTTTCATATCTTCATATGAGGGATTCGTAGTAGGATATTCAAAAAAGGTACTACCTTAAATCCTTAATGGGCTTCTATGTAAGAATTAAGACCCTTGGATTATATAGTACCACTCCTTGATTCATAAGAGACCCTTTTAGTGGTCTAGTCAAAAAGATTGATTCAAAAATCTGGTTAAGAATGACATGTGATGATATAAGCTGAAAAGACTCCTTGGTTGTCTATTAAAATCATTTATTGATTTAATAAAAGGGACCCTATGGTGGTCTAGTCACACTCATCACAGGTTTGTTCATTTGGTTTTCCCTACACATTATAAAATAGACTGTGTGAACTATGCAAGGAATTGTCTAATTATGGACGCGTACATAATTATGAGATTCAGTGCACGGTAACCACAGTAAGATTTATTATGTGTAAGAACCGATAGTGACAACAATAACAAAACGAGAACGATGCAATGGAGGTACGTGGACGCACCAATGACGCTTTATATACTTGTATATAAGTATCCCTCTTACATTACGATCATGATGTTATTAAAGTTACTAGAAGTTCAGAGCCCTAACCAATGTTGTTCGATCTTTTCAACTTCATGTTTTAAACTCTCACAAGTTTCCTCTAAATAAATTTCGGGACGAAATTTCCTAAAGTAGGGGAGACTGTAACACCTGTGCCTCCACGGCCATCAAACAAATACCGAACCAATGAAATATTATATTTCATACTTTGGATTTGTAAAAAATATGTGTATCATTTGCACATATCAATTTTTGTTCAATTCCAAACTCTAAATCGCTTTCTGGAAGGTTATACGCGCACCGATGCGTAAATATAACCATTTTAATGCAACGAACACTCCGGAATAGTGAAATAGGCTTAACATACCTTAAATAACCTTTACATAACTTAGAAATAAGTTTCGAAGGCTTTGGTATGGCAAAATCAAGTTAAATCGCTGACAGGGACTAAAGTTGACAAACTGTGAAAGTATGCCAATTTGAACTGTAACAAACATTCCGAAACATGGCCATAAGTTAAACATACCATAAATATCCTTTAAATAGCTTAGAAATAGGCTTTGAGGGGTTCGGTGTGCTAAAATAAACTTTTGGGTCATTCAGGGACTAAAAGTGTCAAAAAGTGCACAAGTTTGCATTTTCGCGCATAACTTACGTTCTGAATACATCCGGACATCCAAAAATTTATGTAAGCACTAAAATATTTTATTTTAGTGTTTGGCATAAGAAAAATCTATCCGTCGCGTCATTTGGATCGTTTGTCGCACTTGCGCGCATTCCGTCGTAATTAAGCGAACATCGCGTTCGTACGACCAAACGAACCAACACCCGACATATTTTTGAGCATGTTTCATGTCCACAATGTTTAGGCATCATTTTAGGGCCTTAAAGTTGGCTTTACGGGCCTTAGAAGTGTCGGAAATGGCCTTAAACACGTGCAGGGGCTGAAACTGTAACATTTGAAACTTGTTTTCTGATCAGAAGTGCTAGGCGGCCCGCGTGAGCCCAAGCTTAATTCTTAGGCGGCCCGCGTACACCTCCCAGATCAGATAAGATCGAACAGTCAGCTGATTCCAGCTGTTTAATCCTCAACCACATGCTCACACTTGACCTTTCAGCTGATTAAGAGCCCTTTTTAGACACCATAACTTTCCGACACTTGTACGGATGCGATTAAGGCACGATATTCGACAAACGATCTTAACGGTTACCCGAAAACTATAAATACCCCAACCCCCATTACTTCAAACCTACTAGAATCTGATCTTAAAGACTCTAAGTTGGAACCTTTGTTTCATACCTGAGTTATTTCGATCTAGATTAGCATTCGGGGACCCTTCGTAAGTATTCTTTCGTTCTTTTATTGCTATTCGAGTCCGAAAGTCAAACTTTGTTTGACTTTCTGCATTGACCAGTTTATGGTCGATGCGAAGTTCGTTTGAACTTCATAACGTGAGCGTGATCACGATGGTTATAGTCCCTAGTGACTATACCTACTGATTACCACGTTATCTAGGCTCAGTGACGAGCCGTAGTTTCGGTCAGAATACGTATTCTTGCGTATTTTGTAACCAAACTACTCTTAGGTATCACAACCGTTTGTTGTGATACCAAACCTGTTTTCTAAACTTAGTTAAGCATGTTTTAACATGCTTAGCTCGTCACTTTTAGTTTAGTGCTTATATAGGGTCGTAGGGTAAGCGATCTAAACAATCGCTTATACTTTCAAACCCGACCCGTTTGGTCGATCATTAGGATCCGACCAAACACATTAGGTGACCATAGAGTATAGGGAATAACCTTCCGAGGTTATACCTTATGGTCACATCGTTTAAGTAGTTGTATGATAGGTAGTTTATATGCCTTAGGTAAATTACCAAAATGCCCTTTTGACGCCAAAATTCATTTTAAGCATATGTAACATAACTTTTGACATCTAAACTGATTTGACAACAATATTAGACATGTTAAGGCATATGTTACTTGTCATAGGACTAGTTAGGCGGTCCGAACGCGTTTTACGCGAACGACGCGTTAAAGTAGCATAAGCTACCTAAACGGGTCGTAATGGGTCGTAAGCACTTAGGTTAGGTTTCATTTAGTATGTAGGCTTTGTTAAACCATACTACATGAGTTCCCATACTCATTTGGTTTACGAGCCCTCATTCTATCCGATCTTCCGATTTAGGTCCGGTTTATTAATGTAGTTACCTATATTAGGTGCCGTTTGATATTCCGAGATCTCTAGCATTGCTTGGTGGTTATCTTAGGACTTCTGAGCAATCTCAAGTGAGTACATAGACCCCTCTTTTACTGTTTTCCAAACGTTTTGGGGTGAAACACATGTGCCTACCTGTTACTTTCATGCTTTTCCATGTTTTCATATCATATGCTTGCTATGTTCATTAGTACACTATTAGTACATCGTTTTACATTACATTTTATGCTATGTATGTCCATTTAGTTCATACTTAGTACATCATTTCACATCACATCACATGCTATGTATGTTCATTTATTTGCATACTTAGTACATTTGTTTTCATCACATGCTTACATTTTGTTTTGATATTTGGTTTGTTTAAATGAGACAATGTACATTCATTAACACCGATCATGCCGCTCGGTAGTAGGTAGTGGTACCATAGGACTTGACAAATCCCATTCCTGAAATCTCGGGTTTGTTTGGACGTAAGGAATGACCGAATCCGAATACATATTCTTTTGATAACTCATTATTACATAGTTATCCGACTGTCGCAAGGCTTGGATGTATGAATTTTCACAATACCGCATAAATGTTTATATCAGTATAGCATGCATTTTCACAGAACATAACTTTGATTTAAACCAAGTTTTACTTCAATACTATGTTCTTGTGCATATGGTTTAGTTGATGCATTTCACTAGCCATACATATCATTTTTGGTTACACATTACATGGTTTACATTTGACACATAAACACTTTTGACATTGGTTATACCTTACATGATTTACATATGGACATAAACATTTTAACATATTATTTCAATACATTTGGAAGTTGGTTTAAACATAGACATCTTACATTGTTGGTTTGGTTTGAGTAAGTGATTTAATTAACGAGGCGTGTGTAATACGATACAAGCATGGTGGATACGCCGCTGGTACTTCCTATATATAAATGATTGTATGGTATTACATATCGTTGCGTTATTTGAAATCATTTCAATTTAGACATATAACATTTTATACAAATAACATACTTTTCACAATACATTGTTTTACAAACAACTTAACTTATACAAACTCATTTTACATGGTTATTCATTTAACCATGCATTATTCTCTTATTTATACGTATCATCTGAACTTATTGTTTTTCAAATGATTTACAAAGACAAAGCAAATTACAAGGTTCATGACTAAACATTTTCTTAAACAGAAGTCATGAATCTTATTTTCACAAAACCTATGTACTCGCCGGCATTTTTATGCTGACGTACCTATTTCCACATGTGTTTCAGGAAATGAAGCATAGGATTGATCAAGATACACTTAGGCGGACATGGGCCTTAGTGACAATAAAAGATGCAAGACTAGTTATTTATGTTATGTTTCTTTGATTGTCAAGACATTGTAACTCGTGTACTTAATAAAACAATATTTAAATTTCCATGTGTTATGAAACAATGATTCTGTTACAACACTCCCCAATGTTTCCGCCACGTTTTGTTTTTTACGTGGTCGGGGTGTGACAAGAACCAAAGAGTACATAACATAAATTAACTAGTTCTTGTCTCGTTTTAAGTCACTAAGGCACAGGTCCGCCTAAGTATGTCTTGATAAGTCCTATGCATCATCTCCTGAAAACACATGTGAAAATAGGTACGTCAGCATAAAAATGCCTGTGAGATACATAGGTTTTGTGAAAACAGGATTCATGACATAAGTTTAAGAAAATGTTTAGTCATGAACCTTGTAATTTGCTTTGTCTTGTAAATCATATGAAAAACGATAAGATCAGATGATATGTATAAATAAGAGAATAATGTATGGTTAAATGAATAACCATGTAAAATGAGTTTGTATAAAATAAGTTGTTTGTAAATTAATGTCTTGTGAAAAGTATGTTATTTGTATAAAATGTTATATGTCCAAATTGAAATGATTCAAATAACGCTACGATATGCAATACCATACAATCACTTATATATAGGAAGTACCAGCGGCGTATCCACCATGCTTGTATCATATTACACACGCCTCGTTACTTAAGTCACTTAAACAAACCACCAATGTAATAAGCCTATGTTTAAACCAATTGTCAAAAGTCCTTGTATAAATCATATCAAATGTTAATAGTCCAAAAGTAGTCAAGTAATGTGTAACAAATGTTATGTATGGTAAGTAAAATAAGACTACTCAAACCATAAGTAAAAATGTACAAAACAAAGTATTGAAGTAAAACTTGGTTTAAATCAAAGTTATGTTTTGTGTAGTAAATGCATGCTATACTGATATAAACATTTATGCGGTATTGTGAAAATTCATACATCCAAGCCTTGCGACAGTCGGATAACTATGTAAAAATGAGTTATCAAAAGAATATGTATTCGGATTCGGTCATTCCTTACGTCCAAACAAACCCGAGATTTCAGGAATGGGATTTGTCAAGCCCTATGGTACCACTACCTACTACCGAGCGGCATGATCGGTGTTAATGAATGTACATTGTCCCATTTAAACAAACCAAATGTCATACCAAAATGTAAGCATGTGATGAATAATAAATGTACTAAGTATGCACACAATGGACATACATAGCATAGAATGTAATGTAAAACATTGTACTAATTATGCACACAATGGGCATACATAGCATGAAATGTAATGTAAAACAATGTACTAAGTATGCACACAATGGGCATACATAGCATGAAATGTAATGTAAAACAATGTACTAAGTATGCACACAATGGGCATACATAGCATGAAATGTAATGTAAAACGATGTACTAAGTATGCACACAATGGGCATACATAGCAAAACACAATGAAATCATGTACTATAAATGTACTAATGAACATAGCAAGTTTATGATGTGAAAGCAGGAAAGCATGAAAGTAACAAGTAGGCACATGTGTTTCACCCCAAAATGTTTGGAAAACAATAAAAAAGGGGTCTATGTACTCACTTGAGATTGCTCAGAAGTCCTAAGATAACCACCAAGCAATGCAAGAGATCACGGAATCAAACGGCACCTAATATAGGTAACTATGTTAATAAACCGGACCTAATATCGGAGGATTGGATAGAATGAGGGTTCGTAAACCAAAACAGTATGGAGACTCGTGTAATATGGTTTAACAAAGCCCACATACTAAAACGAAACTTAACCTAAGTGTTTGTGACCCTTTACGACCCGTTTAGGTAGCTTATGCTACTTTAACGCGTCGTTCGCGTGAAACGCGTTCGGACCGCCTAACTAGTCCTATGACAAGTAATATATGCCTTAACATGTCTAATATTGTTGTCAAATCAGTTTAGATGTCAAAAGTTATGTTACACATGTTTAAAATGAATTTTGGCATCAAAGGGGTATTTTGGTAATTTACCTAAGGCATATAAACTACCTATCATACAACTAACTAAACGTCGTGACCATAAGGTATAACCTTGGAAGGTTATTCCCTATATACTATGGTCACCTAATGTGTTTGGTCGGATCCTAATGATCGACCAAATGGGTCGGGTTCGAAGGTATAAGCGATTTATTAGATCGCTTACCCTTACGACCCTAGACAACGTGGTAATCATTAGGCATAGTCACAAGGGACTATAACCATCGTGATTACAATCACGTTGCGAAGTTCAAACGAACTTCGCATTGACCATAAACTGGTCAACGCAGAAAGTCAAACAAAGTTTGACTTTCGGACTCGAAAAGCAATAAAAGAACGAAGGAACACTTACAAAGGGTCCCCGAATGCTAATCTAGATCAAAATAGCTCAGGTATGAAACAAAGGTTTCAACTTAGAGCACATAAGATCAGATTCTTGTGAGGAAAAGTGAAGGGTGGAGGTGGGTATTTATAGTTTTCGGTTCACCGTTAGGATCATTTCTTGGAAAAGGGGGCACGATCTAAGCCGTACACTTGTTGGAAAGTTGTGGTAACTCATTTGCCATCCACCATAAGAGTTTGACACTTGGCACTTGGCCTTTGGAGAGTGTTAAGGGCTGTTAAAAGCTGAAAAAAAACGTTTTGCTGCATCTGGCACCTACTTAAGGACCTAGTTTGGCAGATTTACAGTTTCAGTCCCTGCAACCTCAAAACTTGGTTTTCGATGCGTTTTTTTGACACGTTTAAGCCCCGTTAACCCCATTTCAAAGCTCTAAAATGAAGTTAAAGTATAGGGAACTTAAAATCTGTTCAAAAATATCTCGGGTGTCGGTTCGTTTAGCCGTACGGATACGTTGTTCGGTTAATTACGACGGAATGCGCATAAGCGCGAAAAATGATCCAAATGGCGTGACGAATGGATTTTTCTTATGCCAAACACTAAAATAAAATATTTTAGTGCTTACATAAATTTTTGGATGTCCGGATGTATTCAGAACGTAAGTTATGCGCGAAAATGCAAACTTGTGCACTTTTTGACGCTTTTAGTCCCTGAATGACCCCAAAAGTTTATTTTAGCATACCGAACCCCTCAAAGCCTATTTCTAAGCTATGTAAAGGTTATTTAAGGTATGTTAAGTATATTTGACTATTCCGGAGTGTTCGTTGCATTAAACTGGTTATATTTACGCATCAGTGCGCGTATAACCTTCCAGAAAGCGATTTAGAGCTTGAAATCGAACAAGGGTCGATATGTGCAAAAGATACACATATTTATATAGATCCCAAGTATGAAATACAATATTTCATTCGCTTGGTATTTGTTTGATGGTTGAAGTGACACAGGTGTCACAGTCTCCCCTACTTTAGGAAATTTCGTCCCGAAATTTATTTGTAGGAGCATGTCTGTGACTTTGTGTTAAATAACCATCAAGGATAAGGCATATCCTGATATTCCTCTTTAATGAACATTTTCAGAAATGGAAATGAAGGAAGAATCAGGGATATTCATTTCCTTCGATGGAAAATTTTTAGAAACGAAAAATACACGGGATGAGTTATTTTCCTTAATGGGTATCCTTCAGAAACGAAAATGAACGGAACGAGTCATTTTCCACAATTCCTCCAGGAATGAAAATGAACGGAATGAGTCATTTTCCACAATTTCTTCAGGAATGAAAATGAACGGAATGAGTCATTTTCCACGATTTCTTCAGGTAAGAAAATGAACGGAATGAGTCATTTTCCACAATTTCTTCAGGAAAGAAAATGAACGGAATGAGTCATTTTCCATGATTTCTTCAGAAACGAAAATGAACGAAATGAGTCATTTTCCACAATTTCTTCAGAAACGAAAATGAACGGAATGAGTCATTTTCCACAATTTCTTCAGAAACAAAAATGAACGAATCAACTCTAGACACATGACAAAACTCGTTGTGGTTTCTGTGCACTGAATTCCATAATTATGTATGCATCCATAATTACGTAATTCCTTGCATAGTCCGCACAGTTTGTCTTATAATGTTTAGGGGAGGAAAATCAAACATGTGATGAGTGTGACTGGACTACCATGGGGTCCTTTTAATTAGATCGACAGATGATCTTATTAATTAGGCCACCAAGGAGTCCTTTCAGCTATATCATCACATGATGTTCCTAACAAGATTTTTGGATCAATCTGCTTAACTAGACCACTCAAGGGGTCTAGTTATGGAGTAGTACTTTATAATCCAAGGGACTTACTACAACGTAGCAGTCCATTAAGGATTTTATGTAGTACATTTGGGTATCCTACAACGAATCTCTCATATGAAGATACGAAAGGTTCTACGAGGATTTGGATAGCAAAACTTGGATCACACAAAAACATAAAAAGGAACACATAAGCACATAATCACATAGTTGTTTATCTTGGTTATTAATTTGTTATCGATTGAGAATGGATATGGAAAACAGTCGATGGGCTACAATGTCCTCTGGGATCTATCTGAAAAGATAGGAAGATCTCCCAAATATTCGATTTTTGTTCTCAAAGAAACGTAATATTCGAATTAAGGAACATAACAATTTTAGGATTTACAAAAATACCCTTAGGTACCCTATTAAGGATTTATAGTGGTACTTTGGGTATTCATCCAGTGTTGTAACTTGCGCCTTGTACTTCGTTTCCTTGGAAGAAACGGGTACTTAGGATTTTCGTGGAAAACGCAAGAGATCATAAAATAGAAAAAAAATTATTTGGGGGTAGTTTGCTTTTCAAGGAATACGATTCCTTGATTGTCGGTATTGTAAGGGATATGTTGTTTATACATACAACCTCATAAATACATTGAAATGTAAATAAAAGATTTATTTATAAACAATGATAACAACTGTTTCATGGACCTTGACAACAAAAGAAAATAATACATAAGACATGATTATTTCTAAGGGTGTTGTCTTCTAGTCGGTCAGATGCTCATCCCTGCGCTGGATTAGCATTAGCAAGCTTTGGGCAATTTCTTCGGAAATGACCCATCTCGCCACAATTGTAGCAAGAACCTGGTGGAAAGCGAGCTTGAGCAGGATTGTTGTCAGCTTGATTTGGTGCAACTTCAGCTCGGCAAACTTTTGCTGTATGACCTTTACGTCCACAAATTTGGCATTCGCGGCACTTCACATTAACATGATGATGAAGTTTACATTGGTTGCACAAGGGTGAAGTTCCATTATATGGCTTCCTAGCAGGGGGTTGAGCTGGTTGGTTAGGGATGGCTTGATCATTGTGAGTTACCATGGCGAAGTTCTGAGAAGCCTTTCGCTTCTTTGACTGCTTAGGGGATCCAGTCTGTTCATCCATGGTCTTTGATTCCTCGATTGGCTTCTTGTCACCCTTTCGAAAAAGTTTACGTTTCCTGATCTGAGATTCAGTCAAGGTTGCAGATAGCTCAATGGCCTGCCTAACCGTAGTGGGGTTACTACCAGTAACAATGTCCTGAACTGAGTCAGGGAGGCCATCAATGTACTTTTCGATTACTCTATCCAACGGCGTGACCATGTTTGGGCATAACAGACTTAACTCCTCATAACGGTCCGTGTAGGCTCGATGCTCACCGCTATCTTGCTTCAAACCATCAAACTCTCTTTCCAATGCTCGCAGTTCATGACGAGGACAAAACTCCCTCATCATAAGAGCTCTAAGTTCAGCCCATGTCTGTGCTAGAGCAACTTCTGCCCCACGATCTCTCATAACCCCGTTCCACCACGTAAGGGCCCTCTTCTGGAACACACTCGAAGAAAACTCGACCTTGCGATTGTCAGGACACTGCACGTGGCGGAAAGTATTCTCAATGCTCTCGAACCATTGAAGAAGCCCAGTCGCTCCCTCAGAACCACTAAACTTGAGTGGTTTAGCCGAGTTAAAACTCTTGAAATTGCATGGACCATTGTTGTTGTTGTTGGGTTGGTTCCATTGAGCAAAGAGGTTTGGGAATTGAGCAGCCATTTGCTGTGCAATAATTTCTGCCAGTTCGGCAGTCGCTATATGGTTTTCGCGTCGAGGAGGCATTCTAAAAGAGGAAACATGAAAGGAAACGAGTGAGAGAATTAGACGAAAAGAATGAGATGAAACAAATCTGATGAAAGCAAGGATAGTGGTCATTTGTTTGTTACTACAAAGCAACAAACGACCCCGGTGATTAATCAAAGTAAATAGGTCAAAAATAATGTATCGCGAAGACATGCTCGCCTATAAGTGGACACTCATCCCAAGAATTCCCAGGTAAGCACAACTGGTCTCGCGTCTGATGAGATATATACGAAGTGCTTGCCTAGACAGAAAACCCAGAATACAGGCATTCACCCTTCCAGTTTGCACGTGTTCACATTATTTAAAACCCAAAACCTTGACGAGATTTTGAAAACTCAAAGGGGTTCAAAACCATATAACAGAGGGTTCAAAACCTTACAATAGAGGGTTCAAAACCTAGTAATCAATCATCCTAGAACAGATGATTAGTTTTCAAAGCGGTTTTGAAATTTATGTTCTTGTTGTGGTCGTCGCCTAAGGATAGGTGACGGTATTGTTTTATGACTAAACGCAAGTAAACTCGCGTTAGGGTCCTAGAAAGGTTATAGACTAGGTCAAAGCATTACTAATAACCTAATTCCCTATAACCATTGGCTCTGATACCATCTTTTCTGTCACACCCCGACCACGTAGAACATACAAAACGTGGCGGAAACGTCGGGGAGTGTTGTAACAGAATTAATGTTTCACAACCATGGAAATCGAAGTTTCGTTTTATTAATCAAACATGAAAGTTTACATTGTTTTAAACAAGAACCAAAGAGTACATAACATAAATTAACTAGTTCTTGTCTCGTTTTAAGTCACTAAGGCACAGGTCCGCCTAAGTATGTCTTGATAAGTCCTATGCATCATCTCCTGAAAACACATGTGAAAATAGGTACGTCAGCATAAAAATGCCTGTGAGATACATAGGTTTTGTGAAAACAGGATTCATGACATAAGTTTAAGAAAATGTTTAGTCATGAACCTTGTAATTTGCTTTGTCTTGTAAATCATATGAAAAATGATAAGATCAGATGATATGTATAAATAAGAGAATAATGTATGGTTAAATGAATAACCATGTAAAATGAGTTTGTATAAAATAAGTTGTTTGTAAATTAATGTCTTGTGAAAAGTATGTTATTTGTATAAAATGTTATATGTCCAAATTGAAATGATTCAAATAACGCTACGATATGTAATACCATACAATCACTTATATATAGGAAGTGCCAGCGGCGTATCCACCATGCTTGTATCATATTACACACGCCTCGTTACTTAAGTCACTTAAACAAACCACCAATGTAATAAGCCTATGTTTAAACCAATTGTCAAAAGTCCTTGTATAAATCATATCAAATGTTAATAGTCCAAAAGTAGTCAAGTAATGTGTAACAAATGTTATGTATGGTAAGTAAAATAAGACTACTCAAACCATAAGTAAAAATGTACAAAACAAAGCATTGAAGTAAAACTTGGTTTAAATCAAAGTTATGTTTTGTGTAGTAAATGCATGCTATACTGATATAAACATTTATGCGGTATTGTGAAAATTCATACATCCAAGCCTTGCGACAGTCGGATAACTATGTAAAAATGAGTTATCAAAAGAATATGTATTCGGATTCGGTCATTCCTTACGTCCAAACAAACCCGAGATTTCAGGAATGGGATTTGTCAAGTCCTATGGTACCACTACCTACTACCGAGCGGCATGATCGGTGTTAATGATTGTACATTGTCCCATTTAAACAAACCAAATGTCATACCAAAATGTAAGTATGTGATGAATAATAAATGTACTAAGTATGCACACAATGGACATACATAGCATAGAATGTAATGTAAAACAATGTACTAATTATGCACACAATGGGCATACATAGCATGAAATGTAATGTAAAACAATGTACTAAGTATGCACACAATGGGCATACATAGCATGAAATGTAATGTAAAACAATGTACTA
Organism: Helianthus tuberosus; assembly: GCA_030545235.1. NCBI lineage: Eukaryota > Viridiplantae > Streptophyta > Magnoliopsida > Asterales > Asteraceae > Helianthus > Helianthus tuberosus. The sequence goes on from CM060448.1 coordinate 97,587,092, forward strand.
AGTATGCACACAATGGGCATACATAGCATGAAATGTAATGTAAAACGATGTACTAAGTATGCACACAATGGGCATACATAGCAAAACACAATGAAATCATGTACTATAAATGTACTAATGAACATAGCAAGTTTATGATGTGAAAGCAGGAAAGCATGAAAGTAACAAGTAGGCACATGTGTTTCACCCCAAAATGTTTGGAAAACAATAAAAAAGGGGTCTATGTACTCACTTGAGATTGCTCAGAAGTCCTAAGATAACCACCAAGCAATGCTAGAGATCACGGAATCAAACGGCACCTAATATAGGTAACTATGTTAATAAACTGGACCTAATATCGGAGGATTGGATAGAATGAGGGTTCGTAAACCAAAAGAGTATGGAGACTCGTGTAATATGGTTTAACAAAGCCCACATACTAAAACGAAACTTAACCTAAGTGTTTGTGACCCTTTACGACCCGTTTAGGTAGCTTATGCTACTTTAACGCGTCGTTCGCGTGAAACGCGTTCGGACCGCCTAACTAGTCCTATGACAAGTAATATATGCCTTAACATGTCTAATATTGTTGTCAAATCAGTTTAGATGTCAAAAGTTATGTTACATATGTTTAAAATGAATTTTGGCATCAAAGGGGTATTTTGGTAATTTACCTAAGGCATATAAACTACCTATCATACAACTAACTAAACGTCGTGACCATAAGGTATAACCTTGGAAGGTTATTCCCTATATACTATGGTCACCTAATGTGTTTGGTCGGATCCTAATGATCGACCAAATGGGCCGGGTTCGAAGGTATAAGCGATTTATTAGATCGCTTACCCTTACGACCCTAGACAACGTGGTAATCATTAGGCATAGTCACAAGGGACTATAACCATCGTGATTACAATCACGTTGCGAAGTTCAAACGAACTTCGCATTGACCATAAACTGGTCAACGCAGAAAGTCAAACAAAGTTTGACTTTCGGACTCAAAAAGCAATAAAAGAACGAAGGAACACTTACAAAGGGTCCCCGAATGCTAATCTAGATCAAAATAGCTCAGGTATGAAACAAAGGTTTCAACTTAGAGCACATAAGATCAGATTCTTGTGAGGAAAAGTGAAGGGTGGAGGTGGGTATTTATAGTTTTCGGTTCACCGTTAGGATCATTTCTTGGAAAAGGGGGCACGATCTAAGCCGTACACTTGTTGGAAAGTTGTGGTAACTCATTTGCCATCCACCATAAGAGTTTGACACTTGGCACTTGGCCTTTGGAGAGTGTTAAGGGCTGTTAAAAGCTGAAAAAAAAACGTTTTGCTGCATCTGGCCCCTACTTAAGGACCTAGTTTGGCAGATTTACAGTTTCAGTCCCTGCAACCTCAAAACTTGGTTTTCGATGCGTTTTTTTGACACGTTTAAGCCCCGTTAACCCCATTTCAAAGCTCTAAAATGAAGTTAAAGTATAGGGAACTTAAAATCTGTTCAAAAATATCTCGGGTGTCGGTTCGTTTAGCCGTACGGTTACGTTGTTCGGTTAATTAAGACGGAATGCGCATAAGCGCGAAAAATGATCCAAATGCGTGACGAATGGATTTTTCTTATGCCAAACACTAAAATAAGATATTTTAGTGCTTACATAAATTTTTGGATGTCCGGATGTATTCAGAACGTAAGTTATGCGCGAAAATGCAAACTTGTGCACTTTTTGACGCTTTTAGTCCCTGAATGACCCCAAAAGTTTATTTTTGCATACCGAACCCATCAAAGCCTATTTCTAAGCTATGTAAAGGTTATTTAAGGTATGTTAAGTATATTTGACTATTCTGGAGTGTTCGTTGCATTAAACTGGTTATATTTACGCATCAGTGCGCGTATAACCTTCTAGAAAGCGATTTAGAGCTTGAAATTGAACAAGGGTCGATATGTGCAAAAGATACACATATTTATATAGATCCCAAGTATGAAATACAATATTTCATTCGCTTGGTATTTGTTTGGTGGTTGAAGTGACACAGGTGTCACACAAAGAGCCAAGAGATGGAATGCAGAATTAGAGTGTTACATGGACCCACAGGGTAATCCAGTAGTTGATCCGTCAAAAGTGGATTTTGATGCAGTAACAAATTTTTTTTCCAAATGAGGGCACTTTTAACACAAGAAGGCTTTCTGATAAAAGTTACTTGCCGGATTTAATGAACAAGATAAAAGACGTTTTTGAAGCAAGTCTACCAAAGGTGGTAGAAATGAAGAAAAGAAAAGAAGAAGAGTTGAAAAAGCTAGTTGAAGAAGTGAAGATTACTGCAAAGCTTGCTGCTGAGGAAGAGCAGAAGATTGAAGAAGAACAGAAAGAAGAAGAAGAAGAAGAAGAGCAGAACAAAGAGAAAGTTGAAACAGAAGAATCATCGGTGCTGAAAGAAACTGAGGTAATTGAATCTTCTGATTTTTCGAATGTTGAGATTGTTGATAACAATAAAAACAAGTGCAGGAATTGCATAGAAATGTGCAAAGTTTGTACTAAAAAAGATGACATTATAAAAACAAAAGATAATGAAATAGATAAACTTGAAAATGTTTTCACAACAAAATGTAAAGAAATGATTGACAAAGAAGAAATTTTGAAATTAAAAGTTGAAAAACTGACACAGAAATGTCAAGGTCTTGAAAAGGATAATGAGGTTTATCGACGACTGTGTACAACAAAATGTGTTGATTGTGGTGAAAAAGAAACTAAGTTTCTAGATTTACAAAAACAGTATGATTCTTTAAAATGGTCAAGTCAGAGAGTACAAGAAGCATATGATACTTTGAAGAGATAAGTCAAAAGTTTTGATCAAAGACTGTCTGAAACTTTAACAACCAAAGAAATGTATGAGAGACAGTTTAGAGAAAAGCAACTTGAATTAAACAAGTGTGTTGATGAAGTTGCTAATCTTAAACAAGTCTTGGCTGAAAAAGAAAAGGTTGTTACCAAACTTCAAAGTTATCATAACTCTTCGTACATTCTCGAACGCATTTTCAACATCACACCAGATGACAAAGATACTGACAAGAACAAAAAGGGTATTGGTTCAGAATTTCATCAGGTACCACCACCATTGAGAAACAATTATACTTTTTATGATGAGGAAAAGGTGGCAAAAGGTCTGAATATAGTTGACCAATTACCTGAAAGTATCGATGTAACTTACACCAAATCTGATGAAGCTGATGATTCAGAGGTGGTAAGTAAGGTTGTTGATAGTGTTTTGAAAGATGAGTCTACAAAAGGTAAATCTGAATCACAGAATGAAGATGAAGGTAATTTTCATGATGGTTACTTGAAAAACACAAAATCTGAGAAAGTTGTGGATGATGATTCAAAGGGATTGGTTTATACCATGATTGGATCGGACAAACTATTCTTAGATATTGTTTTCCCGATTCAGAATGTGATTTCAGAGAAAATTGATAAAGTTTTTAAGATGGTTGAGATTGAAAAGTCAGAAATTTCAAAGTTTGCTGGTAAAGGTCGTAAAACTTTTTATAACAAACCGGGTTTCAAAAAGAAAAACATGAAGGCTGGGCTGGGTTATAAAAGGAAACAAAATTGGAAGAAAAATGAAGTGCCAAATTCTCAGGAAAAAATGAGTTTTGTTCAAGGAAAAAGTTTTGAAGAAGAGGAAAAACTCAAATTTAGATAAGAGTTTTGTGTTCAAAAGAAAAAGCAACAACCACAGGTTAAAGATGTGTCCAAGAGAACATGTTTCAAGTGTGATCAAATTGGACATCTTGCACGAAAGTGTCCGAATCTGAAACCTATGGAAGTTGACAAAAAGAAGCCTGAAAATTTTGAGAAACAAAAATCTGAGGGTGTGAAACAAAGGTTAGCCCGATTTGATTCAAACCAAACTTGGAGGTACAACACAAACAAGTTTGCTTTAAATCAAATTTGGAAACCAAAACAGATTAGGTCTGATTCTAGACAAACACAGATTTTTCACACACCCAAATTAAGAACAACACAAAATTGGAAAACAACAGTTGATATGACAAAACCAAATGAGTTTTGGAAACAAAAAGTTGTTCAAAGTCAAAATGTTCAAAAGGAGTCACATTTTTACAAAAGAGGTACTCCGAAAGGTCAAAAATGGAGTGCTAAGAAACAAGTAATTTTGGAAAAAGATGAAAAAGTTGAAGTTAAAGTTGAAAAAGTTAATGATGAGAAAGATTTTCCGAAATTGAATGATACATATTGTGTTGAAATGCCTAAGGTCCAACAGACCTAGGCTAAAATTTTCAAGTAATTGAATGTTTTGAATGTGCAGGTGCTCAACAAAATCGAAGATTGTGAGAATGAAAGTTGGGGCAGCCTGGCACAACAAGAGAAGGAGGCTGCTGCTGAACCCTGGTTTGGTTAAACAGGGAGATTGTTTGCTTTATGTACATACTTAAAAAAAAAATTGTGTGTTGATTGAATATGCCAAAACCCTCACGGCTGAACAAACATGATTACTTTCACAAGATTGAAAAACGGTTTTCAAACTGTCGAAAATCAATGGGTTGTAAATCATGGGGGTACATTATATTTTCTGCAAATCAGAGCACTTTTAGTAGAAAATGGATGGCGAGACAAAGTTATCAGTATTGGTTGTCAAATTTTCTTTAAATGATTTTGCATTTTAGGGGGAGTAATGTTGTTAGAAAATACAAAAACATTTGAAAATTTGAAAAAGTCAAAACCATGATAAAATTCAAAATTGAGTTTTTGCGTAAAAAGAGGAAATGATAGTACATCAGTAGACAGTTACAGTATGCTAAAGAAATGTAATGATTAAATAGCGTTAAACAGTCTCACTGGTGATATGCCGATAGGTTTTTATACATTTAGTAAACTTTTTCGGGATATAAACATAAATTCAAACTTGCTTATTTCGTGGGGAACACTACTTGGATATTTAGGTAACCCCTGAAATCTCATTTGAAAGATTCCTTTTTCTGATATACTAGGTCTTTATACTAAGTGATATCTGGGGTATTATTATGGTACTTCTGTTGAACGGTAGTTCTGACCTAGTCCCCGAATAATACTTTCCGCAAATGCTTGAAACACAGCATCACCCTCAGCATCAATGATAAGACAATAAAATTGCTTAGCAATGCTGTTGTAAAAAAGATCCTCTAAAGGGGACACACCCACAAGTTGAGTCATGATCTCTCTGCTGAACGATGGTTCTGACCTGAGCTCTCATGATTCTTCATAATTTATTAACACCTTACAGATATCATTTGTGTTATAATTGCCTGTAAGACTGAATATTGGGATCTGGATCCGGGAGTATATTCAAGAGATGGGACACATGAATGAGTTTAAGTTCTTAATACATCTAATTCGTATCCTGAATCAGTTGAAGTTTGTGTGAAAATTTAAGTGGATCAGTATATCGACAATCTAAGTGAATTGTTTAATTCTTAATGTGTGATTAAGCTCAACGGTACTTGTGACTTGTTAAAAACTGATTTGATCCTCTGACGCATACTCAAACTAAAATATTGTCTGTAAATATGTTTGTTCATATTTCTTTATTGCTTTATATTTTCAGGAAATACAAAAACATTTTTTTATTTTGCTTTATTTTCAACAACCGATGTCTGAGTGCCGAGTTTCAAAATCTAAGTAAGCTGATTGTGTTTCTGAAAATAAAACAAGTTCATTAAATTGAAACTTGATTTAAAATCAAAAATCAAAATAGTTTGTGATATCTTCAAGGTCATTAAGTTGGACTTGGATGATTTACTGTGAGGGAGTTGGATTCTTAAACTTTGCCATATCAATTACGTCTGTTGATAGGGGAAGTGAAGATATTTAGAAGTTTGAATTGCCAGGTTACAATTTCTGGATATTCTAAATATTGTTACTTATAGATGTTTGAGTATTTGCAGATAGTCCAGATTACGATCCCGAGAGCAGAGTCTAAGGGGGAGTCTGAAGACAAGATTGAAGCTATGAGGAGCTTGTAACCGGAAAGAAAAGGTGACGGTCCCTAAAAGCACGGAAGCTTGATGAAAGGGGGAGCCTGAAGAAGCTAAAGAAAAGAATTAATGGATGCTTACAATGATAGACATTTTGGAAAGAGCTTGAAGAATGATCAAGACTGAAGAGGTGTTATGATAAAGATTAGTCACTGAAGACTTCGTCAATATCCGACGGGGAGTCTGTTAGTGCAATACGTCTATTGAGAGTTCTGGTTACATTCAAGCGAAACCTACAAGATCAGGTTTCGCTTAAACATGTCTGGTCACTCTCAAGCGAAACTCAACACCTATAAATAGGGCACTTGTCATTTCATTTGGTATGCGACTTACAGATCTGTAACGAAGTGCTGCCAAAGTCTGTTCAGGTTGTAATTGATGTTATTATCAATATAAGTAACAGATTAAAGATTATCAAGCTGTTATCAAGTCTAGTTCACTGATTCCGCCTTTGAACTGGATGTAAAGCTCTTCTGAACGACTCAATTGGGTCTAACAACGATCCTACACATACTTAATATAAATAATTGCTACTTGTACACTACTTGATAAAAAAAAAATTTAGCTTTGTTTTTTTTTCATTTTTAACTTCACCATGTGTGTATATTATGTTGCAATATGATTGTTGTTTTTTGGTGTTTGTCATGTTCATATATGTGCTTACAAACCGAAAACATCAATGTTAGACAAAACCTATGACTAAATTCCAAGAGAGTAAGAGACGAGTAATTAGGGCAATAGAGAGGCTTCTTTCCTCTTTTCTAAAGTCATATATTTTTATTTTTTACATATTATACTAGTTTAAGTTCCCGTGTATTACACGGGTTATATAAAGAAAATACTTTTTATAAATCTATTGATTTAATAATTTATATATAGATGTATATGCTACTATCTTCAACGTTTGTATGTGTATACTATAACCATCATGTCTTCAAAGGTCTTTAAAACTCACAATGATTTAATTGTTTTACATTACCACATTGTGGTTTTTGGATCAAACCTCAGTTCCCAATTCGGCCAGTAGTGAAAGTCATGCCTCAACGTTAGCATCTGTGGCTTGCCGCTTAGATTCACTATTTTTAGATGAACAAATTGTCACACCCCAAAAACGTCGCAGCGGAATATTAAACGTAGTGGTGAAGGAAGTTGGTGCCCATTTATACCTTGTCGAGTGATGCATTTTATTGTTGGACATATTGGTTCATTTTAAACATAAGTTATTAAACATTACGTTTTAAGACACGACGCAACTACATAGTTAAGATGTCTTTGATCCTCACGGATCTTGTTACAAAACGTCCTAGAAAGTTTAAAAGTTGTCCAACATTTTCAAATTACACAACATGCATCATCAAACACAAGATACGCCATGATTTCCCGAAGTCGAACTCAAGTACCTGTAGAACACGTTAAAATCAAGTGTCAACACAAAGGAAGGTGAGTTCACGTATTCAGTTACAACCAATTCTAATCCAAGGAAAACTTTCTGATTAGGTGTTTATTTGAAAACATCCATATAATTTTGAAAGTCCGTTTTACTTCCTTAATAAAAATCCATGGGCTTTACGCCGGTTCATCAATCCGACAACTGTAATATATATATTGCCCAAGTTTTGTATATTAAATTATTGCGTCAATTTTCAGACTCGTATGTTAGCTAGACGATACGAACTATATATTAACCATGCAGGGATAATCAAAGCTAGACAATAAACAGAATATTAATTCATCGCTTGACTTGACACGGGGTGACCGGTCACGACGGGGTTGTCAACCCGATAGATCTGCCAACAATTCATTGCGTGCAATACTTAACTGATTAAACGACATCATGGGTGCAGGGTTCTCTCTTTGAGAACAATATGATGTCTGCCTCACATACAATATATATATCCTACTAATATGACAATTTAATACACGATGTTGTACGAATTCCCCTTACTCTCCATCATATGAGACCCAGTCAAGAATTCGTCCCCAACTGTACGGTCTTGTATCACTTAAGAAATACCGTACATACAATATTCATTCATCAAAAACGTTTTACTTCGAAACGTATAACTTATCAAATCTCATATACTTTCAGCGAAAATATATATTTTATATTAAAAGGTACGTTTTATTTCTAAAACATTATTAAACCGTTTTAACGACGTGTTCTACCGCCAAAATATATACAAAACAGTAAAAAGAGGGGTTTAGTGACACTCACCTTTGGGTGCGTATTTTAATATCACAATCCCAGAGATTGATTTTTATATACGTCCTAATATAGGAACAATTCTAAATCAATATACATAACACAAAAATCCTAAGTTTCTCCGTTTCTTAGAATTATCACATAACTTTGAGATTTTCTCGAAAAGTTGTCATTTTTTATTATGTTGGCACGTTAATATATATATATATACTACTTTATAAAGCATATCCAAAGGACTTCTTAAAGTCCATAAAAATTCCCTTAAAACACCCCTAAAGCATGTTGTACAACCCTCTAAAGCACAATATAATTTACAATTCCAATTATGCCCTCCAAAACTTTTACCCTTTACCCGGATCCATCATCAGCCGTCCATTTTCTTTCATGTCTTCACACGGATCGTGATCTGACGGATGATGTTGTTTTCACACGGATCCACCTTTCCCCTTCATTCTCTCTCATCTCTCTCACAACTCACATCTCACCAGTCTCTCTCTCCCTCTCTCTCTGGCGATTCCAGATCTGGATCTAGGGTTTCTCTGCTATCTCTCTCGCGATCCAAGCTATCCAGATCCGCCTTTCCATATGCTCTCTCTCTCTCGCACGATCCAAGAGATTCAGATCCAAGAGATTCAGATCTAGGTGCTGTGTGTGCGATTCAGATCTGGGTTTTTATTGCCATAGTAAGGTTAAAACTTGCCACTCTCTGTTTTTTGGTCAAACTTTATTATTATGTTAATGTTTGTTTTTGGTTGTTATTTGATGAATTTATGATGAAGGTGTGTTTAGGAGAGCAAATTCTTGAAGTTTTTAGGGTATATGTGGAACCCATATATTATTATGTTAATGTTTGTTTTCGTCTCCATCACCTGCAGTTACATCCCGATTCTTTTCTCTGCTTGGAGAACGACGATGACGACGGGATGGAAAGAGAGTAGGGCGTTAATGATGGCAATGGAGTTTTGCTGAATGATGGGATAAAAGCATTTCTTTGATCTGGATTCATTTTTTTAGATTGTTTACTTTAAACCGGTTCTCTTTTTGCAGGCAGGGTTAGCTATGTTGAAAAGAACAAAGGCAAACACGACGCTAGAGGTTGGGGTCTAGGGATGGCAGAAGGTTGTTATGTGCATAACCTCTTTATCTGTCACACCCTGACCACGTAGAACATACAAAACGTGGCGGAAATGTCGGGGAGTGTTGTAATAGAATTAATTGTTTCAAATCCATGGCAATAGAAGTTTCGTTTTATTAATCAAACATGAAAGTTTACATTGTTTTAAACAGAAACAAAGAGTATATAACAAAAATTAACTAGTTCTTGTCTCGTTTTAAGTCACTAAGGCACATGTCCGCCTAAGTATGTCTTGATAAGTCCTATGCTTCATCTCCTTAAAACACATGTGAAAATAGGTACGTCAGCATAAAAATGCCTGTGAGATACATAGGTTTTGAGAAAATAGGATTCATGACTTATGTTTGAGAAAATGTTTAGTCATGAACCTTGTAATTTGCTTTGTCTTGTAAATCATTTGAAAAACGATAAGATCAGATAATATGTATAAATAAGAGAATAATGTATGGTTAAATGAATAACCATGTAAGATGAGTTTGTATAAGATAAGTTGTTTGTAAATCAATGTCTTGTGAAAAGTATGTTATTTGTATAAAATGTTATATGTCTCAAATTGAAATGATTCAAATAATGCTACGATATGTAATACCATACAAACACTTATATATAGGAAGTACCAGCGGCATATCCACCATGCTTGTATCATATTACACATGCCTCGTTACTTAATCACTTACTCAAACCAAACTACCAAAGTAAAATGTTCATGTCTGATGTAAATCATGTAATTTGTATCCAAAAATGTAAGCACGTGATGAGTAACAAATGTACTAAGTATGATGAACATGCATAGCATAAAATGTAATGTAAAACAATGTACCAAGTACGCACACAATGGGCATACATAGCATGTAATGTAAGGCAATGTACTAAGTACGCACACAATGGGCATACATAGCATGTAATGTAAAGCAATGTACTTAGTACGCACACAATGGGCATACATAGCATGTAATGTAAAGCAATGTACTAAGTACGCACACAATGGGCATACATAACATGTAATGTAATGTAAAACAATGTACTAAGTACGCACACAATGGGCATACATAGCATAAAATGTAATGTAAAGCAATGTACTAAGTACGCACACAATGGGCATACATAGCATGTAATGTAATGTAAAAAAAGGTACTACGTACGCACACAATGGGCATACATTGCATAGAACACAATGAAATCATGTACTATAAATGTACTAATGAACATAGCAAGTATATGATGTGAAAGCAGGAAAGCATGAAAGTAACAAGTATGCACATGTGTTCCACCCCAAAATGTTTGGAAAACAGTAAAAGAGGGGTCTATGTATATGTACTCACCTGAGATTGCTCAGAAGTCCTAAGAAAACCACCAAGCAATGCTAGAGATCACGGAATATCAAACGGCACCTAATATAGGTAACTATGTTAATAAACCGGACCTAAATCGGAGGATCGGATAGAATGAGGGTTCGTAAACCAAACGAGTATAGAGACTCGTGTCATATGGTTTAACAAAGCCTTCATACTAAATGAAACCTAACCTAAGTGCTTGCGACCCATTATGACCCGTTTAGGTAGCTTATGCTACTTTAACGCGTCGTTCGCGTGAAACGCGTTCGGACCGCCTAACTAGTCCTATGACAAGTAACATATGCCTTAACATGTCTAATATTGTTGTCAAATCAGTTTAGATGTCAAAAGTTATGTTACATATGTTTAAAATGAATTTTGGCATCAAAGGGGTATTTTGGTAATTTACCTAAGGTATATAAACTACCTATCATACAACTACTTAAACGAAGCGACCATAAGGTATAACCTCGGAAGGTTATTCCCTATATACTATGGTCACCTAATGTATTTGGTCAGATCCTAATGATCGACAAAATGGGTCGGGTTCGAAGGTATAACCGATTTATTAGATCGCTTACCCTTACGACCCTAGACAACGTGGTAATCAGTAGGCATAGTCCCAAGGGACTATAACCATCGTGATTACAATCACGTTGCGAAGTTCAAACGAACTTCGCATTGACCATAAACTGGTCAACGCAGAAAGTCAAACAAAGTTTGACTTTCGGACTCGAAAAGCAATAAAAGAACGAAGGAATGCTTACGAAGGGTCCCCGAATGCTAATCTAGATCAAAATAGCTCAGGTATGAAACAAAGGTTTCAACTTAGAGCACATTAGATCAGATTCTAGTGGGTTTTGAAGTTAAGTGGGTTGGGTATTTATAGGATTTCCCGAACCGTTAGGATCATTTCTTGTAAACCGTGATCGAATCTCGTGCGTACACTTGTTGAAATGTTGTGGTGACTAAAAATGGCCCCTAATGAGCTGAAAGGGCAAGTGTGAGTGTGTGGATGAGGTTTAATCAGCTGAAATCTGCTGACTAATCAGTCTTATCTATTTTGGGAGCCTGACGCGGGCCGCGTGAAGATGCACACAAACCTTACGCGGGCCGCATGGCCTTGTCTGATCAGAAATAAGTTTCAGAAATGACAGTTTTGGTCCCTGCACGTGTTAAAGGCTATTCCCGACACTTCTAAGGCCCGTAAAGCCAACTTTAAGGCCCTAAAATGATGCCTAATCATTGTGGACATGAAGCATGCTCAAAATTATGTCGGGTGTTGGTTCGTTTGGCCGTACGATCGCGATGTTCGCTTAATTACGACGGAATGCGCATAAGCGCGAAAAACGATCCAAATGATGCAACGAATGGATTTTTCTCATGCCAAACACTAAAATAAAATATTTTAGTGCTTACATATATTTTTGGATGTCCAGATGTATTCAGAACGTAAGATATGCGCGAAAATGCAAACTTGTGCACTTTTCGACACTTTTAGTCCCTGAATGACCCAAAAGTTTATTTTAGCACACCGAACCCCTCAAAGCCTATTTCTAAGCTATTTAGAGTTTGAAATCGAACAAGAATTGATATGTGCAAAAGATACACATATTTATACAGATCCCAAGTATGAAATACAATATTTCATTGGTTTGGAATTTGTTTGATGGTCAAAGTGACACAGGTGTCACAGTCTCCCCTACTTTAGGAAATTTCGTCCCGAAATTTATTTGTAGGAGTCTATCTGTGACTTTGTGTCAAATAACCACCAGAGATATGAAAGGCATAATCCTGACATTTCCTTAACGGACATTTTTTTTTCAGAAACGAAAATGAACGGATTGAGTCATTTTCCACAATTTCTTCAGAAACGAAAATGAACAGAATGAGTCATTTTCCACAATTTCTTCAGAAACGAAAATGAACAGAATGAGTCATTTTCCAGAATTTCTTCAGGAATGAAAATGAACGGAATGAGTCATTTTCCACAATTCCTTCAGATACGAAAATGAATGGAATGAGTCATTTTCCACAATTTCTTCAGGAATGAAAATGAACGGAATGAGTCATTTTCCACAATTCCTTCAGATACGAAAATGAACGGAATGAGTCATTTTTCATAATTTCTTCAGGAATGAAAATGAACAGAATGAGTCATTTTCCACCATTTCTTCAGAAATGAAAATGAACGGGATGAGTCATTTTCCACCATTTCTTCAGAAACGAAAATGAACGGGATGAGTCATTTTCCACGATTTCTTCAGGAACGAAAATTAACAGAATGAGTCATTTTCCACCATTTCTTCAGAAACGAAAATGAACGGGATGAGTCATTTTCCACAATTTCTTTAGAAATGAAAATGCACGGAATGAGTCATTTCTAGACACACGACCAAACTTGTTGTGGTTTCTGTGCACTGAATTTCATAATTATGTATGCATCCATAATTACGCAATTCCTTGCACAGTCTGCACAATTTGTTTTGTAATGTGAAGGGGAGGAAAATCAAACCTGTGATGAGTGTGACTAGACTACCATAGGGTCCTTTTAATTAGATCGACAAATGATCCTTTTAATTAGGCCACCAAGGAGTCCTTTCAGCTATATCATCACCTGATATTCCTAACCAGATTTTTGGATCAATCTGTTTAACTAGACCACTCAAGGGTCTAATTATGGAATAATACAATATAATCCAAGGGTCTTTACTATTACGTAAAAGCCCTTTGAGGATTTAATATAGTACCTTTGGATATCCTACTATGAATCCCTTATACGAGTGATATGGAAGATTCTACGAGGATTTGGATAACAAAAACTTGGATTACACCAAAAACATAAAAGGGAACACATAAGCACATAATCACATAGTTGTTTAATTTGATTATAAATTTGTTATTAACTTGTTATCGATTGAAAATGGATGTTGAAACCAGTTGATAGACTTCGATGTCCTCTGGGATCTATCTGAAAAGATAGGAAGATCTCCCAGAAATTCGATTTTGTTTTCAAAGAACATAATATCTGAATTATGAGACACAAAATTTTTGGATTTACGAAAATACCCTTAGGTACCCTATTAAGGATTTGTAGTGGTGCTTTGGGTACTCGTCCAGTGTTGTAACTTGCGCTTTGTACTTCGTTTCCTTGGAGGAAACGGGTACTTAGGAATTTCATGGAAAACGCAAGAGATCATAAAATAGAAAAATTTGGGTGGTAGTTTGCTTTTCAAGGAATACGATTCCTTAATTGTCGGTATTGTAAGGGATATATTGTTTATGCATATAATCCTCATAAATACATTGCAATGTATATAAAAGATTTATTTATAAACAATGATAACAACTGTTTCATGGACCTTGACAACAAAAGAAAATAATACATAAGACGTAATTATTTCTAAAGGGTGTTGTCTTCTAGTCGGTCAGATGCTCATCCCTGTGCTGGATTAGCATTAGCAAGCTTTGGGCAATTTCTTCGGAAATGACCCATCTCGCCACAATTGTAGCAAGAACCTGGTGGAAAGCGAGCTTGAGCAGGATTGTTGTCAGCTTGATTTGGTGCAACTGCAGCTACGCAAACTTTTGCTGTATGACCTTTACGTCCACAAATTTGGCATTCGCGGCACTTCACATTAGCATGATGATGAAGGTTACATTGGTTGCACAAGGGTGAAGTTCCATTGTATGGCTTCCTAGCAGGGGGTTGAGCAGGTTGGTTGGGGACGGCTTGATCATTGTGAGTAACCATGGCGAAGTTCTGAGAAGCCTTTCGCTTTTTTGACTTCTTAGGGGATCCAGTCTGTTCATCCATGGTCTTTGATTCCTCGATTGGTTTCGATTCCTCGACCGGTTTCTTGTCACCCTTTCGGAAAAGCTTATGTTTCCTGATCTGAGATTCCTCGACCGCTGTCTTGCTTAAGATCGTCGAATTCCCTTTCCAAGGCCCTGATCTCGTGACGAGGACAGAATTCCTTCATCATCAGTGCTCTAAGTTCTTCCCACGTTTGAGCCAGTGCCACTTCGGCACCCCTATCTCTCACCGCACCGTTCCACCACGTCAAAGCTCGTTTCTCAAAGACACTAGATGCGAAATCTACCTTTCGCTCGTTTGGACATTGAACATGCCTGAAGGTGCTCTCTAGACTCTCGAACCATTGCAGAAGTGCAGTCGCTCCTTGAGACCCAGAAAACTTTGATGGCTTAGCCGAGTTGAACATCTTGAAGTTGCAGAGGGCATTATTGTTGTTGAGAGCTTGGTGACATTGGGCAACAATGTTCGGGATTGCAGCAGTTATTTGCTGTGTAATGACAGCTGCCAGATCCTCAATAGATACCGGATTTTCGCGTCGTGGAGGCATTCTAAAAGGGGAAACATGAAATGAAACGAGTGAGAGAATTAGACGAAAAGAATGAGATGAACAATTCTGATGAAAGCAAGGATAGTGGTCATTTGTTTGTTACTACAAAGAAACAAACGACCCCGGTGATTAATCAAAGTAAATAGGTCAAAAATAATGTATCGCGAAGACATGCTCGCCTATAAGTGAACACTCATCCCAAGAATTCCCAGGTAAGCACAACTGGTCTCGCGTCTGATGAGATATATACGAAGTGCTTGCCTAGACAGAAAACCCAGAATACAGGCATTCACCCTTCCAGTTTGCACGTGTTCACATTATTTAAAACCCAAAACCTTGATGAGATTTTGAAAACTCAAAGGGGTTCAAAACCTTACAATAGAGGGTTCAAAGCTTAGTAATCAATCATCCTAGAACAGATGATTAGTTTTCAAAGCGGTTTTGAAATTTATGTTCTTGTTGTGGTCGTCGCCTAAGGATAGGTGACGGTATTGTTTTATGACTAAACGCAAGTAAACTCGCGTTAGGGTCCTAAGAAGGTTATAGACTAGGTCAAAGCATTACTAATAACCTAATTCCCTATAACCATTGGCTCTGATACCATCTTTTCTGTCACACCCCGACCACGTAGAACATACAAAACGTGGCGGAAATGTCGGGGAGTGTTGTAACAGAATTAATTGTTTCAAATCCATGGCAATAGAAGTTTCGTTTTATTAATCAAACATGAAAGTTTACATTGTTTTAAACAGAAACAAAGAGTATATAACAAAAATTAACTAGTTCTTGTCTCGTTTAAAGTCACTAAGGCACAGGTCCGCCTAAGTATGTCTTGATAAGTCCTATGCATCATCTCCTGAAAACACATGTGAAAATAGGTACGTCAGCATAAAAATGCCTGTGAGATACATAGGTTTTGAGAAAATAGGATTCATGATTTATGTTTGAGAAAATGTTTAGTCATGAACCTTGTAATTTGCTTTGTCTTGTAAATCATTTGAAAAACGATAAGATCAGATGATATGTATAAATAAGAGAATAATGTATGGTTAAATGAATAACCATGTAAGATGAGTTTGTATAAGATAAGTTGTTTGTAAATCAATGTCTTGTGAAAAGTATGTTATTTGTATAAAATGTTATATGTCTCAAATTGAAATGATTCAAATAACGCTACGATATGTAATACCATACAAACACTTCTATATAGGAAGTACCAGCGGCGTATCCACCATGCATGTATCATATTACACACGCCTCGTTACTTAATCACTTACTCAAACCAAACTACCAAAGTAAAATGTTCATGTCTGATGTAAATCGTGTAATGTGTATCCAAAAATGTAAGCATGTGATGAGTAACAAATGTACTAAGTATGATGAACATGCATAGCATAAAATGTAATGTAAAACAATGTACCAAGTACACACACAATGGGCATACATAGCATGTAATGTAAGGCAATGTACTAAGTACGCACACAATGGGCATACATAGCATGTAATGTAAAGCAATGTACTAAGTACGCACACAATGGGCATACATAGCATGTAATGTAATGCAATGTACTAAGTACGCACACAATGGGCATACATAGCATGTAATGTAATGTAAAACAATGTACTAAGTACGCACACAATGGGCATACATAGCATAAAATGTAATGTAAAGCAATGTACTAAGTACGCACACAATGGGCATACATAGCATGTTATGTAAAGCAATGTACTAAGTACGCACACAATGGGCATACATAGCATGTAATGTAATGTAAAAAAAGGTACTAAGTACGCACACAATGGGCATACATAGCATAGAACACAATGAAATCATGTACTATAAATGTACTAATGAACATAGCAAGTATATGATGTGAAAGCAGGAAAGCATGAAAGTAACAAGTAGGCACATGTGTTCCACCCCAAAATGTTTGGAAAATAGTAAAAGAGGGGTCTATGTACTCACCTGAGATTGCTCAGAAGTCCTAAGATAACCACCAAGCAATGCTAGAGATCACGGAATATCAAACGGCACCTAATATAGGTAACTATGTTAATAAACCGGACCTAAATCGGAGGATCGGATAGAATGAGGGTTCGTAAACCAAACGAGTATAGAGACTCGTGTCATATGGTTTAACAAAGCCTTCATACTAAATGAAACCTAACCTAAGTGCTTGCGACCCATTACGACCCGTTTAGGTAGCTTATGCTACTTTAACGCGTCGTTCACGTGAAACGCGTTCGGACCGCCTAACTAGTCCTATGACAAGTAACATATGCCTTAACATGTCTAATATTGTTGTCAAATCAGTTTAGATCTCAAAAGTTATGTTACATATGTTTAAAATGAATTTTGGCATCAAAGGGGTATTTTGGTAATTTACCTAAGGCATATAAACTACCTATCATACAACTACTTAAACGAAGCGACCATAAGGTATAACCTCGGAAGGTTATTCCCTATATACTATGGTCACCTAATGTATTTGGTCGGATCCTAATGATCGACTAAATGGGTCGGGTTCGAAGGTATAAGCGATTTATTAGATCGCTTACCCTTACGACCCTAGACAACGTGGTAATCAGTAGGCATAGTCCTAAGGGACTATAACCATCGTGATTACAATCACGTTGCGAAGTTCAAACGAACTTCGCATTGACCATAAACTGGTCAACGCAAAAAGTCAAACAAAGTTTGACTTTCGGACTCGAAAAGCAATAAAAGAACGAAGGAATACTTACGAAGGGTCCCCGAATGCTAATCTAGATCAAAATAGCTCAGGTATGAAACAAAGGTTTCAACTTAGAGCACATTAGATCAGATTCTAGTGGGTTTTGAAGTTAAGTGGGTTGGGTATTTATAGGATTTCCCGAACCGTTAGGATCTTTTCTTGTAAAACGTGATCGAATCTCGTGCGTACACTTGTTGAAATGTTGTGGTGACTAAAAATGGCCCCTAATGAGCTGAAAGGGCAAGTGTGAGTGTGTGGATGAGGTTTAATCAGCTGAAATCTGCTGACTAATAAGTCTTATCTATTCTGGGAGCCTGACACGGGCCACGTGAAGATGCACACAAACCTTACGCGGGCCGCATGGCCTTGTCTGATCAGAAATAAGTTTCAGAAATGACAGTTTTGGTCCCTGCACGTGTTAAAGGCCATTCCCGACACTTCTAAGGCCCGTAAAGCCAACTTTAAGGCCCTAAAATGATGCCTAATCATTGTGGAGATGAAACATGCTCAAAATTATGTCGGGTGTTGGTTCGTTTGGCCGTACGATCGCGATGTTCGCTTAATTACGATGGAATGCGCATAAGCGCGAAAAACGATCCAAATGACGCAACGAATGGATTTTTCTCATGCCAAACACTAAAATAAAATATTTTAGTGCTTACATAAATTTTTGGATGTCCAGATGTATTCAGAACGTAAGATATGCGCGAAAATGCAAACTTGTGCACTTTTCGACACTTTTAGTCCCTGAATGACCCAAAAGTTTATTTTAGCACACCGAACCCCTCAAAGCCTATTTCTAAGCTATGTAAAGGATATTTATGGTATGTTTAACTTATGGTCATGTTCCGGAATATCTGTTACAGTTCAAATTGGCATACTTTCGCAGTTTGTCAAGTTTAGTCCCTGTAAGCGATTTAACTTGATTTTTGCCATACCAAAGCCTTCAAAACTTATTTCTAAGTTATGTAAAGGTTATTTAAGGTATGTTAAGCCTGTTTCACTATTCCAGAGTGTTCGTTGTGTTAAACTGGTTATATTTACGCATCAGTGCGCGTATAACCTTCCAGAAAGCGATTTAGAGTTTTAAATCGAACAAGAATTGATATGTGCAAAAGATACACATATTTATACAGATCCCAAGTATGAAATACAATATTTCATTGGTTTGGCATTTGTTTGATGGTCGAAGTGACACAGGTGTCACATTATCTTTGCATACTCATTTTTGGCTCACTAAGTTACTCGATTTCCCTTATCCATCACCAATGCATCTGCAGGTCATTATATGCATTCGATGAAAGCTTAATTTTTCAGGTCTGTTTTACGAGTCCTGTTACACATATACACACTTTTTTTTTTTTTTGATAAAATGCTGATTTTTAAGAGTCATAATAGGTAGTTTGTAACTTATGAAGGTTGGGATATGTGGAAAGTAAACCTGGATTTGAATGAATGTGATGTTGCGTTGGTCAGTTGTTCTCATCCTTTCCAAATATGGATATTGAAGGGGTAGGATTGGTCATTTGGCACTTGTTATATGGATCTTAAAGCTGTAATTGGGCTGAGGTGGATGTGGAAAAAAACTGATTATCAGCTTGTGTGTAATGGTGTTTGTTTGCTTGTTAAAACTGATTATCAGCTTATTTTGTTTTTGAGAGTGTTTTGGATTGTTTAACATACCAGATATTTGTTTACTCTTTAATTGTACTATGTGAAGTGGAAAAAAAACTGTTTTTGAAGCGAGATCAAAGGTACTTTACATTAATTATTTTGTTAATTGTTTTAAGTTATAACCTTTATACAGTGAGTGCAGAGTTTTAGTTATTTGTTGTGTTAGTTCAAGCTTTGAAACCAAATAAATTATGCATGATTATAAAAATATCTTGAATTATTGAAAGACTATCTATGTTGTATGAATTAAAACATACTTTTAAGAGGCTTTCATCGTGTTCTCCTTTTAGTTGAATTTATTCTTTTTACTCATCTGGCCCATTTGAAATTGAAAACAACCTAAAGTGACCCATTCATGAAAATACCCATAGAATGTGACAATGGAAGGAAGCACACTATATATGTTCCAGCATTTGTGTAATTGCGGTACATAATCAGTGACACAACCTGTTTCAGGCAGCTACACAACCAGTGACGGCGACGGTGGTGTATTCAAGTTTCAGTCGTGGTACGCAGTCCATGATGACGACGGTGGTGTATTCTGGTGGAGATTCTACATATCGAACTATTTTTGGTTATTGTAGCTTCTTAGACAAGCTTCATCTAACCTAAGACGACCTCCGACAATGAGGGTTCAACATGCCTACAATTTCTCCGGTGACGAAGACGGGAATGGAATTCGACGGTGACTCATCCAGGGTAAGGTGTTTGTTTATTCAGCCTTTGTGCTTCTTAATCGAATTTATGTTATTGATTTAGTGTTTTTTTTTTGTATAGATTGGTATTATAGGGTATATTCAAACAATTTAGTTAAGAGGGTCAAGTTTGTTGTGTGATGATACTGCTCACATTCTTGATAAATTTGACCAGCGAGCAGCAACACTTGAAACTTCTCTACACGTGATGTTATTTACGAAAGTCAAAAGCAAACAAAAAGAAGAGCCTATTGGGGAACTCCAAAGACGCCAGTGAGGATGATTCAGTCTCTGAGGTTTGTTTAACTTTATCGTTATGGATGTTCTATATATAATATATCTATGTTATTTTTTGCCAAGCTAAAGTTTAGGTCACACTCCGATGAGAACTCCGGCGAACTAAGTTCACAGCATCAGAAGACGTGAGTGTAGGTTCTGCAACCTACGATTTGGTAGACAAAAACTGAAGATTTGGAGTTTAGCTTTTAGATGAGAACTCCGGCGAACTAAACTCTTCATTTTCTTGAATTTGATCAATGAGTTTATGAGAATGTTAATTTACATTATGAAGAAGAAGAACAGAAAAAATGAAGTGAATGCTGATGTTGTTGCCCTTGGTGAGGCCAAGGAGGACTTCAAGAAATTGTAGTAAGTAATCTCATTCTATGTTTCAGGTTCTTGTTCTTGTTGCAACTGGATCTAATCTAAAACAATTAATATACTAAAAATAAAATAAATGAAGCTCTGTGCTTTTGTTTTTTTGTAAGTAGTTAAAGTTTATTGAAGTTCTGCATGTAATATCAGTTTGTAAGAATTGTTTACTAGATTTTCAGAGATGTTCATGATTGTTTTGGTTCATATTTTATTATAGTTGTGCAGGTATGTTAGTGATAGTAATTTAGTTTCTTTTTTGCATAACTTCTTTCTCTAATTTAACATGGATATGGGGATAAAGGTGGGAGTAAAAAATACTGAAATTTCAAATTATGAATAATACAACTGTAATTAGTGTCAAAGCTTCCACAATTGATATCGATTAAGAAATAGTGGTGCATATATGATTATAGTTCCTTTTCTCTTTGTTTAGTTTTTCATTGTATGCTAAGCAATAATTAATTTTCTGTATATTTTTCTTCTATTTCCAGGAGAAGAACTGGGATGTGATAGTAAAGTGGTGGGGTCAAGCGATGGAGTTCCATCGTTTCGTTAGAGATATAGCGTTATAGCGACACTGGTTAGTAGTCTTAATGTTTTTAAATTTTAGAAATAGTAGAGGTTGCAATTTGACCCATTCAAGTTATTTTCAATCTAAAACTGGTCAAATAGGTAAAAGTCAACTAAAATATATTTTTATTTCATAAAAGCTCCCAAATTGCTAAATGAGAATTTTTTGTTGTTATTTTTTGTCACACCCCGACCGCGTAAAACAACAAATCGCGGCGGAAACATCGGGGCGTGTTGTAACAGAATTATCGTTTCATAACCATGGATACAAAAAGTGTTTTGTTTTATTAAACATTGAATATTTACATCGTCTGGAAATCTAAATACACAATTTAAACATAGTCTATCATTGTTATGGAGTCACTAAAGCCTCGTCTAGTCCTATGTGAGCATGCATCCTATCAATCGATATCATTCAACAATACCTGAAACATATGTGAAAACGAGGTCAGCAAAGAAATGCTGGCGAGCACATAAGTTTTGTAGGAGTGTCGAAATCATGGCTAGTTTAGATGTTGCAATACTTTATTGAAAACCTTGTTTTGAAAAGAGTATAATATTGCAACTTAATTAACCAACTCAAATCAAGCGAGTTATAGTTTATAAAACCTCGTAGCCCTGACTCTTATCCCAAAACATTTGTTTTAGTAAAGCAAATTGTGAAACATCTCGAAATAAATCGTTAATGAAACTCGTTAATAAATCTCGTTAAAAACTCGTATAGTTTATATCATATCGAAAACCTCGTTTGTGTGACATCTTTTAAAAAATCGTTTACCCAAATGAACTAAATAACGCCACGGTATGTAATATGTTGAAAACACCTATATATAAGAAGTACCAGTGGCGTATCTACCGTGTTTTCACCACATTACACCCGTCTCGTTATCTAAACACTAACTAAAATCAATCGTTTACCCAAATCGTTTAACATCGTATCGTCCAAATCGTTTATAAATCGTTTACATCATCCAAATCGTTTACAAATCGTTTACATCGTCCAAATCGTTTACAAATCGTTTACATGGTCCAAATCATTTACAAATCGTTTACATCGTCCAAATCGTTTAAATTCGTTTTAGGTCGTGAAACTACTTATATGGTCGTCTCGCTAATAACATTCAAACCTTCGTGACTCGTCCCTCGTTTCTCGTATTAATAAACCCTTACCAAAGGGTAAATTAATAATTACAGATTCAGTCGCTACCCACCACCCCCACACATAACCACGGGTGCAGTATGATAACGGGATTTGTCAGATCCTATGGTACCATAACCTAATACTGGTCGGCTTGATCATTGCTAATGAATGTCATTTGTTATGTGACCCAACCAACAAGTTCGTTCACATTATCGAAATCGTTATTAGTTTTGTATAAATCGTCTTAATCGTTTTTGAAACCATCGTTATAACATCGAAAATCGTTGTGATACCATCGTTAAAATCTCGAAAACATTTAGCACATATGAGTCACCCCAAAACAATTGAAAACAGTAAAATAGGGGAAATAATGTACTCGCCTGAGAATGCTTAGAGGTCTTGAACAACAACCAAGCACAGCTAGAGGGAGCACGGAATCAATCGGCAGTCTAAAACTATATAAATAAACCGGGTCTAAGTCGGAAGATCGGATAGAATGAGGGCTTGTAGACCAAATGAGTATGGGAACTCATGTAATATGGCTTAACAAAGCCTACATACTAAATGAAACCTAACATAAGTGCTTTCGACCCATCGCGACCCATTATGGTAGCTTATGCTACTTTAACGCGTCGTGCGCGCAAAGCGCGTTCGAGACGTCTAACTAGTCTTATGACAAGTATTATATGCCTATACATGTTTTATCATGTTGTATAATCAGTTATGTATAAAAGTTTAGGTTACATAAGCTAAATTACCAATTATACATGAAAAGGGTATTTTGGTAATTTACCTAAGGCATATAAACTACCTATCATACAACTACTTAACGAAGTGACCATAAGGTATAACCTCGGAAGGTTATTCCCTATATACTATGGTCACCTAATGTATTTGGTCGGATCCTAATGATCGACCAAATGGGTCGGGTTCGAAGGTATAAGCGATTTATTAGATCGCTTACCCTACGACCCTAGACAACGTGGTAATCAGTAGGCATAGTCCCAAGGGACTATAACCAACGTGATTACACTCACGTTGCGAAGTTCAAACGAACTTCGCATTGACCATAAACTGGTCAACGCAGAAAGTCAAACAAAGTTTGACATTCAGACTAGAAAAGACTCGAAAAGCAATAAAAGAACGAAAGAATACTTACGAAGGGTCTGATCAGAAAACAAGTTTGTTAAATGACAGTTTCAGTCCCTGCACGTGTTTAAGGCCATTCCGACACTTCTAAGGCCCGTAAAGCCAACTTTAAGGCCCTAAAATGATGCCTAAACATTGTGGACATGAAACATGCTCAAAAATATGTCGGATGTTGGTTCGTTTGGTCGTACGAACGCGATGTTCGCTTAATTACGACGGAATGCGCACAAGCGCGAAAAACGATCCAAATTGTGCGACGAATGGATTTTTCTCAAGCCAAACACTAAAATAAAATATTTTAGTACTTACATAAATTTTTGGATGTCCGGATGTATTCAGAACGTAAGATATGCGCGAAAGTGCAAACTTGTGCACTTTTTTACACTTTTAGTCCCTGAATGAGCATAAAGTTTATTTTAGCGCATCGAACCCCTCAAAGCCTATTTCTAAGCTATGTGAAGGATATTTATGGTATGTTTAACTTATGGTCATGTTCCGGAATGTCTGTTACAGTTCAGATTGGCATACTTTCGCGGTTTGTCAAATTTAGTCCCTGTAGACGAATTAACTTGTTTTTGCCATACCAAAGCCTTCAAAACTTATTTCTAAGTTATGTAAAGGTTATTTAAGGTATGTTAAGCCAATTTCACTATTCCGGAGTGTTTGTTGCATTAAACTGGTTATATTTACGCATTGGTGCGCGTATAACCTTCCAGAAAGCGATTTAGAGTTTGAAATTGAACAAAAATTGATATGTGCAAATGATACACATATTTTTACAAATCCCAAGTATGAAATACAATATTTCATTGGTTTGGTATTTGTTTGATGGTCGCAGTGACCCAGGTGTCACAGTCTCCCCTACTTTAGGAAATTTCGTCCCGAAATTTAATCAGAGGAAACTTGTGAGAGCTTGAAAACATGAAGTTGAAAAGACAAAACAACACTGGTTAGGGTTCTGAACTTCTATTAACTTTAAATAACATTATGCTTTCAATGCAAGAGGGACACTTATATGCAAGTATATGAAGCGTCATTGGTGCGTCCACCGTACCTCCATTACATCGTTCTCATTTTGTTATTGTTGTCACTATCGGTTCTTACACATAATAAATCCTACTGGGTTTCTATGCACTAAATTTCATAATTATGTACGCGTCCATAATTAGACAATTCCTTGCACAGTTCACACAGTCTATTTTATAATGTGTAGGGTAAAACCAAATGAACAAACCTGTGATGAGTGTGACTGGACCACCATAGGGTCCTTTCAACTGTATCATCACATGCCATTCTTAACCAGATCTTGAATCAATCTTTAACTAGACCACTCAAGGGTCTCTCATCGAATCATGTAATGGTACTATATAACCCAAGGGTCTTAACTACAACGTAGAAGCCCATAAGGATTTAAGGTAGTACCTTTTGAATATCCTACTATGAATCCCTCATATGAAGATATGAAAGATTCTATGAGGATTTGAAAATCGTATCACACAAAAACATAGAGGAGAACACATAAACACATATCACATAATCGCATAATCGCATACTCGCATAATTGTTTAATTTGACCTTTAAATTTGTTATCTTTGGACATGGGTATTTAAAGCATACTAGGAATCAAATCCTTAAATGCAGCAATTTGGATGGATCCACATGAATACCCTGCTTGTTGACTACATGACCCAAAAATTGAACTTCTTTAAGCCAAAATTTCCTCTTGGAGGATTTAGCGAAAAGTTTGTTCCTTCTTTAGGGGTTCCAATGTCAACGAAGGTGTTGATCGTGATCGGCTCGGGACATGAATAGATCAAGATGTCATCAATAACAACAATAACGAGCTGATCCAAATAAGGCTTGCAGACTCTATTTATTAAGTCCATGTAGATGGCTGGAGCATTTGTCAACCCTAAAGGCATGACTGTAAACTCGTAATGGCCATACTTCGTGCAGAAAGCCGTTTTGATAATTCCTGCATCTCGAACGGTGCAAGATGATAAGGTGCTTTCGCAATTGGGTTGGCATTGGGTACAAGGTCAAAAATGAAACTCGACTTGACGAACTGGAGGCAAACCAGGCAGTTCATCAGGAAACACCTCTGGATAATCCCGAACAATCGGAATATCCTGAATACTCTTGCTCTTGCCTTTCTCCTCGGTGACATGTGCTAGAAAAGCAACATATCCTTTTCGTAAATAACTTTGGGCTTTTGATTTAAAAGAAACAAGCGTTTAAGGTTCTCGGGGAGGTCACAAGTGATCGTAAAAATGACAGAACCACACGAGTAGTTTGTCTTTGTGTTGACATCATAAGGTTGGATCAAACATTCATACAATTGCATTAGTTAAAGAAAATAAAAACCACAAATTTTTTTATTTATATAACAACCGCATTGTCTTTAAATGTTTCAAGATAACAACCAGAGGAAATACAAAATACTAATCATTTATCGTTGTATCGTTGATTGCCTCATTGATGTTATACACTCGTCCACGTGCTGGATTCACATTGACGTTGTCGTTCGCATTTGGGTTTGCGTTAGCATTTGAATTCACCAGTCTCGGACAGTTGTGGCGGAAGTGACCAATCTCTCCGCAATTGAAACATGAACCCAGTGGGAATCTCACAACATTCCCTTGAACCGGAGCTTGAACCTGAGCAGCCTGATTTTGTCTAAAATGACAAACATTGGCCATATGCCCAAGTCTACCACACGTCGTGCATTGCCTGCAAGCTTGTTGTGCAACATGATGACCGTTGCAACGAGCACAGTGAGGTGCGGTACCAGCGTATGCCTTCTTTGCAGGTGGCTGAGCCGGTGGGTTCTGCAGGTTCTGAGCAGTCTTTGCTGTAACAGCAAAGTTTTGGGCACCTTTTCGCTTTCTTGATTTCTTCGATGACTCACCTTCTTCACCCTTTTTCTTGTCCTTTCCAGAATCAGTCGCCTTCTTTTTATCACCCTTGCGGGTGAGTTTTCCCTTCCAGAATTGGGTCTCAGTCAGGGTAGCAGACAACTCTATTGCTTGGCGAAGGGTAGGAGGATTAACACCGATCAAAATCTCTAGAATGGAATCGGGTAAACCATCGATGTATCTCTCGATCGCTTTCTCCAGAGGGGTAACCATGGTGGGACACAATAGATTGAGTTCTTCAAAACGATCCGTGTACGCACGGTGTTCAGCCCCATCTTGCTTTAAGTCGTCAAACTCTCGTTCCAAAACTCGAATCTCATGACGGGGACAAAACTCCTTCATCATGAGAGCCCGAAGTTCCGCCCATGTTTGTGCCAGAGCCACTTCGGCACCCCTATCGCGCATAACACCATTCCACCAAGTAAGCGCTCGCTTTTCAAACACACTCGAAGCAAATTCCACCTTACGCGCATCCTGATACTGCACATGTCTGAATGTGTTCTCGATACTCTCAAACCACTGCAGGAGCGCAGTTGCTCCTTGCGACCCAGAAAACTTAAGTGGCTTCGCAGAATTGAAGTTCTTGAAATTACATTGTGCGTTATTGTTGTTGTTATTATTGTTGTTGTTGTTGTTGTTGTTAAATATCTCGTGGACTTGGGTTACAACACCGGGAAGTACAGCAGCCACTTGCTGAGAAACCAGGGCTGCGATTTCTTCAATAGTAAAAGTTCGAGGATCGCGTCGAGGAGGCATTGTCTAACAGGGAAACAAAAGAATCGAGTGAGGTTGAAATTTAGGAAAAACAAAAGAGGTATTGACAAAACCCAAGGAAGGCGATCATTTGTTTGTTACCTCGAACAAACAAATGACACGCAGTGACTAATCAAAGTAAATAGGTTAAAATAATGTATAGCGAAGACATGCTCGCCTATAAGTGAACACTCATCCCAAGAATTCCCAGGTAAGCACAACTGGTCTCGCGTCTGATGAGATATATACGAAGTGCTTGCCTAGACAGAAAACCCAGAACACAGGCATTCACCCTTCCAGTTTGCATGTGTTCACATTATTTAAAACCCAAAACTTTGACGAGATTTTGAAAACTCAAAGGGATTCAAAACCTTATAATAGAGGGTTCAAAACCTAGTAATCAATCATCCTAGAACAGATGATTAGTTTTCAAAGCGGTTTTGAAATTTATCTTCTTGTTGTGGTCGTCGCCTAAGGATAGGTGACGGTATTGTTTTATGACTAAACGCAAGTAAACTCGCGTTAGGGTCCTAAGAAGTTATAGTCTAGGTCAAAGCATTACTAATAACCTAATTCCCTATAACCATTGGCTCTGATACCAACTTTTCTGTCACACCCCGACCGCGTAAAACAACAAATCGCGGCGGAAACATCGAGGCGTGTTGTAACAGAATTATCGTTTCATAACCATGGATACAAAAAGTGTTTTGTTTTTGTTAAACATTGAATATTTACATCGTCTGGAAATCTAAATACACAATTTAAACATAGTTTATCATTGTTATTGAGTTACTAAAGCCTCGTCCAGTCCTATGTGAGCATGCATCCTATCAATCGATATCATTCAACAATACCTGAAACATATGTGAAAACGAGGTCAGCAAAGAAATGCTGGCGAGCACATAAGTTTTGTAGGAGTGTCGAAATCATGGCTAGTTTAGATGTTGCAATACTTTATTAAAAACCTTGTTTTGAAAAGAGTATAATATTGCAACTTAATTAACCAACTCAAATCAAGCGGGTTATAGTTTATAAAACCTCGTAGCCCTGACTCTTATCCCAAAACATTTGTTTTAGTAAAGCAAATTGTGAAACATCTCGAAATAAATCGTTAATGAAACTCGTTAATAAATCTCGTTAAAAACTCGTATAGTTTATATCATATCGAAAACCTCGTTTGTGTGACATCTTTTAAAAAATCGTTTACCCAAATGAACTAAATAACGCCACGGTATGTAATATGTTGAAAACACCTATATATAAGAAGTACCAGTGGCGTATCTACCGTGTTTTCACCACATTACACCCGTCTCGTTATCTAAACACTAACTAAAATCAATCGTTTACCCAAATCGTTTAACATCGTATCGTCCAAATCGTTTATAAATCGTTTACATCGTCCAAATCGTTTACAAATCGTTTACATCGTCCAAATCGTTTACAAATCGTTTACATCGTCCAAATCGTTTACAAATCGTTTACATCGTCCAAATCGTTTACAAATCATTTACATCGTCCAAATCGTTTAAATTCGTTTTAGGTCGTGAAACTACTTATATGGTCGTCTCGCTAATAACATTCAAACCTTCGTGACTCGTCCCTCGTTTCTCGTATTAATAAACCCTTACCAAAGGGTAAATTAATAATTACAGATTCAGTCGCTACCCACCACCCCCACACATAACCACGGGTGCAGTATGATAACGGGATTTGTCAGATCCTATGGTACCATAACCTAATACTGGTCGGCTTGATCATTGCTAATGAATGTCATTTGTTATGTAACACAACCAACAAGTTCGTTCACATTATCGAAATCGTTATTAGTTTTGTATAAATCATCTTAATCGTTTTTGAAACCATCGTTATAACATCGAAAATCGTTGTGATACCATCGTTAAAATCTCGAAAACATTTAGCACATATGAGTCACCCCAAAACAATTGAAAACAGTAAAATAGGGGAAATATTGTACTCGCCTGAGAATGCTTAGAGGTCTTGAACAACAACCAAGCACAGCTAGAGGGAGCACAGAATCAATCGGCAGTCTAAAACTATATAAATAAACCGGGTCTAAGTCGGAAGATCGGATAGAATGGGGGCTTGTAGACCAAATGAGTATGGGAACTCTTGTAATATGGTTTAACAAAGACTACATACTAAATGAAACCTAACATAAGTGCTTTTGACCCATCGCGACCCATTAAGGTAGCTTATGCTACTTTAACGCGTCGTGCGCGCAAAGCGCGTTCGAGACGTCTAACTAGTCCTATGACAAGTATTATATGCCTATACATGTTTTATCATGTTGTATAATCAATTATGTATAAAAGTTTAGGTTACATAAGCTAAATTACCAATTATACATGAAAAGGGTATTTTGGTAATTTACCTAAGGCATATAAACTACCTATCATACAACTACTTAACGAAGTGACCATAAGGTATAACCTCGGAAGGTTATTCCCTATATACTATGGTCACCTAATGTATTTGGTCGGATCCAAATGATCGACCAAATGGGTCGGGTTCGAAGGTATAAGCGATTTATTAGATCGCTTACCCTACGACCCTAGACAATGTGGTAATCAGTAGGCATAGTCCCAAGGGACTATAACCAACGTGATTACACTCACGTTGCGAAGTTCAAACGAACTTCGCATTGACCATAAACTGATCAACGCAGAAAGTCAAACAAAGTTTGACTTTCAGACTCGAAAAGCAATAAAAGAACGAAAGAATACTTACGAAGGGTCCCCGAATGCTAATCTCGATCCAAGAATCTCATGTATGAAACAATGGTTTCAACTTAGAGTTTCTCAAATCAAAATTCTAGTGAGTTTAGCAATGGATGGCATGGGGTATTTATAGTGTTTCCCGAACCGTTAGGATTGTTTCTTGGAAAACGTGATTCGATCTTGGCCATACACTTGCACCCATGGTATTGTAATACCATGTGCATCAAAAACCAGCCCATAGTATTGAGAAAAACCATGTGCAAGGTTGGAACGGACCAGATTCGATGTTTCTGCATGTTTTCTGCTGTCAGGGGTCTGATGCGGCCCGCTTCAGGATACACAAAAACTCAGGCGGGCCGCCTGGAGCTTCTGATCAGAAAACAAGTTTGTTAAATGACAGTTTCAGTCCCTGCACGTGTTTAAGGCCATTTCCGACACTTCTAAGGCCCGTAAAGCCAACTTTAAGGCCCTAAAATGATGCCTAAACATTGTGGACATGAAACATGCTCAAAAATATGTCGGATGTTGGTTCGTTTGGTCGTACGAACGCGATGTTCGCTTAATTACGACGGAATGCGCACAAGCGCGAAAAATGATCCAAATTGTGCGACGAATGGATTTTTCTCAAGCCAAACACTAAAATAAAATATTTTAGTGCTTACATTAATTTTTGGATGTCCGGATGTATTCAGAACGTAAGATATGCGCGAAAGTGCAAACTTGTGCACTTTTTTACACTTTTAGTCCCTGAATGAGCATAAAGTTTATTTTAGCACACCGAACCCCTCGAAGCCTATTTCTAAGCTATGTGAAGGATATTTATGGTATGTTTAACTTATGGTCATGTTCCGGAATGTCTGTTACAGTTCAGATTGGCATACTTTCGCAGTTTGTCAAATTTAGTCCCTGTAGACGAATTAACTTGTTTTTGCCATACCAAAGCCTTCAAAACTTATTTCTAAGTTATGTAAAGGTTATTTAAGGTATGTTAAGCCAATGTCACTATTCCGGAGTGTTTGTTGCATTAAACTGGTTATATTTACGCATTGGTGCGCGTATAACCTTCCAGAAAGCGATTTAGAGTTTGAAATTGAACAAAAATTGATATGTGCAAATGATACACATATTTTTACAAATCTCAAGTATGAAATACAATATTTCATTGGTTTGGTATTTGTTTGATGGTCGCAGTGACCCAGGTGTCACATTTTTAAAGATGTTTTTGTAAACACATGTACTGTATCAGTTATTTACTATTTTTTTTAGAAAAGACGAACAAAAGCTATCCTACTTATTTTAACCCGTTTAGTCGACATATCCACGGCTACAAGAAATATGTATCTGATGAAACTGTTTGAAACACCTATCAGTTTACCCGCCATGAGTTGGCGGAGGAGATGGAAGAGTTATTTACCAGCCATTAACAACGTTGTTTTCTGGATTTGCAGTTAGTTTCAAGTTACTCTTTTGTGAACATGACTAGGGGCAAGGTGGTCTTTTGTTAACCTCATCTATATGTTATTTAAAAATTTACCTTATTTGTATGTTATTCAATTTAATTGTTCAAAATTCAAGGGTTCTAAAGCTGACGGCTTACATAGTTTTGGTTGTTATTCAGGTTATTGTAGGCAGGTTTGTCCAAAAGTTTTAATAATTATTCATGTGCCAATTGTGATGACATATATTATCACATTCTATAAGATGTTTTTAATGATGACATATATTATCTCATTCAATAAGATCAGCTGCAAAAGTTCCAATTATGATGAGGTTTGATGTGGCTGGTCGATACGAAGATCCTAATGACATAAAGCCACAAACTTGTATTTTTAAGGTGAACACTATCACTCTTGCTCTATAGGAGATCCTTAGTTATATATGGTTCCAATATATGTATACTATGACTTTTGCGAGATAATTATCATATGACACGTGACATCAGTTTTTTTCTTTTCGTAAATTGAAGGTATAAATATGAAAATATGGAGGTGTAAAACATAAAATACATGAATTGAAAGTATAAATATGAAAATACGAATAGTTTGGATCGGTTCGGTTAATTTCGGTTAACATAGGGTTAAAAAACCGACAACCGATCTTTGGTTTTCGGTTAATTTCGGTTCGGTTTCATTGGTTTCGGTTAACAGTTCGGTTATTTCTCACCGTCCTTAATATTTATGTTAATATGCCTATGGGTTCTCTTTGATTTTGTCCCATGGGGCGTGTGTAAACTATAGGCTTCTTGAAGATGCCTTTAATTTTGAAATTATATTTTTTTATCTGTTGTTTTTATTTTGTTAGGTGTGTGCGTATGAAAGCATGCTAGCTGGCATGTACAGGCTCAAACGTTTGGGCATCAGCATGACTCATCCAGCCGGTCTTTCTTCCGCAATGAATTAGCTGCTTGATGAGGCAATCGCTTTAGCTGCTGCATCCCACATCGAGCGAGAATTACCAATAACCCCCTGGAATTTAAGCTGCAACTTTGTCGCGTGTACAAATCAGGTAAATTTCACTCTCTTTGTTTAAATCTTGTGTAAGTGAACTCGAATCGGAATATTCACGAATATCTATTTGGCTGAATCTTGATTTGTATTAATTTTTTCAGGACAAAGGAAATATGGAACGGTTGGAAATTACCGGTGTTGGTGATCCATCTGTGGCAGAGGTTTGGGATTTAGTTATGTTCGCACGGCTCCCAAGGCACCGGTTTCCAATGCAGTCAACTATGGAACTATGGCAACATAATTTCTTGTTTTTATTTAATGATAATTTTGGTTATTAAAATTATTATATCCAACTGATATGAACAAAATTTTTAACCTGGTTTCTGCAGGCACTCTCAAAATTTGCATGTATCATCTAATGACAGTTGGATCTTAATCTTACATTTAAAGCTGTCTTACAACATGCTTTGGCAACCGGACGGGACACTGAGACCGGAGCTCGCCGGTCAAATTCTGTGGAGCACATTCTAAATGCTGTTATGTAGTTATATTAGATCGGTGATTGGAATGAAACAAATTAGATCGGTTAACGCTTTGTTGACAAAAGGATGATAAACTCATGCACGGACTACATTTTAGCCATAGCTGGTAGTTTTAGTTGGATGTATTATAATATTACTTTTATGCATTTTGTCCAACTTCCGAGTAAGAACATGTATTCATAATCTTTGTTCATGTCCTTAGCAGTGGCTTATTCACGAGCCACATTGTTCTTCATATTATTCTAATTCACATTTGAATATTTAGAAGCGGGCTGAGTTTGTGAGTTGGTGGGTTCAACCCAAACCCAAAAATTTAAGTCGAGCTTGAAGATAACCCTAACTCGAAAATCATGTCATACATATGAACTCGATTCATCATATTTGGTACCTAACCCCAATGCTATGAGTAAAAAAATAACATACGTACTATACAATATATCACGAAAGGGTCGATAAACTAATAGAAAAACGAGTGCTAACATATCACGAATAAGAAAACTAACTTAAGTACTATACAATATATCACGAGACGACTGATAAATTAACAGTAAACAGTTATCCTATTGTAAATCGACACTCCCGCTGCATCGCGCGGGTAAATGGCTAGTATGTATATATATATATATATATATATATATATACGATTTTTGCGATTTGAACGATTTTATTGGTGACCATTATTGTGTAAATCCGTTAACTCTCCCGTTTATACGCAATATATCTACGATTTGCGCATCGTAATATATATACGTAAACATTCATAGAATTTAACACCGAACACGTATAATATTACTAACTTATTTATTTTTTTCATTTTTAAAGAAAATATACATAAAACATCTCATATGTACCAAATTTCATGCTCGATAAACAAGTTACATATTTAACGCAATTTTACCGTTTCTACCGCACAAAACGTACATGCATACATGCAGAGTCTAAATTTCCCATTATCAAATTAACACTTAACATATTATAACATTTACATGTTTAAATCACTTAACACATTTTATCACATAAGGTTCACTCAAAATTTACCCATACTAGTGTTCATTGAAAAATGCGTATTTTAGCGATTCGGTAACGTTTTCGGGCGTCGGAAGTCACGTATGACCAACCAAACACCAAGTAAACTTAAAATTAGTTAAAATAATTGTTTTTAAGCTAAAAACATAATTTTATTTACTGATCTAAAACAGTTTTACAAAAATCACCCAAAAAGCCGATTTTTTGACCGTTTTAACGCATAGTTTTGCGTTAAACGTTACCATAACCATCCCAACTCGAAAAAACTTGATATTTTAACACAATATATGTTATTTACTGATTAAAATAGTGGTTATAATCAGATTAGTGCAGTTTTTGTGTAACTCACATAAATCATGCGATTTCACGTATTTTACAACTTTTATTGCACCAAATACTACATGCAAAGCTAGCAAACATTATGACAAAGTTATATATCATTAAATACTTCAAAATAAGTTTATTTTAGAGTTTATAATCTGATCAAAATTTATTTTTATCAAATCATGCTCAAATGATCATTTCATGCTTTCATATTAACATGCATATCCACATATGTGCATCTAATGCACTCATACAACATCATCAACATCATTTATGATCTAATCATACTCAAGAACACATTAATATCATGTTCTTATAAAACACAACACACACTACATCATGATCATCCAATCATTCATACATAAATGCTAATATCCTTCATATTTAAGAACATATGACAAACTTTTATATGCATGCATACATACATATATACGAAATATATATACACACACATAAACCACCAAAAATTCACTTTTCATCATGTCACTTTCAAATTTTAAATCACCTTTAGAACATTCTTATTTGACACACTTTGATTCTTACATGCATCCTACTTTTCAAGTAATCATGTAACTCAAGAATCTTTCAACAAAAATAAAAAACACAAACACCTACATATACACACACACCCATGGCCATATATACATATATATATATACACATCCATTTTATTTCATTCAAAATAAAACCCATTTGTTTTATGTTTCAAGTTTGTGATTAAACTCAAGATCAAGAGAAACTTCCATCACTATCAAGAACATCAAGAATCAAAACAAAGTTTTTAAAATAAATTTATACCTTCAAGTTCTTGAATGATTTTTAGTAAAGATTGCTGATGTGGGTCTTGATTGTTGTTTGAAATGCCTTGAAATCACTTCTAAACACCCATTTTAGCTTGAAATCACCATGAAAGGGATGTGAATCTTCAAGATTAAGTTTGAAAATGAAAATGGTTGTGATGTAGAGGGTGTTCAGCCGTAGGTATGCTCAAGAGAGAGAGAGAGAGAGTGAATTTTGAAAAGTTTGTATGGATCTATGTGAGATTATGGAAGAAGTTTCATGTTTAATCATCATTTATAGTTCCCAAGAGCCAACACATGGCAAGAAAATGAAAATGGCAAAAGGTGGGTTGCCCCATATGCCGCCACCTAGCCCCTCACTCACATACTTATCATATACATACACTCTTATATATAAATTAGTGTTAAAAACAGGTATTTTACTGGATACCGGGTATTTTATCTAGCGTTTTAAACTCGTTTTAACGCGTTTTAAATTATTTTTAACGCTCTATAAAAATAAACCTGCCAAAATATTACGGGACGATATTTTGTTTGCCTGGACTGGCTATGTTGTCTGTATTTGGCAGTATGGGCGCCGTGCTGCGCGGTACGCGCTTAAAATCGCAAAAATAGGAATTTAAGCGTTTTTATTTATTTTTGTCATTCTATAAGAATAAACTTATCAAATTATTACTAAAATGATTATCAGTTTCCTTGACTGGTTGTATTGACAGTGTTTTGTCGGTATACACGCTATATCGCGCGGTACGCGCTTAAACTCGAAAAATAGAGTTTCTTAGCGTTTTAATTTATTTTTCCTCACGAACATGATGAAAATATTTATTCTAATCATAAAAGACTATTTTTAGGATTTTAACACTGATCGGGTGGTCACCGACGTTCGTTTCGCATTTTAACCGTTACGCGATAAGCGTTTATCTTACCGTTGCCAACATAATTTTTATCAAAGTTTAATTTTACCAACACATTAAATTTCACATATAAACATCATAACCAGTCAAATATAGCCCTGTTACCTATTCACAACACGTATTACAATTGTACGGTACGGTCTGAAAAGCCGGGTGTCACAGTCTCCCCCTGTTTAGGAAATTTCGTCCCCGAAATTTTTACTCTACAGGTTTTGTTTTCGCACTAAATAAAAATAACAAAATCGAATCTATTGAATATAGTCTTATAGTTTCTGCGAGAAACTTGGATTCATACGAAGAATCCTTGTAGATCTATATTACACACGTCCTCGATTCCTAAACTCTCGTCTCAACACTCTCCACCCTCTCCAGGGTCCAACATTCACAAGCTCTAAATCAAGAAGATTCAAGTCAAAGTTCCACCATTTCGAATATCCTCCGGTTACACGACCTATAAATCATAGATATTACTGGAATGCTGAAATTGCCCTTCCGGTTAGTAACATAACTTTTCTGGCTATACGCACTGCTTTTTCGATGCTTCAATAAACCTCCGTTTATCTCCCAAATAATCTTTACAAAGCGCAAAATTAGTGTATCACCCATTATACACCTCTTCTAATGCATCCGAATAGTACATCATGTACACCACTCATTTCTGATGGTAACTTGAGCCCATATGCAACTGATTCAATTCAAGATGGGCTCTCGAAAGGACCAAGTCAATGTGGCTCAGTTTTTCTTTCCTCTGCTAAACCCTATAGCATCTCTCTCAATATAACTTCTTTAACTGAACTAAATCTTTAATTGTCCATGATACACGCTTCCCAATTTCAAACTGATCTATAAGCATACTTTCATCACCCCTTTCCAATTCCATAGTTAACTTCAAACATTACTTATAATTCTCTTTGGTTCGTGTATAGACAAATATGTCATCGATGACTGTTATCACGAACTTACCTGATTAGGGTTTCCATACCCTATTCATGAGATTTATGAATTAAAATGGCACATTAATTAATTAAATCAAAAGGGCATTACTAATATCTCGTAATGGCCATATCATGTTTGAAAAGCAGCCCTCGTAATTTCTTCGTAACAACCTTCAACTGATAATATCCTAATTGTAGATCGACTCCTCGTATAGCGGCTGAGTCCCGGTAGCCTGATTGAACAAATTGTCAAATCCTCGGTAATAAGGTACCGATTCTTGATAGTCAACTTGCTCAGCTTTCTGAAGCCCTCATATATCCTGAAGAATCCATTCTTCTTTATTCCATCAAAGCAGATGCATCTTAAGGAGAAAAGCTCAATCGAATGATACCCTTGTCCAAAAGCTTCTTAAAACTATCTCGTCATTTCTATCATTTCAGGCGGTGCTTAATCTATAGAGAGATTGTGCAATCGGGCGCAGCACCGTGAGCCAGATCGATTCGAAATTTGATCCATCTCGCAGGGAAGATCCAGGTAAGTCTTTTTAGGAAGACTTCCGGATAGTTGCGATTGATAGAAATCTCTTCGACGTTCCTACATTCGGTTTTCGCATCCATCACAGCACTGACCACTCTCGACTATTAACACTCAACACTCGACTCAATCAATCTCTGCGAACAACTTTCGCCTTTCTACTGTCGCCAGGATGAGGTATTCCAACTAGCTTCTTCGAGCGATAGTCCACACTTCATCCTCAGAAAGTGAATTCATTCTTTCATCTTCTTTAAAGCTTCTCAGCTCCACTGATAATAAACCAATCTCTAGAACTACAATCGCCAAATTAAATACTATAACCACGAACGACCTCGTTAGTTTCTGTCAATTTACCAACTATTAGTTCTATCGGACACTTTATACTTAGCTTACTTGTTGGTGAACACAACAATGGTTCATAGTTTTTCAAACAAAACTCAAGTCAGCTTTAGTATTATAAGTATGAACATATATTGGCTTTTGATTTGAAACATACCGGTAACAGTAGCAGGACTCTCACTCGCCTTTCCGATACTTGTCCCAACAGAATTGCTCTTAGCGTTCTGTCCTTTCGATTCTGGGCATTCCCTTTTGTAGTGTCCTTGTCTACCGCATATAAAGCATCCTTCAAGCGCAGCTCCATCCGATGTACTCTTAGCGTAACACTGGGAAGTCACATGTCCGGTTCGGCTACATCTGGCGCACTTCTCTTGTCTATCACCGTCCTTACCTTTTCCTGACTCTTTAGGGTTACCTACACTTGCTTTCTCCAATTTGCGTTTCTTTCTACTCTCAACTTCGGGAGTATTCTTGGAGCTCTCGGGTTTGCGCTTCTTAGAATTTCCAATTCCAGGTTCAGATCGCTGAAACACTCGGATAATCGACTCATTCTGACAACCTGATATCACGCATATCGATGTCACATCATTGCATAGGACACCAGTAAATGATCTTGGGCTACAACCCTGGATTGTTTTGTGTACGCTCCGGTGCACTGTTCATACGGTTAATAGAAATCAGGAATACGTTCCAATGAGATCATAACAGATGAACAACCAAAACTTTCCGATCATCATTTTACCTGAAGGGTTTCCAATCTGTGTCCCACCAAGATCCTGCCCGAGAGTACCGCCTTCACGTTTCTGGCCATCATTTTGGTTAGCATCACGCTGTTCCAAGGCAGTATTAACGTGTTGGGTTATGAGTCGTGCCAACTCCTCTGGGGTTGCAGGTAGTCCAGTGTCCTGTCTTGCTTTTGGCGGCATTTTCGTCGTTTCTATTATTTACAACAATAATAATCACATGAGACGATAAACAAAATAAAAATAATTCAATCATTAAATATTAGTGGACCAAACATTGCGCATGTATAATATCCACATATTAACGAGAAAATTTTTTAAACCAAAAGTTAATCATCTGATATTATCATAGAAATTAACAACTTGTTTTTCAGTACATCATGTCTATCATTGGCATGTCTACATCGACACCCATAACAAGTTTTTCACAAAATTTCTACCTAATATCACAAAAATATAATTGGCACGCAACCCCCCCCCCCTAAAAAAAAAACCAAAAGAGTATCCAGATATAACAACCAAAAACAAACAGCCTCAAACAAACAAAAACAATGCCTATCGCTTCATTCCTATGAAATCTAGCATCTTCCTAACCAACTCCTCCAAATCCACTATCCTCCAATGCATCTGATCCATCGCGCTGTCATCTACTTCCTTCAACTCATCGTACCGATCCATTTACCCCTCGAGGTCCTTCAGTTTACCCTTAGTCGTTTCTAGTTCTTCACGCATGGCAGCGAACTGTCGGTCACAATGGCAACATCGATCCACCCAAACTCCTTTCTGCTTCTTAGAAGCAGATGCAATCTCAACTTGTGACGTAGAAGCAACCTCTCCAGCTGGCCTAACTCTCTTCCCGTGGCGATAATACACTAATAGAGGCGTAGTAGATGCGCGTGACTCAATGACAGGTAAAGGTGACTCTGACAAAACAGGTGGAGGGACCTCAGCAACAGGCTTGATCACAGTAGCAGGTGGAGCAACAGACGGCTCTAATGGTCGAGCTGTGACAATGGTGGCATCCACTGCTGGTGCAATACTAAAAGGTCCTCCAAATATAGGGACATCTCTGATCACGTCATCGATAACTGGTACGGTGCCAGATGATTGTCATGTCTCATGAATCGAGAGATGAGCGTCATCATTGTCATCAATCCACCCGTTGCTTGTGAAAGCATATCGGGGGGTCTACCTAGCTAGCGAAAGCAGGATCGACACGGAATGATGAAGCAAACTGAGCCATACCAACCATCTGTGGGGTCGTGATAGGTGTCTCTGGTAAAATGGATCTGGGTGAACTCTCGAAATCTGGCTCGCTACTTGAGTCGTTGATCTCGATGACCTCATGCTCGTGCGACATTTGTGACACATATGTAACCGTACAAGTAAGTGTGTGATCAGCATAAATAGTAACACATAAGGCTCAAAATAAACAGAAAATCACGTATGCACATTGTTGGTGCATATGTCTGTCGACTTCGTCTTGCATCGAGTCGTGTGTTTAGATAGGATTGAATGGAGCTCGGTATTCGAGAAAATAGGTTTTGTATGTTGAAAGTGCATTTCACACGAAATGGCTAGTCCATTTCGTACGAAATGAACATTGTCCATTTCGCACGAAATGGAACTTGGCTATTCCGTGCGAAATGGCTCATCTATAAATACCTAAGCTTCCTATTCATTTGTAACAGTTCCTGATTCTGGTACCGAAGTGCTGCCAACGTGTCATTTGATCTGTAACAGTGTTATATCAATATACAAGACAGTTAAAGAGTGAATCAAGCTATAATCAAGTCTGTATCATTGAATTATGCCTTTGATATGGATTAGAACTCTTCTGATAGACTCGTTTAGATCGAATCTCGATCCTACAAGTGGTATCAGAGCTCAGGAGGAAGAGTTTTTACCGATTCTGCTTGTTTTCACCAGAATTTTTGATTTCTACTCATTCTTCTACACATTTTTCAAAATTAATTGAGTTTTTACGGTTAAAATGTACTGATTTTTACACATAACAAGCAACACAATGTTTTAATCAATCCTTGAAAGAATCAGACCTAAAATTGACCTATAACTTGATCAATTTTGTCAAAAACAGATCGAACAGGTGACATCATCATCATTTCGTAAGAAATGGATTGTCTTTTCGTTTGAATCTGCCTCATTTCGCACGAAATACCTTCATTTCACACGAATTGGAAGGATTTTACTCCATTTCGCACGAAATCAGCTCATTTCGCTTCAAAGTGGCATTTCGCTTGAAATCATCATCATTTCGTACGAAATGGATTCTCATTCCGTTTGAAAGTGTGTCATTCTATATGAAATCACCATTTCGCTTGAGTGTGCCATTTCGCTTGAAAGGAATTTCATTTCGCACGAAACGGTCTGTTAAGAACCATTTCGCTTGAAACTGTTCATTTCGCACCAAAGGCATTTCGCACCAAAGTGG
The DNA here is from genome assembly GCA_030545235.1 of Helianthus tuberosus. Classification (NCBI taxonomy): domain Eukaryota; kingdom Viridiplantae; phylum Streptophyta; class Magnoliopsida; order Asterales; family Asteraceae; genus Helianthus; species Helianthus tuberosus. The sequence goes on from CM060448.1 coordinate 97,628,206, forward strand.
GTTTGTTTGAGATCCATTTCGTTTGAAACTGCATTTCGCGTGAACTTTGTGAATTTGTGAAATAATTTACCGAATCATGGAAGAAAAGTTTTATAATGCGTTTGCTACTGCTCCAGCTGCTCCAATTTCAGTTGCCGAGACTCTTGAAATTGAAAATGAAACGGGAACGTCTCAAAATCCTCCTAAACTTATGTACATTCAGGATTTTAAAGGATGGCAAAATCGTTTTGAAAACTGGGTGCAAGCATATAAGTTCGATGCATGGTGTTCACTGGATGTAGATTACGTTAAACCGAAAAATGAACGTGGGATTGAAAAAGCTTTAAGTGACTATTCAGCGGCTGAGAAATTGAAATACACCAGTGAAAAATGATGATTAGTCTTCTCCAACAATCCGTAAAAGAAGATATTTTTGTGTTACTTCAACATGAAGAAACAGCTAGATCAATTTGGTTGGCGTTGATTAACAAGTTTAAGGGAAGCGCTGATATGATAAAGAACAAACAAGCTTTACTAAAGAAATCATTTGATATGTTTGTAGCTTTTGAAGGTGAAACAACAAAAATGACTATTGATAGATATTGTCATCTTGTTTTGGAAATGGGAAGATTGGAAATAAAGAAAGACGACGATTAATGGGTTGATAAGCTAGCCGATGTGTTACCACAGAATAAATGGGGAGCATATTTGCTGATCTTAAAACATATGAGAAAATCTGAAAGTATGAATTTAGCAAAGTTCATTCAGAAAATAGAAGAACATGAATTGGATATTCAGAAAACTGCTATCATGAATAATCCAAGTGCTAAACAAGATGTTAGTCTATACTACAGAGGAAACAAATTTGAGACTACTCCGAGTCCAAAGATTAAGACTGCTTTCAGTGCTGATAGTTCTTCTAGAACAAATGGTAGTACTGTAACTCAGAGTGGTGGATATTCGTCGTCGTATTCAAGTTTTGATCCAAATTTCACAACACCAAGTCCTGAACGACAGAATTCAACAAATCTTCAATGTAATGTTACATTGAATATTCAAAATGGTCAAAATCTTTCTCCAGAAATTGCTAAGCAACACATGGCATCACTTATTACTATGCTAGAATCGTATGAAAGCTTAGTTGCTGGAAGAATTGGGAATCCGATGCTCACCAAGGAGGATTATGACCAGATCGATGCTGAAGAACTTGAGTTGATGGATATCAAGTGGTGTTTAGCCAGTGATGTAAGAAGAGCAGAAAAATTTACACAAATCACCGGTAGAGATGATCTTCGTGATGTTGCTACATCTTCATTAGGGTTTGACAAATCAAAGGTTACTTGTTTTCGTTGCCGAGAAAAGGGACATTTTAAACGAGAATGTAAAAACAAAGAAGCAACCGGAAGACAAGATCCATTTGGAACCAATGATTATCATCGAAAATCAATTTATCATCAGCTTGCTCAACAACCGTCATCATCCCGTGCTATAGAAGATGGAAAGAAGAAAGCTTATCTGGTAAATCAGGATGATGAAAGATTGCCATAGGGATTTAGCTGGGATAAATATATTCCAGATAAAGAATTCTTAGAAAAATAAGCATTTGTTGCTCAAATCTTGGAAGAAGAAGCAGTCAAATCCAAGCCAAAAAGAACAAAAATTTTCAGATCATCAGAAAGTGATGAAGATACTGATGATGAGGAAGAGTATATTAATAATGCTAAGAAAAATTTAGACTCATTCAGTTTTAATTTGTTTTTTGCAGATAAGATCGAGATGCTGAATGAGAAGAAGGCTGCTAGAATGAAAAGAGATTTGGAAGCAAGAAGAATTGCTGAAGAAAAGGCAAAATTGGAAGCTGAAAAAGCAAAAGTTGAAGAAAATTCGACAGAAAAGATCGAAGATGGAGAGTGTGATGAAAAAGTAGAATTTGATGAAGAACCAATAATTGAGAAGGTGGTGGAGAAAATAGTTGAAAAGATTATTGAAGTTGAAAAAATTGTCGAAGTTGAAAAAATCGTCGAAGTAGAGAAGATTGTTGAAGTTGAGAAAATTGTTGAAGTCACTAAACCTTGTCTGAAATGTTTGAAGTTATGCAAAGATTGTGAGGAGAAAGACAAGAAGTATAATGAGCTAGAAGAGTTGAAAGAAAAACTGTTGTTTGATGTGAAGTATGTAAAAGAATCATATGATGTGCTGAACAAAACGGTTGATAATTTGAACAAGACAAACCTAGAAATGGGAGCTGCTCAAACAATGATGAGTTCAACACTAATGACAAAGCAAAGAGTCATCAATGAGTATATTGAAGATTGTGCAAAGCTGAAGCAGGATTTGGAACTCGAAAAGATTGAAAATGAGAGAATCAAACGATTGCTGATGAGTTATAAAGCTTGTGATTATTTGATTGACAGAGTGTATCCTACTGTTGCAGGTCTTGAGGCTTTTCAAGATAAAAAGAAGGAAGAGGATACTGGTAAGAAACAAAATGCCAAGTATAACAAGTGTCCGCCTCCGATCTGGGAAAGTTACTCTCCCAGAAAGCCAAATGAGGAGCGATTAAAAAAGGCAGTCAACATAAAGTTAAAGTCTGAAACCATTGATGAGTTACCAGACAACATTGATGTCATATTCACAGCGTCTGACACTGATCATGAGTCTGAGTTATTAAAGAAAGTGGTCGATCAGGTGTTGGATATGGATGAAGAGTCAAAGTCGGAGTCTAAATCTGATAGTTTGAGTTCATTAGACAAGAGTCCGAGTTCACCGGTCAAACGGGTTTACAAAAAAGATTTTTTGTTGTCAAAGAATAACTTGAATGACGAAACATTTAAAGTACCATATACTTTGAATGATTCTGACAAATTATTTTCTGATGAAGAATTTCCAATAAGAAGTGTCAAAACTGAAATGATCAAACAGGTTTTCAAAATAACGGAAATTAATATTTCTGAAATAAAAGATGTAAATCTTACTGAAAAACCTAAAAAGTACACTTCAAGAGTTCAACAGAGATTGAACAAGAAAAAAGGTTACAGTTCTGGTTCAGGTTATCGAAAGAAACCAAACCATAATGGTAATTTCAAAAAACAGGGATTAGCTTTCATTCCCTCAGAAAATTATAAAAATGAGAAAAATTATAAACCAAAAGCTAAATTTGTTTCAGGTACAAGTTCAGTAGAAGAGGAGAAGAAACAATTCTGGAGACAGTCAAACAAAGAGTTTCTTGCTGAGAAGAAAAAGAATATGGTGAACAAATCTGAACAAAGAGTTGATAGAAGAACCTGTTTCAAATGCCAAGAAGTTGGACACATTGCTTGGAATTGCCCCAAGTCCACTTATACAAAACAGGGAGTTACTTCTAACTCAAAGTCAAAAAAGAAAAATGTTGATGAAAGAAAACAACCAACAGAAAGTTTTAAAAAATTCAAAGATTCGACTTTTGAAATTAGTGAAAGTTCAAAACATTTTTACAAAAGAAAAGTCGATTTTAACAAACAAAAATGGGTTATTAAAAGTTCAGAGAGTAGTTCTGACAATGAATCTGACTCGTCAAAGTCAGAGGAGTCATTTGTTGTGAAAAGTGAGAAGAATTTCGTTCCAGAAATGAACGATGAAAACTTTCCGCCATTGTCAAAAGAAAACTTGAAGTTGAAAGTTGGTAAGGTTGAAATTTCAGATCAATTATTCTCGGGTAAGGAAGAATTTGATGCTGAAAAAGCTTTTAATGGAAAAATAAAACATATCTTTGGGAAGAGGGTTGACGGAAAGGTAAAGGGCGTGAAAGATTTTTATAAATCAAAAAGATGGTGGGATAGAAATGAATCAAAATCACCCAAGGCTGTTCAGGCTTGGGTGACAACGTTCTTTACTTAAAATCCTGACTTCCCGGAGCTCCCAAGTTGGTAATCGTGGAGCATGAATTAGCATCATTCTTAAAAATTGTTTTTGTGAAAAATTCTAAAAATGTGAAAATTTATCAAATGTGACTTGCCGGAACTTCCAGGTTGGTAAGTGTGGAGTAGGAATCGGCATCTTTCTACAAGTGGTATTTCAACCTACAAGTGGTAGTTATATTTCATATTTCATTTTACAAATAGTATGGTTGAACCTACATGTGGTTGAAAAGGTGGAGTTTCACCGACAAGTGGTTAATCAAGGTCATTAAGTTGAACTTGATTCAACTATTCATACAAGTGGATAAGAAAACAAAGTGATGATCATAACCCCGATCTTACAAGTGGTAAATTCAACAAAACTTATTTTCGGAAAAACCATTTTGATTAAAACAAACTTAAGTGTTTTGAAATCATTATGGGAAAATAGTTTGTTGTAAGGGGAAGTTCTGATTGTTTATGCCAAGTGGATGGCGAATTGATGCAATTCACTACAGTTGTCACTTTATTTTGTACAGTTTGTTTTCAAATTTTCCCAGAAAATCAAAATTTGAAATATAATTTTGATTTTAGGGGGAGTAAAAAAATTTTAGAAAATTTGAAAAATCCAAAAACATGATAAAATTTGAAAAAGTCAAAAACATTAAAAATGAAAAATGAGTTTTGTTGTGAAAAAGAGGAAATGATAGTACATCAGTTAGACAGTTACGGTATGCTAAAGAAATGTAATGATTAAATAGCATTAAACGGTCTCACTGATGATATGCCGATAGGTTTTTACAAATTTAGTAAACTTTTTCGGGATATAAACTAAAATTCAAACTTGCTTGTTTCGTGGGGAACACTACTTGGATATATAGGTAACCCCTGAAATCTTGTTTGAAGGACCCCTCTTTCTGAAATACTAGGTCTTTATACTCAGTGATATCTGGGGTATTATCCCGGGACTTCTTATAATGTGGAAGCAATGGCCTAGTTCCCAAGAGCCAACACATGGCGAGAAAATGCAAATGGCAAAAGGTGGGCTGCCCCATATGCCGCCACCTAGCCCCTCTCTCACATACTTATCATATACATACACTCTTATATATAAATTAGTGTTAAAAACAGGTATTTTACTGGATACCGGGCATTTTATCTAGCGTTTTGAACCCGTTTTAACGCGTTTTAAATTATTTTTAATGCTTTATAAAAATAAACCTGCCAAAATATTACGGGACGATATTTTGTTTGCCTGGACTGGCTATGTTGTCGGTATTTGGCAGTATGTGCGCCGTGCTGCGCGGTACACGCTTAAAATCGCAAAAATAGGAATTTAAGCGTTTTTATTTATTTTTGTCATTATATAAGAATAAACATATCAAATTATTACTAAAATGATTATCAGTTTCCTTGACTGGCTGTATTGACAGTGTTTTATCGGTATACGCGCTATATCGCGCGGTACGCGCTTAAACTCGGAAAATAGAGTTTCTTAGCGTTTTAATTTATTTTTCCTCGTGAATATGATGAAAATATTTATTCTAATCATAACAGACTATTTTTAGGATTTTAACACTGATCGGGTGGCCACCGACGTTCGTTTCGCATTTTAACCGTTACGCGATAAGCGTTTATCTTACCGTTGCCAACATAATTTTTATCAAAGTTTAATTTTACCAACACATTAAATTTCACATATAAACATCATAACCAGTCAAATATAGTCATGTTACCAATTCACAACACGTATTACAATTGTACGGTACGGCCTGAAAAGCCGGGTGTCACACAAATACCCCATTTTTTATTTCATGTTTACAATATCTGATATGAACTCTGTTACAATGTTATAAAAGATAAATAAACACTTGGATAGTTAGTTGCATTAATGTACCTTTGCTACATTAATGAAGGATTCCAAATGAGTTAAAATGGTCAGAATTCTCAAGGGACTGATTTACCAAGTGCTCGCGATCATTCTATTAATACTTTAAGCACCATTGTTTTTGGCTGGTGAGGTATAATTAGGTGTTTTTACGTTTTCCAAAGCCTGTAAAAAAAACCACCAAAAAGCAGCCCATCATATCAAAACTCTATAGTCTCTCCTACAGGTGTGGAAATTTCTGACATAACATGAAAATAATCAGTTTTTGAGTTGTCATTTAATATTTTTATAATAATAATCAGTTTTGTGACAGGGTTCATATCTTTTATAACATTGTGAAAACGTAATAATTAAGCCGCAAATTAAATATAAAATAAAAGTTCAACTGAGAGAAAAAGTGACTTAAAAAACCAAATCATAATATTTTTCTTTGCAACATGGCAGTCCATTTCCCATTTCTTCCTTTTCTACACATGAACTTCCACATTAGTAAGAAAAAAATTACAGTTCTCAACCAAAAAATTCCATTTCAATGAAAAGAAGTTCTATTTTATGTAGAGAGCAGAGAGAGAGAGAGAGAGAGAGAGAGCATGCAAAGTCGATTCCTCATAATAAATTTGAACAAACCCAAAACCCTCAAATCCATTTTGGGGTGTTGACTTGTTTCTTGCATCTTGAAGCGCCTTAAATCAAATTAATAATTGAAAAACAAATCAAAGAGAAACAAAATAACTGAAACGTTATAATAAAATCAAATTGCAGTTCCTCATACCATCATCATTTTCACCATTGAGGAAAAAAGCCTAATTTTAGCTTCGTTCTTCCCCTGACTTAAAATAAAAAATACCCTAAAAAACATATAATAAATGCATGAATCACAAATATAATTAAAACTTGAATGAAAAGAACGATCAATCGGTGCTAATAAATTAAAAAGACAAAGATAATTTTTAAACTTTGAAAAGCTACTTTAAGAACATAGATCATTCATCAAATAAGCACAAAACAAACAAAAATGTTCAAGACAAAATCAAAGTCGTAGAAAGCAAGAGATGAAAGTGGTTGCAAGATTAATCGCCACTGAGGAAATCGAAGAAAGATTAGAGTTTGTGATTTGTAATCACATTTAAAAAGGAGACGATTTAGAAAAAAAAGTCAAATTTCTTTAATTTTCGATTTAATTACGGGGGGAGAAAAAAGCATGAGTTCTCCCTTCTAAATGCAATTAAGGTGGTCTAAAAAGATGTCAAGTGGGTATAGTTGTTTTGCTTTATTATATAGGATAGATTCTTTTCATCTTTTAGCTTTGGTGTCATTTGCATATATGGGTCTATTAAGGTTCAGTTAGAACCTTGACACGTCACCCAAAGTGTCTGTTTGCTCATATGAATTGCTAATATTTAGTTATTTTCATTTGACTGTTGTGAATCCTTTATGAACAATAAACAATCAACAACCGAGATTTAGGAAATGATCAACACTCATTTCATCGATTCATAGGAAATTTGTTACAGAGAGGGATGGGGATAGTAACAAGTTATAAAGAGAATGAGATGGAAGACTAGAACTTTCACATAGAGATTTATTCATTCCTACGTTAATCGTATCGCACGCCTTATATATGCCGCTCTCTCACAATTCATTCCATGTTGGGTCATTTTCTCATTGTTGAATTGGGTTGTAGGTGGCCTACTATGTTGTTATAAGCATAAGTTGGGTCTGGCTTATCGTTCACAACATTACTACCCTCTTTCAAATTCATCTTGTCCTCAAGGTGAATAAAGTGAAAGAGATTTCCTAACAGGTTGTTGGAAGAAAATGGTGTAATCCAATAAAATAAAGTGCATGTATTTGATGTGTTTTTTTGAGGTCCAACCCAACTGACGAATATGTAACCATGGTTTTACTTTGAGCTTTTTTTGCGTTAGTATGAACAATTGTTGGGTTAGCTGAACTTGGGTAAATTGTGTTTCGATGTGTGTTGGAGTGCATGTCAGTTTTTTGTAATCTGTTAGCTTTGGCTTGTTTGGTTGACTAGCAAATGGAAGTACATCATCTAAACAAGAAAAGGAAGTTGTTTCCGTGTCTAGAAAGGAACCATGGTTTAGGATCAAATAAGTAAACATCAAACCCTTTATAAAACCAGCTAATGAATTCCGAAAAGGATGGACTATTGTACCATCTCGATTGTTTGCAGCAAAAATACTGAGTCTTGTAATATTTGTGAATTTCCATCTATGCATATAAAAACCCTAAAAAATACCCTAAAAACACTCCGTAATCGACAAACCGAACTCATGTAACGTTATTGGTTTGAAAAATAAATAAAACAAGTTTTATATGCCTGTCGCGGCCCGCGACAGACTGAAGGGAAACCCTTCGCGGGGCGTGACGGACCCATAACTTGCCGGAAACTCCGAGGGACGCGTGCCATATACGTGTCAAGTCTACACTGATGATCAGTCAACCCTAAACCCTAGCTAGAGGGTGTGGCGGCCCGCGATGGGCGAAGCCCTTGTGCTTCGCAGGGCGCGACGGGACCAGAAATCACCTATAAATTGAGCTTCAGTCTGCACTTCACAATTCGTTCAATTCTCTTTCTCTCTCAAGCTATATAATACTAAAATAATACCCACAATACTCCTAAAATCACGAAGCTCTATTCCTATGTAAGTGTTTTAACCCTTGATCACTGATTCGATACCCTGTCCGATTGATCTTGAACCCAACAACTGATGCCAAAGCGCTGACTGGTAAAGGCTATGCTTTGTAAACTAAGTTGGGGTTCTGTCTCGTGACGTGTTGATTAAGTTGAATTGGGTTATTATACTAACACGCGTGCATTGTATATTTTTAATAGGAACTCAAGAAAATTATCAGAAAATTTTACCAGGAAGCTTGTAGAAAAACCTAAGTTTACAAAGTGATAGGGGGAGAGAGCCAGTATGAAATCCTGGAGTTTTAAAACTGTCAAAAGGTTTTCATAAGAGCCAGGTTTCAATACTGAGATATAATAATCTTTAACTGTTAAATATTTGTGTTTAGAGCCAGGTTCACCATCTTTAACCTAAATTGTCAAATATTTTACTAGTGGTTCAAATTGTTAGATTTTCAGATGATAAGCCAGATTACGATCCTGATAGCTGAGGCTAAGGGGGAGTCTGAAGACGAGCTCAAAGCAAGGGGGAGCTTGTAGTAATAGAACCAGGTGACGATCCTGAAAAGTTGCCGGAAGCTTAAAGAAAGGGGGAGCCTGGAGAGAGAGTCTGACGAAAGGAGCTGCTGAAGCAGGAAGCAGATTCAGGAAGAGCATGTTAGAGCAAGAATGAATCTGTGGTACTGAAGATGTCAAAGCTTCGTGAAGACTCAGAGAGAGAGAGAGAGAGAGTGAGAGAGGAAAGAAAGCTACGAGATTGACTGCAGCAATATCCAAGGGGGAGTCTGTGAATGTAGTATGTCTATCGCTTCCGTTAATCATGTATCATAGTTGGGAAACGTTCAAAACATGGTTTAGAATTTTTATTACATGTTAAATAATGTCCTATCGTGATTTGGAGTCCATCCTCACGAATGGACCTGCTAGTTGGTGAGGATGGACATAGGCTATATATAGGACATTAGTGTTGAACATTTAAGAACTTTTTGCCAACTTGAAGGCTGTCTGTTTCAAGGTATTGTACACTGTCATCATCATAATAGAAACAACATTGAATTACGTTCTTGTGTTTGATCCACTCACATACACGGATTCCGCACGTGATACGTGATCTTCGCAGTCATCGGTGTTACGAATTCAATCCAAACACGAATCCACAACGACTGTGATGATGGTGTTGGAGTGGTGAGAAGAGGCTGCCAAAGGATGGCAATAGTAGGAAAATTGGTTTGCTAAGGGATGGATTGCAATTGAACCAAACACCCCTATTTATAGTTGGAAACATACGGTTTACACGACCCTGTTCCCCCTTCTTCTTTGTCTTCATTTAATGAGTTGTGTCAGTCCGTATGCTTGTACGACCCCGTGTGTCAATGGCACGGCCCAGTGGCCATTGTACTTGCTGTACTATCCAATATTTACATATCTGGGATTTAACCACGGCTTATGTCCATGGGACACGACCCCGTGTCTCTTGTTTGCTTCTGTTTGTCTTTTTCTTTCTAGAATCTTGGGTGGTTCACGGCCCCATGCCTTGGTGGCACGGCCCCGTTCTTGTCTTCTGATTAGTTGTTTTTGGTCTTGGGATGAAGTTCGGAGGGTCGTTATGATGTATCAACTTCCCTTCTTTTGTATTTATGTTGGCTTTTGTCGTTAATTTGTTCCTTTTGTACATTTAAGCTCTTTTAATCCTAAAAATCAAAAGTATACAAAGAAACACACTTTTCCAAAATTAGTACTAAAAGAGTTGATTTTATACCTTATTTGATACAATTTATATGTTGCATTTGGTGCATATTAGTAAGCTTATATTATGAATGCTAATGATCAAAGCCTTTATTCCTCATCTCGTTTTCCATTATGATCCTGTTGAAAATCCTTTTCTCCTATTTGCATATCTTAAAAGGGATATCCTTTGGACTATGTGTTACCGTCCCTTTCATCTAGTGAGAAAATGGTGCATGGTGATCGGGGTGCGGCTCCAATGCTCCATTCACACCGAATTTGAAAGGAGATGAGGAGAGGGCGTGATGTTCCCCTCCATCCCAATCCTACATTGCAGCTCCTCAATTCCTTTCCCAAATGCATAGCACATAGACTCAGTAAGTAAACGAAATGGACCATTTATAAGGGATAAAAAATACAATTCCTAAATCCCTTCAAATGATAAAATTATGGTTCCCAAGGCACACCTAGATGTGGGGGTCTTCCGCACCACATGGTTTTTTTCTCTTTCTAGTAAATGTATGATATAATCACGACTGACCTTTATAATTTTTTGACACCGACCGTCACGAATTTGACACCGACCTAATGAAATCTTTATCATACGATGATGATTCTCCATTAATGCAGTGCAATAACATTGAGGTTTAATGGTGACATGAAGAGATACATATGAGAATTTGCAAAAGAAACGAGGAATCAGGTCCAAGAACATTGAGGTTCTCATATTTTCTTTTTAAACCCTAGATTGATGGTTTTTGGGCGAAGCGTTATAAATGCCGAATAATGAATAATGAAGATGAAAATGAAAATACATAGAAATTTGAAGTAGAGCGAACAGGTAGGGCTGCAAACAAACCGCACGTTCAGCGAGCAGTTCATGGGTCGTTCAGTGAAAGTTCGTTTACGTTTGTTCATTTAATAAATTAACGAACATGAACAAGAAATTTCTTTTGATTGGTTAAATGAACGAACAATGTCTCGTTCGTTTAATTGTGTCCGTTAAAGTTCAATAATGCATTCGTGAACACTTGTTCATATTCATTTGTTAATATTGTTCATTAGAGATTTTTGTGCATGTATTTATTTTATCTAAACTTTTATATTCATTAATTCTTGTTTATTTATTACCCTAACAAATATAATAGGAAACCCTATTCTCACATTTTTATGCCTTGTTCCAGTTTCCTTATAATTATTCTTATCGACAAATACTATCAACCTCCGTCGCCCGATTAGGTCTTCAACGTCTAGCGCCGTTCCCTCCCACCATCCACCTATATCCCGCGCCACCTTCGCCGATTTTATTCGTGTTCATGACGTTCATTTCCTTAATGAACGAACACAGACATAGAATCTCATTCAATGAGGGTTCATGAACACAGTATTTCTTTAAAGAAGTAAAGTATTTTTACCACACTTTACTTGAGTTTCTTTGCATTGGCAAAAATGTAAAACCTTGGATGATAACATGATTTTAGAAAACCACTAACTATACTAGAGTACTTGATTATCAGAAAGTTGTATGAATCTCTAGCAAATGGTACAAGATATTAAAGCATGTGAACAACTTAGCCAGTTAAAAAGGATTGAAAGTTGTGAATGCATCAATGTGATATTATTAGAAAAAATTTTATTTAATTTCTTTCCATTATATAACTACATAAATAAACTTATTTATTTATTTTCACATTAATGATTGAAAATTTGTTAAGCTAATACAAGAATTGAATATCTAAGATGGTGACTAATTATATTTTTATATATTATTAGTTATTAGTGCTTTATATATTGAAATGGATAGGTTGGACTCCTTTAAAGTGTAAAATAATGTCATGGCAAGCGGAGCTGAATAGGCTTCCAACAAGAATGGAGTTGGTTAGGTGTGGAATTCACTTAGATGAGGTGTCGTGTCCTCTATGCGCAACAGAGCCGGAAACATCAATTCATCTTTTCACGAGATGTATGTTCACCTCGGAAGTGTGGTCAAGGATAGGAAGTTGGTGTAGAATGCCTCCTCTTTTCGCGTTTGAGATAAGGGACCTTCTTAAGTTGGCAGATTGTTATACAAAGACTAAGAAGGACAATTAGATCATTCACGGCATTATAATTACCACGTTGTGGTGTCTTTGGAATGAAATAAATGCAAGAATCTTTAATCGTAAAACTCGGAGAGCATTCGAAGTGGGGGAAACGGTTAAGTCGTGCTCGTTTTTTTGGTACCGGCATAGATCTAGATTGAAATTGTTTGATTGGAATGTTTGATGTAAATATCCTTTGGATTTGATGTAATCTTGGCTTTACTAGGGATCCTTGTTTTGAGGACACGCTAGTGGCGTTTTTTCTTAGAGTGAATGAAGGTTATCTTTCAAAAAAAAAGTTATTACTCATAAAATCAAACTAATAATGACACCGATGTGTAAATACCGATACCGATTCAAACTGACTCGACCCAATCTACGATCCGAATCGCCTACATTCATTCAGTCTTATTGTGGGCTCTTTTATATTCGATTTTCAATCTGATTCATTCATTTGTATTTCTATTATACATTTCTAATGACAATTGATGCCCTTTTATTGTGTATTTGAAACTTAATTTGGTTTTATCTTGTTATTATGTGACTCGACCCTAATCGGACCACAAAAATTAATATATTGCGATAGACAATTGACTCGCAAAAATATCTGACCTCAAAGAAAAAGTTTCTGGGTCGAACCGTATTATGATTCAAACTAATAGTGATGTTTAATGTGTTTGAAAAGCTAACAAACTTGTAGTATATATTTGAAAGTATTAACAACCCAAAAACCAGGTCTTGTAGAGAGAGTAAAAAATTATATATATATATAGAGGTCGGTTATTATACAATAGCCCTAATCCTACATATTGTATGCGATTACCCCAGCTGTAGGTCATCTATCATTTAAACGCGGGTCTAATTAATTGATATGATTAAATTAATCAAATTAATATGTAAATCATACCGCCAAGGTTAAAATCATCATTGCAAAATCATAACCCTGTAATCAGTGAAGATGCGTTAAAATCATATCCTAAACTAAAATCAAAAACCTTACATTCTTATTCCCCAACCTCCTCTCGATTCTTCTAGTGCGATTTCAAACAACGGTGATGAGGACTACTGATTTGGGATATGTTGAGTATTAGTTGTTACAGTTGAATTCGCATGCTGGATAATAATGTTGATATCTCATGTGACATGATAATAAGAATTCCTTTATTATAATGATAATATGATAATATGAATTCATGTTGGAATTCATATGATAATATGAATTCATGATAATATGACAAATTCGCATGATAATGAATTCATGATAAGATGACAAATTCGCATGATAATGAATTCATAATAATATGACAAATTCGCATATTATTATTAAATTCATGATAATGAATTCATGTTGGAATTCAGTTGTTTTGGAATTCGCATATTATTATTAAATTCATGTTGGAATTGTCATTTCTTTTGGATTTCGCATGATAATGAATTCATGTTGGAATTCATTTGTTTCGGATTTCGCATGATATTATCAAATTCGCATGTCATTTTGGGATTCATTTTTGGTATTTTGCATGTTATTTTAATGTGCATATTTCGCATGTTACATAATTTTTTTTGGAATTCACATGTTACATTAAAACATAATCGCATGTTATTTTTTTAATGTGTATGTTATATGTTATGAAATCGCATGTGTTTATTATTATTTAATGTGCACAACGTCTAATCGCATGTTATTATTTTAATATGCTTGTTATTGCTCATGAAATCGCATGTGTTTAGGTTTCTTCCAACGTAACGCTCTGATCTGATACGCATCAATCAAACAATCAATAAAACCCTAAAAATCAAACTGATACAAATCATAATTACAAAGATAGTTGTGTAACGAACTCATGATCTGCTTGCTTGTTGAAGGAATTGTCTAATTTGCCCTCTGATGATTGAACGGAATGTCTGATATACCCTTATCTAAGAAAAAAATGAATCAGGGACACGTGTAGGGCTGTGGGCATCGCGTACGTATATAGGATTAGGAGTTAGGATTTAGGGTTTAGGGTTAAGAGATCTTAGTTAGGGTTCGACGAGCCGGTTCCAACCCCGCTGGAATGAGTCCAATCGGAGTTCGTTTGAGTCGGTTCCACGTTGTTCCCCACTTTTATAGTGTTCCCCAATGAACCGTCTCCTATATATATATATATATAAAGGAGGGTTTAAATGAGAACGCTAAATATCGTGAGAACCGTGAGAACGAATGAAAAACCACGAGAACTTGATAAAAAACAATTCAAATTCAAAATTTCCTTTTACCTTCAACGAACCCTGCAGGTGATCAACGTTGTGTTATATAATATTCGCTTTTTCGGTTTATTGATTGAAATCTTTGTTGCTTGTGTTCAGAAGATCAAGCAGGTGCTGCTGATGAGGTTGTTCCTGAAATGGATTCAATGGAAGAAAAAGAATCCCAAACAGTTGATCCGAAAATGAAAGTAAGCGAAACGGATGTTCACGAGCCGATCCAAACCGAGCGGACCTTTGCTCGTGCTTGGCTCATTTACAACTGAGTGAAATCCGAACGAGCATATTCGAGCGTGTAATTTTCCGAGCGAGAAGCGAGGGACGAGTAAATTGGCAACCATAGATTTAGCATGTTTCCTTCGATGTCTCCGCTATCGGGTCACGACTAAGTTCCAACTATCAGAGGATGACACTAAGATTGATGTTGAATCGTCTGAGGATAAGGCTCTGGTTGAGGCAGGTGAGGCGATGAATATACAACAAAGAACAATTGTCGCATTGTGGCGTATGGTGATAGCAAGAGATGACTGTTGAGAGAAAGATGTCAAATATTGTCGCTTCACGACTTAGAGTTTTAGTTTTAAATTTGGTGTTAAATTTTTTATTGGTTTGATTAGGCTAGTATGGATAAATATAATTATATATTTGAGTATGGTGGTCCAAATCTAATAGAGTGGTATGTATAAAATTAATACATGTAATTCGTGTATGCATATATAATTATATATATAATAAATTAATAAAAATTAATGCAACCCAAACCGAGCCGAGCGGACCTTTCCTCTTGCTTGGCTCCTTTGCAAACCGAGCGAGCATATTTCGAGCGATCGTCGAGCGAGCAATGAGCGACGAACGATTTGAACAGTCCTAAGCGAAAGTGGTAATGCTGGTGAAAGTGGTTTGAATGATGGTGATTCCTGTGTTTGAGGATTCTGATATGTAATTTCTCAAATCTTTTTTCACAAGAATATCTCTTGAAGCACTGGCGAAGCTTGCCCCCCCCCCCACCCCCCACCCCCCAATTTTTCTAAAACCGGGGGGGGGCGGAAACGTATATACCTAAAAAAATTCTATACGAAAGTACTGTTCATAACACTACGCAGCGAAAAGTTCGGGGTGGCGGGCGCCCCCCGGACATACACTAAGTTGCACCCCTGGAAGCGCGTAAATCTTATAAAAACTCCCCTGTAGTCTTTTCACCACCAACAATGATTAATCCGGTTGAAAGGGAATCTAGACATACCCTCAAGGGAAAAACAAGATTCTTTGAAAGAGCCACTGAAAAGAAATGTTAATTATCCGTTGTTGATCAGAATGAGGATGTGGGACAAGAAAAGATGTTGTTGGAACAGTTGCTCCTTATATCTACCGAAATAAATTGTAATGTTGAAAAACAGTTGTCGTTTGCTATAGAGTTAAGTCACATTTTTTGTCAACTTTTAGCAGAAGCAAGCGTATATGAAGAAAGATGATCTTTGGGGCACTTGAAAATAAACCTTCTTTTAGTTATGGCAAATTTCATGAATATCTTAAAAGAGGGGATGGTTAATCATGCATCATGTGATGGCATTGATAGCTGAAAGATAAGGGAGTACATCCACTAATTAGCCTTTGTCTTAATTGTCGAGTGTTATATGCCTTTTATTAAAATCTCCTATTTTTTATTGCCCAATCATTACCTTATTGGTTCCCCATAATTATGTATTCTTCTTATTGTGTTTCCATGATTGAAGCATTGGTTTTGTATTTATTCTTTTGCTTTGTTCGATGTATACATAGAAAATATATGAAACATATGAACATCTTTTACCATCAATTTTAGATGGTATCAGAGCGGTTCAAACCGTAAGATACATGGTCAATGATCGTCACCATGGTCGGCAATGAAGAAGGAAGGCTCATCATCGGACATCAACTCTCCTTTATACATTCATGCTTCAGATTACCTGAAGCAAATGCATGTCAACGTCACTCTCACCGACAACAGCTACACCGATTGGTCCCAAGAGATGTTGAATTTTCTCTTTGCCAAGAACAAGGTTGGATTTGTTGATGGTAAGTTGAAGAAACCCGAAAAAACAGCCACCGATTACATGGCATGGATGCATTGCGACGCCATGGTAAAAGGTTGGCTCACGACGGCTATGGAGAAGGACATCAGGGGTAGTGTGAAATACGCCAACACCGCCTCTGAAATCTGGTCAGATTAACGCGAAAGATTTGGGAAGGAAAGTGCACCCCGCACTTACGAATTGAAGCAAACATTATCCAACACACACCAAAGCGGGTCGTCGGTCTCAACCTATTACACAAAGTTGCGTGTTCTCTGGGACGAGATTGAATCTGTGCTACCGGCCCCTCATTGCACCTGTGACAAATGTTCATGTGGAGTCGGCAAAAAGATGAACGTATTGCGGGAAAAGGAGAGATTTTACGAATTCATGATGGGCTTGGACGCTGATTTTGCAGTAGTTAAAACCCAAATTCTTGCCATGAATCCCATACCAAAACTAGGAAATGCATATCACCTAGTTGCTGAAGATGAAAGACAAAGGATGATCTCGGGTGAGAAGAAAACACTGACCGAAAGCGCTGCGTTTAAGGCTTACAAACCAATCCGGCGTGAGAACAGTACGAGTCAAAATAAAGCTACACCAAAGGATCAAAAACATGGAGACATGGTCGAACAATGCACTCGCTGTGGAAGAAGCGGACACAAGCGAGATGGGTGCTTCAAGATAATCGATTATCCGGATTGGTGGTCGGGTAAAATGAAACCAAAAGCAACTCATGTTGAGGCTGATGCTAGCCCCGTACCAGGCCTTACAAAGGAGCAGTACCAATCCTTCTTGAAACACTTTGCTGAAAGCGATGTCAAAGACGGTAGTGTTCGGATGGCTAACATGGCAGGTAAAAAGGGGTGGGATAGCGATTGGGTTGTGGATTCTGGATCCACATAACATATAACTCATGATGAATCAATTCTTAATAATAAAATTGATTTCTCAAATGAAGAACCTGTTGTTATCCCTGATGGCAGTGCCATACATGTGAAAGGAAAAGGGGAATGTCACCTAGGAGGGGGGGCTAAATTAAAGGGAGTCCTTTATATCCCTGAATTTAATTGCAACCTTTTTTCAGTGAGTTGATTAACCAATAATCTTCAATGCTCCATAACATTTTTTCCGGATTTTTGTGTAATGCAGAAACTTCATACGAGGAGCTTGATTGGTGCAGGTAAATGCAGAAAAGGTCTATACCGAATGGGGTTATTTAGTGGCGAAAGAAGATCTATGATGACAACGGGGAATACTTGGAATAAAAGGTTGGGACATGCATCAGAAGATAAGCTTGTTGCAATTGATTTTCTTAAAAAATATTACTTTAGACAAATTGTGTGACTCTTGTTCTAAGGCCAAACATACCCGGCTTCCTTTTTCAAATAGTTTCACAAAGCACAATGCTTGCTTTGATTTGATACATTGTGATATTTGGGGAAAGTATCGTACCTCATCCTTGTCAGGGGCAAACTACTTCTTGACTATTGTAGACGATTATAGTAGGGCCACCTGGTTATTCCTCCTAAAACACAAATACGAAGCTAGCAAGTGGTTAATTTTTTTTTTTTTTTTTGCAATATGGTAAATACTCAATTGAAAGACATGTCAAAAGGGTTAGATGTGACAATGGGGGGGGGGGGCATTCACTTCTAACGACATGACTAATTTTTATAATGACCGGGGGATTTTACTTGAGACCACTTGTCCACACACACCCCAACAAAATGGAGTTGCCGAACGGAAACATCGTCACATACTCGAAACTGCTCGATCCCTTAGATTTGAAGCAAATTTACCAAAGAAGTTTTGGGGTGAATGCATTTTGACTGTTACTCACATCATTAACCGATTGCCGTCAAAAGTTATTAATGGTAAAACCCCTTTTGAGTTGGTTTTTGACCAAACACCTGATTATGACAATATGCGGGTTTTCGGTTTCTTGGCGTACTATCGAAACACCAACACAAAAGGAGATAAATTTGAAGAAAGGGGGAGACCTGGAGATTTTTGGGCTACCCACCAAGAACAAAAGGCTATAAAATTCTTGACATCCAAACAGGAAAAATAATAATTTCTAGAGACACCAAATTTTTTGAAGAAAAATTTCCTTTCAAGAATGAGGATTTGATTTATGAAGAAGTGGATGCCCTTGACCTTTTGAATAAACCTGATTGTGATGAAATTAAAATTAATGTGAAACCCACTGTTGATGAAATCCACATTAATGAAAGCACCTCAAATGAGGAGTCGGATGGAAACAATGAAACAAATGAGCCTAGTGGAAATAATGCCATTAATGAGCCCAACATTGTTTCCACTTCAAATGAAAATGAGGCCGTAGATATTTTGGGGCCACAAGATGCCAGAGATAATGAGGCCCAACCAGATATTCCTGAGCCCATCCAAGCTAAAAGAAACAGGTCCCAACCGGCTCGTTTAAGCGACTATCACGTGAAGCTTCCCCCATCGGTTGACCATGCAAAACCCACACCAAATGCAGCATCCTCAACGGTACAACCCTTATCTAACTTTGTGTCATATGAGAAGTTTTCTAAATCTCACAAAGCTTTTTTAGCGGCCATTACTTCTAGTAATGAGCTAAGAAATTTCAATCAATCTATCCAGGATGAAAGATGGAAGGAAGCAATGAAGAAAGAGATACAAGCTCTTGAAGAAAACAACACGTGGACGCTAGTTGATCTTCCAAATGGTAAACATGTTGTCGATTCAAAGTGGGTTTATAAAATAAAATATAAACCAAATGGCGAAGTGGAACGGTTCAAAGCTCGTCTCGTTGCGAAGGGGTTTACACAGATGGAGGGGGTTGATTACCACAACACATTCACCCAGGTCGCAAAGTTGGTTACTGTTAGAACACTTCTGGTTGTAGCTGTCAAGAAAAGATGGGTCATCAACCAACTTGTCACTAATGCTTTTCTACATGGGGATCTAAACGAAGAAGTTTACATGAAATTTCTACAAGGTTTTGCTCAAAAAATTTCTACATGGGGATCTTAACTAGTCTAGCTTCATTTTATGTCACTAAGGCACAGGTCCGCCTAAGTGTATCTTGATCATATCTACGCATCGGCTCCTGAAAACACATGTGAAAATAGGTACGTCAGCAAAAAAATGCCTGTGAGATACATAGGTTTTGTTAAAATAGGATTCATGACTTAAGTTTAAAGAAATGTTTAATAAAAGTCAGTCATGAATCTTGTTAAGTGTTTTCTTTTATAAATCATACGAAAATTTGATGAGAAATCAGATTATATAAAAGAAATATGTATGGTTAGATAAATAACCAAGTAAAATGAGTTTGTATGAATTAAACTGATTGTAAAACAATGTCTTATGAAGATATGTTATTTGTATAAAATGAAATATGTCTAAATTGAAATGATTTAAATAACGCTACAATATGTAATATCATAAAAGCACTTATATATAGGAAGTACCAGCAGCGTATCCACCATGCTTTTATCATATTACACAAGCCTCGTTACTTAAATCACTTACCCAAACAAACCACCAAATGTCTTGTTTAATCCAATTGTTAAATCTTTATGTGTAAACGACTCTATTGTCAAAATGTAACCAATGTCAAAATGTTTATGTGTAAATAATTATTATCAAGTGTAAATCATGTAATGTGCAACCAAATGTCATGTATGGCATGTGAAATATATCAACTAAACCATAGGTAAAATGCACAAACAAGGTATTGAAATAAATCATAGTTTAAATCAAAGTTATGTTTTGTAAAATAATTGCGTGCTCTACGGATACAAACATCTATGCGGTATTGTAAAATGCATACATTCAAGCCTTACGACTGTGGAGATAAACCCTTAAACAAATTAAAGGTCTATCTGAATTATGTATATTGGATTCAGTCATTCCTTCCATCCAAATAAACCTAGGATTTCAGGAACGGGAGTTGTCAATTCCTATGGTACCATTACTTACTACCAAGCGGCGTAGCTAATGTTAATGAATGTATTTATGTCCCATTTAAACAAACCAAATGTCATACCAAAAGTGTGAACATGTTTTATGAAAATAATGTACTAAGTATGTAATAAATGAACATACATAGCATGTGATGTAAAACAATGTACTAAGTATGCGATAAATGAACATACATAGCATGTGATGTAAAACAATGTACTAAGTATGTAATAAATGAACATACATAGCATGTGATGTAAAACAATGTACTAAGTATGCAATAAATGAACATACATAGCAAAAACATGGATAAAATCATGTACTATAAGTGTACTAATGAACATAGCAAGTATGATATAAAAACATGGAAAGCACGAAAGTAACAAGTAGGCACATGTGTTTCACCCCAAAATGTTTGTGAAACAGTAAAAGAGGGGACTATGTACTCACTTGAGATTGCTCAATAGTCTTTGGATAACAACCAAGCAATGCTAGAAAGATCACGGAATCAATCGGCACCTAATATAGGTAAATACGTTAATAAACCAGACCTAAATCGGAAG
Source organism: Helianthus tuberosus (assembly GCA_030545235.1). Taxonomy (NCBI): domain Eukaryota; kingdom Viridiplantae; phylum Streptophyta; class Magnoliopsida; order Asterales; family Asteraceae; genus Helianthus; species Helianthus tuberosus. The sequence continues at coordinate 97,649,231 of CM060448.1, forward strand.
ATCGGATAGGATGAGGTTTCATAAACCAAATGAGTATTGGAACTCATATGATATGGGTTAACAAAGCCTACATTCTAAAACAGAACCTATCCTAAGTGCTCACGACCCATTACGACTCGTTTAGGTAGCTTACGCTATTTTAACGCGTCGTTCGCGTAAAACGCGTTCGGTCCGCCTAGCTAGTCCTATGATAAGTAATATATGCCTTAACATGTCTAATAATGTTGCCTAATCAGTTTAGATGTCAAAATTTAGGTTACATATGCTTAAAATGAATTTATGCGCAAAAAGGGCATTTTGGTCATTTTCCTAAGGCATATAAACTACCTATCATACAACTAACTAAACGTAGTGACCATAAGGTATAACCTCGGAAGGTTATTCCCTATATAACTATGGTCACAAATATGTTTGATCGGATCCTAATGATCGACCAAACGGGTCGGGTTCGAAAGTCTAAGCGGTTGTTTAGACCGCTTATCTTTACGACCCTATGTAAGCACTAAACTAAAAGTGACGAGTTAAACATGTTTAACGAAGTTTGAAAACAGGTTTGGTATCAAAACAAAGGGTTTTGATACCCAAGAATAGTTTGGTTGCGAAATACGCATAAACGCGTATTTTGATCGAAACTATAACTCATCACTATGCCTAAATAACGTGGTAAACAGTAGGTATAGTCACAAGGGACTATAACCATCGTGATTACGCTCACGTTGCGAAGTTCAAACGAACTTCGTGTTGACCATAAACTGGTCAAAGCTGAAAGTCAAACATAGTTTGACTTTCATGCTTAAAACGCGTAAAAGAACTAAAGAATACTTACAAAAGGTCCAAGAAATGGAGGTTTGATCTGAAAATTCTCAGGTATGAAGTGTTTACACTTCAACTTAGAGAAAAAAATCAGATTAAGTGTCAGTTGCAAGTGAAATGGAAGGGGCTATATATAGTTTTCGGGTAACCGTTAAGATCGTTCATCGAAAACCGAGCTTCAATCTGAGCCGTACAAGTGGGCCCATTGTTTTAGAATACCATGGGTGTCCCAAAATGGCCCATAGAATGCATAAAAACCATTTGCAACTCACCAAAACAGCTGGAACAGGATGGAAATAGCTGGAAAAGATTTTCTGTTGATCTGTGCTGTTTACACTCCCCGCGTAAGACTCAGGGAGGGCTTACGCGGCCCGCCTGAGCTGCAGATCAGCAAACAAAGTTTCAGAAAAGGCAGTTTTGGTCCCTGCATGTGTTTAAGCCCCATTTTGACACGTTTAAAGCCCATTAAGCCATTTTCAAGGCTCTACAATGATGCCTAAACATAAGGGACATGAAACATGCTCAAAAATATGCCGGATGTCGGTTCGTTTGGTCGTACGAACACGTTATTCGATTAATTACGACGAAACACGAACGGATGCGAAAAACGATCCAAATTACGCGACGAATGGAATTTTATCATGCCAATCACTAAAATAAAATATTTTAATGATTACATAAATTTTTGGATGCCCGGATGTATTCAGAACGTAAGTTATGCGCGAAAATGCAAAGGCTATTTCTAAGCTATGTAAAGGATATTTAGGGTATGTTTAACTTATGATCAAGTTCTGGAATGTTCGTTACAGTACGAATCGGCATACTTTCGTAGTTTGTCGAAATTAGTCCCTGTAAGCGAATAAACTTGATTTTGCCATACCAAAGCCTTCAAAACTTATTTCTAAGTTATGTAAAGGTTATTTAAGGTATGTTAAGCATAAATGGATGTTCCGGAGTGTTTGTCGTCTTAAACTGATTACGTTTACGCATCGGTTTGTGTATAACTCTCCAGAAAGCGATATAGAGTTTGAAATTGGACAAAAGTCAAAACATGCAAAATGTCAAACATAAACAAACAAACATTGGGATCAAATAATATTGTTCTATTGATAACTGATTAAGGTTTATACAATGATTACAAGCACATATGTCACAGTCTCCCCTACTTGAGGAAATTTCGTCCCGAAATTTAATTGGAGGAAACTTCTGAGAAAAGATACGGATATTTCGCTTTCATTTGATCTTCACGTTCCCAAGTAAATTTTGGACCACGTTTAGATTCCCAGCGAACTTTAACAAGTGGAATGCGCTTGCGTTTAAGCCATTTGACTTCATGATCCATGATTTCCACAGGTTTCTCAACAAAATGCATTGTGTTATCAACACGAATTTCATCAAGTGGTATATGGATGTTCTCATCAGCTAAACATTTTATGAGATTGGACATGTGAAAGGTTGGATGAACGTTTCCAAGTTCAGGAGGTAACTCAAGTCTGTAGGCTACCTTACCGATTCTTTCGGCGATCTTGAACGGTCCAACATATCTAGGTGCAAGTTTTCCTGTCTTTCCAAATCTGATCACACCTTTCCAAGTTGAGACCTTAAGTAATACGCGATCACCGACTTTAAATTCCAAGGGCTTGCGTCGTCGATCTGCGTAACTCTTTTGATGGCTTCGAGCTGTCTGAAGGTTATCGCGAACTTTCTTAACCTTATATGTTGTCTCTAGAATGAGGTCAGGTCCAGTAAGCTGAGCCTCACCGATCTCATTCCAGCAGACTGGTGAACGACATTTTCTTCCATAGAGAGCCTCGAAACTAGCCATGTTGATGCTGGAGTGATAACTATTGTTGTAGGAGAATTCAATCAACGGTAGATACGAATCCCAACTACCACCAAAATCGATCACACATGCTCTAAGCATATCCTCCAAAGTCTGGATTGTTCTTTCAGATTGACCATCTGATTGCGGATGATAAGCTGTGCTCAAATTAAGTTGGGTTCCCATGGCAGATTGCATGGTTTTCCAAAAACGAGATGAGAATCGAGCATCTCTGTCAGAAATAATGTTCAAAGGAACACCATGTCTAGATACAATTTCATCCACATAAATTTTGGCAAGCTTGTCAGCAGAAAGATCCTCACGGATCGGCAAGAAATGTGTTGACTTTGTTAGACGATCAACAACTACCCAGATGGCGTCATGACCTCTCTTAGTGCGCGGAAGTTTGGTAATAAGGTCCATAGCAATGTTTTCCCATTTCTAAACTGGAATCCCTGGTTGCTCCAATAAACCAGAAGGATGTTGATGTTCAGCCTTAACCTTAAGACAAGTAAGGCATTTGGATACGTATAAGGCAATGTCTTTCTTCATACCAGGCCACCAATACTGAGTACGAAGATCCTTATACATTTTGTCAGCACCAGGATGAATAGAATAACGAGATTTATGAGCTTCATCCATAAGCAAGGTGCGAAGATTGTCTTGACTTGGGACCCACAAACGGTCCATGAAATAATATGATCCATTATTTTTAAGCTCGAGATCAGGCTTGATATGAAATGGTAATTCCTTACCCATCAAGTCTTGCGAAACACAAGAACGTTGAGCTTGAGAAATGCGGGTTTGAATATTAGATCGAACTTTGACACAATGAAGCTTGACACGTTCGTTACGACTCAATGCGTCAGCCACGACATTCGACTTACCAGGATGGTAGCGAATTTCACAGTCATAGTCGTTTAGAAGTTCAACCCAACGTCGTTGCCTCATGTTGAGTTCTTTCTGATTGAAGATGTGCTGAAGACTTTTGTGGTCAATGAAAACCACACATTTTGTACCATATAAATAGTGTCTCTAGATTTTGAGAGCGAAAACTACAGCACCTAACTCAAGATCATGAGTGGTGTAGTTCTTCTCGTGTACCTTCAACTGTCTCGATGCATATGCTATGACTTTATTCCTTTGCATGAGAACACAGCCAAGACCCAAATTGGATGCATCACAATACACGACGAAATCGTCGTTGCCCTCAGGCAAAGATAGAATAGGCGCATCATAAAGCTTCTGCTTCAAAGTCTGAAATGCTTCTTCTTGCTTAGATCCTCATTCAAAGGTTTTGTTCTTCGGAGTTAGAGCAGTTAGAGGAACTGCAATCTTCGAGAAGTTTTCAATGAAGCGACAGTAATAACCCGCAAGACCAAGAAAAGAACGAACCTCGGTTGGAGTAGTAGGTATATCCCAATCCTTAATCGCACTGATCATGGAGGGATCTACATGAATACCTTGTTCGTTGACGATATGTCCCAAAAATTGAACTTCCTTAAGCCAAAATTCGCACTTGGAGAATTTGGCGAAAAGTTGTTCTTTCTTCAGGAGTTCCAGAGTAAGACGAAGATGCTGCTCATGATCAGCTTGCGTCTTAGAATAAATCAAGATGTCATAAATGAAAACGATGATGAACTTGTCCAAATAAGGCTTACAAACCCTATTCATCAAGTCCATGAAAACAGTAGGAGCATTAGTCAAACCGAAAGGCATAACTGTGAACTCATAATGCCCATATCGAGTACGGAAAGCAGTCTTGGGAATATCTTCTTCATGCACACGAAGCTGATGATACCCAGAATGCAGATCAATCTTTGAAAAATAAGAAGCACCCTATAATTGATCAAAGAGATCATCAATGCGAGGTAGGGGATATCGATTCTTGATGGTAAGCTTGTTAAGCTCACGATAATCGATGCACATCCTGAAAGAGCCATCTTTCTTCTTCACAAAAAGAACGGGAGCACCCCAAGGTGAAAAGCTAGGACGGATAAAACCTTTATCAGAAAGCTCTTGAAGCTGCTTAGATAATTCTTGCATCTCAGACGGTGCAAGATGATATGGAGATCAAGCGATAGGATTAGCACTAGGTACAAGATCAATACGGAACTCGACTTGGCGTGCTGGGGGTAAACCAGGTAATTCTTCAGGAAAAACTTCAGGATAATCCCGAACAACAGGGATATCTTTAATAGACTTACCTTTGCCTTTATCCACCACATGTGCCAAAAAGGCCACATAGTTCTTTCGCAGATACTTCCGAGCTTGAGTACAAGACATGAGTTTGAGACTACTGGCAGGTTTCTCACCACGAACCTGTAGGATCTCACCTGTTGAAAGCGGAACACGAACAATCTTCTCAAAACAAACTACCTCTGCGTGATGCTTGGCTAACCAATCCATACCCAATATAACGTCGAAACTCCCAAGTTGCATCGGTGTGAGGTCGATAGGAAAATGATGGTTGTTAAGGTTCAATTGGCAGTTACAAAGAACAGAATTGAGAACAATGGGTTCACCACTAGCTACCTCTACTGTCAAGGGCTTTCCTAGTTTTGTTCTAGACATGCGAAGCAAAGGATCGAAAGATAATAACTCAAAACTATTATCGGCACCCGAATAAAAAAAACAGATGCAGACTGATTATTAACAAAGAACGTACCGTTCACCACCTCGTTGTCTGCTCGCGCCTCACTAGCATTCATGTTGAAGACTCGACCTCGAGCTTGAGCCTGATTCTGATTTGCGTTGGCCAACCTTGGACACTGGTTTTGATAATGAGTCAGGTCCCCACAATTGTAGCATGAACCAGGAGGAAAGTGAGGTCGTGCAGCTTGTGCTTGTTGTTGAGCAGGCGGTTGAGCAGCCTGCTGAGCTGGGTTACGTGCAGCTTGATTGGGAGCAAAGCGACAAATATCAGCAAGATGACTCGACTTCCCACAGTTAGCACAGAAACGACACTGAACTTGTGGTTTATGGTGGCTATTGCATCTGTTGCACAATGGTGCATTTCCCGCGTATCGTTTCTTTGCTGGTGGTTGTGCGGGCTGGTTAGGAGCTGCCTGGTTAACTTGGGCAATGACAACGAAATTCTGGGAAGCCTTGCACTTCCTAGACCCTTTCGAAGAACCAGTTTCCTTGCCCTTCTTGCTCTTACCCTTCTTGCTTTCACCCTTAACAGACGATTGTTTCTTACCCTTGTCACCCTTCCTATGTAGCTTACCCTTTCGAACCTGCGACTCAGTCAATGTCGCAGCTAACTCGATTGCCTGACGAACTGTGGTAGGGTTACTACCAGTGACGATGTCTTGTACGGAGTCAGGTAAGCCATAAATATACCTCTCGATAGCTTTCTCGAGTGGGGTAACCATGGTAGGGCATAGCAAACTCAACTCTTCATACCTATCAGTGTAAGCCCGGTGATCACCACTATCCTGCTTCAAATCATCAAACTCCCTTTCTAAAGCCCTTAGCTCATGACGAGGACAGAATTCCCTCATCATAAGAGCCCTAAGCTCTACCCAGGTCTGTGCTAAAGCAACCTCAGCACCACGGTCTCTTATAACCCCGTTCCACCAAGTAAGGGCCCTCTTTTGAAAAACGCTGGAAGTAAACTTGACTTTGCGATTATCAGGACACTGAACATGACAAAACATACTCTCAATGCTCTCAAACCACTGTAGGAGCCCAGTTGCTCCTTCAGAACCACTGAACTTGAGTTTTTTAGCCGAATTGAAACTCTTGAAGTTGCATGGAGCATTTTGGTTATTGTTGGCTTGGTTAACTTGAGCAATAATGTCTGGGAGTACAGCAGCCATATGCTGCGCCATGATAGCTGCCATTTCGGCATTAGGTAGCGGATTTTGGCGTCGAGGAGGCATTCTAAAAGAGGAAACATGAGAGAAAATGAGTGAGATGATTAGATGAAAAGAATGAGATGATACAAAAATCGTTAAAAGCAAAGATGGTGGTCATTCGTTTGTACCACAAAGCAAACAAATGACACACAGTGACTAATCAAAGTAAATGGGTCAAAAATAATGTATCGTGAAGACATGCTCGCCTATAAGTGAACACTCACCCAAAGAGTTCCCAAGTAAGAGTGACTGGTCTGATTATGTGGATTTGTACGAACACTCTAGCCTTAGACAGAAAACTCGAGGTACAGGCATTCACCCTTCCAGTTTACACGTGTTCACACTATTTAGACCCAAAACTTTGACGAGATTTTTGAAAACTTGGAAGGCACAAGGCCAAAAAGAATCATTAAAAAACGAATGATTAGATTTTCAAAATCATTCTGAAAAATTGAAGGGTTCAAAACCTTATAATAAATTATTTAAAAACAGATGATTGATTTTCAAAAATCATTTCGACAAGTTGTGTTCTTGTTTTGGTAATCACCTAAGGATAGGTGATGTGCATGTTTTAAGATCTAAACACAAGATAACTTGTGTTAGGGTCCTAGAAAAGTTATAGTCTAGGTCAAAGTATTACTAATAACCTAATTCCCTATAACCATCAGCTCTAATACCAACTCTTCCGTCACACCCCGACCGCGTAAAACAACGAAACCGCGACGGAAACGTCGGGGAGTGTTGTAACATAATTATTGTTTCACAACCATGGTATTTAAAGTTATGTTTTATTTATAAACATTGGCTACATTGTCTTAAAACAAACAAAGAAACAAGAGTACATAACATTATTTAACTAGTCTAGCTTCATTTTATGTCACTAAGGCACAGGTCCGCCTAAGTGTATCTTGATCATATCTACGCATCGGCTCCTGAAAACACATGTGAAAATAGGTACGTCAGCATAAGAATGCCTGTGAGATACATAGGTTTTGTTAAAATAGGATTCATGACTTAAGTTTAAAGAAATGTTTAATAAAAGTCTGTCATGAATCTTGTTAAGTGTTTTCTTTTATAAATCATACGAAAATTTGATGAGAAATCAGATTATCTAAAAGAAATATGTATGGTTAGATAAATAACCAAGTAAAATGAGTTAGTATAAATTAAACGGTTTGTAAAACAATGTCTTATGAAGATATGTTCTTTGTATAAAATGAAATATGTCTAAATTGAAATGATTTAAATAACGCTATCATATGTAATATCATATGTAATATCATAAAAGCACTTATATATATGAAGTACCAGCGGCGTATCCACCATGTTTTTATCATATTACACACGCCTCGTTACTTAAATCACTTACCCAAACAAACCACCAAATGTCTTGTTTAAACCAATTGTCAAATGTTTATGTGTAAACGATGTCTATTGTCAAAATGTAACCAATGTCAAAATGTTTATGTGTAAATAATGTTTATTGTCAAGTGTAAATCATGTAATGTGCAACCAAATTTCATGTATGACATGTGAAATATATCAACTAAACCATAGGTAAAATGCACAAACAAGGTATTGAAATAAATCATAGTTTAAATCAAAGTTATGTTTTGTAAAATAACTGCATGCTCTACCGATACAAACATCTATGGGGTATTGTAAAATGCGAACATTCAAGCCTTGCGACTGTGGCGACAAACCCTTAAACAAATTAAAGGCCTATCTGAATTATGTATATTGGATTCAGTCATTCCTTCCATCCAAACAAACCTAGGATTTCAGGAACGGGAGTTGTCAATTCCTATGGTACCATTACTTACTACCAAGCGGCGTAGCTAATGTTAATGAATGTATTTATGTCCCATTTAAACAAACCAAATGTCATACCAAAAGTGTGAGCATGTTTTATGAAAATAATGTAGTAAGTATGTAATAAATGAACATACATAGCATGTGATGTAAAACAATGTACTAAGTATGCAATAAATGAACATACATAGCATGTGATGTAAAACAGTGTACTAAGTATCCAATAAATGAACATACATAGCATGTGATGTAAAACAATGTACTAAGTATGCAATAAATGAACATACATAGCAAAAACATGGATAAAATCATGTACTATAAGTGTACTAATGAACATAGAAAGTATGATATAAAAACATGGAAAGCACGAAAGTAACAAGTAGGAACACGTGTTTCACCCCAAAATGTTTGTAAAACAGTAAAAGAGGGGACTATGTACTCACTTGAGATTGCTCAATAGTCTTTGGATAACAACCAAGCAATGCTAGAAAGATCACGGAATCAATCGGCATCTAATATAGGTAACTACGTTAATAAACCAGACCTAAATCGGAAGATCGGATAGGATGAGGTTTCATAAACCAAATGAGTATTGGAACTCATATGATATGGTTTAACAAAGTCTACATTCTAAAATGGAACCTATCCTAAGTGCTCACGACCCATTACGACTCGTTTAGGTAGCTAACGCTATTTTAACGCGTCGTATGCGTAAAACGCGTTCGGACCGCCTAGCTAGTCCTATGATAAGTAATATATGCCTTAACATGTCTAATAATGTAACCTAATTGGTTTAGATGTCAAAATTTAGGTTACATATGCTTAAAATGAATTTATGCGCAAAAAGGGCATTTTGGTCATTTTCCTAAGGCATATAAACTACATATCATACAACTAACTAAACGTAGTGACCATAAGGTATAACCTCGGAAGGTTATTCCCTATATAACTATGGTCACAAATATGTTTAATCGGATCCTAATGATCGACCAAACGGGTCGGGTTCGAAAATCTAAGCGGTTGTTTAGACCGCTTATCTTTACGACCCTATATAAGCACTAAACTAAAAGTGACGAGTTAAATATGTTAAAACATGTTTAACGAAGTTTGAAAACAGGTTTGGTATCAAAACAAAGGGTTTTGATACCCAAGAATAATTTGGTTGCGAAATACGCATAAACGCGTATTTTGACCGAAACTATAACTCGTCACGTTGCGAAGTTCAAACGAACTTCGTGTTGACCATAAACTGGTCAAAGTTGAAAGTCAAACATAGTTTGACTTTCGTGCTTAAAACGCGTAAAAGAATGAAAGAATACTTACAAAGGGTCCAAGAAATGGAGGTTTGATCTAAAAATTCTCAGGTATGAAGTGTTTACACTTCAACTTAGAGAACAAAATCAGATCAAGTGTGAGTTGCAAGTGAAATGGAAGGGGGTATATATAGTTTTCGGGTAACCTCTAAGATCATTCATCGAAAACCGAGCTTCAATCTGAGCCGTACAAGTGGGCCCATGGTTTTAGAATACCATGGGTGTCCCAAAATGGCCCATAGAATGCATAAAAACCATTTGCAACTCACCAAAACAGCTGGAACAGGCTGGAAAAGATTTTCTGCTGATTTGTGCTATTTACACGCCCCACGTAAGACTCAGGGAGGGCTTACGCGGCCCGCCTGAGCTGCAGATCAGCAAACAAAGTTTTAGAAATGGCAGTTTTGGTCCCCGCGTGTGTTTAAGCCCCATTTTGACATGTTTAAAGCCCGTTAAGCCATTTTCAAGGCTCTAAAATGATTCCTAAACATAAGGGACATGAAACATGCTCAAAAATATACCGGATGTTGGTTCGTTTGGTCGTACGAACACGTTATTCGGTTAATTACGACGAAACACGAACGGATGCGAAAAACGATCCAAATTACACGACGAATGGAATTTTATCATGCCAATCACTAAAATAAAATATTTTAATGATTACATAAATTTTTGGATGTCCGGATGTATTCAGAACGTAAGTTATGCGCGAAAATGCAAACTTATGCACTTTTTGACGCTTTTAGTCCCTGAATGACCAAAAAGTTTATTTTAGCATACCGAACCCCTCAAAGCCTATTTATAAGCTATGTAAAGGATATTTAGGGTATTTTTAACTTATGATCAAGTTTCGGAATGTTCGTTACAGTACGAATCGGCATACTTTCACAGTTTGTCGAAATTAGTCCCTGTAAGCGAATAAACTTGATTTTGCCATACCAAAGCCTTCAAAACTTATTTCTAAGTTTTGTAAAGGTTATTTAAGGTATTTTAAGCCTAAATTGATGTTCTGAAGTGTTTGTCATATTAAACTGATTACAGTTACGCATCGGTTTGCGTATAACTCTCAAGAAAGCGATATAGAGTTTGAAATTGGACAAAAGTCAAAACTTGCAAAATGTCAAACATAAACCAACAAGCATTGGGATCAAATAACATTGTTTTATTGATAACTGAACTGATTACGGTTTATACAATGATTACAAGCACATATGTCACAGTTTGTAGGTTGAACAAATCAATCTATGGCCTGAAACATGCGTCCCGAAACTGGTACCAAAAGTTTACGTCATCTCTTCTCAAGCTTGGCTACAAGAAGTGCAAAGAAGATTACTCTTTTTTCATATTCAAGAAAGATACGTGTTTCGTGGCAGCTCTCATCTATGTAGATGATGTCATTATAGTGGGAAATGACGCCAGGAAAATACAATACACTAAAGTGGAACTTGACTGATGTTTTAGCATTAAAGATTTGGGCACTCTAAAATACTTTCTTGGTATAAAAGTTTCTCGTACACTTGAGGGCCTCGTTCTAAGCCAAAGAAAGTATATTTTAGATATCCTTGAAGATTGTGGGCTACAAGGGTGTAAACCAAGCCCGTTTCCTTTCGAGCAGAATTTGAAATTGGATAAAAATGGTGAAGAACCCAAAGTTGATACTAGCCGATACTGCCGCTTGGTAGGCCGTCTCCTTTACTTACAAGCTACTAGACCTGACATTGCTTATTCTGTAAATGTGCTAAGCCAATTTGTGGCTGACCCGAGACAAAGTGACATGGATGCAGCACATCGAGTGTTACGGTACCTAAAAGGAACAGCTGGTCAAGGAATTGTTTTACCTCAAGATGGTGATTGTAATCTCACTGCATACTGCGACTCTAATTGGCTCGGTTACCCTTTTACCAGGAGATCTAGAACGGGATATCTTCTTCTTCTTGGAGGTGCACCCATTTCATGGAAGACAAAGAAGCAAAATGTGGTATCACGTTCCTCTGCTGAAGCAGAATACAGGTCCATGGCTTCCACGGTCAGCGAAATTTTATGGATGTGGCGGCTTCTCAAAGAGCTAAACATCTACACAGTTGAACCAACTCCCCTATTCTGTGACAATCAGGCGGCTAGACACATTGTTAATAACCCTGTTTTCCATGAATGAACCAAGCATGTAGAGATGGATTATTACTTCTTTCAGGAGAGAGTCGAGTCTCAAGAAGTTCAACCCCTACGCATTGACACTAGCATGCAAATCGCGGATCTACTCACAAAAGGATTGGGCACTCAACAACTTAAGTTTTTACTTGACAAGTTGGGCGTTAGAAACCTACACACTCCAACTTGAAGGGGAGTATTAAAATCTTCTATTTTTTATTGCCCAATCATTGCCTTATTGGTTCCCCATAATTTACGTATTCTTCTTATTGTGTTTCCATGATTGAAGCTTTGGTTTTGTATTTATTCTTTTGCTTTGTTCGATGTATACACAGAAAATATATGAAACATATGAACATCTTTTACCATCAATTTTAGACCTTTTGTCCAAGGCTTGATACAAAACTACCATCGAGTCGGGGGCTCACTAGAAGCAGTCTCTCTATTCCTATGGGGTAGAGGTAAGACTGTCTACATCTTACTCTCCTCAGACCCTACCTTAGCTTTGCTATTGGTGGGATTTACTGAGTATGATGATGATGATGATGATGATGATGATGATGATGATGATGATGATGATGATGATGATGATGATGATTAGTTATGGCAAATGAATAATCTTTTTAAGTCAATTTTGATGTTTGTTTTGTAAGATTAAATATAATTATTATGTTATATTTAATTGTGTAGCCATTGTAATTATTTTTATTATATGGATCAAAATATATTATACCTATAGTATAATTAGTTGGTAATTGTTGATGGACCATATTACCCTTATTAACTAATTAGGTTTCCCCTTAAGTGTATGTAAGGAGATTACTATAAAGGGAATTAGGTTAGACTCCTATAACACCATACACAAATCGTCTCCCCTCTCTCTCTACATTCACGAAATCCTAACCCTAGATTTCGGTACTACCATCAAGAACATACATCCTAAACGGGAACCAAATCAAGCTAACAACTATGTCGAACTCTATGGTTGCGTCCCTGACTATGATTTACATATTTTCCGGAGTAAACTTCTATTTTTCTCCCTGTGGTTTGGTGGTTTTAATGGTTTTGCCCCAAACCTTTAAAAATGGACATTTTACTCCCAGATCAATGTCGCTGTGGTTCATTCGTCCTAACTGACAATAGTCACCTGATCAGAAGCTATATGGTGAGTTTTCTAACCCTAGCCTCTAAAATTGTGATTTTTTTCTACAATTTCCACAATGTTAAAGTTATAATGGTTTCCTTTTTCTTATGATTTTTTAGTTAACACCACATTGTTCTCACTGAAGATTCATCATGGGGTTTTTTCACAAAGTTTCCCAGAAGGATGTATGTCAACGGTAAGGTACACTATGTTGACTATGTTGACAAGGATGAATTTTCAGTTCATGAAGTAAGTTATATGTTGTTAGAACTAGGTTACTCAGAAAAGGAGTTGATTTTTTACCATTTCAAAGTGTTTGATGAAGATTTGAACTTTGGTTTGAGGGCTTTAGGAAATGACTTTGATGTGATAAGTTTTTTGTCTTGTGTGGGTGATCATTAGCTGATGGAAATATATACTGAGCATGGCCAAACTTCAGTTGAAACATATTTCATGTCTCCTAATTGTAAAGTTAGGATAGTGGAAATAAGTGATGATGGAGACAATGATGGTAAAACAATTAGGAGTACACAAGAAATACTAGCAAAAGCTTCTAGGAGACAAGCATTAGAGTAGAATGTAGGTGATTCTGGATCAAGTCAGGTAGTGGATGCTGGAACAAGTCAGGTATTAGATGCTGGAACACGTCAAACTGAGGTGGTATTAGATGCTGGGATTAACCTAGGTTAAATAGATTAGAGTCAAGTAATGAATCCTGGTCAGGGATGTGGTAATCGGGATGATGATGGAGATGGGGATGATGATGGAGATGGGTGTCACACCCTGGCTTTGCGGAAGCGTGGGTTTGTTTGGTGTGACTTCTTAATACCATAGCTTAATCACAACAAAGCTATATGAAAATAAAACCATGCAGATCATCCATTGATTTAAGTTTGAAAAGTAAAATACCACAACATTGTCTTAAGGCGTTGACACATGCAACGGAAATTACAACCTGATAACATAAAAACATTGTTTGAAAGACATAACCATAAACTTAAAATAGACGAAGTTTAAGAACTGTGACTTGTCCAGGTAAAAGCCACAACCCCTAAACTTGGATGATCCCATAACTCTAACGCAGCGTGAAAACGTAGCATACCGTGCCAGATCCTTAGTTCCCTGAAATACATGTAAGTTGGAAAAATCAACAAAAATTGTTGAGCGAGTTCATGTGTAGTGAGTATGTAAAACCTTTGTAAGTATAAAAATCCCTGGTATGTAGCAATTAAGGAAAAGAGATCGATTAATGTGTAGCTAATACATTAATAAGTGACATGGTCTAGGAAGCACTCAAACCTGTAACGCGTATTTCATACCGGTCCTTCCGGCAGAACGACATAGTCACCACATGCAGCCACACGTTGGCCCATGTGTGGGGCTCGCAACACCCGATAGATCTATCACTCATGCCTCTCGGTCCTTATACAAGGATTAATGGTCTTACGATAATAGCCTAACCATTCACGTGATCTAGTAGTAAGTTCCTTAGCTAATCATACCATGTATAAAACGTTTGTAATCAGTATGTAACATGTATTTCACCCCCGGAATTGTAAAACTGAAAACAGTTAAAAGAAAAGGGGGAGCATGAACTCACCGAAGTGCGTCTCTAAAAAGTATATCCCAGTCAACCTGCTGTGCGACGACCTACACGTACTAACTTCTATTAGACGGACGGCCGTGCCTTAGCTTAAGGTTTAATGTCTCTGGGAAATAGTTAGGCAACTATTTCGTAATTACACTTCGTAATTATTTTGTAAATATATTCCTTCCCAAAGATGGGGGTTTTTAATACATGTGCGTTCGTATAACTTCGATATATATTATTAAGTCTCACTTAATGTAATATATTTCATTTCACTTGACCAAAATACTTTACTTCCAAAATATAATTATTTTTCCCAAAAATATTATATTTTATTCCATATAATTTTCCAAAATAATATCCTTGTCCAAAATACACACTTATGAGTATTTTCTGAAAATACGTAAGTTACGTTGTAAGGTTCGGGTGGTATAAATAATACCGGTGTAACTTAAATATTTATTGTGAAGGCGTTCGTATTATTTTGGAGCCGTGAATATTTAGTAATATTATTTTTACCCAAAAAATAATATTTACGTAGTTCACAAAATAATCATAAAAATTTACACAAGTGTTGTTATGAAAATATATATTCTAAATATATATTTTAGCAAGTTTTATTTGTGAAAATCCCACCTCCGACACTTAGAAATTTTGTAATAAAAATCGTGGCGAAAGTTATTCGGGAAAACAAGTTAAAAATATATCCATAACACTTGTGATAAAAATATTTACAAGTGTTAGATTTTTGGAAAAATTTCGCCAGAGTTTCCTCTGTAACTGGATGTGGCCACGCTTACAAGCGTGTCATTTTCTTTTAAAATTTCAAATCAACAATGTTCCCAACATCAATCAACAAAGTTTCATCATCAAAATAGTCAAAATAAATATAAATCGCAAAACACATGAACTTGTGGTTTGTGCAAAATATGTAGCAACTTTCCCCATATTTTTAGTAGATCTTTTATAAATAAACTTGGTTTCTTTGAGATCCTTGTTTTTAAAGAAGATACATCTTTACAACTTCTTGTCAAAAATTACAAAAATAATTCTTTGTTAAAACTCTTTGTCACACAAGTGTCTACACACTTGTGTGTTCACAAAAATCACCTTTGTTTAGGAAGGATCCGGCTTAAAAAGTATGATTTCATTTTACACTTGGTCCTTCGAAAATACCACTTGTAGATCTTTAGATCTACTAGTTTAGAACTCCATTTCATAAGAAAAATTCTTTTTACACAAGTTCATGGTTATAAGTAGTAGTGTTCTTCATCTAACCACTTTTCACACTTTAACATACACTAGGTCATGTTCCATGAACATGACTTAGTCGGGTTAGATGACGATCCGAACTAACACTAGCATAAAACAACACTAAATAATCATAACAAGACAAGTTTTATAAGTTTTACACCAATATTCATCCATTAACCACCTTGTTTATATTTTTTTTTTTTTTGTAGACTTTAACTTTGATCTCTAGTGTTTATGATTTTTGCCCGTTAAATCTTTTATTAACCACTTTAGAATAGATCAAAAAGGCATTTAGAGTCACTTACTACTAGCTCGACGCTAGGGAAGAAACTAGACGAAAACTAGGTGGTTAAAAGCAACGTAGTGAGGTACTTGCGATTCCGTAAGCACCGAGCCTCCTCGTATGCGATCCTTCACCTTTGGTTGAATGTAAAATTGCAATATCTATATTTGAAAGTGATGTGGGTGTGTATGTATGATCGGCCGAGAGTAGCCAAGAAAGAATGGAATTTTTTTTTTTTTTTTGAGTTGGTGAATATGTGAAGTGGTGGACCTATGTTCTAATTTAAGGACCATTCCAAATATATTAACCATGGGATAAAATGCTTGTTAGATATTAGACAAATGGATTAAAAAAAATCAAAAGCATGTGGTGTGTTCCCTACATGGGGAAAACCGACGGTTCATGTGGGGGGGGGGGGGGGCATTTAGTTTGATTTTAACTAAATGGCTAAGTGCTAGTGATGTTAATTTAGGTGATTAAATCAATTGTTAGAGTGTTATATAATATAACGGGTGTTAAGGTATTCGGGGACCCTAACTGGCACAGAAAAGGAAAAATAGTGTCAATGACAATATTTTTAGGTTCCGGGTAGAGTCCGGTTGTTCGGTTGGATATCAATCCGTTAATGTGCTACATAAGCGTTTAAAGTGCCGTTATTATTTCTTTTAGTGACACAATTTATTCCCGACACTTTGAAAAGTGTCTAGTAATATTTTTTCCATGTTTTTGCACTTTACTAGTTAGCTTAAAAGCTGAATTTTTATTTAAAGTGCAGAATTTAGTGTTTAAAACTTTTTTTTTTGGCACATCCGGTCACTATAACTATCACCTAGTGACGCAGTTCTACAACCCTCATTTCCCTACACTCTCTACTAGTGTAGTAATCTATTCCCGGCTCATACTAGCCTTAGAGACAGTAACTGTCTGATGTTGGCTATGTCAGCATGTTTACTGGGTATCCCGTATAGTGTGCTCACTGTGCTTTTATGCATCAAGGTTGTCACTGATGTTTGTGTAAAAATAATAGAGTGACTGTATAAAATGTGATGCATGAGTATGTATGTATCAGAAATCAGTAAGCAGTTTAATCACAGTTGTAAGCAAGCACAGTAATTAAGCAGTAATTAAATATTAATTAAGTCGTACGGATACCTGGTTTGGTGAGGGTTGTCACATTCTCCCCCCGTTAAAGAAATTTCGTCCCGAAATTTAAGTTCTGCTTCTAGATGCAGGGTTCTTAGGAAATAAATGGGGGTATTCCTCTCTCATTCGATCCTCACGTTCCCACGTGAATTCCGGCCCATGTCTTGCATTCCAACGAACTTTGACGAGTTTGACACTGCTCCTGCGAGTTTTGTTAACTTTCCAATCCGTGACCTCAACAGGTTCTTCAGTGAAGTGGAGCGTGTCGTCGATATGAACTTCGTCAGCGGGAATGATCACTGTATCTTGAGTTGGACTCTTTCTCAAATTTGATACATGGAATGTATCGTGAACACCATGGAGTTCAGCAGGTAGGTCCAACTTGTAGGCTACAAGCCCAATCCTTTGCAGAATTCTGAAAGGGCCGATGTAACGCGAATTCAACTTCCCACGCTTTCCGAAGCGTGCCACACCCTTCCAGGGTGAAACTTTCAATAAAACCATATCTCCAACTTGGAATTCCAAATGTTTCCGGTTTGGATCTGCATAGGCCTTCTGTCTGTCGCGAGCCGCTTCGATGCGTTTTAGAATCTGCGCAATCTTGTTTGTCGTCTCTTGGACGATTTCGGGACCAACAAGCTGCCTATCACCTGCCTCAGCCCAGCATAGGGGTGATCGACACTTGCATCCGTAAAGAGCTTCAAATGATGCGGCTCCAATACTGGTGTGGTAGCTGTTGTTGTATGAGAATTCGGCCAATGGTAAATGCTTATCCCAGCTACCACCAAGATCCATTACACATGCTCTCAGCATATCCTCCAATGTCTGAATAGTTCTTTCACTTTGGCCATCAGTTTGCGGATGAAATGCAGTACTTAGGTTCAATTGTGAGCCAAAAGCTTCTTGGAAGGATTGCCAAATCCTTGATACAAATCTCCCATCTCAATCAGAGATAATCGAGAGGGGCACTCCATGACGTGCAACAATCTCCCGCATGTATATTTCCGCAAGTTTACTAGTGTTGTCCTTCTCTTTGATTGGCAAGAAGTGCGCGGATTTTGTTAGGCGGTCAACTATCACCCAAATAGTATCATGACCCCTGGGCGTCCTTGGCAACTTCGTTATAAAATCCATTGAAATATGTTCCCATTTCCACTTGGGAATTTCAGGTTGTTGCAGAAGTCCCGAAGGCTTCTGGTATTCAGCTTTCACCTTGGCACACGTCAAACATTTGCTAACATACACAGCAACGTCGCCCTTCATCCTGGGCCACCAATAATAATCCTTAAGATCCTGGTACATCTTATCCGCACCGGGATGAATAGAGTACCGTGATTTGTGTGCCTCATCAAAAATAACTTTTCTCAACCCACCGAACAGAGGAACCTAAATTCTTTTCATAAAACATAAAGTTCCTTCCTCGTTTGGTACTAACTGCTTCTCCATCCCACGGAGATACTCATCTCCAATATTCCTTCATTTCAAAGCTTCTCTCTGTGCAGCACGAATGCGTAGAGAGAGATCTGTCTGGATAATCAATTCTAAAGCCCTAACCCTTATGGGCTTGATCCTTTCTTTACGACTTAGGGCATCGGCGACCACATTCGCCTTCCCTGGATGGTACTTTATCTCGCAGTCGTAATCGTTCAACAATTCGACCCAACGTCTTTGTCTCATATTCAGCTCTTTCTGGTCGAGTATGTGTTGTAGGCTTTTATGATCTATGAAGATTGTACACTTCGTACCGTATAGATAATGTCTCCAGATCTTCAATGCAAATACCACTGCGCCTAGTTCTAAATCGTGCGTGGTATAGTTCTTTTCATGTACCTTCAGTTGGCGTGATGCGTAAGCTATAACTTTCTGGCGTTGCATCAATACGCAACCCAATCCTTGGCGCGAAGCGTCACAATATACCACTAAATCGTCTGTACCTTCCGGTAGTGCTAAGATCGGCGCATTGCAGAGCTTATCCTTTAACAACTGAAACGCTTCCTCCTGTTTGATTCCCCAATCAAACTTCTTATCCTTTTGCGTGAGGAGTGTCAGTGGTTGAGCGATTTTTGAAAAATCCTCAATGAATCTTCGGTAATAGCCAGCCAAACCTAAGAATTGCCGAATCTCGTTTGGCGTCTTTGGAGTCTCCCAGCTCTTGATTGCCTCGATCTTTGTGGGATCAACATGGATTCCATTTCCATTAACCACGTGTCCAAGAAACTGGACTTCGCATAGCCAAAACTCGCACTTTGAGAACTTGGCGTACAACTGTTCCTTTTTCAGCAACTCCAAAATAGCTCTTAAGTGTTGTTCGTGTTCAGCCTTTGTCTTTGAATAAATCAAAATATCGTCGATGAATACAATCACGAACTTATCGAGATACGGCTTGCAGACTCGGTTCATTAGGTCCATAAAAACAGCAGGCACGTTTGTCAACCCAAACGGCATAACTAGGAACTCGTAATGTCCATAACGAGTTCTAAAGGCTGTTTTCGGGATACTCTCCTCTTGTATCCTTAGCTGATGGTATCCAGATCGAAGATCGATCTTTGAATAAAAGCTTGAACCTTGGAGTTGATCGAATAAATCATCGATTCTTGGCAGAGGGTATCTATTCTTGATCGTCAGCTTATTCAACTCCCGGTAGTCAATACACATACGAAAACTACCGTCTTTCTTTTTGACAAATAAAACTGGAGCTCCCCATGGTGAGAAGCTTGGTCGGATGAATCCTTTGTCAAGTAAATCCTGGAGTTGTGTCGACAACTCCTGCATCTCTGACGGTGCAAGTCTATAAGGTGCCCTGGCTACAGGCGCGACGCCTGGAACTAAGTCGATGTGAAATTCCACTTGCCTTTGGGGTGGCAATCCTGGCAAGTCCTCTGGAAAGACTTCAGGATATTCCCTCACGATAGGGATGTCTTCGATTTTCGGCTCAGCAGCTTTCTTATCCACGATGTGTGCCAGGAAGGCAGCACATCCCTTTTGTAAACACTTACGAGCTTTCAGGCAACTGATAATTCTTAAAGGCGTATCCCGCTTCTCCCCATGAACCACAATTGTTTCTCCATCTTTGGTTGGGATACGAACGACCTTTTCGTGACAAACAATCTCAACCTTGTTGCTTGATAACCAATCCATTCCTACTACCACGTCGAAGCTCCCCAGCTGGAGTGGTAGTAGATCCAAAGCAAACTCACGCTCTCCCAATTCGATTACACAACCTCTGACCACTTCATTAGCTTCTACTAACTTTCCATTCGCCAATTCGATTGGGTACGGGATATCTAGTTTACTAGCGGCTAAACCAAGCATATTCTTAAACTCTAACGATACGAAGCTATAATCGGCACCAGTATCAAATAAAACGGATGCAAAGCGTTGGTTTATAGGGAACGTACCAGTAACAACATTGGGATCCTGGCGCGCTTCCCTCGCTTCGATATTGAAAACCCTTCCCCGTGCTTGGTTCAATTCTGGGCAGTTCCTCTTATAGTACCCAATCTCACCACAGTTAAAACAACCTGGTCTTTGCCCGTTTCCTCCACCATTTCCAGCTTGATTGTTGTTGTTTCGGTTTACATTACCAGCTTGATTCACATTGTTGCCTCGATTCCCATTTCCTCCATTGTTCCCCTGTGGGTGATTCCCAATACCACCACGATTATTGTTTCTATTACCATAACCTCCTTGGCCTCCCCGGCCAGCACTAGCCCAGCAAGAATCCTTCAAGTGGCCAAGTTTTCCACAAGCTTCACATACTTTTGGCCCGCATCGGCCAGAATGATGACGTTGGCAGAAGTTACACTTGGGATGAGTACCCATATATCCCTTTCCTCTCCTTCCAGTACCAGTCGCAGCTTGGGTCGGTGCGCTTGGTTCTTTCTTGCCAACGTGGCTAGTTCCCTGCTTGAAGTTCGAGAATTTCCTTTTGTTACCCCCGGACGACTCTACGTGAGTCTCCTTCTTCTTTTGCTCAACATCAGAAAACTTGTTTAGGAGGATAGCCTCCTCAGTAAGAACCACACTCAGATCAATTGCCTCAGTGATAGTTGCCGGCTTTGAAGAGGTCACCATACTTATGATTTGAGGAGCTAAACCCCAAATGAAGCGCTCAATCCGCTTGAATTCTGGTGTGACCATATAAGGTACCACATGTGACAGGTCGTGAAACCTTTGAACATACTCTGCGATTTTCGGACCTTCTATCTTCAAATGCCAAAACTCAGTTTCCAACCTCTGGATCTCAGCGCGAGAGCAATACTTTTTACGCATGAGCTCTTTCAGCTCGTTCCATGTCATTGCGTAGGCTGCGGCTTCTCCAAGTGTCTGAACTTGTAAGTTCCACCTGGACAGGGCTCCGTCCAAGAATAGCCCAGAAATGTAAGTAACTTGTTGGTCTGGAGCACACTTGCTCATTCGGAGAACTGATTCTGTCTTCTCGGCCCATTGGACAAAAGCAACAGCACTTTCGGTGCCGTCGAAGTTTACAGGCTTGCAGTCAAGAAACTGCTTGTATGTGCACCCATGAGGTGGATTGTTGTTGCCGTTATTGTTCGAGCTGCTTCCGCTGGGTCCTCCTTGTGAGGCTGCGTACTGCGCTATGGCGGCAGCGATGATTTGTTGAAGTTCTGCCTCGTTGGCAGGCATGCGCGTCTCGCGTCTTGGTGGCATCTTCTAAAAGATGGTTTACGTTGGTAAGGTCGTGGTAAGTAGAGTGTACGTATGTATTCAACAATATCAACACATAACATCTCATGTTATAAATAAATCAACCACATAACATCTCATGTTATAAACAAATTACCCATATCGATAGCCTCTGCAATGGTTGGGGGCTTCGAGGTAGTAACCATGCCCCTGATCTAGGGTGCAAGTCCCCAAATGAATCGTTCAATCCTTTTGAATTCCGGTTTGACTAAGTAGGGGACGACCCTAGACAAATCGTGCGATTGCTGGACGTATTCAGGAATATTTGGTTCGTCCATTTTCAAATTCCAGAACTCCACCTCAAGCTTCTGGATTCTGGCCCTAGAACAGTATTTCTTCTCCATCATTTCTTTGAGCTCGTCCCAGCTCAGTGCATAAGCAGCATCTGTACCAAGGGTCTGAACCTGAAGGTCCCACCATAAGAGTGTGCCATCCAGAAATAACCCCGAGATATAGGTAACACTCTGTTGGGGTGAACAGTTACTCATTCTTAGAATGGAGTCAGTCTTTTCGGACCAACGAACAAATGCCACGACGCCTCCTGTTTCGTCAAAGTTCAAAGGCTTGCAGTTCAGGAACTGCTTATAGGTGCAGCCAGTTGGAGGGTTATTCCAGTAGTGCCATTGCTGTGCTTAGCGCGGAGGGCTTCATGTCGTGCAATTGCCTGTGAGATGTGTTCTTGCAGCTCGGCTTCTATCCTTGGCAATGTACTGGTGTCTGTGCCATGTCTGGGTGACATTCTCTTCTGTCGAAGTGGTATGAAGTGGGTTAGACAACATTTCAATTGTCTATGAGATACACAGCACCATAAGCCATCATGTAATCACCCAATTTCACACGTATATATACTCAATGTATGAGCGAGGAAATAAATTTCTGAGCCTTCACATAGGCTTGTCAATTTGGCCTGTTGCTTGTAATAGAATGAACTCGAGGCTACATCGCCTTGGTCATTCGTGTTTTAGTTATTTCCTCCTATATTGGTTTTCATTAGCTTGACCCGCAGAGTCCACCAGGATTTCTGTGCACTACAAGTCGTTATTACGTGGGCCCCCGTAATAATAAATTGTCTTGCACAGTTACCCCAATTTTCTCTCGTCCAAGTAGATGATCAATCAAGGAGCAACAGCAGGTGCATCGGCATGAACAGGGTCATGCTCCAATGCGGGGTTAGGAGCAACGCCTGGCTCAGGGGCCACAGCCGGCTCCGGATCAACAAACTCCATCTCAAAATTAGCTGGATCAACAAACATAGGGTCGACAGGGACTACAGAATCCTCCAAGGGTTGTTCTAAGTGTATGAACTCCATGTCATGGTCTGGATCAAAACCAGGTGGAAGAACGGGATCATTCTCAATATCGTGATCAAACTCAAAGCTGTGTGTGGGAACTGGTGCAGCTGATGACGCCATATCAGGGTCGGCGTCGTGTGAGTGATGTTGCACTCCCTGTGTATGCAAAGATGCGGACGCCACAGACTCAAATGGGTCTGGGACAGGTGAATGGGCATGAGCCTCTTCTTGCAGGAGCGTCAGCAAGCGGTAGGCTATCACCAGCAGCAATAGGGCCTTGCCCTCAAATGGGTCCTCCTCTAATAGATCGTTATCGTCGTCAGAGACAACGTCGGGGGGCATATCAACAACGGGATAAGCGGCAAGGGGCACAGGAGCAGGGACCACCGCGAGTGGCAAATTCCCAACAAGATGGCCATCAGCAGTCTCTGCTACGACATCAGGCAGCGCAAAGGGCTGAAAGTCGTCATCGTCTGTGCCAGTAGTATCGGAAATGTACACCTCGTGTTCTGATGAAACTATGTCGTCTGATACTATGGCCATGGGATTCGTAGTGTCCATCTTTCTAGTACATGATGAAGGCATGACGTTTGTAACACAAACACACATACGTATAACAATCAATCATATAATCATATAAACATATTAGTCACCAACAAGCAATCAAATAGTTCTCCTAGTCCCACTAGCCTCCCAGCCTCCCAGACTGACTCTCCTAGTCTCTCAAACTACCTTCCCAGCCTCTCGGACTGTTCTTCCTAGTCCCACTAGCCTACTTCCTCAGCCTCTCAGACTGAGCCTCAGCCTCCCAGACCGAGCCTCAGCCTCCCAGACCGAGCCTCAGCCTCCCAGACTGAGCCATAACTAATAAATAAAATGTGCTCAACTTTTGTTTGTAAAAACGTTTTGGATCTGGACTTAAGTGGTATGCAGTGTAAAAATGTTTTCGTGAGAGCCCTAGTGATCATAGTCTAGACTCGAGAAGGAATCCTAGTTCGCTATGATCAGAGCTCTGATACCAAGCTGTCACACCCTGGCTTTGCGGAAGCGTGGGTTTGTTTGGTGTGACTTCTTAATACCATAGCTTAATCACAACAAAGCTATATGAAAATAAAACCATGCAGATCATCCATTGATTTAAGTTTGAAAAGT
The DNA here is from genome assembly GCA_030545235.1 of Helianthus tuberosus. Lineage (NCBI taxonomy): Eukaryota > Viridiplantae > Streptophyta > Magnoliopsida > Asterales > Asteraceae > Helianthus > Helianthus tuberosus. The sequence continues at coordinate 97,673,565 of CM060448.1, forward strand.
AAAATACCACAACATTGTCTTAAGGCGTTGACACATGCAACGGAAATTACTACCTGATAACATAAAAACATTGTTTGAAAGACACAACCATAAACTTAAAATAGACGAAGTTTAAGAACTGTGACTTGTCCAGGTAAAAGCCACAACCCCTAAACTTGGATGATCCCATAACTCTAACGCAGCGTGAAAACGTAGCATACCGTGCCAGATCCTTAGTTCCCTGAAATACATGTAAGTTGGAAAAATCAACAAAAATTGTTGAGCGAGTTCATGTGTAGTGAGTATGTAAAACCTTTGTAAGTATAAAAATCCCTGGTATGTAGCAATTAAGGAAAAGAGATCGATTAATGTGTAGCTAATACATTAATAAGTGACATGGTCTAGGAAGCACTCAAACCTGTAACGCGTATTTCATACCGGTCCTTCCGGCGGAACGACATAGTCACCACATGCAGCCACACGCTGGCCCATGTGTGGGGCACGCAACACCCGATAGATTTATCACTCATGCCTCTAGGTCCTTATACAAGGATTAATGGTCTTACGATAATAGCCTAACCATTCACGTGATCTAGTAGTAAGTTCCTTAGCTAATCATACCATGTATAAAACGTTTGTAATCAGTATGTAACATGTATTTCACCCCCGGAGTTGTAAAACTGAAAACAGTTAAAAGAAAAGGGGGAACATGAACTCACCGAAGTGCGTCTCTAAAAAGTATCTCCCAGTCAACCTGCTGTGCGACGACCTACACGTACTAACTTCTATTAGACGGACGGTCGTGCCTTAGCTTAAGGTTTAATGTCTTTGGGAAATAGTTAGGCAACTATTTCGTAATTACACTTCGTAATTATTTTGTAAATATATTCCTTCCCAAGGATGGGGGTTTTTAATACATGTGCGTTCGTATAACTTCGATATATATTATTAAGTCTCACTTAATGTAATATATTTCATTTCACTTGACCAAAATACTTTACTTCCAAAATATAATTATTTTTCCCAAAAATATTATATTTTATTCCATATATTTTTCCAAAATAATATCCTTGTCCAAAATACACACTTATGAGTATTTTCTGAAAATACGTAAGTTACGTTGTAAGGTTCGGGTGGTATAAATAATACCGGTGTAACTTAAATATTTATTGTGAAGGCGTTCGTATTATTTTGGAGCCGTGAATATTTAGTAATATTATTTTTACCCTAAAAATAATATTTACGTAGTTCACAAAATAATCATAAAAATTTACACAAGTGTTGTTATGAAAATATATATTCTAAATATATATTTTAGCAAGTTTTATTTGTGAAAATCCCACCTCCGACACTTAGAAATTTTGTAATAAAAATCGTGGCGAAAGTTATTCGGGAAAACAAGTTAAAAATATATCCATAACACTTGTGATAAAAATATTTACAAGTGTTAGATTTTTGGAAAAATTTCGCCAGAGTTTCCTCTGTAACTGGATGTGGCCACGCTTACAAGCGTGTCATTTTCTTTTAAAATTTCAAATCAACAATGTTCCCAACATCAATCAACAAAGTTTCATCATCAAAATAGTCAAAATAAATATAAATCGCAAAACACATGAACTTGTGGTTTGTGCAAAATATGTAGCAACTTTCCCCATATTTTTAGTAGATCTTTTATAAATAAACTTGGTTTCTTTGAGATCCTTGTTTTTAAAGAAGATACATCTTTACAACTTCTTGTCAAAAATTACAAAAATAATTCTTTGTTAAAACTCTTTGTCACACAAGTGTCTACACACTTGTGTGTTCACAAAAATCACCTTTGTTTAGGAAGGATCCGGCTTAAAAAGTATGATTTCATTTTACACTTGGTCCTTCGAAAATACCACTTGTAGATCTTTAGATCTACTAGTTTAGAACTCCATTTCATAAGAAAAATTCTTTTTACACAAGTTCATGGTTATAAGTAGTAGTGTTCTTCATCTAACCACTTTTCACACTTTAACATACACTAGGTCATGTTCCATGAACATGACTTAGTCGGGTTAGATGACGATCCGAACTAACACTAGCATAAAACAACACTAAATAATCATAACAAGACAAGTTTTATAAGTTTTACACCAATATTCATCCATTAACCACCTTGTTTATATTTTTTTTTTTTGTAGACTTTAACTTTGATCTCTAGTGTTTATGATTTTTGCCCGTTAAATCTTTTATTAACCACTTTAGAATAGATCAAAAAGGCATTTAGAGTCACTTACTACTAGCTCGACGCTAGGGAAGAAACTAGACGAAAACTAGGTGGTTAAAAGCAACGTAGTGAGGTACTTGCGATTCCGTAAGCACCGAGCCTCCTCGTATGCGATCCTTCACCTTTGGTTGAATGTAAAATTGCAATATCTATATTTGAAAGTGATGTGGGTGTGTATGTATGATCGGCCGAGAGTAGCCAAGAAAGAATGGAATTTATTTTTTTTTTTGAGTTGGTGAATATGTGAAGTGGTGGACCTATGTTCTAATTTAAGGACCATTCCAAATATATTAACCATGGGATAAAATGCTTGTTAGATATTAGACAAATGGATTAAAAAAAATCAAAAGCATGTGGTGTGTTCCCAACATGGGGAAAACCGACAGTTCATGTGGGGTGGGGGGCATTTAGTTTGATTTTAACGAAATGGCTAAGTGCTAGTGATGTTAATTTAGGTGATTAAATCAATTGTTAGAGTGTTATATAATATAACGGGTGTTAAGGTATTCGGGGACCCTAACTGGCACAGAAAAGGAAAAATAGTGTCAATGACAATATTTTTAGGTTCCGGGTAGAGTCCGGTTGTTCGGTTGGATATCAATCCGTTAATGTGCTACATAAGCGTTTAAAGTGCCGTTATTATTTCTTTTAGTGACACAATTTATTCCCGACACTTTGGAAAGTGTCTAGTAATATTTTTTCCATGTTTTTGCACTTTACTAGTTAGCTTAAAAGCTGAATTTTTATTTAAAGTGCAGAATTTAGTGTTTAAAACTTTTTTTTTGGCACATCCGGTCACTATAACTATCACCTAGTGACGCAGTTCTACAACCCTCATTTCCCTACACTCTCTACTAGTGTAGTAATCTATTCCCGGCTCATACTAGCTTTAGAGACAGTAACTGTCTGATGCTGGCTATGTCAGCATGTTTACTGGGTATCCCGTATAGTGTGCTCACTGTGCTTTTATGCATCAAGGTTGTCACTGATGTTTGTGTAAAAATAATAGAGTGACTGTATAAAATGTGATGCATGAGTATGTATGTATCAGAAATCAGTAAGCAGTTTAATCACAGTTGTAAGCAATCACAGTAATTAAGCAGTAATTAAATATTAATTAAGTCGTACGGATACCTGGTTTGGTGAGGGTTGTCACAATGGGGATGATGATGGAGAGGGGGATGATGATGGGAATGGGGATGATGATGGAGATAGTAAGGAAAGTGATTATGTTGCTGAGGGGGGTGGTGAGGGTAGGGAAAATGAATATGAGAGCCTAGATAGTGAACCTGCTAATATTATTAAAAAGAAGAGTAAAAAGAAAGATGACTCTGATGATTCAGATTACCTAGTAGATGAAGATAATATGATTTCTGATGTAGAGGTCGATATGCATGATTTCAAAAGTTATGTGGACCATGACCTTGAAGAAGAGCCTTTAGAATACAATGAATTTAGTGATGTAGATGGCATGGGATTAGATGTACACTTAGATGAGTTTGACAACCTAACAGATGAAGAAAATAACACGCCTATGAAGATAAAGTTGAGAAGGGAAAGAAGGAAACAAAAAAGGATCAAAGATAGAGTGGATGACCCATTCTATCTTAGCCAAGTTTTTGCTGAAAGGAAACAAGTAAGGGATCTTGTTAAGAAATTGGCAGTGTCTAGCAAAAGGCAACTAAAGATTATTAGGAATGATCCAGTAAGGTTTCGGGTAATTTGAGAAGGGTTTAAACCAAAATTTGGTAAAGGTGGTGTTAGTAAGGGTAAAAAGGTCAATTCAAAATCAACTGGTGATAAAGTTGAATCTTCAACCAAAAGTGTGGGTCCCAAGGGTAAAGGTGGTGCTTTATTGCACAAACCTACCACAAGATCTGCAACTAAATCCAAAAAACATGCAACCACATGTCCATGGGTACTTTATCTTTCTAATGTAAACAGAGAGGGATCTTGGGTTGTGAAAACCTATATCAGTGAACACAACTGCTTTAATACTAGATCTGTCAACCTTTGTACAGTATCATGGCTAGTCAAGGAGATTGAATCTACTGTTGCAGCAAACCCTAATATTCCACTAAAAGCACTCAAGGAAAGTTTCCAAAAGAAGCATCAGATTTCAGTGTCTTTGCAAAAGATGTGCAAGGAAAAATCAATGGCAAGACAGAATATAGAAGGGGACTATAGGGCTCAGTATGCAATTCTAAGGGACTATTGTGAAGAACTGATCAGGTCAAACCCAGGAACAACAGTTAAAGTTGATGTGGAGAGTAAACCTAATCCTAATAGCCCAACTAGACAGTTTAGAAGGATCTACATTTGTTTGGGTGGTTTGAAGGCAGGGTTTAAGATTTGTGGGAGGCCTATATTGGGTTTGGATGGTTACTTCATGAAAGGTCCATTTCCTGGACAAGTGTTTACTGCAATGGGCTTAGACTCCAACAACGGCATAAATCCTATGGCTTATGCCCTGGTTGAAGCAGAAACAAAAAAAAATTCTTGGTGTTGGTTCCTTGAGTGTCTTGGAAATGACTTAGATCTGGAGACAAACTCAAACTTCACTTTTGTCAGTGATCGGCAGAAGGTATGTCTTATCATTTTGTGTATTGTTTTATCAGTGACTTAGCTGTGTTTTGTGTATTGCTTATTAACATATCATGGTGTGTATTAACTGTTCATTGTGTGTATTAACTGTTCACTGTGTGTATTAACTGTTCATTGTGTGTGTTGACTGTTAATTGCAGGGCATCATACCGGCATTACAGCAGGCCTTTCCTAATGCAGAACACGGGTTCTGCTTGAGGCATGTGCATGAAAACATGAAGTCTAAGTGGAAAGGAGAGCTTTATAAAAATCTGTTATGGAAATGTGCATCTTCAACTACTGTCCCCTACTTTGAACAGGCAATGAAGGAAGTTCTTGCAACTGATGAGGGTTTATATCAATGGCTTAGGGAGATTCCACATGTTCACTGGTTTGAGCCTATTTCAGTGGTATTGTAAACTACTATCATTATCATTTGTATAATCTGTGAATATTGGATGTCATTTAGTGATATGCTTCTTGTATAATGCAGGTAGGGCACTTAGTGATGTGCTTCTTAACAACTTATGTGAAGTCTTCAATAAGCAGTTGGTTGAAGGAAGGGACAAGCCAATTATAACGTGCCTGGAGTATATTAGAGAATACTTGATGAAGAGGATTGTTGTTGTGCACATACTGATTTCAAAGAGTGAAGGACCTTTGACACCAAAGATTACAGAGATATTTGAGAAGATAAAGGAGAAGGCTACTGATATGTCTGTCCAATGGAATTCTGTGAACAAGTACCAGGTTAAAGGGAACTCACTTGAGCAGTATGTTGTTGACATGGCAGACAAAACATGTTCTTGTAGAAGGTGGGAATTAACCGGTATTCCTTGTAAGCATGCTGTGGCTGTGATATGGGACATGGCTGCACATGGGATAACAGTGGATGCTCCAGAGGAATGGGTTTCAAAAGTGTATTGGTTAGAAACTTGGAAGCAAATTTATGCTAACACAGTGGACCCTATCAATGGAAGGAATATGTGGGCACCTTCTTCTTGTCCGATAATTCTTATACCACCAAAGCACCATCAACAAGTTGGTAGGCCAAGAAAGAAGAGGAAGAAAAGTGCAGAAGAATTGTCTGAACAGGCATCTAAGCAAGGGAAGTTGACAAGAGTTCGTGCAAGTGTGGTGGGAAAGGTCATAACCAGAGGTCATGCAAAGAAAATGCAGAAGGGTCGCAGGCAAATGCAGAAGCATGATGTTTTGGGGTTGGCTTTTTTATGTTTCTAAGTGTCAAGAACAATGACTTCTTTTGGTGTGGTTGTTTGTTTTATGTTTGGCCATCATTTTGAAGTACTACAGTTTATGGCCTTTTGTTTAAACTTATATGTGTTATGAATCATCTGTGGTATGAATTAGATATATTATGTAATGCATGTGTTTGGACAGTTTTAAGTTTGTCAAGTGCTAATGGCAGGTGTTTGGTCTTTTATCCGACAAGATTCGTTATTAGATAATGTTGTTTATCCGACATGATTTGTTATTAGCTTTTGGTCTTTTGTCCGACAAGATAATGTTGTTTGTCAAGTGCTAACGGCAGGTGTATGGTCTTTTGTCCGACAAGATTCGTTATTAGATAATGTTGTTTGTCCGACATGATTTGTTATTAGTTTTGGTCTTTTGTCCGACAAGATTCGTTAGGGTCGATTTTCATTATAAGAAACAAACATACATTATATCCGAACAACATACATTATATCCAATTTAGGATCGATTTTCATTCTAACAAACAAACAATTTAGGATCAATTTTCATTCTAAGAACCAAACAACTTCCATTATATCCGAAACAATACATAATAGAGATACAGACCATATTACATTATCACATACATGTCGGACCTTATCTAGGTCATTTTTTAACAAAGAAAAAGATAAACAACATCCATGACAGCCCTAGCATACATTTCAACTTTCTGTTTGCTTTTACAGCTTCTCTTGCAATGGCTTCATTCCGGTTACACCTCTCCAACAAACCCGGTATGATTTATGTAGATCTACGACACATTAGGGGGTCTGACCATCGAACGAACCCACAAATAGCACAGGAGTAGAACCTTCTTCCTAGATTTGCTCGGGTCCAAGATGTAACATAGGTGGTTGGAGCTCCACAAGCGCAATTGATGTCTACCATGGAGGATTTAGAAAGAAGAAGATGAAGAAGATGTTGGAAAGAAGAAGAAGAAGAAGAAGAAGAAGAAGAAGAAGATGGGGGCTAACTAGGGTTTTAAATGGTATATAAATATCAGGGTTTGGAAATGACATGTTTGCCCCTCACATGAGGGGCACGTGACAGTCATTTAACAGCTGAAATGAACGACGTTTGAGGCGGGGGAGTATAATAGAGATAGCTTGCATAGATCAGGGAGTAAAATGTCCATTTTTAAAGGTTTTGGGCAAAAGCGTTAAAACCACCAAACCACAAGGAGCAAAATAGAAGTTTACTCTATTTTCCATTATGTTTAAACAGAATAATCAACATGTTTAAATCGCAATCATTATCATCATCCTTTATCGTACTATTTTCATTTTTTTCACCATCATTCAATAAATCTTCTTTTCTTTTGATCATCATTGGCCCATCCTGATCCTAGTATGCAACATGTCCACTTGTCAACTTACTTTGAAGCTAGTGCCTTCGGCTCCAAGTTCCATCAAGTGGGGCTTCACTTATCGGATATGGATAATGCACAAAGTATAAACAAATGGTAGAAATATAAGTTGTACGAAATCATTTCATAAGAAACTAGCATGTTTACCCGTGCGTTGCAGCCGTGCTATCCCCTGGTATGGCATAAATTGTGTATATGCTATAAACAGAAAATGTTGTTAAAAGTAGTACCATACCTAATTATATAAAAGTTGTGCAAACACGTCTGTTTTGAATAAAATTTATAGCAAAACGTAAATAAAAATTAGTATGTTGTGACGGAGTTTTCAAAATTTTATATAACAATGTATGTTAAAAGTTCTAGAAGGAGAACCAAATTGTACGTAAAATAAAAATAAAAAAGTAAAAATATATTATACTTAACCTGTCTTATAAAACATTGTATATCAAAAGTAATAAAAGAACCAAAATTTAATGTTAGGAAAAATAAAAATAAAAATAAAAATATTATATTTGATCAGCCTCGGATTTAAACAAAATTTGTATCGGAAATATCATATTTTATAAGTATAATTAATTCGGAAAATCTCTCAAACACTATATGACCTTCAAAGCTACAATTCCAAAGACTTTGAACTGACATGTTGAATAAGATATTCTACTTACTTACTTAAATGAAAAATTAATCGAACTTTTTAATTTCATAATGTCATTTTAATCCCTTGTGATTGTTGATAACCTACAAACATATATTGGTCAATTTATTTGCAGCTCTTTGTTAAACTGAAATTAACCCATTATTTTTAGCTAAATGTTATTTTTTCAACAGCATTATAATCTTTATATTTTTAAATAATTTTAACATAGTTACAAATATGAAAGACTAAAACTATTGGAGAAAACGAATCTGATTTTAGGAAATCAATTTGGTATCGTAGGCCAAGCCGCCAAGAGACATGTTGGGCTAGCCTAGCTACCAAGGCCCATCAGCAACAATATGGCGAATAGTTAGTTACCCATATAAAAAGAAAACAAAAAAGTAAAACAAGTCTAAGGCAGTGTTTGGCATAGAGAAATGAGAGGGGCATGGAATAGACTATTGTGAGAGAATAAAAAAAAAGAATATTTGGTTGGTCAAGGTAAAGAAAATTACCTATTACATGCGTTAAGTTATTCTAGAAAGACTTCTTAAGACACAATGGATCGCACAAGATGACACAATGTCAAGCAAATTATAAAACAATACCGAAAAATATAACACAATGTCGAGGAAAAAAGACAAATGACTCCCAAAAAAGACACAATGACGCAAATATAGAAAAACACAATGATAATTATAAGACACAATGATAATAAATAAAAATTCTAAAATCTACAACCTATAAATCCAAAAGTGAAAACCTAAAAGATCACATCGTAGAGTTCGATTAGACGGTTCCAATGCTGCTTGATTGAGGTCAATCGGAGTCCGTTTGATACCCTTTGTACGACTTCTTATTTTTAGGAGCCTTTGTATTTGATCCTAAACCCCTAATACAAAAGGCATTCTATTTTCTTAAATTCATTTCATACACCCTCTTTTTTCATTCCATCCCCCCCCCCCCCCCACCTTTCATCACCACCACTGCTCATCACCACCACCACCTGTCACCACCCCCACCCACTGTTGCCACCACCGCTGCCACCCTCCGCCATCAATGTTGGTGCATATTGTGTGTGTCCGGATCCTGCACTTTCAATTGGTATCAGAGCTACGATACCCGATTCAATCGATCTAACAGTTGATTGAATCACCTACGTTCATGATTTATGTGTTTTAGACGTAAGAAATCAAAATTGAAGATCAATTCATGGATGAAATTTCAAATTGAAGATATATTCTTATTCAGAATTGATTTTCGCATATATCTATGGTGGATTCATCATCAAATTCAAAGAAATGAAGATGTTACATTGATTAGTTTCAAATTGGTTAATATTTGTGAAGATTGTGGTTTAGCAAATAAGAGGATTGGGTCAGGATCCGTGCAAATAAAAACCTGAAGCGTCATTTCAGGGGGAATACATTGGATCAAATGCAAGCCCGAATCATCAATCAAGGGGGAATTTGTTGAAGATATTCACAATACTTGATTGAAGTTGCAGAATATTCAAAACACGACTCTCATATTTGAAGATCAAGATTCGACAGTCACGTGCAAGGGGGGAATTATTGGTGCGTATTATGTGTGTCTGCCATTGTGTGAATAGGCTAGATAGTGCGTGTTGTGTATATTGTATAGTTTAGAAAGGTTTAGGAGCGCACGACATGAAACCTGCGCAGGAATCCTACGCACGCAGGACTCATACGCACGTACAAGCGCAGGAGTCATGTCTATATAAGTGGTGTCATGCGCTTGGCTTTCATAAGTTTTGGATTTAAGAGGAGAGAACATGTGTGGTCTCTCCCGGTTTTAATGATGTATGCTCTTTCGCTATATTTTGGAAGCTAATACAAACGGGCCGTTTGAAACGTTATGCTGCCAAAATTTCTACCGAATTAGTATTCTATATCCAAACTTTCGTCTAAACACGTTGGATCCTGCACTTTCAATCAACCACCGTCGCCATCATCGCCAACACCGACCACCGCCACCCACTGTCGCTGCCCCGTCATCGTCAACCACCGCCACCACCACCCTGACACCCGCCGCCACCGCCACCCACTGTTGTCGCCACGCTCCGCCATCAATCACTGGTGCCACCGCCACCGTCGATCACTGAAACCACCCGCCACCACCACTAATCATCACCACCCACTGCCACTACCACCGACCATTGCCACCAACATCCCGCCACTAGCCCTGACCAGCATCGTCATCGTAACCTGCCACTTTCGACCACCGCCACCCACCACCGCCACTACCCTCCACCATCGACCACTAGCGACATCGCCGACCACTGCCCACTGTTGTCGTCGCCACCTCCCTCCATCATCGAGCACAAGCGCCACGGTCGACCACCGCCGCCACCACCCATCATCGATTTTATTCATTCGTCTTTTTATGCCTACTAAACAATACAAGGTAATGATTCATTCAATTCCCATATGGTAACCAAACAAGATCATGGAATGATGATGATTCATTTCATTCCTTCGTCTATTTCATTATCTCGTCAATTCCATTACCCCATACCAAACAGACCCTAAAGGAACAAAGGGAAGCAGGAGTTGAGCATGGGACTCAAAACTCAAACCCAGGTCACCTCCTGAAGAGGAGCACACCACTAGAGTGGAAGATATGTGCATGTGTTTAACGTCAACTTTTATTTTTAATTTATTAACAGAACACTGACAAATACTTATAGGCATGGTTACTCTTCGTGACAACCAAATTGCACACACTTCGAACATGAATTTGTAAGAGTGTTATTCCTTAAGTAGTTTTAAGGTTCTAGTTCTATTAGAGTATCTCCAATGCTAAGGAGTAGGGGTGTAAACGAGCTGAGCCGAGCCCGAGCTCGATCAGGCTTGAGCTCGAGCTCGATTAACTTATGAGAGCTCGGGCTCGAGCTCGGCTCGATTCGAGCTTTGTTTTCAAAGCTTGAGCTCGGCTCGTTTGTATTTTCTCAAGCTCGAGCTCGGCTCGGGTTCGGCTCGTTTATTATCTATTAATTAGTATATTAAATAAAAATAATATAAATAATAGACTTTTTAGGCTCGTGAGCTCGATAAGTGAAGCTCGGGCTCGGGCTCGTTTACTAAATAAGCTTATTTTTAGGTTCGAGGTCGGCTTGTAAACAAGTTTAAATAAGCTCGGCTTGTTTACACTAAGGCTCGATAAGGCTCGACGAGCCTAACAAGCTTCACATGTGAGGCTCGAGCTCGGGCTCGATAAACAAACGAGCTTTGTTTTAGGCTCAAGCTCGGCTCGGGCTCGATAAGGCTCGGCTCGTTTCGAACTTTTCCTCGAGTCGATCTCGAATTGCTCACGAGCCGCTCGGCTCGTTTGCACCCCTACTAAGGAGGCTCTTAGGCGCCCTTAGTTGCCTAGTCAGCTGCCACATCATATCCATACAAATCCTTAAAATCCTTACAAATCCTTAAAACCTCTCAATTTTATCTTCAACCATACAAATATCTTTACATATCCTTAGATTTTCCACATCATCTTTAAATTCAATTACTTAAATTATTGAAATGTATCTAAGTAATTCAATGATTAAATAGTTAATACAAGTAAATAGGTAATATCTAAAAAAAAAAAAAAAATACACATGCAACAGATTAGTTTTTTGAATTGGATGTTTCTGAATTTGCTTTTTAACTTAATTCCGTTTGCTTTTTAACGCTATTTTTACATCGGTTTGTAGTTCGGAATAAAACTTAACTCCGTTAAGCTATTTTTAACGCATACTATTATGGGTCAAAAGTGGACCAATTCGAATTATTATCGGCAAATAACTGAGTTGTGATTATTATCGGCCAAATTGAGAATGTTGAGATTATTTAAATCCAATTTGCCTTTTAAAAAGATAAAAACATAACTAATGCATTACATAATAACAAAACTAAACTAGATTTAAACACAAACATTTAAAAATTAAACATCAGATTAGACGGTTGAAGCTGGTGGAGTTTTTTTTGGAAGGAGACTTTCTCTGTACAAGACCGATTGGCCTCCGGGGTCATGTCAAAGACATTTCCCCGTCAGCCCCGCTCATCCGGACGCGATGTTCGATCGGGCACCGGCCGGCGCGCAAGCTGACTTCCGCCTGGAAACCATACTGCCCCCACACGAGAGACTCGCTGGGGTAACAGCTGGGTAAAACCGGGTTGCCCTCAAGACCGCACCATGTCTCGGTAGGATACGATCCATCATTGGGACGACCCCCCCCCCCCCCCCCTAAGACCACAAGTGGGAGTCGAACCAGCGACCTCCAAGGAGGAAGCCGACCAACTTAACCCCATGGGAATTACCCACTGGGCCACGTGGAGGGGATATATCTAATTAAAATCTTATTTAATTAGCTAGTTGACAAATTATATAATATAAAATATTGCTCTAGTGGCACAATAACCAAAATCCTTTAGCCCTTGCAGACGGATCTATTATAGTTTTCAGATGAGAATTAATGGGCCCTTAGGCTGCTGGGTATGGTGACGGGATGAAGACGGGGGGGGGGGGATGGGGTGACGGAGCCGGCGCCGAGAAGAAAGAGGGGGGCCCACATGTTTTGGTCCGTCGCAAACGTCCATATTCGGACGGTGAGGACGAGGACGGGGACGGGGGGCGGGTTGGTGTAGATGCCGTCGCCGGAGCAAGACGGGTGGGGCGACGCCTCCATACCGTGTAGCCTTAAATGTGGAAGATTCCACATCATCACGGGCATGGATGATTCAAATGCGTTAAGGATAGTCTTAGGGGGCAGGGTTTTTAACGCACTGCCACATGCTTGGGCCAGTGTTCCCCTTTGTGACCGCATGTCCTCGCAAGGCTCGGGAGTTCCACTCTAAGCGCCCAAACTTGCTTATTACCAAAGGGTTTACAGTTTAGGGATATTAAGGAGTGTGGGAAAAGTATTATTCCCCAATTAGTTAAGAGTTCTAGTCCTATGACAAATCAATGTAGATTTAGAAATAAATTTAGTAGTTGTGTAAGTTAACCTTTAAAAAAACATAAATTCAACATTTTATGATGTAATTAGATGTGTATAACGCACTAGGTTAGAATCTCGTGTATTACACGGCTTCAATTAGTAAAAATTGGTTTTAATTTTGTAAATTTGAATGACTTAGACAAAATTTGGTTACGATTTTTCTGAACAACATACTTTGAATGACTTAGACAAAATTTGAAGTATATAAAAAAGCTATTGAATGAGATTACTTAAATAAGTTAATGGGAGAAACAAACACAAATTAAATATTTTTTTATAAACTGTAACATATGACGGATACTTATTAAATCTTAGTGGGCAAGGATAACGGTAAAAACCAATAAAGAACAACCACATCCACTGATAATCCTATATAAATTATGAGATAAGAGAATAAGATTAAAATTGCTTAAAGATTACAAATGTTTGTAGATAAAAAAGTTGTTATTTGGGTTTATACAATATATATTATAAATTGTTGCTCCTATTCATACACATAAGTTCTAAACTTAAATATTGACTATTGAACATCTCAATATTTATTTAACAATATACATTATAATATGCAAAGAAAGGTCATAGTCATTATAATATTAGAACATAACAGTATAATAAGCAGATAAGTTTTCAGGAATTCAAAACCACACAATCAGTCCAAAACATAACCCACAAAGCCCCAAAAGCAACAAAACGAAAACCATAAGTTCAACATGGCAACAACATATGAAATCAACACGTAAATGTATTTGAAAATACTGAAAAAACTATTTCTCAATCTTTGGAATCAAAAGCGTCGAAACACCAGCATCTTCATCCTGACACAGTTCATCACTGATGCGGCGCTTTGTCGAGGAGCAACCTAATGCATCATCCACATCGAACACTTCACGAATATTATGTTTTATTTCATCTGAAGAGGAATTCTTAGTGCCTACAAGTGATTAGGATGCAGGGGTAACATTGTCACCACAACATGACATCTCATCCTGATATAAAAAGACAATAAGTACTAACGTTTCAAAAAATTTAGTACAAATAACCAAATTCTCATATTACCTTCATAAGGTCAACAGGAGTAGACAAACTGCAGGAATCTGGAACATCCAACGATTCGGACTGCTCATGCTTTAAGTACAAAATACACAATAACATAAAATACACACAATGGTATAAATCTATTTCAAAACGATATGACTATGAAATTAAAAGAATGACATAATGAAGATTTAAACCTGGTTAAGACTGAATTTGGCGGAAAGCGCAGCAAGGATCTCATCATCGTTAGTGGCCATTGAAATACCATAGTTTTCAACCTGATGCTCAATGTTATAGTCTTTAACACTTATGATGAACGCATACCTCTTTCCAATCAATGTGTCAAAGATCTCAGGATATGGTTTTGGTATCTCTCCAGAATTAACAACCTATGATTTTATAAAAATTAATATAAATTACAATGAGCAGAATGAATCCATAATTGAGAACATACAATTTTATAAAAAATAATTTTACATTATATTAACTACATGGCCAAATAACTGAATGCATGTATTTGTTACCTGATCTTGGATTGAAAGTAACTCTTTGGCAGTTTTCTTAAGAATCTTGTAAGCTTCGAAATCAAACAGTGTCAAAGACACAGTACCGGAAGAGTCTTGCAACCTAATAAGTGTCTTGAACCTATCAAAGTTAAAAACAAATGAAAACATTAGTATTACTAATAACAAAAGTGTGGTTCATATTAGTATTTAGTATAAGGAAATAAAACTGTAATCTCAAACCGCGGAATAGAATAGATGTCGACTCCTTCACATTTATCATTTGTACACACCAACGATTTTGCATGATCAACATCAAATGAACCATCCGCATTTTCTTTCGTTACAAATCTTTCCTCCACACCTGACTTACAGTGGTTACAATCATTGTAATACCAAAGTTTATCAGTGCATATAGCTGTGATTGTGCCAAGAACCAAAACCTTCTTTGTCTATCAATATCAAACAAAAATAATAACACTTAGAAAGGAGTATAAAAAAACTCAGCATGTAGAGTACTTATAAGAAAATACACACCGTTGATATCATTCCAAGGAAACCAATAAGCATGAAATCAGGGTTATTAAGAAACTCATCTTCAACACTTGAGATAACATTTGAACCAACATGCTCATTTGATGAAGATGAAGCAGAAATTTTCTCTACATACCTAAACAGATTCATGTAATCAAATTAAAACGTAAAAAGTAAATGTAAGTACAAAAATTGAATATTGTTGGACTCTGTATGCCCAAGACACATAATAAATTGATGTGGCTAGTACGTTATGATCCAAGTCGAGTCATACCCAATAACAAGCTAGACAAACACTTATATTATTTATTTGTGATATGATCAAACAAATAAATATTAACACTTACAATATTTAGAAATTGGTTTTCTAAATAATTACACTTGAGAAACCAATAAATTATGTGGATAATTTATTTTGAGAGAATATTTTATTTTGTTATTTAATAGGTTAAATGACATTATAAAAGATTATATAAAGTCTTGCAAACATAGTGTTATAATTTTATAAAAGTTATAAAATTAAACAAGACTTTATTTGTTATAAAAAAATTGGATTTTTTTTTTTAAAAACCCCTAAGGGGCCGTCCACTTTGGGGGTCTTCCCAAGACCCATGTTGGTCCAATGTTATGACATGCAACTTTGCATGTGTAAGAGATTTTGATTGGGTCTTGGTTTTGATAATATTCTCTCTAATATTTAATAAAATAGATGACCAAAATGAAGAAGATGAGCTGAATTTTACTCTCTAATTTTCGGCCATAAGAGTGTTTCTTCAAGTGTTCAAATTTTGATCTTCAAGTGTTAAATCCTAGCTAAACTTGTGGTGTTTGTTGGAAGCTTGGGGTATACAAGCTTGAGGTCTTCTACTCTTGAAGACAACCATTTCAAGAAGCATCATCCGTTTCATAATCCTTGCACTTCAAGAAGGTAGTTTTCTAAACATCCTATGGTTGTGTTTGATAGTATACATTTCATATATGGATCCGGGTTTTGGGATTTTTGCATATAAATGGTTTTATATCTTATAAAAGTAACATGTTTTAAACTTATTTTCCGCTGCGTTTTTATTTCATATGGATGAAATTACTTTGATGAACATGTTAAAATCCCATCAATGGCATCTAGAGCCGCTTATATGAGTGCATACTTCAATAGATTAAAAATTTCGGGTTTCGGGTTTGAAGAAAACCCTATGGCCGAAAATTTTAACATGGTTAACCCTTTGTTTTTCAAGATTATTTTCTTACATGCATAAGAGAATCTTGAAAAATTTATTTCATATGGATGATTTGTTTGTTTGGACAAAACTTAACTTTTCGGTTTTTTGAGAATAGCCAAAAATGTTTATAAAAGGGAACCATTTTTTTTATGCTTCTTGAAATTAATATATTTGGATATATATTTTGGTGCATATGACCTAGCCATGACCTTGTGTTGAATGATTGTGTTGTGATTTATTATTTCAATGGGTTGTAATAATTATTATTTTGTTCTTCCATTAGAAGATATGTAATTTATTTATTTCATTTGGTATGTAAAATAAATAGATTAGGTGCATTTTATTTTACTAGAAAAAATGTATTAGGATATATTTTGTAAAAGAAGATGCACACAAAAATGCGGTTTTGGTTTGGACCATAATATTCGGTCCAAAGAACTTCATCGTTCTCTACGGGATTTTAACCCGATAACCAAAACACATTTTTGAAGTCCAAAGGAGTTTGGAGCTGAAAATAAAAGACTTTTGGAAGCTCAAAGAAGGTGGAGAAATCACAACACAAGATGGAGACTTGAAGCATTTGGATGCGGGATCAAGTGGGAGTTCATCGACACATTACTTGTGTCATTTTTCACCCTTTAGGAAGGACCTTTTGACACACTTGTTTCGGCTAACAAGTGTTGTCAAAATAGTTGGCTATGGTTATGCACCTATTGTTATGCTTGTGTGGTTGTTTATTTTGTTGTTTAGATGATATGTAGATATGCATGACTTAACAAAAATCAACAACAAGCGTAAAATTGGTTCTTGACAAAATCATTAAAATGATTAATAAAGGCTTTATTAAAAATTAATGATTTTATAATAAAATGGGTTTTATTAAAAAGATCCATGAAAATTAGTTTTCACTAAAGTACCATTGATTTGAATGCATGCAAATATATGGTACATAATATTTTCTAAACTAGAATTTTGAAATATTAAAAACCCTTTTATAAAACAAGTCAAACACCATCCTTTTATACAACACTCGAAACACTTGGGAACTCTTATTGTGGGATAAAGGTCACCTAACCATATTTGAGGGAACTTGTATGTTCGAGGTGGGTTTACCATGTTTGTGGGATAAAGGTCACCTAACCACTTATGTGTATAAACTCACACGTGTGTGTAAGTTGGACAACTTGATTTGGAAACCATGAACTTAGGGTCACCAAAGCATGGGGAACAAATGTGTTGATGGGATTAAACATGCCAACTAAACATAAAGATGTTTAACCGATCCCATATGGCTAGAAGTTGCAAAGAGTTGCAATTGTCAAACGTTGACTACCTTGTTAATTTAAATAGAGGGATAAAGGTCACCTAACCAATATTTAAATGTAACGTTGGATTCTAGATTTTAATTATTAATTGTCTTTAAGACACAAAAGGGTATTAATGATTAAAATATAATAATATCGAAAATACTAAAATTGAACTTGTTAAATTTTGTAGATGGCCGCTAACAATGCAAACCCGATTAACCAAACCGTCTGAAACCTGTCACTAAGAACCATCCTTGAAAAGGATCGTCTCAACCATAAAAACTTCATGGATTGGTTTCGAAACTTGAGAATCGTTCTCAAGCAAGAGAAAATATCCTATGTGTTGGACGATCCTATTCCCGATGAACCTAACGTGGAAGATGTGGAAGCCTACAACGATTGGGTTAAGTATACCGAGGACTCCATGCAAGCCTCATGCCTCATGTTGGGAACTATGATTCCCGAAATTCAAAAGGATTTTGAACACCACGGGGCATACGACATGATTACCCAGTTAAAGGAAATGTTCCTACAACAAGCAAGGGTAGAACGCTTCGAAACTGTTCGGGCGCTTCATGCATGTCGAATGGAGGAAACCCAATCGGTATCATCTTATGTTCTCAAGATGAAAAGCCACATTGATCGCCTCGAACGGCTAAATTGTCACGTCTCTAAAGAGTTGGCTACGGATTTGATCCTCAACTCTTTAACAAAGAAATTTGAGAGTTTTTTAATGAATTACAACATGAATGGATGGGACAAGAGCATTGGTGAACTTCATGCAATGCTCAAGACGGCTGAAGCAAGTATGGGCAAAAAGGCTTTACCCGTCCTAGCGATCAATGAAGGAGGCAACAAGAAGAGGCCCCACCCCGACTCTAAAGCAACATATGCTAAAAGAAAGGGACACGTCAAAGGAAAAAGGAAGGGAAAAGCTAAAGCAGAACCCACCAAACCGAAGGAGAAGAAGCAAAAGGTTGCTACAAATGACCCATGTTTTGAATGTGGTGAGATAGGACATTGGAAGAGAAATTGTCCAACCTATCTCAAGGAGTTGAAAAACAAGAGGGATGCAGGGCAAACCTCAGGTACTATCTTTATGATACATGTTGAGCTTAATGTTATTTCTTCTAACACATGGGTACTAGATACCGGATGTGGAACTCATATTTGCAATTCGTTGCAGGGGTTCAGAAGAAGTAGACATTACAAGAAGGGAGACAGTAGTCTCTTTATGGGCAACAGAGCAAAAGTTGAAGTCGAAGCTCAAGGAGACTACGTTTTAAAGCTTCCAAGTGGTTTGGAAGTGATTTTGAAGAATGTTTTATATACTCCTAGTTTGACTAGGAACATAATTTATGTTTCCCTTTTAAAACAATCTGGTTTCAATTTCGAATTTGTTAACTATGACATTTATGTTTCTATGAATGATGTGTTTTATTTTAAAGCTATGTCTTTAAATGGTATTTATGAATTAGATCATGATAACGCATCATATGATAGCTCATTGTACCAAGTAACCAAAAAGAAACTCAAAATGGATTTGAGTGATTCCTATCTTTGGCATTGTCGCCTTGGACATATAAGCAAGAATCGCATGCATACACTTCATAAAAATGGTCTTCTGAATACAAATGAAGATAATTCATTTGATGTATGCGAATCTTGTTTACAGGGCAAAATGACCAAGACACCCTTTAGTGGAACTTTTGAAAGGGCAAAAGACTTACTAGGTATCATACATTCAGATGTATGTGGTCCTTTTAAGCCGATGACTAGGAATGGTGAAAGATACTTCATTACCTTTACCGACGACTATAGTCGTTATGGATATGTGTACTTACTAAGACACAAGGATGAAGCATTTGAAATGTTCAAAGACTTCAAAAGTGAAGTAGAAAATCAACTAAAGAAAACAATTAAAGTCCTTCGTACCGATAGAGGAGGTGAATACCTAAGTGGTGCTTTTCAAGATCATCTTAGAAGTTGTGGAATCATTTCACAACTTACTCCACCTGGAACACCACAACACAATGGTGTGTCCGAAAGGAGAAATCGAACTCTATTAGATATGGTTCGATCTATGATGGCTAGAAGCACATTACCTCTATCATTTTGGGGTTACGCTTTGCTCTCCGCGGTCCGTACACTAAATATGGCCCCAACCAAGAAAGTAGAAAGGACACCTTTTGAAATATGGCATGGAAACCCTCCATCATTATCATTCTTAAGGGTTTGGGGTTGTGAAGCTTATGTTAAGCAATACACTCCAAATAAATTGGAAGTCCGATCTACTAAGTGTATTTTTGTAGGATATCCTAAAGATGATATAGGATATTATTTCTACGATCCAACCGAGCAAAAGGTATTTGTTGCTCGAAAAGGTAAGTTCTTAGAAGCTAAATTCCTTATGGAAGGAACTAGTAGTAGAACAGTGGAACTTGAAGAGGATCAAGAACCACAAGACGATACACGTTTGGTTGATACTAGCACTCAATAAGAGGTTGTTGAAAATGATCAAGAGGTTGATCAGAACACACAAAATGTTCGCAGATCTGGTAGAATTAGTAATCCACCTGAAAGATATGGATTTTTCATGGATGGATGCTACGTGGTAGATTCAAATGAACTAACCACATACCATGATGCAATGTCAAAATCTGATTGTGACAAATGGCTTGAAGCCATGAACATAGAGATGCAATCCATGTATGACAACCAAGTTTGGGAATTGGTTGTGCCACCACTCAACTCCAAAGTAGTTGGAAGTAAGTGGGTTTTCAAGAAGAAAACGGATATGCATGGTAACTTGGATACTTACAAAGCAAGACTTGTAGCAAAAGGTTTCACTCAAACTCAAGGGATTGATTATGATGAGACCTTCTCGCCTGTGGCGATGCTAAAGTCAATCAGAATATTATTTGCCATAGCTGCATATTATGACTATGAGATCTGGCAGTTGGATGTCAAAACGGCTTTTCTTAATGGATATCTTGATGAAGATGTCTATATGGTTCAGCCAGAAGGTTTTGTCGATCCAAAACATCCTGACAAAGTATGCAAGTTAAAGAAATCAATCTATGGATTGAAACAAGCATCTAGAAGTTGGAATCACCGTTTTGATGAAGAAATTAAGAATTTTGGATTCATCAAGAATGGTGATGAAGCTTGTGTGTATAAGAAAGCTAGTGGGAGCATCATCACTTTCTTAGTACTGTATGTCGATGACATTCTACTATTTGGGAATGACATTCCAACCATGGAAGGTGTAAAAGCTTGGCTTGGAAGTTGTTTTTCCATTAAGGATCTTGGTGAAGTCGCCTACATTCTGGGAATAAAGGTCTATAGGGATAGATCAAGGCGCTTGATAGGTTTAAACCAAAGTGCATACATTGACAAAGTCTTGAATAGGTTCCAAATGGAGAACTCTAAGAGAGGTTTTGTACCTATTCAAAAAGGGACAATATTGAACACATCTCAATGTCCAAGCTCAAAGGATGAGCAAGAGAAAATGAAAAGAATCCCATATGCGTCAGCTATAGGATCCATCATGTATGCAATGATATGCACCAGACCGGACGTTTCATGCGCCTTGAGCATGACGAGTAGATACCAGCAGAATCCAGGTAACAGTCATTGGATGGCTGTTAAAAGCATATTGAAATATCTTAGGAGGACTAAGGATATGTTCTTAATATATGGATCTGGTGAGGAGGAGCTCGTTGTAAAGGGTTACACGGACGCGAGTTTCCAAACCGATCAAAGTGATTCTCGATCGCAATCGGGGTATGTCTTCATTTTAAATGGTGGAGCAGTCTCTTGGAAGAGCTCAAAACAAGACGTGGTAGCATTGTCCACTACAGAATCAGAATACATCGCCGCTTCATTGGCAGCCCAGGAAGCTGCATGGCTGAAGAAATTTATAGCCGACCTAGGGGTGGTCCCTACCATTCAAGACCCCCTAGAGATCTTTTGTGATAACGAGGGTGCGATTGCTCAAATCAAGGAACCTCGTGCGCACCAAAAGACTAGACATATCGAGCGGAGATTCAACTACATAAGGGATGAAGTTGAAAAGGGAAAGATATGTATCCGCCAAGTTCACACAGATCAAAACATTGCGGATCCACTCACGAAGCTCCTTGACAGGGGAAAACATGAGGGTCATACATGTTCCTTAGGACTTCGATATTCTAGTGATTGGATTTGATCTAATTTTGTATTTGGATATTGAAACAATTGTTAATTTAACTCTTTTATGGTATTTTGAGTTATGTTTCATATTAGCATGTTTAAATCCGTGAATAAGTTAATTATTCTAAATGTCCGTAGTCGATCATAATTGTGGGAACAAATATGAATGTAAGACTATTATGAACTTGGATTGGTGGATATTCATTTAGAATGAATATAGAGCAAAGTGTTGCTGCCAAAGTTCATAGATATTTGTGGGATACAAATATTGGACTGACTCGCTCTCAAATATTACTGCATGGAATCATTTGTGATTGATCATAAGTAAATTTTGAGTTAAGGCGAATATCATAGTATCCTCTGACCTGAGATACATATTGGGTCTTGATATTCACCAAATATTATGCCTTGACTTATTTCTTCGCTGTCAGTAATATGACAGTACATAAGGCTGAGCTCAGGTGTAGTACAAGGTGATTGTGATAGACGTATGTAGTTAAGATGGGATTTGTTCCTCTTATTCGTTGAGAGTAAGATGTCTAAGGCCCGATAAAGTTAAATCAACTGAGAGTGATCACTCTATGTCTCTGGATTTAACATGACATCTGTAACGAAAGGATAAATGATAGATTCACCTAAATCATGTTCAAGTAAGGGACTTGAAAGGGATGATGTTATTGAATGGCAAATATAGTCATACGTATTAGGGGTAGTAAACCGTAGTTAGGCGTCATTTACTGCTTGCATCAATCTTCTATGTATCTTGTGCAAGTGGGAGATTGTTGGACTCTGTATGCCCAAGACACATAATAAATTGATGTGGCTAGTACGTTATGATCCAAGTCGAGTCATACCCAATAACAAGCTAGACAAACACTTATATTATTTATTTGTGATATGATCAAACAAATAAATATTAACACTTACAATATTTAGAAATTGGTTTTCTAAATAATTACACTTGAGAAACCAATAAATTATGTGGATAATTTATTTTGAGAGAATATTTTATTTTGTTATTTAATAGGTTAAATGACATTATAAAAGATTATATAAAGTCTTGCAAACATAGTGTTATAATTTTATAAAAGTTATAAAATTAAACAAGACTTTATTTGTTATAAAAAAATTGGAATTTTTTTTAAAAACCCCTAAGGGGCCGTCCACTTTGGGGGTCTTCCCAAGACCCATGTTGGTCCAATGTTATGACATGCAACTTTGCATGTGTAAGAGATTTTGATTGGGTCTTGGTTTTGATAATATTCTCTCTAATATTTAATAAAATAGATGACCAAAATGAAGAAGATGAGCTGAATTTTACTCTCTAATTTTCGGCCATAAGAGTGTTTCTTCAAGTGTTCAAATTTTGATCTTCAAGTGTTAAATCCTAGCTAAACTTGTGGTGTTTGTTGGAAGCTTGGGGTATACAAGCTTGAGGTCTTCTACTCTTGAAGACAACCATTTCAAGAAGCATCATCCGTTTCATAATCCTTGCACTTCAAGAAGGTAGTTTTCTAAACATCCTATGGTTGTGTTTGATAGTATACATTTCATATATGGATCCGGGTTTTGGGATTTTTGCATATAAATGGTTTTATATCTTATAAAAGTAACATGTTTTAAACTTATTTTCCGCTGAGTTTTTATTTCATATGGATGAAATTACTTTGATGAACATGTTAAAATCCCATCAAATATTACTAACTATACCTCTTCCTAAAAGAGGATATCTCTTCAATGTCAGTGTCAATAAAAAGTCTGCTCAGCTCAAACCCATTTACAACTCCACGCTTGCCTGAATTCAAAAATAAAACCAAATGTTGATCAATATAAATAGTGTCAAATTTAAAATATATAAATAAATATAAAGATAAATTACTAAAAATAAAAAAAATTAAACTAATTAAGTTTAAATTGTACCTTTGTAAAGGTTGACCATACCAAAATGACAAAGGATAACAACATATTTCTCTCGTTTCTTATCATTCATGTAAGCAAACATGTCAATGGCAAAACCATCCCACAAAGTAACCGGACACTTTTGGCCTCTAAAATATTAACATAAAACATAATAACATCAAGCAACCTTGTAATGCTTTAAACGTCAAAATGCAACAACTTAATAAAAAGAACTCACTCAAGGTCTTCAAGTCTAAGATTAAGTCTCTTGCCCTTGCTCCCATCCTTCTTTGATGTATCTTCTAGATTGAAACATACATCCACATAACCAATCCAATCTATAAACAAAAATATATTGTTAAAAGAAAACAGCATTAAGAAGAGATAACAAACAATAGATATATATCATGTAGTCATTTACATACCAATAATTGTATTAACTTCAATTTTATTTTTAACAACATCCTTGAGGTTAACGAAATTAAAACGGTATTTCGGTCCAGACCAGTCAAGGCATTTCTCAACAGAAGTATAGAAATACAGTGATATTTTGTCATTTCTCTTGGTATACTTGGCAGAGGACTTATTAGTAGCAAGAGAAGGTTTGGTGATAAGAAGACATTCATCCAACCGAAGGAAGTTGTCACACCTCGACCACGTAAAACAACAAAACGTGGCGGAAACGTCGGGGAGTGTTGTAACAAAATTATCGTTTCATAACCATGGATACAAAAAGAGTTTCGTTTTATTGATAATATTAAACATTAACATTGTCATAACATAGAACAAACAAGTTTCATATCGACTATCATAGTTATTATGTCACTAAGGCCTTGTCCAGATCCTATGTGACGCATGCATCCTAGAAATCACATCAATCAACAACACCTGAAACATATGTAAAAACAAAGTCAGCAAAGAAATGCTGGCGAGTACATAGGTTTTATAAGAGTATCGGAATCATGGCTAGTTTACATGTTGCAGTACTTTATTGGACTACAAGAGTCAAAATACAAACCTCATTTTGAAAAGTGTATTGCAACATAGTTAACCAACTCAAATCAAGTTGGTTATAGTTTATAAAATCTCGTAGCCATGATTCTTAACCCCAAAAACATTTTGTTTTAGTAAACCAACTTGTAAAACATCTCGTGAGAACTCGTATGGTTCATATCTTTTAGAAAACATCATTGTGTGACATCATTTCAAAATCGTTTACCCAAGTGAACTAAATAACGCCACGGTATGTAATATGTTGAAAACACTTATATATAAGAAGTACCAGCGGCGTATCTACCATGCTTTCAACACATTACACTTGTCTCGTTATTTAAACACTTAACCAAAAACCAATCATTTATCCAATTCGTTTAACTTGTTCAAATCGTTTCCAAATCGTTTCCAAATCGTTAACTCGTTTAAATCATCCTCGTTTTAATTGTGAAAACTATTTATGGTCGTCTCACTAATAACATTCAAACCTTCGTGACTCGACTACCTCGTTTCTCGCTTCTCGCATTAACAAACCTCCAAAGGGTAAGTTAACAATCACAGATTCAGTCGTTACCTACAACCCCCACACATAACCATGGGTGTAGTCGATAACGGGATTTGTCAGATCCTATGGTACCATAACCTAATACTGGTCGGTTCGGCCAAAATTAATGAATGTCATTCATTATTTAACTACAACCAACAAGTTCGTTCACATTATTGAAATCGTTATTAGTTTAGTATAAATCGTTTTAATCGTTTTTGAAATAATCGTTTAAACCTTAAAATCATTTTTGTACATATGAATCACCCCCAAAACAATTGAAAACAGTAAAATAGGGGAACTATGTACTCACATGTAGTGCAAAGTATCCTCAATCAATAGAACTTCAACAAACTCAAGTAAACCAGAGAAATCAAGCAGCACCTAGTAGTCGAATCACTATATCAAACAATAGACGCCTAAATCGGAAGATCAGACAGAATGAGGTCTTGTAAACCAAATGAGTGTTGGAACTCATGTGATATGGCTTAACAAAGCCTACATCCTAAATCGGAACCTAACCTAAGTGCTTTTGACCCATCGCGACCCATTAAGGTAGCTTACGCTACTTTAACGCGTCGTGCGCGCAAATGCGCGTTCAAGACGTCTAACTAGTCCTATGACAAGCATTATATGCCTAAACATGTTTAAATATGTTGCATAATCAGTTATGTGACAAAAGTTTATGTTACATATGTTTAATTACCAATTATGCATGAAAAGGGTATTTTGGTCATTTACCTAAGGCATATAAACTATCTATCATACAACTACTTAAACTAGGTGACCATAAGGTATAACCTCGGAAGGCTATTCCCTATGAAACTATGGTCACTAAACATGTTTGGTCGGATCCTAATGATCGAACAAACGGGTCGTGTTCGAAAGTCTAAGCGGGTGTTTAGTCCGCTTGACTTACGACTCTACACAAGCACTAAACTAAAAAGTGACGAGCTAAACATGCTAAAACATGTTTAGTTAAGTTAGAAAACAGGTTTGGTATCAAAACAAACGGTTTTGATACCTAAAAGTAGTGTGGTTACAAAATACGCGAGAAAACGAATTTTGGCCGAAACTACGACTCGTCACTGAGCCTAGATAACGTGGTAATTAGTGGTATAGTCACTAGGGACTATAACCATCGTGATTACACTCACGTTATGAAGTTCAAACGAACTTCACATTGACCATAAACTGGTCAATGCAGAAAGTCAAACGCAGTTTGACTTTTACGATAAAAACGAATGAAAAGAACGAAGGAATACTTACAAAGGGTCCCCGCAAGCTTTGGTTCTCCAAGTATTCTCAGGTATGAAGTGGTTAACACTTCAACTTAGAGAAATCTCAGAAAATCAAGTGGGTTTTGAGCAAAGGGGTGGGGGGTATTTATAGTTTTCGTACAACCGTTAGGATCATTCATCGAAAACCGAGCTTCAATCTCAGCCGTACACCTCATACCCACTAATTTGTGAAACCATGGGCATCCAAAACAAGCACATAGAATCAAAGAAACCAGGTGAAATTGTGTGTAACAGCTGGAACAAGCTGGAAACAAGTTTCTGCTATCTGGCACCTTCTTACGGACTGCAAGAGGAAGTGCATACGGTCCGTAAGGACCCTGCAGGTCAGCAAGTTTTGAAATTTGGCAGAACATGCCCCTGCAGCCCCAAAACTTGATTTTCGATGCATTTTTGACACGTTTAAGCCCCATGTTAACCCCATTTCAAAGCTCTAAAATGAAGTTAAAGTATAGGGAACTTAAAATGTGCTAAAAAATATCTCGGATGTCGGCTTGTTTGGTCGTACGGTTGCGTTGTTCGGTAAATTACGACGGAAGTCGTAACGAACGCAAAAACGATCCAAATTAAGCGACGAATGGAATATTCTTATGCCAAACACTAAAATAAAATATTTTAATGCATACATAAATTTTTGGATGTCCGGATATATTCAGAACGTAAGGTATGCGCGAAAATGCAAACTTATGCACTTTTTTTACGCTTTTAGTCCCTATTGATCAATAAAGTTTATTTTAGCATACCGAACCCCTCAAAGCCTATTTCTAAGCTATGTAAAGGATATTTAGGGTATGTTTAACTTATGATCAAGTTCCAGAATGTTTGTTACTATACCAATCGGTATAGTTTCGCAGTTTGACACAAATAGTCCCTACGATCGAACAAACTTGATTTCAACACACCAAACCATCCAAAACTTATTTCTAAGTTATGTGGAGGTTATTTAAGGTATGTTAAGCCTATTTCACTATTCCGAAGTGTTCGTTGCATTAAACTGGTTATATTTACGCATCGGTGCGCGTATAACCTTCCAGAAAGCGATTTAAAGCTTGAAATCGGAATTGAATCGAATTGAAAAATCCTTAAACACAAATACACACATAATAACACAAAAAAACATATAATAACACCAAAGCACATTGTTTTATTGATAATTAACATTGTTTTACATTTTACATCGATTACAGAACAAAGTTGTTACAGTATCCCCTACTTTAGGAAATTTCGTCCCGAAATTTTATTTAGAGGAAACTTGTGAAAACAAATGCGGATATTTCGTCTTCATCTGGTCCTCATGTTCCCAAGTAAACTCGGGGCCATGTTTGGATTCCCAGCGAACTTTGACCAATCGAATCCGTTTGTTCTTCAACTGTTTGAATGTACGGTCCACTATCTCCACAGGTTTCTCGACAAAGTGCATTGTTTCATTGATTTGAATCTCGTCGAGAGGAATGTGAAGATCAACATCAGCTAAACACTTTCGCAAATTGGACACGTGAAAAGTCGGATGAATATTCCCAAGCTCTGGAGGTAGCTCTAGTCGATAGGCAACCTTCCCAATTCTTTCCACAATCTTAAATGGTCCCACATATCGAGGTGCAAGTTTTCCTTTCTTTCCAAATCTCATGACTCCCTTCCAAGGTGAAACCTTGAGTAGGACACGGTCTCTGACTTGAAATTCTAAGGGCTTGCGTCGCATATCCGCATAACTCTTTTGACGGCTTCGAGCTGTCACAAGATTATCGCGGATTTTCTTGATTTTTTCTGTTGTTTCCAGAATGAGCTTAGGTCCAGTAAGCTGAGCTTCACCGATCTCATTCCAACAGACAGGCGAACGACATTTTCGACTGTAGAGAGCTTCGAATGGTGCCATATTAATGCTAGCATGATAACTATTGTTGTAAGAGAACTCGATCAACGGAAGATGAGAATCCCAATTACCACCAAAGTCTATCACGCATGCTCTAAGCATATCCTCCAAAGTTTGAATCGTTCTCTCAGATTGACCATCTGTTTGGGGATGATAAGCAGTGCTTAGATTTAGTTGGGTTCCCATAGCAGATTGCATGGTCTTCCAAAAATGAGATGAAAATCGAGCATCACGATCAGAAATGATATCCAAGGGAACACCATGTCGTGATACAATCTCATCAACATAAATCTTTGCAAGTTTATCAGCAGATAGATCCTCGCGAATCGAAATGAAATAAGCTGATTTCGTTAATCGATCGATAACAACCCAAATCGCATCGTGACCTTTAGATGTATGCGGTAATTTAGTGATGAGATCCATCGCAATGTTCTCCCACTTCCAAACCGGTATCTCTGGTTGTACAAGCAAGCCAGAAGTTCGTTGATGTTCAGCCTTGACTTTGAGACAAGTTAGGCATTTCCATACATACAAGGCAACATCCTTTTTCATACCAGGCCACCAGCACTGAGTACGAAGATCCTTGTACATTTTATCAGCACCAGGATGGATAGAATATCGAGACTTGTGAGATCGTACATTACCAAAGTGTGAAGATCGTCTTGTTTCGGAATCCACAATTGATCCTTGAAATAGAGCAAACCATCGTCCTTTGCTTCGAGTTTAAGCTCAAGTTGACGTGGTAATTCCTTACCTATCAAATTTTGTGAAACACAAAATTCCTGAGCTTGAAGAACACGAGTCTGCAGATCAGATAGAGTTTGAACAGAATGAAGCTTGACTCGCTCCTGAAAACCACAGCTCCTAACTCAAGATCATGAGTTATGTAGTTCTTTTCGTGAACTTTCAATTGTCTAGATGCATATGCTATAACTTTACCTCGTTGCATGAGAATGCAACCAAGGCCTAAGTTGGACGCATCACAATAGACAACGAAATCGTCGTTTCCATCGGGAAGAGATAGAACGGGAGCATCACACAGCTTATGCTTCAGCGTTTGGAACGCTTCTTCTTGCTTCGGTCCCCACTCAAAAGACTTATTCTTCTGAGTCAAAGCAGTGAGTGGAACCGCAATCTTCGAGAAATTTGAAATGAAACGTCGATAATAACCAGCAAGACCAAGAAAAGATCGAATTCTATAGGTGTCGTCGGTGTATTCCAGTCCTTAATAGCAACAATCTTGGTTGGAACCACGTGAATACCCTGCTCATTGACTATATGGCCCAAGAATTGAACTTCTTTAAGCCAGAATTCACACTTGGAGAATTTAGCAAATAGTTATTCCTTCTTCAGGAGTTCCAAAGTCAAACGAAGGTGTTGCTCGTGATCGGCATGAGACTTTGAATAAATGAGAATATCGTCGATGAACACAATGATGAACTTGTCTAAATAAGGTTTACAGACCCTATTCATTAAGTCCATAAAGATAGCTGGAGCATTCCTCAAACCAAAAGGCATGACAGTGAACTCATAATGCCCATATCTTGTGCGGAAAGTAGTTTTGGGAATATCTTCTTCGAGAACACGAAGTTGATGATACCCAGAACACAGGTCGATCTTGGAAAAGCATGAAGCACCTTGCAGCTGGTCGAAGAGATCATCAATTCGAGGTAGGGGATATCGATTCTTGATGGTGAGCTTATTAAGCTCACGATAATCGATACACATTCGAAAAGATCCATCTTTCTTTTTCACAAAGATGACAGGAGCTCCCCAAGGAGAAAAGCTCGGATGGATGAATCCTTTATCAAACAACTCTTGAAGTTGTTTCGATAACTTTTGCATCTCCGACGGTGCAAGACGATAAGGTGCTTTCGCAATCGGGTTGGCATTTGGTACAAGGTCAATATGAAATTCGACTTGACGAACTGGAGGAAAACCAGGCAGTTCATCAGGAAACATCTCTGGATAATCCCGAACAATCGGAATATCCTGGATACTCTTGCTTTTCTCCTCGGTGACATGTGCTAGAAAAGCAACATAACTTTTTCGTAAATACCTTTGGGCTTTCATACACGACATAAGCTTCAATCCACCTGAAGGTTTCTCGCCACGAACTTCTAAAACTTCACCAGAAGACAAAGGAATACGAACAATCTTATCGAAACAAACCACCTTAGCATGATGTTTGGTTAACCAATCCATCCCCACGATAATATCGAAACTCCCAAGTTACACCGGTGTGAGGTCAATAGGAAAAAGGTGATTATCAAGGTTCAACTGACAATCACGAATAACAGAATCAAGAACAAGAGGTTTACCAGTAGCAACTTCGAAAGATAAGGGTTTCCTCAGTTTAGTTCTAGGTATCGCAAGAAAAGGTTCAAATGACAATGAAACAAAACTTCTATCGGCACCAGAATAAAAAAGAATAGACGCAGGTCGATTATTAACAGGAAACGTACCATTAACCACCTCGTTGTCAGCCCTCACTTCGTTTGCATTCAAGTTGTACGCTTGTCCACGAGCGGGATTCACGTTTGCGTTGACATTCGCATTCGGGTTGGCATTAGCATTCACGTTCACCAACCTCGGACAATTGTTGCGGAAGTGACCAAAATCTCCACAATTACAACATGAAACCAGTGGGAATCTCACAGCATTCCCCTGAACCAGAGCTTGAACCTAGGCAACCTGATTTTGTCCCAGACGACAAATATTGGCCAAATGCCCAAGTTTACCACACGTTGTGCATTGCTTGCAAGCTTGTTATGCAACATGATGACCGTTGCAGCAAGCACAATGAGGTGCGGTACCAGCATACACCTTCTTCACAGGCGGTTGAGCCGGTGGGTTCTGCGGGTTCTGAGCAGTCTGTGCTGTAACAACAAAATTCTGAGCACCCTTTCGCTTTCTCGACTTCTTCGACGACTCGCCTTTCTTACCCTTACTTTTTTCCTTATCAGAATCGGTCGACTTCTTTTTATCACCCTTGCGAGTGAGTTTCCCTTCCTGACTTGAGACTCAGTCAGGGTAGCAGACAACTCGATCGCGTGACGTATAGTGGTAGGATTAACACCGGTCACAATATCCTGTATGGAATCGGGTAAACCATTGATATATCTCTCGATTGCTTTCTCCAGAGGGGTAACCATAGTGGGACACAACAGACTGATGTAACACCTCGTAATTTCATGTCCAATAATGTATTGACACGTGTCATAAGCTTTGAACGTGTGAAAGAATACTTTAGAGGGACTAAAGTTGACAAACAAGGAAACTATGTGAATATAAGGGTACAAAGTGTCAACAATGGATAAATATAATCTACAATAGCCCTACATGATGTTTATAACCTTAAACGAATAAATTATGGATCATACGAAGCAAATCGTGAAAGAAAGTGAGAAAGTACAAACTACAGGAGTTAAATGTGTCAACATGTTGAAAGTATACCTCTGAGTGACCTTTTAGCAAACCCAAAGCTTTGTAACGATATATTATACTCACTAGAATATGTGGTAAAAATTTCACCAAGTTTCGTTATCGTATGAGAAAGTTATGATCAAATTCGTATACGAGGGGTTAATAGCGTCAACGTTGAAATTTGTGACTTTTCGGGTAAGCACAAAGTTAACCAAGGACTTAACCAAGTTTGTAAAAGTCTTAAGGTCCTTAAAAATCAAGTTAGAGGGCCAAAAGTGCAAGAAAAACACTAAAAACCACGTTAGAAAGGACCAGGGGCTGAATTGCAAAAGATGAAACTTGTTTGGCCTGTTGCGCGGTTTTAGGTGCCCCGCGAGGGACCCTTCGCGGCCCACGTACAACCTGCCAGTGTAGAATCTGCGCACAGCTGCCTGTTGCAGCTCTGAAATCGACTTTAAACATTTGTTTTCTTAAACCATGGGCTCTCCAATGGTAATACATGCATAGAGGGCACTTGTCTTGATCTCATAACATCAGTAGACTACCTTGGCATCATCCTAAGAGATCAAAATCACTATATAAAGAGCTCCCAAGTTGAAACACTTTGTTCATTCACTTGCAAAATTCACAAGACTCACCTCTGGAGCTCTCTGGTCAGCAACAAGGATTCATTAGGCTCCCTAGTCGTAATTAGGACTCTTGTAAGTGTCCTTACCCCTTCCTAATTCAGTTTAGCTTAGTTAATTAGCTAAAAGTCAAACCGTCGTAATTAAAGTTTGACTTCGAGATTAATTAAAGTTTGTTCAGTCAAATCTTGAATTGAAAGTACCTATAAGTAGGTTTTTATGTGGGTAATAAACCCTTAAAAGGGTACTCTCTGATTCCCACTCTAACTAGGTCAATTGTCGGGTCAAAGTTGTTATTAAAAAGTCAACAGAATGCTTATTTTCACATTAATGCATAATTAGCAATGTAGGAGACATGCAACCTGTTTGATCACTAATATAACTTGGTAATTAATGTAAGAACATGTCTAAACATGTTCAACCCGACAATTTTCAGTTTAGACTCGGATCGGAGCCGAAAGTCGCAAAATTTGACTTTCGCTTTGACTTTCAGTTCTGACCCATATAAGCATGTTTTAGAATTGCCTTAGAGCTTTATTTGGACCAGGTTTCATATAATTATAACTCTCTGAGATTATACAACTTGGTTCATTAGTTATCCGATTCATATGCATGTTTCCGTTAAGTGCGTAAATGTTGACTATTATGCCCTTTTGTCTATAAAACATGTTTTTTTGAAAAAGTAAAAGAGCAGAAACCTTAGTTACTGATTTATAAACTTGAACCCAAAATTTGACATCAGTTTGAGGTCTAGATTAAGAGTTATGCTCAATAGCGTAATTAGAAAGCTTTATGTTAATTAAACGGCGTAATTAGCGTATAGCCTAATATCAAACTTTTTACCCACTGATGTAATATAATATTTTGGGATTTTTGAAGATTTTTAATTAATTTTAGGCTGATCATAACATAGGGTTGTAGTTCTAAATCGGTTATTGTCGGTTTTGCCCTTTTGGGCCATAAAATGAGTTTTACATATCTTTTTGACCCCAATGTAACATCTATGCTTGAAATCATTGTGAACAGTTCAATTACTAATAGAAAAATGTTATTTTATCCCAATGTTTGTTTGGTTATGTTTTACATTTTTCATGTTTTGACTTTTGTTCAATTTCAAACTCTATATCGCTTTCTGGAGATTTATACGCAAACTGGTGCGTAAACGTAGTCAGTTTAATGCGAAAAATACTCCGGAACATCAACATATACTTAACATACCTTAAATAACCTTTACATAACTTAGAAATAAGTTTTGAAGGCTTTGGTATGGCAAAAACAAGTTAATTCGCCTACAGGGACTAAATTTGACAAACTGCGAAAGTATGCCAAATTGAACTGTAACAGACATTCTGGAACATGACCATAAGTTAAACATACCATAACTATCCTTTACATAGCTTAGAAATAGGCTTTGAGGGGTTCGGTGTGCTAAAATAAACTTTTGGCTCATTCAGGGACTAAAAGTGTCAAAAAGTGCATAAGTTTGCACTTTCGCGCATAACTTACGTTCTGAATACATCCGGACATCCAAAAATTTATGTAAGAACTAAAATATTTTATTTTAGTGTTTGGCATAAGAAAAATCCATTCGTCGCGCAATTTGGATCGTTTTTCGCGCTTATGCGCATTCCGTCGTAATTAAACGAACCAACATCCGGCATAGTTTTGAGCATGTTTCATGTCCACAATGTTTAGGCATCATCCTAGGGCCTTAACGTTGGCTTAACGGGCCTTAAACGTGTCAGAAATGGCCTTAATGCATAACAGGGACCAAAACTGACAATTTCTGAAACTTATTTCTGACCAGAAAGGCCAGGCGGCCCGCGTGAGTTTAGTGAGTCCCCTTACGCGGCCCGTGTCAGCTTCCCAGATCAGATAAGATCAGTTTAACAGCTGTTTACAGCTGTTAAACACCCCTAACTCTTTTGCACTTGCCCTTTCCTGCTCATGAGGGGCCATTTTGAGTTACCACAAGTTTGCAACAGGTGTAGGGACCAGATCAAAGCACGTTATTCGATAAAAGATCCTAACGGTTCCAAGAATCCTATAAATACCCCTTTGATTCACTTGCAAAACCCACTTGAAATCTGAGTTTTTTCTCTAAGTGGTTGTGTTCATACACTTCCTACCTAAGATTACTTGGAGATCAAAGCTTTCAAGGACCCTTTGTAAGTGTTCTTTCGTTCTTTTCATTGGTTTAGCGTTAAAGTCAAACTTTGTTTGACTTTCTGCGTTGACCAAGTTTATGGTCAACACGAAGTTCGTGTGAACTTCATAACGTGAGCGTGATCACGATGGTTATAGTCCCTAGTGACTATACCTACTGATTACCACGTTATCTAGGCTCAGTGACGAGTCGTAGTTTCGGCCAAAATGCGCATTCTTGCGTATTTTGTAACCAAACTACTCTTGGGTATCAAAACCGTTTGTTTTGATACCAAACCTGTTTTCTAAACTTAGGTAAGCATGTTTCAACATGCTTAGCTCGTCACTTTTAGTTTAGTGCTTATATAGGGTCGTAAGGTAAGCGATCTAAACAATCGCTTATACTTTCGAACCCGACCCGTTTGGTCGATCATTAGGATCCAACCAAACACATTAGGTGACCATATTTGTATAGGGAATAACCTTCCGAGGTTATACCTTATGGTCACATCGTTTGAGTAGTTGTATGATAGGTAGTATATATGCCTTAGGTAAATTACCAAAATGCCCTTTTAACGCCAAAATTCATTTTAAGCATATGTAACATAACTTTTGGTATCTAAACTGATTTGGTAACAATATTAGACATGTTAAGACATATTTTACTTACCATAGGGCTAGTTAGGCGTTCCAAACGCATTTTACACGAATGACGCGTTAAAGTAGCATAAGCTACCTAAACGGGTCGTAATGGGTCGTAAGCACTTAGGTTAGGTTTCATTTTAGTATGTGGGCTTTGTTACACCATATTACACGAGTCTCCATACTCATTTGGTTTACGAACGCTCATTCTATCCAATCCTCCGATTTAGGTCCGGTATATTAACATAGTTACCTATATTAGGTGCCGTTTGATATCCGTGATCTCTAGCATTGTTTGGTTGTTATTCAAGGACTACTAAGCAATCTCAAGTGAGTAGATAGACCCCTCTTTTACCGTTTTTAAACTGTTTTGGGGTGAAACACATGTGCCTACTTGTTACTTTCGTGCCTTTCATGCTTTCATATCTTATGCTCGTTATGTTCAATAGTACACTTATAGTACATGATTTCATTGTGTTTATGCTATGTATGCCCATTGTGTGCATATTTAGTACATTGTTTTACACTACATGTTATGCTATGTATGTCCATTGTGTGCATACTTAGTACATTGTTTTACATTACATTTTATGCTATGTATGCCCATTGTGTGCATACTTAGTACATTTGTTATTCATCACATGCTTACATTTTGGTATGACATTTGGTTTGTTCAAATGGGACAATATACATTCATTAACATTAGCTACGCCGCTCGTTAGTAGGTAATGGTACCATAGGACTTGACAACTCCCATTCCTAAACCCTAGGTTTGTTTGGGTGGAAGGAATGACCGAATTCGATAAACATAACACAGATAAACCTTTAATTTGTTTAAAGGTCTATCACCACAGTCACAAGGCTTGGATGTATGCATTTTCACAATACCGCATAGATGTTTGTATCAGTATAGCATGCATTTGTTCCACAAAACATAACTTTGACTTAAACAATGTTTAATTCAATACCCTGTTTTTGTGCATTTTACCTATGGTTTAGTTGATATAGTTCACATGCCATACATGATATTTTTGGATACACATTTGGTGATTTACATTAAACACGGACATTTTGATATGGTTTACACAATAACACTTGACAATTGATTTATACATGAACGATTTACATTGGTGGTTGGTTTGGGTAAATGTTTTGAGTAACGAGGCGTGTGTAATATGATACAAACATGGTGGATACGCCGCTGGTACTTCCTATATATAAGTGTTTGTATAATATTACATATCGTAGCGTTATTTAAATCATTTCAGTATAGACATATTACATTTTACACGAATAACATATTCTTCACAATACATTGTTTTACAAAACAGTTTATTTTATAGAACTCATTTTATTTGGTTATTTCATTAACCATACTCCTCTCTTTTATATAATCTGATTTCTTATCGAGTTTTCATATGATTTATAAAAGAAAACATTTAACAAGATTCATGACTAATATTTATTTAACCTTTCTTCTAAAACCCAAGTCATGAATCCTATTTTCACAAAACCTATGTATCTCACAGGCATTTTTATGCTGATGTACCTATTTTCACATGTGTTTTCAGGAGCTGTTGCTTAGGATGATGATTGTGACACTAGGGCGGACCTGTGCCTTAGAGACATAAAATGAAGATAGACTTAGTTTAATTATGTTCTAAACTCTTTAATTCCTGTTTTGAGACAACGTAACACTCTTGTTGATAAATAAAATATAACTTTGTATGCCATGGTTGTGAAAAAATTAATTATGTTACAACACTCCCCGACGTTTCCGCTGCGGTTTGATGTTCTACGCGGTCGGGGTGTGACAGAAGAGTTGGTATCAGAGCCAATGGTTATAGGGAATTAGGTTATTAGTAATTCTTTGACCTAGACTATAACCTTTCTAGGACCCCAACACAAGTTATCTTGTGTTTAGATTTTAAAACATGCACTTCACCTATCCTTAGGTGATAACCACAACGGGAACATCAAGTTCGAATCCGCTTTGAAAATTAATCATTTATTTTTGGATGATTGATTACTAGGTGTTGAACCCTCTGTTGTAAGGTTTTGAACCCTTCCAGTTTGATTTTTGGCCTTGTGCCTTTAAAATTTTCAAAATCTCGTCAAATTTTTGGGTTCTAAATAGTGTGAACACGTGCAAACTGGAAGAGTGAATGCCTGTACCCTGGGTTTTCTGTCTAAGGCTAGAGTGTTCGTTCAAATCCACATAATCAGACCAGTCACTCTTACCTGGGAACTCTTGGGGTGAGTGTTAACTTATAGGCGAGCATGTCTTCGCGATACATTATTTTTGACCCATTTACTTTGATTAGTCACTGCGTGTCGCTTGTTTGCTTTGCGATGCGGACAAATGACCACCATCTTTGCTTTTGTTGATTTTGTTTCATCTCACTCTCTTCATCCAATCATCTCACTCGTTTCCTTTCATGTTTCCTCTTTTAGAATGCCTCCTCGACGCGAAAACCAGATAGCGACTGCCGAACTGGCAGAAATCATTGCGCAGCAAATGGCTGCTTAATTCCCAAACCTCTTTGCCCAATGAAACCAAGCCAACAACAACGACAATGCTCCATGCAATTTCAAGAATTTTAACTCGGCTAAACCACTCAAGTTTAGTGGTTCTGAGGAAGCGACTGGGCTTCTTCAATGGTTCGAGAGCATTGAGAATACTTTCCGTCACGTGCAGTGTCCTGACAATCGCAAGGTCGAGTTTTCTTCGAGTGTGTTTCAAAAGAGGGCTCTTACGTGGTGGAACGGGGTTATGAGAGATCGTGGTGCAGAAGTTGCTCTAGCACAGACATGGGCTGAACTTAGGGCCCTTATGATGGGAGTTATGTCCTCGTCATGAACAGCGAGCTTTGGATAGAGAGTTTGATGACTTGAAACAAGACAGTGGCGAGCACAGGGCGTATACTGATAGGTTTGAGGAGTTGAGTCTGCTTTGCCCAAAAATGGTTACCCCACTCGACAAGGCTATCGAAAGGTACATCGATGGTCTACCTGACTCAGTACAAGACATCATTACTGGTAGTAACCCTACCACACTTCGTCAGGCGATCGAGTTAGCCGCGACATTGACTGAGTCGCAGGTTCGAAAGGGAAAGCTGCACAAAAAGGGTGACGAGGGTAAGAAGCAGGCATCTGACAAAGAAGATAGCAAGAAAGGTCAAAACAAGAAGGGAAAGGATTCTGGTTCCTCAAGGGGGTCTAGGAAGCGAAAGGCTTCCCAAAACTATGCCGTTACTGCACAGGCCCAAGCTGCACCAAATCAGCCTGCGCAACCACTAGCCAAGAAGCCATATCTTGGCAATGCACCTTTGTGCAACAGGTGTAATGGCCATCACCTACCACATCTCTAATGTCGTCATTGCACTAACTGCGGAAGAAATGGTCATCTTGCCGCTACATGCCGCATTCCTGTCAACCGGAATCAGGCAGTTCAGAACCAAGCCCAACAAGTTGCTCAGCCTCTTGCTCAGCAACAAGGTCAAGCTGCACGACCTCATTTTCCTCCTGGTTCGTGCTACAATTGTGGGGATCTGACCCACTACAGAAACCGGTGCCCAATGCTAGCAAACCAGAATCAGAATCCAAATCAGAATCAGGCTCGAGGTCGAGTTTTCAACATGAATGCACAGGAGGCACAAGCGGACAATGAAGTGGTGAACGGTACGTTCTTTATTAATAATCAGCCTGCATCTGTTCTTTTTGATTCGGGTGCCGATAAGAGTTTTGTGTCATTATCTTTTGAGCCATTGCTTTGCATGTCTAGAACGAAACTAGGTAAACCCTTGACAGTAGAAGTTGCTAGTGGTGAACCCATTGTTCTTGATTCTGTTCTTCGCAACTGCCAGTTGAACCTTAACGACCATCTTTTTCTTATTGACCTCACGCTTATGCAACTTGGAAGCTTCGACGTTATTGTGTTTATGGACTGGTTAGCCAAGCATCGCGCATAGGTAGTTTGTTTCGAGAAGATTGTTCATGTGCCGCTTTCAACAGGAGAGATCCTACAGGTGCATGGTGAGAAACCTACCGGTGGTCTCAAACTCATGTCTTGTTTTAAAGCTCGGAAGTATCTGCGAAAGAACTATGTGGCCTTTTTGGCACATGTTGTAGCAGATAAGGGCAAAGGTAAATCTATTCAAGATATTCCTGTTGTTCGGGATTATTTTGAAGTATTCCCTGAAGAGTTACCTGGTCTACCTCCAGCACGCCAAGTCGAGTTCCGTATTGATCTCGTACCTGGTGCAAACCCCATTGCCAGAGCTCCATATCGTCTTGCACCGTCTGAGATGCAAGAGTTGTCTAAGCAGCTTCAGGAACTCTCTGACAAAGGTTTTATCCGTCCTAGCTTTTCACCTTGGGGTGGTCCCGTTCTTTTTGTCAAGAAGAAGGATGGATCTTTTAGGATGTGTATCGATTATCGTGAGCTTAACAAGCTTACCATCAAGAATCGATATCCCCTACCTCGCATCGATGATCTCTTTAATCAGTTACAAGGTGCTTCTTATTTTTCAAAGATTGATCTGCGATCTGGATATCATCAGCTTCGTGTGCATGAAGAAGACATTCCCAAGATAGCGTTCCGCACTCGTTATGGGCATTATGAGTTCACAGTCATGCCATTCGGTTTGACTAATGCTCCTGCTGTTTTCATGGACTTAATGAATAGGGTCTGCAAGCCTTATTTGGATCAGTTCATCATTGTTTTTATTGTTGACATCTTGATATACTCTAAGACGCGAGCTGATCACGAGCAACATCTTCGTCTTACTCTGGAACTCCTAAAGAAAGAGCAACTTTTCGCCAAATTCTCCAAGTGTGAATTCTGGCTTAAAGAGGTTCAATTCTTAGGACATATTGTCAACGAACAAGGTATTCATGTAGATCCCTCCAAGATCAGTGCGATTAAGGATAGGGATACGCCTACTACTCCTACTGAAGTTCGTTCTTTTCTTGGTCTGGCGGGTTATTACCGCCGCTTCATTGAGAACTTCTCAAAGATTGCAGTTCCTCTAACTGCTCTAACTCAGAAGAACAAGCCCTTTGATTGGGGATTCAAACAAGAGGAAGCTTTTCAAAACTTAAAACAGAAGCTTTGTGACGCGCCTGTTCTGACTTTGCCTGAGGGCAATGATGATTTCTTCGTTTATTGCGATGCATCTAAATTGGGACTTGGCTGTGTTCTGATGCAAAGGAACAAAGTCATAGCATATGCATCGAGGCAGTTGAAGATACATGAGAAAAACTACATCACTCATGATCTTGAGTTGGGTGCAGTTGTCTTCACTCTTAAGATCTGGAGACACTATTTGTACGGTACAAAATGTGTGGTTTTCACGGACCACAAAAGTCTTCAGCATATCTTCAATCAGAAAGAACTCAACATGAGGCAACGACGTTGGGTCGAGCTTTTAAACGACTATGACTGCGAAATTCGCTACCATCCTGGTAAGGCGAATGTCGTAGCCGATGCATTGAGTCGTAAGGAACGTACTAAGCTCCATTGTGTTCGTGTTTAATCTGATATTCAAGCTCGATCCGATATCCAAGCACGCATTTCTCAGGCTCAACAATCTTGTGTTTCACAAGGTTTGATGGATAAGGAATTTCCCTATCACATAACACCTGATCTAGAACTGAAGGACAATGGATCGTACTACTTCATGGACCGTTTGTGGGTCCCAAGCCAAGATAACCTCCACACCTTGCTTATGGATGAAGCCCATAAGTCTCGCTATTCTGTTCATCCTGGCTCAGATAAGATGTATAAGGATCTTCGTACTCATTATTGGTGGCCTGGTATGAAGAAAGACATTGCCTTATATGTATCAAAATGCCTTACTTGTCTTAAGGTTAAGGCTGAACATCAACGTCCTTCTGGTTTATTGGTGCAACCAGAGATCCCAGTTTGGAAATGGGAAAACATTACTATGGATCTCATTACCAAACTTCCGCGCACAAAGAAAGGTCATGATGCCATCTGGGTAGTTGTTGATCGTCTTACTAAGTCAGCGCATTTCTTGCCAATCCGTGAGGATTTTTCTGCTAACAAACTTGCTAAAATCTATGTGGATGAAATTGTAGCTCGACATGGTGTTCCTTTGAACATAATTTCTGACTGAGATGCTCGTTTCACTTCTCATTTTTGGAGAACCATGCAATCTGCTATGGGGACCCAACTTAATTTGAGCACAGCTTATCATCCGCAAACGGATGGTCAATCTGAAAGAACAATCCAGACTCTGGAGGATATGCTTAGAGCTTGTGTGATCGATTTTGGTGGTAGTTGGGATTCACATCTTCCGTTGATTGAATTCTCCTACAACAACAGTTATCACTCCAGCATCAACATGGCTCCTTTCGAGGCTCTCTATGGTCGAAAATGTCGTTCACCAGTCTGCTGGAATGAGATTGGTGAGGCTCAGCTTACTAGACCTGCCCTCATTTTAGAGACAACTGATAAGATTAAGAAAGTTCGTGATAACCTTCAGACAGCTAGAAGCCGTCAAAAGAGTTACGCGGACCCTAAACGCAAGCCCTTGGATTTTCAAGTCGGTGATCGTGTATTACTTAAGGTCTCACCTTGGAAAGGTGTGATCAGATTTGGAAAGAAAGGAAAACTTGCACCTAGATACGTTGGACCATTCAAGATCATCGAAAGAATCGGTAAGGTAGCCTACAGACTTGAGTTACCTCCTGAACTTGGAAATGTTCATCCAACCTTTCACGTGTCCAATCTCAAGAGGTGTTTAGCTGATGAGAACCTCCACATACCACTTGACGAAATTCGTGTTGATAAAACACTAATTTGTTGAGAAGCCAGTGAAAATCATGGAACGTGAAGTCAAGTGGCTTAAATGCAAGCACATTCCTTTGGTCAAAGTTCGCTGGGAATCTAAACATGGACCTGAGTTTACTTGGGAACGCGAAGATCAAATGAAGGCGAAGTATCCACATCTATTCCCACGAGTTTCCTCTAAATAAATTTCGGGACGAAATTTCCACAAGTAGGGGAGACTGTAACATCTGTGCTTGTAATCATTGTGAACAGTTCAATTATTAATAGAACAATGTTATTTGATCCCAATGTTTGTTTGGTTATGTTTTACATTTTTCATGTTTTGACTTTTGTTCAATTTCAAACTCTATATCGTTTTCTGGAGATTTATACCCAAACTGGTGCGTAAACGTAGTCAGTTTAATGCGAAAATACTCCGTAACATCAACATAAACTTAACATACCTTAAATAACCTTTACATAACTTAGAAATAAGTTTTGAAGGCTTTGGTATGGCAAAAACAAGTTAATTCGCCTACAGGGACTAAATTTGACAAACTGTGAAAGTATGCCAAATTGAACTGTAACAGACATTCCGAAACATGACCATAAGTTAAACATACCATAAATATCCTTTACATAGCTTAGAAATAGGCTTTGAGGGGTTCGGTGTGCTAAAATAAACTT
Source organism: Helianthus tuberosus (assembly GCA_030545235.1). Classification (NCBI taxonomy): domain Eukaryota; kingdom Viridiplantae; phylum Streptophyta; class Magnoliopsida; order Asterales; family Asteraceae; genus Helianthus; species Helianthus tuberosus. The sequence continues at coordinate 97,716,359 of CM060448.1, forward strand.
TTGGCTCATTCAGGGACTAAAAGTGTCAAAAAGTGCATAAGTTTGCACTTTCGCGCATAACTTACGTTCTGAATACATCCGGACATTCAAAAATTTATGTAAGCACTAAAATATTTTATTTTAGTGTTTGGCATTAGAAAAATCCATTCGTCGCGCAATTTGGATCGTTTTTCGCGCTTATGCGCATTCCGTCGTAATTAAGCGAACATCGCGATCGTACGACCAAACGAACCAACATCCGGCATATTTTTGAGCATGTTTCATGTCCACAATGTTTAGGCATCATCTTAGGGCCTTAACGTTGGCTTAACGGGCCTTAAACGTGTCAAAAATGGCCTTAATGCATAACAGGGACCAAAACTGACAATTTCTGAAACTTGTTTCTGACCAGAAAGGCCAGGCGGCCCGCGTTAATTTAGTGAGTCCCCTTACGCGGCCTGTGTCAGCTTCCCAGATCAGATAAGATCAGTTTAATAGCTGTTAAACACCCCTAACTCTTTTGCACTTGCCCTTTCCTGCTCATGAGGGGCCATTTTGAGTTACCACAAGTTTGCAACAAGTGTAGGGACCAGATCAAAGCACGTTATTCGATAAGCGATCCTAACGCTTCCAAGAATCCTATAAATACCCCTTTGATTCACTTGCAAAACCCACTTGAAATTTGAGTTTTTCTCTAAGTGGTTGTGTTCATACACTTCCTACCTGAGATTACTTGGAGATCAAAGCTTTCAGGGACCCTTTGTAAGTGTTCTTTCGTTCTTTTCATTCATTTTAGCGTTAAAGTCAAACTTTGTTTGACTTTCTGCGTTGACCAAGTTTATGGTCAACACGAAGTTCGTGTGAACTTCATAACGTGAGCGTGATCACGATGGTTATAGTCCCTAGTGACTATACCTACTGATTACCACGTTATCTAGGCTCAGTGACGAGTCGTAGTTTCGGCCAAAATGCGCATTCTTGCGTATTTTGTAACCAAACTACTCTTGGGTATCAAAACCGTTTGTTTTGATACCAAAATTGTTTTCTAAACTTAGTTAAGCATGTTTCAACATGCTTAGCTCGTCACTTTTAGTTTAGTGCTTATATAGGGTCGTAAGGTAATCGATCTAAACAATCGCTTATACTTTCGAACCCGACCCGTTTGGTCGATCATTAGGATCCGACCAAACACATTAGGTGACCATAGTTGTATAGGGAATAACCTTCCAAAGTTATACCTTATGGTCACATCGTTTGAGTAGTTGTATGATAGGTAGTATATATGCCTTAGGTAAATTACCAAAATGCCCTTTTAACGCCAAAATTCATTTTAAGCATATGTAACATAACTTTTGGTATCTAAACTGATTTGGTAACAATATTAGATATGTTAAGGCATATTTTACTTATCATAGGGCTAGTTAGGCGTTCCAAACGCATTTTACACGAACGACGCGTTAAAGTAGCATAAGCTACCTAAACGGGTCGTAATGGGTCGTAAGCACTTAGGTTTGGTTTCATTTTAGTATGTGGGCTTTGTTACACCATATTACACGAGTCTCCATACTCGTTTGGTTTACGAACCCTCATTCTATCCTATCCTCCGATTTAGGTCCGGTATATTAACATAGTTACCTATATTAGGTGCCGTTTGATATCCGTGATCTCTAGCATTGTTTGGTTGTTACTCAAGGACTACTAAGCAACCTCAAGTGAGTACATAGACCTCTTTTACCATTTTTAAACTGTTTTGGGGTGAAACACATGTGCCTACTTGTTACTTTCGTGCCTTTCATGCTTTCATATCTTATGCTCGTTATGTTCAATAGTACACTTATAGTACATGATTTCATTGTGTTTATGCTATGTATGCCCATTGTGTGCATATTTAGTACATCATTTTACACTACATGTTATGCTATGTATATCCATTGTGTGCATACTTAGTACATTATTTTACATTACATTTTATGCTATGTATGCCCATTGTGTGCATACTTAGTACATTTGTTATTCATCACATGCTTACATTTTGGTATGACATTTGGTTTGTTCAAATGGGACAATATACATGCATTAACCTTAGCTACGCCGCTCGTTAGTAGGTAATGGTACCATAGGACTTGACAACTCCCATTCCTGAACCCTAGGTTTGTTTGGGTGGAAGGAATGACCGAATTCGATAAACATAACACAGATAAACCTTTAATTTGTTTAAAGGTCTATCACCACAGTCACAAGGCTTGGATGTATGCATTTTCACAATACCGCATAGTTGTTTGTATCAGTATAGCATGCATTTGTTCCACAAAACATAACTTTGACTTAATCTATGTTTAATTCAATACCCTGTTTTTGTGCATTTTACCTATGGTTTAGTTGATATAGTTCACATGCCATACATGATATTTTTGGATACACATTATATGTATTACATTAAACATAAACATTTTGACATTGATATACACATTTGGTGATTTACATTAAACACGGACATTTTGATATGGTTTACACAATAACACTTGACAATTGATTTATACATGAACGATTTACATTGGTGGTTGGTTTGGGTAAATGTTTTGAGTAACGAGGCGTGTGTAATATGATACAAACATGGTGGATACGCCGCTGGTACTTCCTATATATAAGTGTTTGTATAATATTACATATCGTAGCGTTATTTAAATCATTTCAGTATAGACATATTACATTTTACACGAATAACATATTCTTCACAATACATTGTTTTACAAAACAGTTTATTTTATTCAACTCATTTTATTTGGTTATTTCATTAACCATACTCCTCTCTTTTATATAATCTGATTTCTTATCAAGTTTTCATATGATTTATAAAAGAAAACACTTAACAAGACTCATGACTAATTTTTATTAAACCTTTCTTCTAAAACCCAAGTCATGAATCCTATTTTCACAAAACCTGTGACATCTGGGTCACTGCGACCATCAAACAAATACCAAGCCAATGAAATATTGTATTTCATACTTGGGATCTGTATAAATATGTGTATCTTTTGCACATATCAACTCTTGTTTGATTTCAAGCTCTATATCGCTTTCTGGAGAGTTATACGCAAACTGGTGCGTAAACGTAATCAGTTTAATGCGACAAATACTCCGGAACATCAAAATATACTTAACATACCTTAAATAACCTTTACATAACTTAGAAATAAGTTTTAAAGGCTTTGGTATGGCAAAAACAAGTTAATTCGCCTACAGGGTCTAAAGTTGACAAACTGCGAAAGTATGCCAATTTGAACTATAACAGAGATTCTGGAACATGTCCATAAGTTAAACATACCATAAATATCCTTTACATAGCTTAGAAATAGGCTTTGATGGGTTCGGTGTGCTAAAATAAACTTTTGGGCCATTCGGGGACTAAAAGTGTCAAAAAGTGCATAAGTTTACACTTTCGCGCATAACTTACGTTCTGAATACATCCGGACATCCAAAAATTTATGTAAGCACTAAATAATTTTATTTTAGTGTTTGGCATGAGAAAAATCCATTCGTCACGCCATTTGGATCGTTTTTCGCGCTTATGCGCATTCCGTCGTAATTAACCGAACAACGCAATCGTACGGCCAAACGAACCGACATCCGAGATATTTTTTAGCACATTTTAAGTTCCCTATACTTTAACTTCATTTTAGAGCTTTGAAATGGGGTTAAAGGGGCTTAAACGTGTCAAAAGTGCATCGAATAGCAAGTTTGGAGCTTCCGGGGCCTGTTCTGCCATTTTTCAAACTTTCTGGTATGCAAGCTCCTTGCGCACCTCAACACTCTGAGTGTTACGGTGCACAAGCATGGGTCAGATGTAGAAAATCGTTTTTGACTGCTGATTAACAGATTTAAACACTCCCCAAAGGCCAAATGCCACATGTCAATCTCTTGTGGTGGGCAAAATGATGCACCATAACATTTCAACACTTGTACGGATGGGATTCGATCACGTTATTCGAGAAACGATCTTAACGGCTCTCAGAAAACTATAAATACCCATCCATCCCCATTGCAAAACCCACTTGAAATATGAGAATTCTCTAAGTTGGGGTGTTTCATCACCTCATACCTGAGAATACTTGGATTATCAATCTTGCGGGGACCCTTTGTAAGTGTTCCTTCGTTCTTTTATCGCTTTTCTAGTCCGAAAGTCGAACTTTGTTTAACTTTCTGCATTGACCAGTTTATGGTCAATGCGAAGTTCGTTTGAACTTCATAACGTGAGTGTGATCACGATGGTTATAGTCCCTAGTGACTATACCTACTGATTACCACGTTATCTAGGCTCAGTGACGAGTCGTAGTTTCGGCCAAAATGCGTGTTATTGCGTATTTTGTAACCAAACTACTTTTAGGAATCAAAACCGTTTGTTTTGATACCAAACCTGTTTTCTAAACTTAGTTAAGCATGTTCTAACACGCTTAGCTCGTCACTTTTAGTTTAGTGCTTATATAGGGTCGTAAGGTAAGCGATCTAAACAATCGCTTATACTTTCGAACCCGACCCGTTTGGTCGATCATTAGGATCCGACCAAGCACATTAGGTGACCATAGTATATAGGGAATAACCTTCCGAGGTTATACCTTATGGTCGCTTCGTTTAAGTAGTTGTATGATAGGTAGTTTATATGCCTTGGGTAAATTACCAAAATGCCCTTTTGACGCCAAAATTCATTTTAAGCATATGTAACATAACTTTTGGTATCTAAACTGATTTGGTAACAATATTAGACATGTTAAGGCATATTTTACTTATCATAGGACTAGTTAGGCATTCCAAACGCGTTTTACGCAAACGACGCGTTAAAGTAGCATAAGCTACCTAAACGGGTCGTAAAGGGTCGTAAGGACTTAGGCTAGGTTTCATTTAGTATGTAGACTTTGTTAAACCATACTACCTGAGTTCCCATACTCATTTGGTTTACGAGCCCTCATTCTATCCGATCCTCCGATATAGGTCCGGTTTATTAACATAGTTACCTATATTAGGTGCCGTTTGATTCCGTGATCTCTAGCATTGGTTGGTGGTTATCTTAGGACTTCTGACCAATCTCAAGTGAGTACATAGACCCCTCTTTTACTGTTTTCCAAACTGTTTTGGGGTGAAACACATGTGCCTACTTGTTACTTTCATGCTTTCCTGTTTTCACATCATATACTTGCTATGTTTATTAGTACATTTATAGTACATGATTTCAATACATTTTATGCTATGTATGCCCATTGTGTGCATACTTAGTACATCACTTTACAATACATTTCATGCTATGTACGCCCAATGTGTGCATACTTAGTACATTGTTTTACATTACACTTATGCTATGTATGTCCATTACGTGCATACTTAGTACATTGTTTTACATTACACTTATGCTATGTATGTCCATTACGTGCATACTTAGTACATTGTTTTACATTGCATTTCTGTTGCATATGCTCATCCAGCATATGAACACATTATACTACATTTTGAACCGTTGTAACCATTTGACTATGTGAACCGTCGTAACCCTTTGATTATATGAACCGTTTGTAACTATTGAACCGTGTGAACCAGGTGTATCTGTTGACATGATTTACATTTGACAATAGACATTTGACTATACATAAACATTTCTATAATCGTTAAACATTTCATCTTGATGGTTTGGTTTGAGTAAGTGATTTAAGTAACGAGGCGTATGTAATATGATACAAGCACGGTGGATACGCCGCTGGTACTTCCTATATATAAGTGTTTGTATGGTATCACATATTGTAGCGTTATTTGATTCATTTCAATTTGAGACATATAACATTTTATACAAATAACATACTTTTCACAAGACATTGATTTACTAACAACTGATCCTATACAAACTCATTTTACATGGTTATTCATTTAACCATACATTATTCTCTTATTTATACATATCATCTGATCTTATCGTTTTTCAAATGATTTACAAGACAAAGCGAATTACAAGGTTCATGACTAAACATTTTCTCAAACATAAGTCATGAATCCTATTTTCACAAAACCTATGTATCTCACAGGCATTTTTATGCTGACGTACCTATTTTCACATGTGTTTTCAGGAGATGATGCATAGGACTTATCAAGACATACTTAGGCGGACCTGTGCCTTAGTGACTTAAAACGAGACAAGAACTAGTTAATTTATGATATGTACTCTTTGGTTCTTGTTTAAAACAATGTAAACTTTCATGTTTGATTAATAAAAAGAAACTTCAATTGCCATGGATTTGAAACAATTAATTCTGTTACAACACTCCCCGACGTTTCCGCCACGTTTGGTTGTTCCTCGTGGTCGGGGTGTGACAGAAAAGTTGGTATCAGAGCCAATGGTTATAGGGAATTAGGTTATTAGTAATGCTTTAACCTAGACTATAACCTTCCGAGGACCCTAACGCGAGTTTACTTGCGTTTAGTCATAAAACAATACCGTCACCTATCCTTAGGCGACGACCACAACAAGAACATAAATTTCAAAACCGCTTTGAAAACTAATCATCTGTTCTAGGATGATTGATTACTAGGTTTTGAACCCTCTGTTATGAGGTTTTGAACCCCTTTGAATTTTCAAAACTCTCGTCAAAGTTTTGGGTCCTAAATAGTGTGAACACGTGCAAACTGGAAGAGTGAATGCATGTACCCTGGGTTTTCTGTCTAAGGCTAGAGTGTTCGTACAAATCCACATAATCGGACCAGTCACTCTTACCTGGGAACTCTTGGGGTGAGTGTCCACTTATAGGCGAGCATGTCTTCGCGATACACTATGAGGATCTATTTGCTTTGATTCAGCCTTTGTGTTGTTTGTTTGCTTCGTGGTTCAAACAAATGACCATCAACCATGATTATGGTCGGTAATTGTAACATCCTATTCTTACCCAATGCCATTTCATTTGTTTCTTTCTTGTTTCTCTTTTAGAATGCCTCCTCGACGCAAAAACCAGATAGCGACTGCCGAACTGGCAGAAATCATTGCGCAGCAAATGGCTGCTCAATTCCCAAACCTCTTTGCTCAATGGAACCAAGCCAACAACAACAACAATGGTCCATGCAATTTCAAGAGTTTTAACTCGGCTAAACCACTCAAGTTTAGTGGTTCTGAGGGAGCGACTGGGCTTCTTCAATGGTTCGAGAGCATTGAGAATACTTTCCGCCACGTGCAGTGTCCTGACAATCGCAAGGTAGAGTTTTCTTCGAGTGTGTTCCAGAAGAGGGCCCTTACGTGGTGGAACGGGGTTATGAGAGATCGTGGTGCAGAAGTTGCTCTAACACAGACATGGGCTGAACTTAGGGCCCTTATGATGAAGGAATTCTGTCCTCGTCACGAGATCAGGGCCTTGGAAAGGGAATTTGATGATCTTACGCAAGATAGCGGTGAGCATCGAGCCTACACGGACCGTTATGAGGAGTTAAGTCTGTTATGCCCAAACATGGTCACGCCTTTGGATAAGGAAATCGAAAAGTACATTGATGGCCTCCCTGACTCAATACAAGACATTGTGACTGGTAGCAACCCTACTACAGTTAGACAGGCCATTGAGCTATCTGCAACCTTGACTGAATCAAAGATCAGGAAAGGTAAAATTTTCCGAAGAGGTGACAAGAAACCAGTCGAGGAATCGAACCCAATCAAGGAATCAAAGCCCATGGATGAACAGACTGGATCCCCTAAGAAGTCAAAGAAGCGAAAGGCTTCTCAGAACTTCGCCATGGTTACTCACAATGATCAAGCCGTCCCCAACCAACTAGCTCAACCTCCTGCTAGGAAGCCATACAATGGAACTGCACCCTTGTGCAACCAATGTAGCCTCCATCATTGTGACACCTGGGTCACTACGACCATCAAACAAATACCAAGCCAATGAAATATTGTATTTCATACTTGGGATCTGTATAAATATGTGTATCTTTTGCACATATCAACTCTTGTTCGATTTCAAGCTCTAAATCGCTTTCTAGAAGGTTATACGCGCGCTGATGCGTAAATATAACCAGTTTAATGCAACGAACACTCTAGAATAGTGAAATAGGCTTAACATACCTTAAATAACCTTTACATAACTTAGAAATAAGTTTTGAATGCTTTAGTATGGCAAAATCAAGTTAAATCGCCTACAGGGACTAAAGTTGACAAACTACGAAAGTATGCCAATTTGAATAGTAACAGACATTCCGGAACATGGCCATAAGTTAAACATGCCATAAATATCCTTTACATAGCTTAGAAATAGGCTTTGAGGGGTTCGGTGTGCTAAAATAAACTTTTGGGCCATTCAGGGACTAAAAGCGTCAAAAAGTGCACAAGTTTGCATTTTCGCGCATAACTTATGTTCTGAATACATCCGGACATCCAAATATTTATGTAAGCACTAAAATATTTTATTTTAGTGTTTGGAATAAGAAAAATCCATTCGTCACGCATTTTGGATCGTTTTTCGCGCTTGTGCGCATTCCGTCATAATTAAGCGAACATCGCGTTCGTACGACCAAACGAACCAACATCCAGAATATTTTTTAGCATGTTTCATGTCCAAAATGTTTAGGCATCATTTTAGGGCCTTGAGGTTGGCTTAACGGGCCTTAAACGGGTCGAAATGAGCCTTAAACACCAACAGGGACTGAAACTGTCATTTTTTAAACTTATTTCTGATCAGACAAGGCCAGGCGGCCCGCGTGAGTTTTGTGTGTATCCTGACACGGCCCGCGTCAGCCTCCCAGACCAGATTCGATGTTTAAACAGCCTGTTATCAGCTGTTATGCACTCCTAATCCTCTTGCACATGGTAATTCTGATACTAGGGGCTGGTTTTGGATGTGCACATGGTATTACAATACCATGTGTGCAAGTGTATGGCCAAGATCGAAGCACGTTTCCCGATAAACGATCCTAACGGTGCTAGTATTCCTATAAATACCCAACCCACTTCATTGCAAAACCCACTAGAATCTGATTTGAGAAGCTCTAAGTTGAAACCTTTGTTTCATACCTGAGCTACTTGAATCACGATTAGCATTCGGGGACCCTTCGTAAGTATTCCTTCGTTCTTTTATTGCTTTTCGAGTCCGAAAGTCAAACTTTTTTTGACTTTCTGGGTTGACCAGTTTACGGTCAATGCGAAGTTCGTTTGAACTTCGCAACGTGATTGTAATCACGATGGTTATAGTCCCTTGTGACTATGCCTACTGATTACCACGTTGTCTAGGGTCGTAAGGGTAAGCGATCTAATAAATCGCTTATACCTTCAAACCCGACCCATTTGGTCGATCATTAGGATCCGACCAAATACGTTAGGTGACCATAGCAGGTAGGGAATAACCTTCCGAGGTTATACCTTATGGTCACGACGTTTAAGTAGTTGTATGATAGGTAGTTTATATGCCTTAGGTAAATTACCAAAATACCCCTTTGATGCCAAAATTCATTATAAACATATGTGACATAACTTTTGACATCGAAACTGATTTGGCGACAATATTAGGCATGTTAAGGCATATTCTACTTGTCATAGGACTAGTTAGGCGGTCCGAACGCGTTTCACGCGAACGACGCATTAAAGTAGCATAAGCTACCTAAACGGGTCGTAATGGGTCGTAAGCACTTATGTTAGGTTTCATTTAATATATAGGCTTTGTTAAACCATATTACACGAGTCTCCATACTCGTTTGGTTTACGAACCCTCATTCTATCCGATCCTCCGATTTAGGTCCGGTTTATTAACATAGTTACCTATATTAGGTGCCGTTTGATTTCGAGATCTCAAGCTTTGCTTGGTGGTTATCTTAGGACTTCTGAGCAATTTCAAGTGAGTACATAGACCCCTCTTTTACTGTTTTCCAAACTGTTTTGGGGTGAAACACATGTGCCTACTTGTTACTTTCATGCTTTCCTGTTTTCACATCATATACCTGCTATGTTTGTTAGTACATTATAGTACATGATTTCATTACATTTCATGCTATGTATGCCCATTGTGTGCGTGCTTAGTACATCATTTTACATTACATTTCATGCTATGTATGTCCATTGTGTGCATACTTAGTACATTGTTTTACATTACACTTATGCTATGTATGTCCAATACGTGCATACTTAGTACATTGTTTTACATTACACTTATGCTATGTATGTCCATTGTGTGCATACTTAGTACATTGTTTTACATTACACTTATGCTATGTATGTCCATTACGTGCATACTTAGTACATTGTTTTACATTGCATTTCTGTTGCATATGCTCATCCAGCATATGAACACATTGTACTGCATTTTGAACCGTTGTAACCATTTGACTATGTGAACCGTCGTAACCCTTTGATTATATGAACCGTTTGTAACTATTGAACCGTGTGAACCAGTTGTATCTGTTGACATGATTTACATTTGACAATAGACATTTGACTATACATAAACATTTCTACAATTGTTAAACATTTCATCTTGATGGTTTGGTTTGAGTAAGTGATTTAAGTGACGAGGCGTATGTAATATGATACAAGCATGGTGGATACGACGCTGGTACTTCCTATATATAAGTGTTTGTATGGTACTACATATCGTAGCGTTATTTGAATCATTTCAATTTGAGACATATAACATTTTATACAAGTAACATACTTGTCACAAGACATTGATTTACAAACAACTGATCTTATACAAACTCATTTTACATGGTTATTCATTTAACCATACATTATTCTCTTATTTATACATATCATCTGATCTTATCGTTTTTTTTCAAATGATTTACAAGACAAAGCAAATTACAAGGTTCATGACTAAACATTTTCTCAAACATAAGTCATGAATTCTGTTTTCACAAAACCTATGTATCTCACAGGCATTTTTATGCTGACGTACCTATTTTCACATGTGTTTTCAGGAGATGATGCATAGGACTTATCAAGACATACTTAGGCGGACCTGTGCTTTAGTGACTTAAAACGAGACAAGAACTAGTTAATTTATGTTATGTACTGTTTGGTTCTTGTTTAAAACAATGTAAACTTTCATGTTTGATTAATAAAACGAAACTTCAATTGCCATGGATTTGAAACAATTAATTCTGTTACAACACTCCCCGACGTTTCCGCCACGTTTTGTATGTTCTACGTGGTCGGGGTGTGACAGAAAAGTTGGTATCAGAGCCAATGGTTATAGGGAATTAGGTTATTAGTAATGCTTTGACCTAGTCTATAACCTTCTTAGGACCCTAACGCGAGTTTACTTGCGTTTAGTCATAAAACAAAACCGTCACCTATCCTTAGGCGACGACCACAACAAGAACTTAAATTTCAAAACCCCTTTGAAAACTAATCATCTGTTCTAGGATGATTGATTACTAGGTTTTGAACCCTCTATTGTAAGGTTTTGAACCCCTTTGAGTTTTCAAAATCTCGTCAAAGTTTTGGGTCCTAAATAGTGTGAACACGTGTAAACTGGAAGAGTGAATGTCTGTACCCTGAGTTTTCTGTCTAAGGCTAGAGTGTTCCTACAAATCCACATAATCGGACCAGTCACTCTTACCTGGGAACTCTTGGGGTAAGTGTCCACTTATAGGCGAGCATGTCTTCGCAATACACTATGAGGATCTATTTGCTTTGGTTCAGCCTTTGTGTTGTTTGTTTGCTTCGTGGTTCAAACAAATGACCCTCAACGAAGATTATGGTCGGTAATTGTAACATCCTATTCTTACCCAATGCCATTTCATTTGTTTTCTTTCTTGTTTCTCTATTAGAATGCCTCCTCGACGCGAACACTAGATAGCGACTGCCGAACTGGCAGAAATCATTGCGCAGCAAATGGCTGCTCAATTCCCAAACCTCTTTGCTCAATGGAACCAAGCCAACAACAACAACAATGGTCCATGCAATTTCAAGAGTTTTAACTCGGCGAAACCACTCAAGTTTAGTGGTTCTGAGGGAGCGACTGGGCTTCTTCAATGGTTCGAGAGCATTGAGAATACTTTCCGCCACGTGCAGTGTCCTGACAATCGCAAGGTCGAGTTTTCTTCGAGTGTGTTCCAGAAGAGGGCCCTTACGTGGTGGAACGGGGTTATGAGATATCGTGGTGCAGAAGTTGCTCTAGCACAGACATGGGCTGAACTTAGGGCCCTTATGTTGAAGGAATTCTGTCCTCGTCACGAGATCAGGGCCTTGGAAAGGGAATTTGATGATCTTACGCAAGATAGCGGTGAGCATCGAGCCTACACGGACCGTTATGAGGAGTTAAGTCTGTTATGCCCAAACATGGTCACGCCTTTTGATAAGGCAATTGAAAAGTACATTGATGGCCTCCCTGACTCAATACAAGACATTGTGACTGGTAGCAACCCTACTACAGTTAGACAGGCCATTGAGCTATCTGCAACCTTAACTGAATCACAGATCAGGAAAGGTAAACTTTTCCGAAAAGGTGACAAGAAACCGGTCGAGGAATCGAACCCAATCGAGGAATCAAAGACCGTGGATGAACAGACTGGATCCCCTAAGAAGTCAAAGAGGCGAAAGGCTTCTCAGAATTTCGCCATGGTTACTCACAATGATCAAGCCGTCCCCAACCAACCAGCTCAACCCCCTGCTAGGAAGCCATACAACGGAACTGCACCCTTATGCAACCAATGTAGCCTCCATCATCATGCCAATGTAAAGTGCCGCAAATGCCAAACTTGTGGACTTTTAGGCCATACAGCAAGAGTCTGCCCAGCTGCAGCTGCACCAAACCAAGCTGGCAACAATCCTGCTCAAGGTCGTTTTCTACCAGGTTCTTGCTTCAACTGTGGCGAGATGGGTCATTTCCAAAGAAATTGCCCAAAGCTTGCTAATGCAAATCTAGCACAGGGATGAGCATATGACTGACTAGAAGACAACATCGTTTAGAAATAATCACGTCTTATGTATTATTTTCTTTTGTTGTCAGGGTCCAAGAAACAGTTGTTATCGTTGTTTATAAATAAATCTTTTATTTACATTGCAATGTATTTATGTGGTTGCATGTATAAACAACATATCCCTTACAATACCGACAATCGAGGAACCGTATTCCTTGAAGAACAAACTACCCCCAAAATTTTCCATCTTATGATCTCTTGCGTTTCCACGAAATACCTAAGTACCCGTTTATTCTAAGGAAACGAAGTACAAGGCGCAAGTTACAACACGAGACGAATACCCAAAGTACCACTATAAATCCTTAATAAGGGTACCTAAGAGTATTTTCCGTAAATCCTAAAATCGTTGTGTTCCTTAATTTGAATATTACGTTTCCTTGAAAACAAAATCGAATTTTGGGAGATCATCCTATCTTTTCAGATAGATCCCAGAGGACATTGAAGTCCAACGACTGGTTTCCTGGTGTACTTTGAATATCCATATGAACACATTGTACTGCATTTTGAACTGTTGTAACCATTTGACTATGTGAACTGTCGTAACCCTTTGATTATATGAACCGTTTGTAACTATTGAACCGTGTGAACCAGTTGTATCTGTTGACATGATTTACATTTGACAATAGACATTTGACTATACATAAACATTTCTACAATTGTTAAACATTTCATCTTGATGGTTTGGTTTGAGTAAGTGATTTAAGTAACGAGGCGTATGTAATATGATACAAGCATGGTGGATACGCCGCTGGTACTTCCTATATATAAGTGTTTGTATGGTACTACATATCGTAGCGTTATTAGAATCATTTCAATTTGAGACATATAACATTTTATACAAGTAACATACTTTTCACAAGTCATTGATTTACAAACAACTGATCTTATACAAACTCATTTTACATGGTTATTCATTTAACCATACATTATTCTCTTATTTATACATATCATCTGATCTTATCGTTTTTTTCAAATGATTTACAAGACAAAGCAAATTACAAGGTTCATGACTAAACATTTTCTCAAACATAAGTCATGAATTCTGTTTTCACAAAACCTATGTATCTCACAGGCATTTTTATGCTGACGTACCTATTTTCACATGTGTTTTCAGGAGATGATGCATAGGACTTATCAAGACATACTTAGGCGGACCTGTGCTTTAGTGACTTAAAACGAGACAAGAACTGGTTAATTTATGTTATGTACTCTTTGGTTCTTGTTTAAAACAATGTAAACTTTCATGTTTGATTAATAAAACGAAACTTCAATTGCCATGGATTTGAAACAATTAATTCTGTTACAACACTCCCCGACGTTTCCGCCACGTTTTGTATGTTCTACGTGGTCGGGGTGTGACAATCATCATGCCAATGTAAAGTGCCGCAAATGCCAAACTTGTGGACTTATAGGCCATACAGCAAGAGTCTGCCCACCTGCAGCTGCACCAAACCAAGCTGGCAACAATCCTGCTCAAGGTCGTTTTCTACCAGGTTCTCGCTTCAACTGTGGCGAGATGGGTCATTTCCGAAGAAATTGCCCAAAGCTTGCTAATGCAAATCTAGCACAGGGATGAGCATTTGAGCGAATGGAAGACAACACTGTTTAGAAATAATCAATCCTTATGTATTATTCTCTTTTGTTGTCAAGATCTAAGGAACAGTTGTTATCATTGTTTATAAATAAATCCTTTATTTACATTGCAATGTATTTATGTGGTTGTATGTATAAACAACATATCTCTTACAATACCAACAATCAAGGAATCGTATTCCTTATAAAGCAAACTACCCCTAAAATTTGTTTTCCATCTTATGATCTCTTGCGTTTCCACGAAATTCCTAAGTACCCGTTTATTCTAAGGAAACGAAGTACAAGGCGCAAGTTACAACACGAGACGAATACCCAAAGTACCACTATAAATCCTTAATAAGGGTACCTAAGAGTATTTTCCGTAAATCCTAAAATCGTTGTGTTCCTTAATTCGAATATTACGTTTCCTTGAAAACAAAATCGAATTTTGGGAGATCATCCTATCTTTTCAGATAGATCCCAGAGGACATTGAAGTCCAACGACTGGTTTCCTGGTGTACTTTGAATATCCATATTAATCATTAACAAGTTAATAACAAATTAATAACTGAGTTAAGCAACTATGTGATTATGTGCTTATGTGTTCCCTTTTATGTTTTTGGTGTAATCTAAGTTTTTGTTATCTAAAACCCTTAATGGACTTCTACGTTGTAGTTAAGTCCCTTGGGTTATAAAGTACTACTCCATAATTAGACCCCTTGAGTGGTCTAGTTAAACAGATTGATCCAAAAATCTGGTTAGGAACATCATGTGATGATATAGCTGAAATGACTCCTTGGTGGCCTAATTAAAAAGATCATTAGTCGATCTAATTAAAAGGACCCTATGGTAGTCTAGTCACCCTCATCACAGGTTTGATTTTCTTCCCCTAAACATTACAAGACAAACTGTGCGGACTGTGCAAGGAACTACGTAATTATGGATGCATATATAATTATGGAATTTAGTGCACAGAAACCACAGCGAGCTTTGTCATGTGCCTAGAAGTTAACTCTATTCATTACTGTTTCTGAGGAAGCACCCGTTGAAAATGACTCCGTTTGTTCATTTTCGTTTCTGAAGATTGTCCGTTGAGGAAATGAATATCCGTTTGATTATCCTTTTCATTTCCATTTCTAAGGAAGCACCCGTTGAAAATGACTCCGTTTGTTCATTTTCATTTCTGAAGATTGTCCGTTGAGGAAATGAATATCCGTTTGATTATCCTTTTCATTTCCATTTCTGAGGAAGCACCCGTTGAAAATGACTCCGTTTGTTCATTTTCGTTTCTGAAGATTGTCCGTTGAGGAAATGAATATCCGTTTGATTATCCTTTTCATTTCCATTTCTGAGAAAGCACCCGTTGAAAATGACTCCATTTGTTCATTTTCGTTTCTGAAGATTGTCCGTTGAGGAAATGAATATCCGTTTGATTATCCTTTTCGTTTCCATTTCTGAGGAAGCACCCGTTGAAAATGACTCCGTTTGTTCATTTTCGTTTCTGAAGATTGTCCGTTGAGGAAATAAATATCCGTTTGATTATCCTTTTCATTTCCATTTCTGAGAAAGCACCCATTGAAAATAACTCCGTTTGTTCATTTTCGTTTCTGAAGATTGTCCGTTGAGGAAATGAATATCCGTTTGATTATCCTTTTCATTTCCATTTCTGAGGAAGCACCCGTTGAAAATGACTCCGTTTGTTCATTTTCGTTTTTGAAGATTGTCCGTTGAGGAAATGAATATCCGTTTGATTATCCTTTTCATTTCCATTTCTGAGAAAGCACCCGTTGAAAATGACTCCGTTTGTTCATTTTCATTTCTGAAGATTGTCTGTTGAGGAAATGAATATCCGTTTAATTATCCTTTTCATTTCCATTTCTGAGGAAGCACCCGTTGAAAATGACTCCGTTTGTTCATTTTCGTTTCTGAAGATTGTTCGTTGAGGAAATGAATATCCGTTTGATTATCCTTTTCATTTCCATTTCTGATGAAGCAATCGTTGAAAATGACTCCGTAAAGTTCATTTTACGTTTCTGAAGATTGTCCGTTGAGGAAATGAATCCCCGTTTGTTTATTCCTTCATTTCCGTTTCTGAAGAATACTCGTTGAGGAAAATGACTCCGCCTGTTCATTTTCATTTCTGAAGATTGTCCGTTAAGAAAATGACAGGATTATGCCTTGTATATCTGGTGGTTACTTGACACAAAGTCACAGATGGACTCCTACGAATAAATTTCGGGACAAAATTTCCTAAAGTAGGGGAGACTGTGATACCTGGGTCACTGCGACCATCAAACAAATACCAAGCCAATGAAATATTGTATTTCATACTTGGGATCTGTATAAATATGTGTATCTTTTGCACATATCAACTCTTGTTCGATTTCAAGCTCTATATCGCTTTCTGGAGAGTTATACGCAAACTGGTGCGTAAACGTAATCACTTTAATGCGACAAATACTCCGTAACATCAACATATACTTAACATACCTTAAATAACCTTTACATAACTTAGAAATAAGTTTTAAAGGCTTTGGTATGGCAAAAACAAGTTAATTCGCCTACAGGGACTAAAGTTGACAAACTGCGAAAGTATGCCAATTTGAACTGTAACAGACATTCTGGAACATGTCCATAAGTTAAACATACCATAAATATCCTTTACATATCTTAGAAATAGGCTTTGAGGGGTTCGGTGTGCTAAAATAAACTTTTGGGCCATTTAGGGACTAAAAGTGTCAAAAAGTGCATAAGTTTGCACTTTCGCGCATAACTTACGTTCTGAATACATCCGGACATCCAAAAATTTATGTAAGCACTAAAATATTTTATTTTAGTGTTTGGCATGTGAAAAATCCATTCGTCACGCCATTTGGATCGTTTTTCTCGCTTATGCGCATTCCGTCGTAATTAATCGAACAACGCAATCGTACGGCCAAACGAACCGACATCCGAGATATTTTTTAGCACATTTTAAGTTCCCTATACTTTAACTTCATTTTAGAGCTTTGAAATGGGGTTAACGGGGCTTAAACGTGTCAAAAGTGCATCGAATAGCAAGTATGGAGCTTCAGGGGCCTGTTCTGCCATTTTTCAAACTTTCTGGTCTGCAAGCTCCTTGCGCACCTCAACACTCTGAGTGTTACGGTGCGCAAGCATGGGTCAGATGCAGAAAATCGTTTTTGACTGCTGATTAACAGATTTAAACACTCCCCAAAGGCCAAATGCCACATGTCAATCTCTTGTGGTGGGCAAAATGATGCACCATAACATTTCAACACTTGTACGGATGGGATTCGATCACGTTATTCGAGAAACGATCTTAACGGCTCTCTGAAAACTATAAATACCCATCCATCCCCATTGCAAAACCCACTTGAAATCTGAGAATTCTCTAAGTTGGGGTGTTTCATCACCTCATACCTGAGAATACTTGGATTATCAATCTTGCGGGGACCCTGTGTAAGTGTTCCTTCGTTCTTTTATCGCTTTTCTAGTCCGAAAGTCGAACTTTGTTTGAATTCCTGCGTTGACCAGTTTATGGTCAATGCGAAGTTCGTTTGAACTTCATAACGTGAGCGTGATCACGATGGTTATAGTCCCTAGTGACTATACCTACTGATTACCACCTTATCTAGGCTCAGTGACGAGTCGTAGTTTCGGCCAAAATGCGTGTTATTGCGTATTTTGTAACCAAACTACTTTTAGGTATCAAAACCATTTGTTTTGATACCAAACCTGTTTTCTAAACTTAGTTAAGCATGTTCTAACACGCTTAGCTCGTCACTTTTAGTTTAGTGCTTATATAGGGTCGTAAGGTAAGCGATCTAAACAATCGCTTATACTTTCGAACCCGACCCGTTTGGTCGATCATTAGGATCCGACCAAGCACATTAGGTGACCATAGTATATAGGGAACAACCTTCCGAGGTTATACCTTATGGTCGCTTCGTTTAAGTAGTTGTATGATAGGTAGTTTATATGCCTTGGGTAAATTACCAAAATGCCCTTTTGACGCCAAAATTCATTTTAAGCATATGTAACATAAATTTTGGTATCTAAACTGATTTGGTAACAATATTAGACATGTTAAGGCATATTTTACTTATCATGGGACTAGTTAGGCATTCCGAACGCGTTTTACGCAAACGACGCGTTAAAGTAGCATAAGCTACCTAAACGGGTCGTAAAGGGTCGTAAGCACTTAGGCTAGGTTTCATTTAGTATGTAGACTTTGTTAAACCATACTACCTGAGTTCCCATACTCATTTGGTTTACGAGCCCTCATTCTATCCGATCCTCCGATCTAGGTCCGGTTTATTAACATAGTTACCTATATTAGGTGTCGTTTGATTCCGTGATCTCTAGCATTGCTTGGTGGTTATCTTAGGACTTCTGAGCAATCTCAAGTGAGTACATAGACCCCTCTTTTACTGTTTTCCAAACTGTTTTGGGGTGAAACACATGTGCCTACTTGTTACTTTCATGCTTTCCTGTTTTCACATCATATACTTGCTATGTTTATTAGTACATTTATAGTACATGATTTCAATACATTTTATGCTATGTATGCCCATTGTGTGCATACTTAGTACATCACTTTACAATACATTTTATGCTATGTATGCCCATTGTGTGCATACTTAGTACATCACTTTACAATACATTTCATGCTATGTACGCCCATTGTGTGCATACTTAGTACATTGTTTTACATTACACTTATGCTATGTATGTCCATTACGTGCATACTTAGTACATTGTTTTACATTACACTTATGCTATGTATGTCCATTACGTGCATACTTAGTACATTGTTTTACATTGCATTTTTGTTGCATATGCTCATCCAGCATATGAACACATTATACTACATTTTGAACCGTTGTAACCATTTGACTATGTGAATCGTCGTAACCCTTTGATTATATGAACCGTTTGTAACTATTGAAACGTGTGAACCAGGTGTATCTGTTGACATGATTTACATTTGACAATAGACATTTGACTATACATAAACATTTCTACAATTGTTAAACATTTCATCGTGATGGTTTGGTTTGAGTAAGTGATTTAAGTAACGAGGCGTATGTAATATGATACAAGCACGGTGGATACGCCGCTGGTACTTCCTATATAAGTGTTTGTGTGGTATCACATATTGTAGCGTTATTTGAATCATTTCAATTTGAGACATATAACATTTTATACAAATAACATACTTTTCACAAGACATTGATTTACAAACAACTGATCTTATACAAACTCATTTTACATGGTTATTCATTTAACCATACATTATTCTCTTATTTATACATATCATCTGATCTTATCGTTTTTCAAATGATTTACAAGACAAAGCAAATTACAAGGTTCATGACTAAACATTTTCTCAAACATAAGTCATGAATCCTATTTTCACAAAACCTATGTATCTCACAGGCATTTTTATGCTGACGTACCTATTTTCACATGTGCTTTCAGGAGATGATGCATAGGACTTATCAAGACATACTTAGGCGGACCTGTGCCTTAGTGACTTAAAACGAGACAAGAACTAGTTAATTTATGATATGTACTCTTTGGTTCTTGTTTAAAACAATGTAAACTTTCATGTTTGATTAATAAAACGAAACTTCAATTGCCATGGATTTGAAACAATTAATTCTGCTACAACACTCCCCGACGTTTCCGCCATGTTTGGTTGTTCCTCGTGGTCGGGGTGTGACAAAACCTATGTATCTCACAGGCATTTTTATGTTGACGTACCTATTTTCACATGTGTTTTCAGGAGTTGTTGCTTAGGATGATGATTGTGACACTAGGGCGGACCTGTGCCTTAGAGACATAAAATGAAGATAGACTTAGTTTAATTATGTTCTGAACTCTTTAATTCCTGTTTTGAGACAACGTAACACTCTTGTTGATAAATAAAATATAACTTTGTATGCCATGGTTGTGAAAAAATTAATTCTGTTACAACACTCCCCGACGTTTTCGCCGCGGTTTGATGTTCTACGCGGTCGGGGTGTGACACCCAAACCTTTTGCTACTGATTTTATATGATAAATAAATTATTTTAAACCTTCTGGAAAGATAAAAATATTAGCTTTCTATATAAAACCTAGAAATGGCTCCTAATCGCCTTTTTAAGCGTTTTTAACGCATAGTATGTACTAAAACTATTTTAAACATATAAGGTTTGATACCTACTGATATTTTAGGTAAATTACAATATTTTAATAGTAAGCAAAAGTTGTTTAACTCAGATTCCCGTTTTGACCTTTTTAGCCTATGTGAAATTACCAAAATACCCCTAGGATGCATAGTTTGGTTTTAAATGATAAATTTCACATATATCTAGTACCCTACTGTTATAACTTATTAAATTAAGTATATTTATTAAATAAATCAGACCTATAACTCAGATTACTAATTAAACTCTTTTATAATCTTTTAAATGACCAAAATGCCCTTACGAGGCATAGTTTGAGTTTAAATCCATTTCGGGCATAATAAAAGATATCTTACTGATGTCACAACATATTTAAGGCATATTAACTTAGGAAACTTGCATATGACTCATTTGGTTACTCGTTACGCACTTTTCGCGTTCGGATCGGCTTATGTAACTAGTTTGCATATATTAGCCGAAACGTGTCAAACCTTATCATTTTTGTCTCAAAATCCAGAATGTGTTTAGTTTACCCATATTATACAAGTCCTCAAACTTGTCGGGTCTAAATCACATTCCATTCCGGTCTTCGCTTATTCATGCGTTCGAACCGTATCTTCCTTTAAAACTAACCAGTCTAAGCTTAAGCTTAATTAAAGACCCGTTCGAAATCTAATAGGTTATTATAAACCTTTGTTCCAGAATAGGAGGCCCAGTAAAAGCTACCCGCATTTACTATTTGTGATCATACTTGCAACGGTAAATACTTTTAACTTATTTTCTCTTATACGGGCTTGGGATACGGTATATAAAATACCGCTTGGTCGGGCATTTGACCTTAATTATGGGTGGTTAAGTATTATCAAGATGACCCGTTTAAAAACCTGTTTTGTTTGTTTTACGCCTTTGGGAGTTTAATGACCATTTCCCGGATATCCTTGGCATCATTCAAAGAATGGCCACGACCTTAGCACCCGGGTGTAGGCGTACACCCGTTAGTGCATTTACAATTATCAAGGTATAACCGTTGGTTTCCCGCCGCGGGACTATACTATGTGGTGTGTCTATTAATCTTTAACCCGGCACGAACCGGGCTACTGAACGCATAACAGACATGTAATCCTTTTACAAGATTATATTTAAGTAATAATCCCAAGTTATAAAAGATATTTTGTGCCACGTGCATTCAAACCAATTTTCAAACCTTTTCAAAATGAGTCAGTTAAATTGTATTTACCAGTGTAAACTGACGTATTTTCCCAAAAAGGTTAAGTGCAGGTACTACTCGAACTAGGCTGGCTTTCTCCTAGCGTCCACAATAAGTTTCGCAAGCTTGGATGTCATAAGCTATTGAACAATGTTTCCTTTTTATTTTGATCCGCCTGTGGATCTGTTTCAACTATTTGTGATACTCGATATTACAATTTATTAAAGTTGAAATGAATCTATCCTTTGCTGCCGCTGTGCATTTATATATTGTGTTGTTTGACTATGATGATATCAACTACATCACGATACTCCCCACCGGGCCCACCGGTAATACGTGGAAATATCGGGGTGTGACAGGTTGGTATCAGAGCCAACACTGAGTGAATTAAACACTAGCCTTTTGTGTTTAATCTCAGCTACATAATTGCACATTCCTCAAATTTTCGAGTCTAGACAAAGAACTTAGGACTAATCCAAATTGTTTTATTTGTTTTATTTTAACTTTGTCCTTTATATTTCTTTGTTGTATCTTTTAATTGTTTGACAGGAAATATGCCGCCAAGATTTTTCAGAGGAAGAGGAAAAGGAAAGGCACTCGTAGGAACCCACGACGAGGAGGCAGAGCCTTCTCAAAGGCGAATTCACCCGTTCCTGTTAGCACCAGTCCTCAGGGAGACTGGAGATCCCACCTACAGCCAGCGAGGCGGTCTGTCTCGTTAGCCTCATCACCCTCTTACCTACATTCCTTTGGACCCCACTCTGAGAACGAACCTGAAACCCCGCAGCCTTCGTTCATCCCTCTTCAGCGCTCCAACTCGCGCCATTCTTTTGACAACCCGTCCCATCTCTTTCGAAGCCGGTTCAACCCGGCTAACTACCTAGAGGAACCAGTGGGTGTTAACCCATTGGGGCCTGAAGATCATTTTTCAGGAGATCACGCTATGGACATGGATGAGGATACTGACCCAACTGAGCCACCGAGCGGTACCCCCACTCATCCTATTGAAATCTCCGATGGATCGTCTTTCCACGGATCACCTTACCGTGGTCCAGACAGCTTTCAAGCGAGGATGAACCAGTATGAGTGGTATTTCACACCCTCTTACCGTTCATCACCTTATCAGCAGCAACAGCAGCAGCAATCAGATCCTTCCAGGGATTCTCGCTTTGTGGCAGTTACCCCGCCACCACCACCGCCTCAGCAGCAACCTCCTGAGCCGCCGAGGCGAAGGAGAACAAACGCACGGATGTCCGTGCAAGGCAGAGGGGTACATATCAGCACACCCCAACCATCAAGTAGCAGCCACTATCCGCCGCTTCGAGAAGACCAACAGTTTGGGGGACCTTCAAACCCCAACCCGGAAGTGAACTCTACGCATGCCATGCCACCACCATTGGGATTTGACAACCCAATTCCTGCATACACTGGCCCGGCAACATATAACCCCTTTGAGCAGCCTGCTCACTCCAGCTTTAACTATGCTGAGATCGATCCCTACCTGGCGGCGTGGAACTACAATGCTGCTAACCCGGATGGGCCTTACGGAGCTCCTTGGGGAGTCGGATACCCAGCTTATGGGTACCAACAGCAGCCGTCTTTTCGATCTACATATCAGCCGCAGCCGCAAGTACCACAATTTTCCCCGCCAGAAAGAGAGGAAATTCTCCAAACACTGGACTAGGTTGAACATCAAGTTCACAGGGATCGAAGGGAATGACATGGTTTCCTCAAGGGATTAGCAAGTTTGATAAAAGGAAAGAGCAAGAAGGACCGTTGAATCCTTCAATTTTTTGTTGTAATTCTTTTCCATTGAGCCCCTGTGTGGGCCTGTCTTTCTGTTTTTACCCCTGCGCGGGTATGTTCTTTAGTATTCTGCCCCTGCGTGGGCATGTGTTTTCTGTTGACCCCTGCGTGGGTATGTGTGTGGTTTAAGCCCCTGCGTGGGCGTGTTATTTGGTAGAAGTCCCGTTTAGGGCAAACGTGTAATTTATTTTCATTATGTGATGGAATGGTTAGTTTAAATTTCATTTTTAATTACTTGCATAAACATAAAATGTGAAATAAATGAAAAAAAAAATTTGATCAATCATTATATTAAAATGATAAAATCTAAAGGGACGAGACCTAGCCTTTGTGTCATTGTAAGATAGGGCCAAGACGGTAATTCCCCAATTAGATTCAGATCCATATTAACCATTTCAATATAGGATTGTTCTGCGTTGAATATTAATAAGAATCTTAAAAAGGTAAAACCTAGCTTATAGGTCATTATAAAGACTTAGCCAATATGGTAAAACCTGTTTAAAAAGATTCAAATCTCTGTTAACATCTGCAAACATGTTAACATTCTTGGCTAATGTGATCCGCAAAATCACACATGTCACCCTTGTGTTAATTATCCCAACTCCTTATTATTATCCGATTGTGATGAAATGCCTACGGGCTATAACTAATGTCATATAAAACAAAAGACAGCCGTAGCTTATAGACTCCCTGTCAAGAAAGGTAGTGATTTTTTAATTCAAACTTTAATAAATAGATCCTATAAGATCTAAATCTATAATTTAGAATTGTCCACGTGACTAGGCCTGTTGTGCCAATATTATATTTCATTCTAGAACTAAAGGTCACTAATAAAAAGTCCCGAATGAAATTACTTAACAAATTAACTAGTATGGACCTTTAATTACCAGGGTTAATAAATTATCAAGATGACAGACCTATTATAATTCCTTAAATGAATCATTGTCATCATCTTATGTAGCAGGTTAACTACATGGCCGAGTCTGACGAGGTCAACAGTCGGCCAAAGGAGAACCATGACACCACCAGGATCAATATAACTGGTGCAGAATTCCAAACATTGATCGACAACGCTGTCACTAAATCCATAGAGAGGCAGTATAGTGAATCGAGTAGTACTCGAAGCAGGACCCAATCAGCACCTCATTCTAAGCCAAAAACACATTCTGAGGCTCATAGTAAGCCACCCTCTAAGCTAGATAAGCCTAAGAAGGATGATGACGATCATCACTCCTCGAACCAGCAAAGTGTTCCTTCAAAGAAGATCGAACTTAAGCAGGAACCGCGTGGTAAGTCCTGTACGTATAAATATTTCGTCTCATGCAAACCCCAGGATTTTACTGGGGAGAAAGGAGCGATTGACTGCATGACATGGCTGGACGAAATGGATACCATGGTTGATATCAGCGGGTGCGCTGATAAGGATGTAGTAAAATTTGTGTCTCAATCGCTCAAAGGTGAGGCCTTAGCCTGGTGGAGATCGTTGATACAAGCCACTGGGAAGATTCCACTGTATAATATGTCATGGGAACAATTTGTTACCCTCATCAAAGAGAACTACTGTCCTCAGCATGAGGTTGAAAAGATTGAGTCAGATTTTCTGTCATTGGTAATGAAAAATCTGGATTGCAAAGCTTACCTTACGAGTTTTAATACAATGTCAAGGTTGGTTCCTTATCTGGTGACCCCGGAACCCAAAAGAATAACACGTTTCATTGGGGGTTTAGCCCCAGAAATTAAGGCAAGTTTAAAAGCCTCTCGGGCAACTACATTCAGGTCCGTAGCTGATATATCTCTGTCCCTCACACTGGACGCGGTCAGGCAGAGATCGCTGAGGAACACGGATGCCGAGAAAAGGAAGCGTGAAGATGACAATTC
This sequence comes from Helianthus tuberosus, assembly GCA_030545235.1. Classification (NCBI taxonomy): domain Eukaryota; kingdom Viridiplantae; phylum Streptophyta; class Magnoliopsida; order Asterales; family Asteraceae; genus Helianthus; species Helianthus tuberosus. Next base: position 97,741,906 of record CM060448.1, read on the forward strand.
ACGACGTTCAGAGAAGAGACATAAAGGGAACAATGACCACAAGAAGGGTTCTGGATCTAAGAAGGATGGGCATCAAACTGGAGATAAGCCCAAGTGTAAGGTTTGTAAGAAGCACCATTTTGGGAGGTGCAGATTCGAGTCGAAATCCCAGACGCAGTCAAACGTTTGTGGGATTTGCAAGTCTTCTGAGCACAAGACTTTAGACTGTAAGAAAATCAAAGATGCTACGTGCTATAGTTGCAACGAAAAAGGGCATATCAAGACCAACTGCCCAAAACTCACAAAGAAGACTGAGGATGGGAAAAAGACCAATGCTAGGGTCTTCAGGATGGATGCAAAGGAAGTTGTTCAAGACGACAATGTGATCACAGGTACCTTCCTCATAAATGATGTCTATGCGAGAGTGCTTTTTGATTCAGGAGCCGATAAATCGTTTGTAGATAATAAATTTTGTAAGTTACTGAATTTACCTGTTAAAGCTTTAAGTGTGAAGTACGAGGTGGAATTAGCTGATGGAACCCTAGAAACCGCCTCAAATGTGTTAGATGGATGTGTTATATCCATTAGGAACCATTCTTTTCCTTTGTCCTTACTTCCCTTTAAGCTAGCCGGTTTTGATATAGTGCTAGGTATGGATTGGTTATCGCATAATCAAGCCCAGATTGTGTGCAACAAGAAGCAAGTAGTGGTTAAGACCCCGTCTAGTGAGCCACTTACCATTCAGGGGGATACCCAGTATGGATTACCTGAGCAAGTAACTATGCTCAAGGTATCTCGATGCCTGAAGAAGGGTTGTGTTATTTATATGGCACAGGTTACTATTGATGAGCCAAAACCTAAGATAGAAGACATTCCCGTCATTTCTGAATATCCCGAAGTATTTCCCGAAGAACTACCTGGTTTACCACCATATAGGCAAGTGGAATTCCGAATTGACATCATCCCCGGAGCAGCACCTGTAGCTAGAGCACCTTATAGGTTGGCACCAACGGAGATGAAGGAGTTGAGGATGCAGTTAGATGATCTGCTAGCCAAAGGTTTCATTAGACCTAGTTCGTCTCCTTGGGGAGCGCCGATCTTGTTTGTCAAGAAAAAGGATGGATCGATGCGTCTGTGCATCGATTACCGTGAGCTTAATAAGGTCACTATAAAGAATAGGTATCCTTTGCCCATGATCGACGATTTGTTCGATCAACTTCAAGGGGCAAGTTATTTTTCTAAGATCGATTTGAGGTCAGGCTATCATCAGTTGAAGGTTAAAGATGAAGATGTACACAAGACTGCATTTAGGACTCGTTATGGACATTACGAGTTCCTAGTGATGCCTTTTGGGCTCACTAATGCTCCTGCCGCATTCATGGACCTCATGAATCGCGTCTGCAAGCCTTACTTGGATAAATTTGTCATCGTCTTCATTGACGACATCCTCATCTACTCGAAGAGCCAAGCTGACCATGAGAAACACCTTCGCTGTATTCTTAAACTTCTACATCATGATAAACTCTATGCCAAATTTTCAAAGTGCGAATTTTGGCTTCGAGAAGTCCAATTCCTTGGACATGTGGTGAGTGAGCGTGGTATCCAAGTAGATCCCGCTAAGGTAGAAGCAGTTATGAATTGGCAAGAGCCAAAGACGCCTACTGAGATTCGCAGCTTTCTAGGACTAGCAGGATACTATAGGCGATTTATTGAAAACTTCTCAAGGATTGCTGCGCCCCTAACTTCATTGACACGTAAGAAGGTTAAGTTTGATTGGGGCCCTAAGCAGCAGGAATCCTTTGACATTCTTAAAGAAAAGTTGAGCAATGCACCAGTGTTAACATTGCCTGATGGAATAGAAGAATTCGTGGTGTATTGTGATGTATCACACACCGGTATGGGATGTGTACTCATGCAGAAAGGCAAAGTCATTGCCTATGCTTCACGACAGTTAAAGGTGCTCGAGAAGAATTACACCACCCATGACTTGGAGTTGGGTGCCGTTGTATTTGCACTAAAACTGTGGAGACATTACTTGTATGGAACCAAGTGTGTGATCTATTCTGATCACAAGAGCCTTCAACACTTGTTTAATCAGAAGGACTTAAACATGAGGCAAAGACGATGGATGGAAACTTTGAATGACTATTACTGTGAGATAAGATACCATCCAGGCAAAGCAAATGTGGTTGCTGATGCCTTAAGTAGAAAAGAAAGAGTAAAGCCGATAAGAATCAATGCCAAGAGCATTGAGATAAAGAATAGTTTGAACGACAGGTTGTTAGCTGCACAGAAGGAAGTTATGTTGGAAGCTAACTATCCTGCAGAAAAGTTAGGAGTAACTGAGGAGCAGTTATCCTATGACAAGGACGGAGTGCTGAGATTGAATGGACGAATATGGGTTCCAGTTTTTGGAGGACTTCGAGATGTTATCCTCCAGGAAGCCCACAGTTCCAAATATTCTGTTCATCCTGGAGCGGATAAGATGTACCAGGATCTAAAGGCAAACTATTGGTGGATAGGCTTGAAAAAGTCTGTAGCCGCCTATGTAGCTAAATGCCTGACGTGCGCGCAAGTCAAAGCTGAGCATCAGAAGCCGTCAGGTTTGCTACAACAGCCTGAACTTCCCACATGGAAGTGGGAGATGGTGACAATGGATTTCATCACCAAGTTGCCAAAGAAAAGGAAGGGAAATGATACTATATGGGTGATAGTAGATAGACTGACTAAGTCAGCACATTTCCTACCCATTAAGGAGACTTTTAGCTCCAACATGTTGGCCCAATTGTACGTAGACAAGATTGTGTCTCTACATGGTGTGCTAGTATCAATTATCTCTGACAGAGATACGAGATACACATCACATTTTTGGAAAAGTTTCCAACAGTCTTTGGGCACGCGCTTAAACTTTAGTACGGCTTACCATCCACAGACAGATAGGCAAAGTGAGCGTACAATCCAAACTTTGGAAGACATGCTTCGTGCATGTGTGATTGATTTAGGTGGTAGTTGGGATAACCACCTGCCATTGATCGAGTTCTCTTATAACAATAGCTATCATACCAGCATTAAGGTTGCGCCTTTTGAGGCATTATATGGTAGAAAATGCAGAACACCTATTTGTTGGGCGGAAGTAGGAGAAGTCCAATTATCAGGACCTGATTTAGTCTTTGAAACGACGGACAAGATTGTCCAGATTCACGACCGCCTGAAAGCTGCCAGAGATAGGCAGAAAAGTTACGCAGATTTAAAGTGTAAACCACTGAAATATGAGGTTGGTGATAAGGTTTTGCTTAAGGTATCACCCTGGAAGGGGGTGATGCGATTTGGTAAGAAAGGTAAGTTAAGCCCAAGGTATATAGGACCATTCGAGATCATCGAATGTGTCGGGTCAGTGGCTTAAAGTTAAACTTACCTGAAGAGCTCAGTGGTATTCACAACGTGTTCCACGTCTGTAATATGAAGAAATGCCTAGCTGACGAATCGCTGGTCATACCACATACGGATGTACATATAGATGAGAGCTTGAAATTTGTGGAGAAACCATAGTCGATTGAGGATCGACAGGTAAAGAAGCTTCGAAGGAAGCATGTGCCTATTGTAAAGGTCAAATGGGATGCCCGCAGAGGTCCCGAGTATACATGGGAGGTTGAGTCCACAATGAAAGAAAAGTACCCTCATTTGTTTTAGTAAATCTCGAGGTCGAGATTTCTTTTAAGGGGGTGAGGATGTAACACCTCGTAATTTCATGTCCAATAATGTATTGACACGTGTCATAAGCTTTGAACGTGTGAAAGAATACTTTAGAGGGACTAAAGTTGACAAACAAGGAAACTATGTGAATATAAGGGTCCAAAGTGTCAACAATGGATAAATATACTCTACAATAGCCCTACATGATGTTTATAACCTTAAACGAATAAATCATGGATCATACGAAGCAAATCGTGAAAGAAAGTGAGAAAGTACAAACTACAGGGGTTAAATGTGTCAACATGTTGAAAGTGTACCTCTGAGTGACCTTTTAGCAAACCCGAAGCTTTGTAACGATAAATTATACTCACTAGAATATGTGGTAAAAATTTCACCAGGTTTCGTTATCGTATGAGAAAGTTATGATCAAATTCGTATACGAGGGGTTAATAGCGTCAACGTTGAAATTTGTGACTTTTCGGGTAAGCACAAAGTTAACCAAGGACTTAACCAAGTTTGTAAAAGTCTTAAGGTCCTTAAAAATCAAGTTAGAGGGCCAAAAGTGCAAGAAAAACACTAAAAACCACGTTAGAAAGGACCAGGGGCTGAATTGCAAAAGATGAAACTTGTTTGGCCTGTTGCGCGGTTTTAGGCGCCCCGCGAGGGACCCTTTGCGGCCCGCGTACAACCTGCCAGCACAGAATCTGCGAACAGCTGCCTGTTGCAGCTCTGAAACCGACTTTAAACATTTGTTTTCTTATACCAGGGGCTCTCCAATGGTAATACATGCATAGAGGGCACTTGTCTTGATCTCATAACATCAGTAGACTACCTTGGCATCATCCTAAGAGATCAAAATCACTATATAAAGAGCTCCCAAGTTGAAACACTTTGTTCATTCACTTGCAAAATTCACAAGACTCACCTCTGGAGCTCTCTGGTCAGCAACAAGGATTCATTAGGCTCCCTAGTCGTAATTAGGACTCTTGTAAGTGTCCTTACCCCTTCCTAATTCAGTTTAGCTTAGTTAATTAGCTAAAAGTCAAACCGTCGTAATTAAAGTTTGACTTCGAGATTAATTAAAATTTGTTCAGTCAAATCTTGAATTGAAAGTACCTATAAGTAGGTTTTTATGTGGGTAATAAACCCTTAAAAGGGTACTCTCTGATTCCCACTCTAACTAGGTCAATTGTCGGGTCAAAGTTGTTATTAAAAAGTCAACAGAATGCTTATTTTCAAATTAATGCATAATTAGCAATTCAAGAGACATGCAACCTATTTGATCACTAATATAACTTGGTAATTAATGTAAGAACATGTCTAAACATGTTCAACCCGACAATTTTCAGTTTAGACTCGGATCGGAGCCGAAAGTCGCAAAATTTGACTTTCGCTTTGACTTTCAGTTTTGACCCGTATAAGCATGTTTTAGAATTGCCTTAGAGCTTTATTTGGACCAGGTTTCATATAAGTATAACTCTCTGAGATTATACAACTTGGTTCATTAGTTATCCGATTCATATGCATGTTTCCGTTAAGTGCGTAAATGTTGACTATTATGCCCTTTTGTCTATAAAACGTGTTTTTTGAAAAAGTAAAAGAGTAGAAACCTTAGTTACTGATTTATAAACTTGAAACCAAAATTTGACATCAGTTTGAGGTCTAGATTAAGAGTTATGCTCAATAGCGTAATTAGAAAGCTTTATGTTAATTAAACGGCGTAATTAGCGTATAGCCTATTTAAACCCACTTTTTGATATCAAACTTTTTACCCACTGATGTAATATAATATTTTGGGATTTTTGAAGATTTTTAATTAATTTTAGGCTGAGCATAACATAGGGTGGTAGTTCTAAATCGGTTATTGTCGATTTTGCCCTTTTGGGCCATAAAATGAGTTTTACATATCTTTTTTACCCCAAACCTTTTGCTACTGATTTTATATGATAAATAAATTATTTTAAACCTTATGGAAATATAAAAATATCAGCTTTCTATATAAAACCTAGAAATGGCTCCTAATCGCCTTTTTAAGCGTTTTTAACGCATAGTATGTACTAAAACTATTTTAAACATATAAGGTTTGATACCTACTGATATTTTAGGTAAATTACAATATTTTAACAGTAAGCAAAAGTTGTTTAACTCAGATTCCCGTTTTGACCTTTTTAGCCTATGTGAAATTACCAAAATACCCCTAGGATGCATAGTTTGGTTTTAAATGATAAATTTCACATATATCTAGTACCCTACTGTTATAACTTATTAAATTAAGTATATTTATTAAATAAATCAGACCTGTAACTCAGATTACTAATTAAACTCTTTTATAATCTTTTAAATGACCAAAATGCCCTTACGAGGCATAGTTTGAGTTTAAATCCATTTCGGGCATAATAAAAGATATCTTACTGATGTCACAACATATTTAAGGCATATTAACTTAAGAAACTTGCATATGACTCATTTGGTTACTCGTTACGCACTTTTCGCATTCGGATCGACTTTTGTAACTAGTTTGCATATATTAGCCGAAACGGGTCAAACCTTATCATTTTTGTCTCAAAATCCAGAATGTGTTTCGTTTACCCATATTATACAAGTCCTCAAACTTGTCGGGTCTAAATCACATTCCATTCCAGTCTTCGCTTATTCATGCGTTTGAACCGTATCTTCCTTTAAAACTAACCGGTCTAAGCTTAAGCTTAATTAAAGACCTGTTAGAAATCTAATAGGTTATTATAAACCTTTGTTCCAGAATAGGAGGCCCAGTATGTAACACCTGTGCCTCCACGGCCATCAAACAAATACCGAACCAATGAAATATTATATTTCATACTTGGGATTTGTAAAAATATGTGTATCATTTACACATATCAATTTTTGTTCAATTCCAAACTCTAAATCGCTTTCTGGGAGGTTATACGCGCACCGATGCGTAAATATAACCAGTTTAATGCAACAAACACTCCGGAATAGTGACATAGGCTTAACATACCTTAAATAACCTTTACATAACTTAGAAATAAGTTTTGAAGACTTTGGTATGGCAAAAACAAGTTAATTCGCTTACAGGGACTAAACTTGACAAACTGCGAAAGTATGCCAATTTGAACTGTAACAGACATTCCAGAACATGACCATAAGTTAAACACACCTTAAATATCCTTTATATAGCTTAGAAATAGGCTTTGAGGGGTTCGGTGTGCTAAAATAAACTTTTGGCTCATTCAGGTACTAAAAGCGTCAAAAAGTGCACAAGTTTGCATTTTCGTGCATAACTTATGTTCTGAATACATCCGGACATCCAAAAATTTATGTAAGCACTAAAATATTTTATTTTAGTGTTTGGCATAAGAAAAATCCATTCGTCACGCCATTTGGATCATTTTTCGCGCTTATGCGCATTCCGTCGTAATTAACCGAACAACGTAACCGTACGGCTAAACGAATCGACACCCGAGATATTTTTGAACACATTTTAAGTTCCCTATACTTTAACTTCATTTTAGAGCTTTGAAATGGGGTTAACAGGGCTTAAACGTGTCAAAAAAAAAAACGCATCGAAAACCAAGTTTTGAGGTTGCAGGGACTGAAACTATAAATCTGCCAAACTAGGTCCGTAAACAGGGGCCAGATGCAGCAAAACGTTTTTTTTTTTCATCTTTTAACAGCCCTTAACACTCTCCAAAGGTCAAGTGCCAAGTGTCAAACTCTTATGGTGAGTGGCCTTTTTGGGTACCATAAGGTTCCGACACATGTACGGATGAGATTAAGGCACGTATTTCGACAAACGATCCTAATGGTGGACCATTCACTATAAATACCCCTTGCCATCCAACCTCTAAACTCACTATAATCTGATCTCAAATGCTCTAAGTTGAAACCTTTGTTTCATACCTGAGCTATTTTGATCTAGATTAGCATTCGGGGACCCTACGTGAGTATTCTTTCGTTCTTTTATTGCTTTTCGAGTCTGAAAGTCAAACTTTGTTTGACTTTCTGCATTGACCAGCTTATGGTCAATGCGAAGTTCATTTGAATAGTGAATGGTCCGGCAAAGGTTACTTCTAATCAACAAACTCTATAAATCAACAAAAAAGCTTGGGAAAGACATAAACTACAAAACATATCAAAATAAATCTACTCGTAATCAAATGATACAACAAAGCAAGCATCTGAATAAACAATAACAAAGGAAAGACAAAATCAAAAGCTACAAACAGAGTTATTTATAAATTTCAGATATATACAATAATAAAAAAGATTATTAGAACATACCAGAGTCACCGATTAAGAGGAGCTTGTACAAAAGCGTTCATCGAGTACGATAAGAAACCCTAGGAGATTTGCTTCTTCTTCTGAGGGTACAAAAGGGTTCATCGTGCTGAGTATGAGAAAATAGATAAAACGAAATAAAATTTCTGAATGAAAAAATAGATCTTACATGATTATTCTCTTCTTCAACCACTCGACGGTACATGATTTAGGGTTTCAAACGCAGATGTATCCAATAGAAGTAACCTCTGCCGTACGTTGTTGAGGAGATGAATATGAGAAGAAGAAGAAGAAGAAGAAGAAGGAGGATGAACATCAGATAGAAAGAGGATCTGAACATCGATCAGAATAGAGTAGAGCAGAGGGAGAGAGAAAGCAAGAAGCCCTAAATAAGTAAATGAGAGAGGATATAAATAGAAGAGGACAGTGGTACTGTTGGGCGGGAAAAGAGGAAAAACGATGCCCTAATTAAGTGACATGTGGCCCAAATAACTTTCATTTATTATATATAATAGATTACACTTTTTGTCCTTTGTTTTTAAAAGGCACGCAACATCCCATTTATTTCTACGTTTTGCACGCTCTTTGTCCTTTAAATTAAATGATGTTAACTTTTCAATCAACTTTAAGATAAAATGATCACTTTGCTCAAAGGATATAATCTAAAGTTTATTTATAAAGGACATAACATCTAATTTATTCTTTTATTTTATTTTTTTAATAGGCTTTTGATTTTATTAAATTTATCACTATTATTTTATCGGTTACTTTAAAAATTTCTTAATTCGTTAATTAACACTTTTTTAATAAAATATATGTTTTTATAATTTGTTTATTTTTGTTTTTGATTAAATTATTTACTTTTTAATTTTACAAATAATGTAATTTTTATACTATGTTTTTACATAAACCGTTGATGTGATCGAGTTATTTTTTTTATCACTTTTACAATTATTATATGTTATTCGAACAAAATTTACACCAAAAGGCGGAGAAAAGTAAGCAAGTCGGTTGCACGATACTACGGGTCGGTTTAAACATAGATAAAAAAAAGCATGCAGCAATGTTGTATTTTGAGATGAGCGTCCATCAAACATTTTATAACACGTCTAAAATAACCAGTTGCTTTAAATATGTCGTTACAAAATTCTTATTTTTATAGAACATCATAGTTTAAACCGACCCATTGTAACACGCGTCTAGCATGCTTATTTTTCGTTCGAATATCATATAATAATTGTAAATGTGATAAAAAAATAACTTGATCATACTATCGGTTTTTGTAAAAACATAATATAAAAATTACATTATTAGTTAAATAAAAAAAGTAAATAATTTAATCAAACAAATGAAAATAAATAAATTATAAACACATATATTTTTATTAAAAAAATTGTTAATTAATGAATAAATTATAAGTAATCGATAAAACAATAGTGATAAATTTATTAAAATAAATAGAAAATAGTGATAAATTTAATAAAACAAAAACAACTTAAGTAAATAACATGTTATGTCCTTTAGGCAAAATGATCATTTTACTTTAACGTTAACTACTGAAAAGTTAACATCAGTTAGTTTAAAGGACAAAGAGCATGCAAAACATAGAAATAAAGGACAATCTGCGTGCTTTTTAAATAATATAGGACAATTTGTGTAATTTACTCTAATATTTAATATGTATATTATCATAATGTAGGAATTAAAAATAATATATAAATTAAAAATTAGTATAAGAAATAAATATGAAAGAGTGATTTTAGTAGTAATACCTGACATTTTTTAGAATTACTTATTACAATAAAAATAATAATCATTTATTATAGCAACGATTATTCTGAAATCATTTATTATAAGGCTAAAGGGTACGGGAGTCATAGTTAGGATATGATTCGTCACGTAGAAACATATACCACCACCTTCCCTAATCCACCATGGTTTGCATGGATTAAACCATGACAACCATGGTCCTCCTTTCCATTTTCAAGTAATCATTTTCTTTTTCTTTAGACAAAGAAAAATTAAAATAAATAAGGGGATAATGGTTTGGGTCATGACCACACCCTTAGAGTATTGGTTTTCAATTGTGGATTAGAGGTGGGTGATATGGCATTGATGTGGAGGGTCATGACCACACCTTATAGCCTAAGAATAACGATGGTTTAGGCTATATGGGGTGGTCCTGGCCCTCATGGTCACCATGACCCTTCACATCAGCGCCATGTCACCCACTTCTAATCCCGAATCCAAAACCACTTATCTTAAGGGTGTGGTCATTACTCAAATCACTATTCTCTTATTTTAATTTATTTTTGTGAAAAGAAAAAATGAAATATTGTAAAATGAAAGAAAACTCGTGATTGTCATGGTTTAATCCATGTGAACCATGACGGATGAGGCAAGGTTGATGTAGCAATCCGTTAATTGTCTTACGTAGCGATTGATAACCCAATCTATGTTCCCCACATCCTTCAGCCACTTCAAAATCATTTATTATAGTAACGATTGTTCTGGGAAGTAACTATGTATAAGATACTCATAAATTCCATATTTTCTATTTTTAATATTATATTGAATGTTCTTGTGTTTAACAAGTTACAACCTATATTTTATTAAGGTACAAGTATTTAAACACAACTTACAACTAAACATGCACCCAAATGTTTCAAATTAATAGTATATAATATAATAAGATAATGAAACCATTATTTGATTAGGGTACAACCACTTAAGCACAATTTACAACCATACATGCATACACAACATATTGAATTTGGTAAGGTAATGAAACCATTATTATTTGATTAAGGTACAACCACTTAAGCACAAGTTACAAACTATATTTTATTAAGGTACAAGTATTTAAACACAACTTACAACTAAACATGCACCCAAATGTTTCAAATTAATAGTATATAAATGTGTATGAAGTTTCCGAAGATTTGAGATCGATTTAGTAAATTTCAAGACTCAAGAGATAACTTAGCTAGAAAGGATCCGTGGGTCAATATAATATTATTCAACTAGCTCACAAATCCTTGATACAGGAATATGTTACCTTTATATATTTATCTTTGTAAAGAAAATATGTTTATATACTAAACCCTTAACCTTTATATATTTATCTTTGTATGTATGTATTGTTATGAGAATGACAATAAAAGTGCAGGTATGTAAGGATGAATGCATAAGAGTCGAATGTTAGGATTCGTAGATCGAATCTGATATTGTAACCGAAAGGGATCCGAACTTGCATATATGTTTGGACATGAACACCAAGTTTTCGTTAGATGTTATTCCCACATTGTGAATGTTTTACACGAAGTCATTTTCTTGGCTAATAAAACGAATATGTGATGATTGTAGGTTATTCAGGCCTTTCGTACAAAGTGAGGAATGATTGAAGATCGAGTCAGGATACGGATAATACGGAGGACTGGTCACGTAGTTTATTAAAGTTGTGTTTTATTGAATGTAATAAGAAAAAATGGTAAATGTGGCTTCCGAATTATATATAGGATGGTTTCTAAGTATTTTAACTAGTTTTAGTGAAAGAATTTTCTAGTTTACAATTCCGCTGCGTGTTTCCCAAAATCAATTTAGCGTGTTACAAGTTGGTATCAAGGGTTGACCCAAAATCAAGTACAATGAGGTAAGTACCACAACTCTAACCCATATGCTCTTGATATTAGTGACCCCTACAATCCAATACTTATTCAAGACCCAAAGGTTGAATATATTATAATTTATAAGCTCACATGATATGATAGAACTAATTGGATGTTTACTTTGTAAGGTTTGTTCGTTAAAAGTCTTTTGTTCATTAACTTACCCATATTTTATGTATATTTTGAAGTAAAAAGAAAAAAAGAAAAAAAAAAAGAGTTACAAAACTAAAATGTATGAAAAGGAAATTGAATAAAAAACACGCACCTAGGTTCGAACTCTGACATAACCCGTGTTTAAGAAAGATAGTCTATTCACCGAGATACATACACCTTTTATTATTTCACTATTTCTTTTGGATGTGTATTTTAAGCAAAGGCCAATGTGGTATCGCCTAGTTGGCCGGAAGGTTTTTCATTAAGTGGTTTTTTCTTGGGGAGGTCCCATATTCGATTCCTACTAAATGCAAATTATGTAAATGTGAAGGAGCATCTCTGGGAGAGATTTGAACTTGAGATGAGGAGTTTAAACAGAACATGCTGACCCTTTGAAGTAAGCTGGAAATCCAGTTGATCTGTCGTTCAAAATATATATATTAAGCAAAAACAATGTCGTATTGCATTAGTTTGTGTTGTATAGGATTGAAAAAAACTTTACCGTATGAGTGTAGCATTAATTTGTGTTGTATAGCATAAGATTTAGCGTCGTTTCTTTACAAAAATATATATATATATAATATTAAATTTGTTCCAAAAACTGGTCGGTGTTTTTAAATCAATATACCAAATCTCTTTTGATATTGATAATGACTTAGGGGGGACGGGGTGGTCCGTTATACCACCCCAAAACGCGTTGAAAGTTCACGGAACACCGCCGCCGGTGGTTTAATAACGCGTTGAGTTTTGAACGCGTTAATCACATCACGCGTTGAGTTTTGAAATTGGAACGTTGGGTTTTTGACCGTTTGTGATATTTTGACCGTTTGAAACCTTTTATTTATAAATCCTCATCTCAAACATTTATCTCAAACAACAAATTCTCAAACTCAATTAAAAAAAAAAAGAAATTTATCTCAAACTCAATTCAAAAAATCAGCAAACTCTCCAAATATTTTTACAAGAAACATGGAAGGTTCAAGCAAGAGAGGTGTGGGTTCGAAAAAAAGAGGTTCGGGTACGAAGAAAAATCCCGTGAGACCCAAGGTTCGAGCGAATCTTGGCGAGCCGACGCGCTTTAGGTCGCAAGACGAACCCGACCAAGTCCCACCCTTTCATACCCAACAATATCCACCCTTTCAAACCCAACAATATCCACCCTTTCAATCGCAAACGTACCAAAACCAACCGTTCGTTCCACCGTTTCAACCTCACCAATTTCCAAACTTTCAAACCCAACCCCACCAACTCGACCCACTACAAGACAACACCCTCATCCATCAATTTGCAACCGCGTATCGTGAACCACAACAAAGTCTTGACGACGATGATGATGATTACGATCAAGAACAACCGGTCGAAGAAGAGGAAGATGAAGAAGAAGAAAATGATGCCGTTCACGAAATCGTCCAAACCGGCCGACAACCTTGGACGAGCGAGGAGGAGGTGTCCTTGACGCAGGCGTATTTGCACATCTCGGAGAACAGGAAACATGCCAACGAGCAAAAAAAGGATGCGTTTTGGAGACGAGTCATTAAACATTTTAGGCAACTTCCCGGTGCAAAGATACGAAACATGGACCAAATGACGTCGAAGTGGACGGATTTGAATGGGAAAATTAGTAAGTTCAACGCTTGTTTCATTCAAAAGGTACGTTTTTTATTAAAGTTTTAATCTTTTTTCATTAAAAAAAAAACATAACAGTTTTTAAAAAAAAAAAAAACAGAAACAGTTTTTAAAAAAATAACAGAAACAGTTTTTAAAAAAAAAAGAACAGTTTTAAAAAAAAATAAAACAGAAACAGTTTTTAAAAAAATAACAGAAACAGTTTTTAAAAATAAAACAGAACAGTTTTAAAAAAAAATAAAACAGAACAGTTTAAAAAAAAAATAAAACAGAACAGTTTTAAAAAAAATAAAACATAACAGTTAAAAAAAAAAAACAGAAACAGTTTAAAAAAAAACAGAAAACAGTTTATTTAAAAAAAAACAGAAAACAGTTTATTTAAAAAAAAAATAAACATAACCTTTTATATATTTTGTAGAACCGAAACCCACAAAGTGGAGCGAGCGAGGCGACAATCATGCAACAAGCAACCGAAATGTATTGCGAAGTCTATAGCAAGAGGACTTTTCCACACGTGAAGGCATGGGAAGTTGCGAGAAATCACCCGAAGTGGGTCCCCGTTGAGTTGGTTGACAAGCATGGTCCTACGGCTCCAAAAAAACGAGGAGGAGGTAAAAGATCAAAAACATCCGATTCGGGGAACTACACGACTTCCGCGTCGGATAACTTGCCCCAAATGAACTTAAACGACGACCCCCTTGACGAACCCGATCAACCCGTTAACGACCCCCTTGAAGAAGTTACACCTACAAGGCCACGACGCAGGAGAGGTGGTGAATCGTCAACCAAAGGGAAGGAGGTGGTGGCGGAGTCGATCTCCAGAATCGAAGAGGAGAAAATGACCCAATTCAAGAAGGCCGAGCAAAGAAAAGAAACAATTTTGTCCCTAAAAATTGAACGCGAGCAGGCGTACAAGGATCACTTGAAGACGATTGAAAGACAAAATGATTTAAAAATCTTGTGTGAAAAGCACGACCATCTCGACGAACCGTTTAAGTCAGTTGTCATTCAACAAAAGCGCGAAATTTTAGCAAAGTGGGGTTGGGAGATGCCACTTTAGTTTATTTTTTTCCCAATTTTAGTTGTTTTTTTTATTTTCCTATGTAATTTTTTTTTAATTTAATGAAATTTTTAATTTTAGTGTTTTATTGTTAATTTCTAATTTAAAATAAAAAGTTTAAAAATTAATGAAAATTAAAAAAATTGGGAGTGATAGAATTTCATCACTAGTGATACCACCCCCCCCCCCTACATTTCTATCACTAGTGATAGAAATTTCGTTGATGACATGGCACGATCTTATTGGACAATGTGAGTGATAGTTTCTATCACTAGTGAACCACCCCTCCCCCCCCCCCCCTTATACTCCACGTGGTCCATGTTATCTATTTTTACGAATCTTGACCAACAAATTGTGTATTTGAGTAAATTGCGATTTAGTCATTGAAATCTAAATTGTTATTTTAGTCTAAATAGTTCTTTTTCTTCTATGAGTCCCCGAGTTTTTCATTTTTTGTCATTCTAATCACATTGCCTAACTCCGTCTAAAAACCCAATTTTAACCAGGGGTATTTTTGATATTTTCGTTACAACCACGAACCCACTGCTACAACCACCCTTACTGTCACCACGAACCCACCGCCATAACCACCACTCACCGTCACCACGAACCCACTGCTGCCACGAGCCCACTGGCACAACCACCCCCGCCTCCACCACGACGACGACAAGCACCACAATCACTGCTCAACGACTATAGATTGACGATGCCTGATATGGTAGATCGACGATTATAGAGACCAGATTTGGTAAGTTTATTTCCTTCTTTTAATTTCAGCCAAAAGGTATACTTTTCGGTTGTTGTTACCTCACGATCTAGTAGTTAATTCCAGCCAAACATTTGTTGTTGGGTGTTGTTTATCAGCAACAGTGGAGAGAGGATGTTGTACAACATTTAACCACAACGGTTCATGTCCGTTCAACGAGGTTTTGACGGCGGCTTGAGTAGTTGTTGTGGTGGTTGAGGTAGACGTGGCCCAAGAATTGTGCTGGAGTTTGCCGGAGATCTGTGTCGGCGGTGGCAAGAGTAGTTGTGGAGGTGGTGATGCAAGGAAATAGATAGATAGAGAGAGAGAGAGAGAAGAGGTTGGGGAAGTTTTGTACGTATGTGTATATATTAACTAATATAGTATTTTGTTTTTTTTTTTTAAATTTAAGGGTTAAAGAAAACAAAAATTAAAATGTGTGGATGAAAATGGAAAAATAAAAAAAAGAAGTATGTATAGTGACGATAATACCCCTTACTTAACTGGGTCTTTTCGATGAAGTTAGGTCAGATGATCAAAATGACAAAAAAATGGAAAACTCAAGGACCAGGAGGAGAAAAAAAAAACTATTTGGATTAAAATGACAATTTGGGACAAAACTCAGGGACTAAAATGACAATTTACTCTTGTGGATTTTGATAAAAGATTTGATCTTTATAAACATATTTTAGCATGGGAGTTATATACCATCTCTTTGTCTCTCTTTATACATACATAGATATATATAGAGAGATACAATGGAAAAGGACGTGGGAATAGTCGAAACCTTTAGCATAGGTTTATTCTAGAAATTTATTTTTAAATTGGAGGTCTTCAGATCAAGTTCTACTTTAAAGCATTGCGGCGAAACCGAATAAATGATAACGTAAAACAAATGTGATTTGAAAATAAAGCATGTTGTTTAGAAAGCCAACCCATTAGAACGATTTAGTTTATTATCGTACCGTTTTATTATACTAAATCAATACTTTATTTTGAGTATGACTTCATTTTTAACAAAACTTATAAAAAATGTCAGAGAAAAAAATTAAGCACAACTACGTACTTAAGTTTTTAGAAAAAAAGTTATAACGTAAATTATTACAGAAGTATCAAATTAATCGATAAATTAATATATGTTTTAAAAAAAACAAAAAACAATATTTAGAAAATGGTAAAGGAAATATATGTTTTTTTAAAAGGAAAAAAATTAAAATATGTTATTAAAAGTAAATATAATAAAAAACTATTATAATATATTAAATAATAAAGTAATAAAAAGCTATATATTATTATAAAATAAAGTTACTATTCATCATAACTCGTCAACAATATATATAATATTTATATATAATGTAAGTATCTATAGAAAACCCACTTTAATTTAGAAAACCCGGGAAACTCTAACCTCCCGATGTTTTTTAAAAAAAAAATATACACATGTTATATACATGTTTTTAAGGTATTTGGGCAAAAAAAATCAAAAAAGCGCCGAGTAGATATTTAAAAAAAAAAAAAAGTTTTGGTGTAACACGTGTTACAAATATGTCAGATGAATGTAACACGTGTTACACCAAAACTTGTTTATTTTTTTTTAAAATATCTACTCGGCGCTTTTTTGATTTTTTTGGCCCAAATACCTTAAAAACATGTATATAACATGTGTATATTTAAAAAAAAAAAACATCGGGAGGTTAGAGTTTCCCGGGTTTTCTAAATTAAAGTGGGTTTTCTATACATCCTTCCCCTATATATATATGTATCTATATATATATATATGTATATATATATATATGTATGTAGGGGTCCGCTAAAATGAGAACCACCTCGAGTTGTAAGAACCGTGAGAACTACACCGTACGGGGCGAGGTGGACCAATTTTTTTTTTCACAAACGTAGATGCGTGTATTATAAACACATTCGTAAAAAAAATCAAAAAAAAAGTTTTTGAGCACCATAAGTGTGTGTTTACGGGTACAGTAAATTTTCCGGTAGGATTTACGGTACCCGTAAACACAAACTTGTGGTGCTCAAAACTACACACACGACATTTTTTTTGAATTTTTTTTTTTACAAATGTGTTTATAATACACGCATCTACGTTTATGAAAAAAAAATTTGGTCCACCTCGCCCCGTACGGTGTAGTTCTCACGGTTCTTACAACTCGAGGTGGTTCTCATTTTAGCGATCCCCTATGTATATATATATGTATATATATATATATATATATATATATATATACACATATATATGGAGCCGCTAAAATAGAAACCACCTCCAGTTGTAAGAACCATGAGAACAACTCTCCACCAATCATATTCTTCCAACAAAAATGATAGTTTGGTCATTTACCCCAAATGTCAAATCTATACCTCTCTCTCCTCAATTAAAACCATCACCCTTTCCATTTGTCAGATCTTTTAAAAGCTTTCTTTGTCCATCTCTCTCTTCATTTGAAACTCTTCTCTTCATTTAACACCTAATCATCTCCTACATTATTCAAACATGCAGTGCTAACTTGTACCTTGAGCATACACGTTTGCAACCTCCATGAAAATACATAATCAAGCTATTAAAAGGAAACCCAGTTCATTAAATTATACAGTTTCATGTTCATTAAATCATTTAAAGCTCACAATTTTCGTATCATCCATATCAAATCACAAGATTAAATCATATATACTCTTGTCCCCTATGCTTCTCATGACTTCATCAAAATGGATTCTAGCATCAAGTACTCAGTTTATTCCTAAGATCATTCAAACAAAAATCATGAAGTGGACATCAACAGACATTTTCATAACATCTCATTCCTATTAAATCATCCTAACCATATCAAGAGCATAAAGAATCATTCTTTTATTATATAGCAAGCATCACCCTTATTTTTTGAATGTTCAAAACGTGCATAACCAGGTTGTACCCAGAGCTTGTGCAGTAGTACATTTAAGGAAAAACCCAGATTTCTTCATATAATCATTTTCATTGTTTACCCAACTAACATATTTGACCATCATTCAACTTTACATAGTGTTCTACAATATACATAGATCATCAGTCAGCAACATTCAAAACAAAAACCATGTTGTTTGAATCCTAGATCTTGCACAAAATCACTATTTATCAAAAAGAAATCTTGCGACCATGTTCTTGTGACATACATACATCGGACAGTGGGACTTACACATCGAGAACCTATTATACGCTCACACACTTGATAGGAAACACGAGACGTAAATCGCGCGTTTATACTAACCTGATAGTGGAGTTCAACGAGGGGTGCTTGATGAAGAATAAGAATGGAACGGAGTGTTTTGGGAGCTTCAATCATCTAGGCATATTTGAAAAAGGTGCAATCATATTTGGAACGGAGTGTATGCTCAAGGTACAAGTTAGCACTGCATGTTTGAATAATGTAGGAGATGATTAGGTGTCACTGAATGATTGTATGCCTAGACAATATGATTTGCGTAAAAAAAATTTTGTAAAAAAAAAAAAAGTTAAACCGTAAACTTTTTAACGTAAAACGTTTTACGTTAAACGTAAAACGTAAAAAGTTTACGTAAAAAGGCAAAAAGTTTACGTAAAACGTAAAAAGTTTTACGTGAAAAAATCGGGGATAAAAAACCGCACGTAAAAACCCGGTCGCAAAAATGGCGTGAAAAAAACGGGACGTAAAAAAAACGGCGTGTAAAACGGGCCGTATATACGGCGCGTAAAAACGGGAAATAAAAACGGGACGCTAAAACGGCGCGTAAAAACGGGACGTAAAAAATGGGGCGTAAAAACAGCTTGTAAAAACGTGACGTAAAAAACGGTGCGGCAAATCCCAGTGCGTAAAACCGGGAATAAAAAACCGCACGTAAAAACTCGGTCGCAAAAACGGCGTGAAAAAACGGGGTGTAAAAAAACGGCGCGTAAAACGGGCCGTATATACGGCGCGTAAAACGGGCCGTATATACGGCGCGTAAAAACGGGACATAAAAACGGGACGCTAAAACGGCGCGTAAAAACGGGACGTAAAAAATGGGGCGTAAAAACGGCTTGTAAAAACGTGACGTAAAAAACGGTGCGGCAAAAAAACGGTGCGTAAAACCGTGCATAAAAAACGGCACTTAAAAACCCGGTCGCAAAAACAGCGTGAAAAAACAGAGCGTAAAACGGGTCGTAAAAAAACGCGCGTAAAAAACGGGTCGTAAAAAAGCGCGCGTAAATTTTTTTTATCAAAAAATATGATTTCAAAAATGTTGTTTAATAAAAAAATATGATTTAGAAAAAAAAACATTTAATACAAATAGGACAAAAATGTAATAAAAACAATAAAATTAATAAGACAAAAAAAAAACAAAATTACTTAAATACCCTTTTAGATTAAAATATTAAAGACATAATAAGATAAAAAGAATTAAATATTACTTTTAACTACTTTTAATCCCATCCATCCATTTTGAAAATCTAATGGCAAGAAAGTGGTTCCCGCGGTTCTTACAACTGGAGGTGGTTTTCATTTTAGCGGTCCCCTATATATATATAATATAATATAATGGCCATTCTAAAAAAACAAGGAATAAAACAAAATATTATAAATCTGTTCTATCCGATTAAGTGGATTTGTACGAACATTCTAGCCTTAGACATGGGTACATGCATCCACCTTTTCAGATTGCACGTGCTCACATTATTAAAACCTAAACTTTGACGGGATTTTGAAAACATCAAAGGCTTAAAAGCCTAAAACAAATCATCTAAGGATAGATGATGATTTCTTGTAAAAGTTTTGGAAACTTTTGACTTTTAAGAATGAATTTGTGACTTTTGTATTGTTTTGGTAATCACCTAAGGATAGGTGATGGTTTTGTATTAAGAATCTATACGTGAGTCACCTCACGTTTGGGTTCTAGGAAGGTTGTCTAGGTCAAAAGCATTACTAATAACCTAATTCCCAATAACCATGGCTCTGATACCAATCTCTGTAACACCTCAATCGCGTAAAAACAACAAACCGCGGTGGAAACGTCGGGGAGTCACGTTACAGGAATTGTTTCAAACACATGGTATTTAAGGTTTTGTTTTATTGAGTTAATAAATTACATTGTCTTTGGATAACACAAACAAAATACAAACATTTGTCTTTAAGTTTTAAAGTAAATTAAGGCCCGAATCCATCCTACGTGTAGCATGCGTTCATAATCGTCACACATTAGCACCTGAAACATATGTGAAAAAGATGGTCAACAATGAATGCGGGTGAGTAACATAGGTTTTGTGAGTCAAATTCATGGCTTTGTATTTGTTATTGCAATACCTTGTCCGACTACGAGAGTCGATGAGTGAAAACCTTGTATCCAAACTTGTATTAAATGTGTTTGGTATTGCAATATGTTTAACCAACTATACAAGTTGGTATGAGTAAGAAAACCTTATAGCCATGAATCTTGACAAAAACGTTTCTTTTGTAAAACCGTATAAAAAAATGATTTAAAAGAAATTTTGTATGGTTTATATATCTTTAATTGAAAACCATTCGTGACTTGTTAAAAACATTTTTCCTTGTTTGAAGTGATTTGGATAACGCTATGATGAGTAATACGATAAGAGCATTTATATATAGGAAGTACCAGCGGCGTATCCACTGTGACAACTGGCCCAAACCGGTAATTTCCGTACACATTAATTATTGCTTAATGACTGCAATTATGAGTTTAAGTGTCAGCAATGTCTGAACACATGATTAAACAAGTGAATTCATGCATGTTGTATACTACAAAATATTGCTTTATGCATAAACGAGAGCGTTGCGTCAAAAATAATAGTAAACTCACCGGTAAGACACACTGTGTCGACTGAACTGCAGAAAGCAGTCAGACAATAAAAATTGGAGCCTAGGTGTAGGTCCGACAACAAGAATGCATTATAACCCAAGAGTACATACAAGGGTTTAATATATATGCAATGCGAAAGCAAAAATAAGCACTAAAAGCACCCGAAACGCACTTTAAGTGCAGAATTTATACAATTCAGCAATAATTCAGCATTTAGACATATAAATATTATGCAGAAATGTCGTTTTATTATCCAGAATATTTCCCCAAGTGTTGGGAATTGAAAGAGTACAAGAAAGGTACTTAAAAGACACTAAAAAGTGTAATTTAGCACTTTAACGAATCGGTATGTAACCAAACAACCGGACTATACCCGGAACATGAAAATATTATTATTTTCACTATCTATATTTTTCTGAGCCAGTTAGGGTCCCTGATTACCCTAACACCCATTATAACGCGTAACACACAACTAACCAAATTAATCTCTAAACCTAACTTAGTTAACCTAACTAAGTAACCAACTAATGGTTGATTTGGAACCGGATACCCCCCCCCCCCCATCCTAACCGGCCCCAAACTAGAGGGGACACCCTTGTACCATTTTTTATTAAACTAATCACCCTTGCTTAATATCTAGCCTACACATGAACCATTGGATCATAACTTCATGAGTTGTCTATAAGTAATAAGACTTGGACCATCATGCATTCACCTCACAACTCACCACTCAAAACACTCTCTCTCCCTCACTATAAGCTTACGGCCAAGCACCACCCACCCTCCATCCATCATTTTCGATTTTGTTCATCACATTCCAAGTATCTACAAGTGATAAGGATCACGTATTAGGAGTCTTGGAGCAAACGGAAGGCGAAGGACCTCTCTACTTAGCTTTTATCCACCTCATTCGTGCTTAGAATCTTCCCTAGCCTTGAGCTAGAGGTATAATGCTTAAAACTCATATTTGAACTTATCTAAAGTGGTTAAAAGGATTTGTGTTGGTTAAATCTCGTTAAAATGCGAAAAGATGCACAAAAGTCTACTAAAAGCATGAAAAATGGTGGTTAATAGCATTTAAGTTGTGTAAAAGTTGTAGTATTTGAAATATATGGTTATCTAGACCCGATCTATGATGCGGTAGCTCGGATCATCGTTTAACCCGGTTTGGTAAGATCATGGATCTTAACATAAAGCTATTTTAGAAGTAACAAGGGTTAAAAGGTGAAACCCTACCACACATAAACCATGAACTTGTGTAAAAATGTTTTAACTTGTACAAAAGTGTTTAAAACTAGTAGATCTACGTATCTACAAGCGGTATTTTCAAAGGACCAAGTGTCCAAGAAATCACATGTTCTAAACCGGATCTTACACAAACAAAAGTGGTTTTTGTGAACAAACAAGTGTGTGGACACTTGTGTAACAAAGGTTTTAACAAAGAAATAATTTTCGTAAAAACCGACTAGAAGTTGTGAAACTTCATATTCGTTAAAAATAAAGTTTTTGAGAAATTAAACTTATTTTTAACGATAACAAGACTTACTAAAAGTGCTAGTAAGTTACTACACATTTTTGTAAATATTCAAGTTCATGAAATGGAGAAACTAGTGATTATTGCTGATGAGTATTGTTGATAATTGTTGTTGATGATTGATAATGATTTAAAAAGAAAATAAACACACGTTTTGAAAACGTGGGAAACGTCCATTTTTAGGGGAAACTCTGTCAAAATTTTTATAAATTTTGACACTTAGAAAAATATAAGTTTTTGAGAAACTTATTCCCTAAAAATGTATTTAAAAGTATTACCAAGGTTTCCCTAATTTTTGGTGATAAGAAATGATGATTTCTTCAAGAATAAAAATGGATACTATGTATATATATTTTTGAGAGAAAAATATATATTATTTTATCACCAATTTTTGTGCTAAGTGTATATAGTATGTGTTATACGTGCTAGTGTATTAAGACTTAAAAATACACTAATTACTCATGAGGAGTAGAAATATAAAAATACACATACAACATACAAGATACATAATTCGGGTGCAAAGTGCAAAACACAAAAGACTTATATTTATTTTTGGAGAAAATAATATAAGTAAGATTCGTAGTTAAAAATATAGAATATTTTTTAACACAAGAATATATACAAAAGAGAGTGACTGTACTTGTGCGACGCAAGTCTAGTGACTAACGTTAAGAAAACGCGTATAGGTTACGACGTTAATTAAGCAAATCCGGTGGAGTTTACGACGCTAGGAACGCAAAGTTGTGAGTTCATGCTCCCCCTTTTCTCTTTAACTGTTTTCGGTTTTTATAACTTCGGGGGTGAAATACATGTACAAATGTACAAAAATTATAATTGGTATGATATAAATACAAGAAGTACACTTGGTGAGAACGAGAACCAAGTGTGACGAAATATAAATACAAGAAGTACACTTGGTGAGAACGAGAACCAAGTGTGACGAAATATAAGAATATGAAAAGCGCACTTGGTGAGAACGAGAACCAAGTAAGAGGCGCTATGAGAAATGATAACAAGAAACGCGCTTGGTGAGAACGAGAACCAAGTAGGATGCGTTATGAGAAATAGTGTCACGAATAGGGTACAGAAGCACCATTAATCGTGTACATACTTAGACCGCAGAACAAAATGTTAGATCTAACGGGTTCCTGGCAGCCACACTACCGATCGGGGCGAGAATCGAGTAGTGCTTTTGTGTCTCAGAATATACCAATTAAATGCCTTAGGTTTGGTGACTTCCTATGTCGTGCCACATGTTAATGGCTTTGCAACCCATTAACAATCTGATAATTACAGAAATACTGTATTTACATAAAATTCATACCATACAAAAATTGATATATAACTTGAAGTACGTGGGGTACTCAAGAGGATTGATATATAACTTGAAGTACGTGGGGTACTCAAGAGGATTGATATATAACTTGAAGTACGTGGGGTACTCAAGAAAAACTCGATTTATTCACAACTATGTTTTGATAACAAAGTATACAAACGTGAAATACAAAACTGCATGAATTCACACCAACTTTATGTTGACGTTTTTCCAAAAACTCACATGTATTTCAGGTAACTAGGATGGATGTGCGCGTGGTCTAGCTTATGCTCGTGGATGTCGCTTGTGTTTAACTTTGAATAAAGTTGTAAACTTTTAAGACAATGTTTTATGCGACTTAGCGATGTAAACGCTAACGTATGTTTTCAAATTATGGTATTTGAATGTTATTTTACGAGCATGTAGCATGTTTACTCTTCGTATGCAATGAGAACCTTTCATGATCACACCTCGTGCTTCCGCCGCAGAAAGGGGTGTGACAGATTGGTATCAGAGCTGCGATTGTAGTGAACCAGGATTCCTTCTCGAGTCTAGTCTACAATCTCTAGGATCCATTCACGAAAACAATTTTCAAAGAGTTTTCATTGCATAAAACGTCCCGCGACATCCACTGCCTGAAACTGTCTACATGAGTCTAGAAAAGACACTACGAGACTTAGAGTGCGCTTGAGTAGCACTTGTCGTTGACTAAGAAATTACTTGCAATTATGTGTGATAATTAGCATGTACTAGAAGTAGAATGTCACGAGTATACGTGATTTTACCTGAAAGCAATGGCCTACCTGAAGGAAGAGACACGAGGATGAAACGAACTGTGCGGACTGTGCAAGGAGTTACGTAATTATGGATGCATACATAATTATGGAATTCAGTGCACAGAAATCACAGCAAGTCTTGTCACGTATAGACTCCCTCAGTGCAAGCCTACTAAGTACTCTGCTAGTGTAATAATTGTTTGATGTCACTTGTGTGGTATATATACATGTGAATATATATGATACTACAGTCTAGTGTGACGATATCAAACAAATGCCTAACCCTGCTGTGTTATGTTCTGTCAGAACATGGCACCCAGGAAAGCTGTGAATGCTCGCAATGATGATCTACCTCCTCCTCCCCCACTGCCAAGAACTGCTGAAGAGCTGGACGCTCTACTGGAGGAAAGGATCTCCGCTGCTATCGCCCAGTACGAGGCGAACCGAACTCAAGACAGTGGAGGACCAAGCAACGCTAGGCGTAATGGGAATGGAGATTCGTCTGGAGGCAATGCAGCTCAAGGCTGCACTTTCAAGCAGTTCCTCGACTGCAAGCCGATGAACTATGATGGCACAGGAGGTGCAGTAGCATTTGTGCGCTGGACGGAGAAAACTGAAGCTACTTTCCGCATGAGCAAGTGTACCGCGGATCAACAAGTCACTTTTGCTACAGGGTTATTCGTCGATGAAGCTCTGACTTGGTGGAACCTGCAAGCCCAAACTTTGGGTGATGACGCCGCTTATGGCCTCACTTGGGAGGAACTGAAGGAAAGAATGAGAGAGAAGTACTGCTCTCGTGCTGAACTCCAAAGGTTGGAGACGGAGTTCTGGCACTTGACCATGGAAGGTGCTGACATCAATGGATATACTCGAAGGTTCCATGATCTGTCCAGAGTGCTTCCCTACATGGTGACTCCCGAATTTAAGCGTGTTGAACGCTACATTTGGGGACTGGCCTCAGAGTAAACATGGGTTTTAATTCGAGTTATCAGCAGAATGTTGATCTGTACTACCGGAAGAATATGTTGTTGGATAATCAGTCACCAAAGGGTTGGTACAACCTTTAGTACTGATAATGCTGGTGATTCATCAAAGAGTAAATCTCCGAGTTATGATTCGGGATATCATTCATCATCTTCATCATCCAAATCTAATCAGAGTCAAAATTGGAAAGATTCTCCGCATTTGAATACTGATTCGCTAAACAGCACATGAGTTTTTTAGCTTCTGTTCTGGAGTCTTATGAAGGTTTAATCACATGAAAGATCGGCAATCCAAATATGACAAAAGAAGATTACGATCAAGTAGACCAAGAAGAGATGGAGCTTATGGATATTCGCTGGTGTATGGCGAGTGTAATCAGGAGAGCTCAACGTTTCATGGAGATCACTGGTAGAAAGTCTGGAAGGTCCTGATATGAAACTAGGTTTCGACAAAGCAAAAGTCACTTGTTTCAAGTGCAAACAGAAGGGACACTTCAAAAGAGAGTGTATTAATCGTCAAGCCGATGATAGTGTGAATCCTTTTCATGAAGATTACTACAAAAAGGCCATCTATCATCGCAACAAATAGCAACCATCAAGAACAAACCAAAAGCAGATTGAGGAAGGGTCATCAAGAGAGAGAAAACAAGCTTATGTTACGATCTAGGATGACGAAGGATTTAACTGGGATAAATACATAAAGGAAGAGAAAAAAGAGAAAAAGGTGTTGGTTGCTGAGTTCAAAGAGAGCCGAGAAGAAAATCATGTATGAATGTATTTGAGTGACGTGTATAAGGCTTTCACAGAAGCTCTACGGGGCAAATAGATGGAGTGAAGAGAAAGAATGCTTTGTTGATCCTAAAGGAAACCCAACCGTTGATCCTGAAAAAGTAGACTTTGAAGCACTTGTTGCTGCTATTCCAATTGTGGGAGTTTGGTGTAAAGGTCTTGAAGAGATTCCAAACTACAGACAAAAGGTAGATGAAGGAATAAAGAAAGTAGTCTATGCAAGTCTTGAGAAGAAGAAGAAGACTGTTGAAGAGATCGTTGATGAAAGCATGAAGCTGAAAGAAGAAATTCTGAAGAAGACGGCCGACAACACACTAGAAGAAGATCATATTGAGGTAACAATTCAAACTGAAACTAATAAGTTGTCTGATAATGCTAAGTCAACTGATAAAATTGATGAAATTGAAAATAAAACTGATCAACAGTGCAGGAAATGTGTGGAAACGTGTAGTGCCTGTACTGAAAAAGATAGAAATTTGAGATCCAGAGACATTAAATTTACTAAATAGAAACTAATTTAAAGAAAAATGTAATGAAATGCTTGAAAATGAAAAGTTTTTGAAAGAAAAAGAACTAACACAAAAATGTGAAAATCTTGAAAAAGAAAACAAAATTTTGAAGCAAAAGTGTTTAGCCGATTGCAATGAATGTGTTCAAAAAGATAAAACTATTCAAGAGTTGCAAAAAGAATATGATGGAATGAAGCTGTCATATCACACGGTAAAAGAAGCTTATGAAACCTTGAAGAGTAATGTCAAAAGTATGGATGATAGATTGTCCGCACGCCAGAAAACAACCAAATTTCTTGAAGCCAGATAAGGAAAACAACTGGTTTTATATCAGTATATTGATGATGTTGCTAAACTTAAACAAGAACTGGCTAAAAAAGAAAAATTGGTTAATAAACTTCAAAGTTATTGATGTAGGGTAAAATATAAATATTTGTCCCGTGTAAAATGTATAATTATTGTATAAGTTTTATTTATTTTTATTTAGTTTTAGTGCTTTATTATATTATATTGTGGTGGGACAGGTTTTGTGCAAATGGAGCGAAAACGAGTAATATGGAAATGACCTGCTAGTTGGCCAGAGTAGAATGCCAGTGACCGGAGTAAAAATTGTCGCTATTTTCCGTGAGTGGGCCGAGCCCACTAGATCTATAGTATTAAACCATAATACCATATATTATTGTCTTGGGGCCGTGAAAGACTTGGTAGCCACCATCAGAATTAGTTAAAACATGTGTGGGCCTATTAAACAAATATAAAGCTCATATTACAATTACATTAACCGACCCTGAGGAGATAATATCAACAACCACAGAGGGTTGGACGAATTAAAGGTGGCCAGATATATATTATTCGCTGAAATTTGAGAGAATGATTTGCAAGAAATCATTGGGCCGTGAAACACCTTGTAGCCCAGCAGCAGTTCACGTAAATGATGGATTTGGGCCATATGAATTCAATTGAGGGGGGCACATAATTGGACGGATAAAAACATATATTCGAAAAAGGAGACGGAAAAAAAAGGACATCAGGGAACGAATATATCAGCCGAACTTATTACGAAATTGAGAGTTCTGGACGAGATCATAGAGGCTGTTTAGAGGCGTTTGAAGGCTCGGGATTGCTGGGAATCATCGGAGAACGTTAGGGAGCACACGGGATCGGAGTTTACGGGTTCTATAATCTTGATTCTTCGTTTTTCGTTAATCTTTGGTTGTTTAATGATGAATTCAGTTTTTACATTGTTTGATACTTTGTTCTTGAACATGTTTAGCGGCTAGATTTCTGTTTCTACCTAGACATGGTTGAATGATTGCAATAGGTTTTGATTATTTTTGGATTTATGAATGCTATGGATAGTTTATAAATTGTAAACGGTTTGTTCTATTAGTTAGATGTGTTTGCGTGCTTGATGTTATTTTATTATTGATTATTGCTTCGCTTGAATCTTGGTGACGGTCTATATCACGGAATAGAGTCAGGCTAGGGTTTTAGGTTTTGGTGAGTGTCTATATCACATAATGAACCTTTGATCCTTTAGGGTGAAAATCATGTAAGTAACCTTAGAAGTAATAATTGGTAATTTAATAAAATCAAGTGTTCTACTAATCATCAATAGCTGTAAGGTGCGAGATTATTGCTAGGTCTAAGTGATTAAACCGCAAGGTGGGTCCTTCTTAGAAAGTTAACCTATTTGCTGCTGTCTAGCAAGTCTAGCTGAGAAAACAAACCTATCCTAGGTTTAGGTCTCGTAAGGGAGTGAACCTTGTAGGATACTTTTATAAACCCCATTAGATGTCTTGTAAGGGAGTCTAAAAACCGGTAGTTTAACAACCTTTAGGGGATCTTAGCGTGCTCTTGATAGGGGTCCTTAGATTTCCCGATAGGTGAGAATTTCAAGATCCCGGTTCCATAGCAGACAACTCCCAATTATAATCATAACTAAAAACAATCAGGATTCCTGTCTAGGTAGTTCCCTCATCATCCTTGAGTTCAGTCTTCGTGAGAGTTCGTGTCTAGTTCGTCTAGTCTAGTTAGTATTCGTTACTTGCATTCTTAGGATTTTTAGAAACCCCCCCCCCCCCAATTAATAAACATTTAGTTAAGTCGTGTCAATTTAAGTCTAGATAGAGTCTTAGCGTAATCAGTAGAGTCTCTTGGGTTCGATACTCGGACTTCCTTAGGCTATACTACATTCGATCGGTACACTTGCCGGTTGTGTGTTTTAGGGTTTAGAGAGTCTTAGTCTTATAAATTTAAAACTTAGAGAGTCTAGATTTAGGGTAATTTTAGTTGTTTTAGTTGACCCGTTTTCAGCACATCAAGTTTTTGGCGCCGTTGCCGGGGACTCTTGGCGATTGCTTTTATTAGCTTTGATTGGACTTAATTGACATAATTTGTGCTACTTGTATAGTTGTGTAATTTTTTTTATTTTATTTTTTAGTTAGTTTTCTTTTATTCTCTCTACCTTGCTCTGCTCTTTCTACTCTCTTAATGGCAGGTGATCCTATTGACCGAGATGTCTCTGATGAGTTGTTTTGGGAGAGAGAATTTGCGGATGAGTTAGCGGGTTTGTCGGATGATGCAGAAGTAGGTACGTTTGATCCGGAGGGGGACCTTGCATACTTAGAAGCTTTACTTGCAGGAAACCCAATGACGGACATCCAACAAGAAGAAGTGGTGGTGATAGAAGAGGAAGAACACCACAGCTGGCCCGTGGTACTGATAACGAATGCGAGTAAAAGTTCAAAACCACGAGAGAAGGCTATGAGAAGAATACCTGGGATCGTGTTTCAGCGGTTTCTGCCCGGTAAGTTCAAATTTAGGTGTTCTAACCCATTAAAAATTTTAAAATCATTTTATAATTCCACCTCAAATTTTTTAAATGTTTATGAGGACCGGGTGGAATTAAATGGGTTAGACCGGGTTCAAGTCAAAGAGAAGCCTCCTGATTAAGTTCAAGTGTGGGGAGGTTTTGTAGAGTTTGTATAGAGTCGTAGTTTCTGTACTATGAGTCTAAATTAGTTGTTTTTGAGTCGTTTGTGTCGAGTCGGTATTGCGTTGGTGTTGCTTGTTTTTGTTGATGCAGGTTTGAATATGTACCACCCATACTCAATCTCCATTCGGGTGAGTTTGGAGCTGTTTTTTTTTAAATATCAAGCATTTTTCCGAGTATACCAGTTAGAGTCAAAGCCGATCGCGAATGAAATGCTATACGATCGAGCTGGATTGGACAAGAATTTTGGAGCATACGCGGTGTTATAAAACCAGGTAAGTCCTTTCTAATTTGCCCTTGGTCTTTTTATTTCTTATTTATTTTTAGTTTTTGAGTCGGTTTACATCCTACATTGAGGGCAATGTAAAGTTTAAGTGTGGGGATGGGAACTATCGTTTAGTGTCTAGTTAGTGTGTCTTGAGTCATAAAAATCGAAAAAAAAAATTAATTATAAAATTTGAAAAAAATCCAAAAAAATTAAAAAATAGAAAATGTCTTTTGAAATAAGAAGTTTGCAAAATAAAAAAAACGGAAAATGATAGAAAAGTCGGGTTTTTGTTCGGGTTCAAATAATAATAATATGAGATTAAAATAATCGTGCTTGTGTCTAGTTTGGGATGTGCGGGTAGGCTCGATTCGGTTCTTGGTTCCTTTGATCTAAAATATACCTAATTGTCGGTCTACTAGTGGGTTCTCATCTAGGGAAAGTGGAGAAATTGAAACCGCCAAAAATAGTATAAGGGATGCCGTTATAAGCTAAGATCGTTAGAGTTTTTGGTCATTATCTCGTTGAAAAAAAAATAGAATAAAAAGTGAGCTAGAAACTAAATGAAAGTAGCACAGGCCTATGTAATCCGAGTTGGGGATAGCGACTCTACAGCCGGAATGCCTCTGGGATGTGTGAAATCGAATTGCCGAATAAAAGTACCGAAACCTAAGTAATCTGTGGTTGGGGATAGCGACTACAGCCGAAATACCTCTTGGTTAGGGAAAGCATCGTCTAGACTCACGAGAAAAAAAAAAAAAAAAAGAGAGAGCAAAAAGCAAAGTCTAAGCTCGTATGAAAAAAAAATAGATTTGATTCTAAACTCTTTGGATCTTGGTATAAGGCGGTTAGGAAATAACCCAGTGGTTGTTCCTTTTGTCCTATAAGCTTGAGGGGGGATTAGGTGGACTTGCAATTCTTAGCGTGAGACCCTAGGTAGATTGACCGAACTTGAACTAAATCGCATGATAAGGGCTTGGAACCGGGTTGGGTTTTAGAGGATCGATATACTTGCAATCGCGGCTAACACGGGTTTCGGTTTTAATAAAAATAACTTAAGCTTTTGTCCCGTTCGATTATTCCGACTTTGATTCCGTTTGCATAATTCTTTTTCGAGGACGAAAAAAGGTTAAGTGTGGGGATATTTGATGTAGGGTAAAATATACATATTTGTCCCGTGTAAAATGTAT
The DNA here is from genome assembly GCA_030545235.1 of Helianthus tuberosus. NCBI lineage: Eukaryota > Viridiplantae > Streptophyta > Magnoliopsida > Asterales > Asteraceae > Helianthus > Helianthus tuberosus. Next base: position 97,773,287 of record CM060448.1, read on the forward strand.
AATTATTGTATAAGTTTTATTTATTTTTATTTAGTTTTAGTGCTTTATTATATTATATTGTGGTGGGACAGGTTCTGTGCAAATGGAGCGAAAACGAGTAATATGGAAATGACCTGCTAGTTGGCCAGAGTAGAATGCCAGTGACCGGAGTAAAAATTGTCGCTATTTTCCGTGAGTGGGCCGAGCCCACTAGATCTATAGTATTAAACCATAATACCATATATTATTGTCTTGGGGCCGTGAAAGACTTGGTAGCCACCATCAGAATTAGTTAAAACATGTGTGGGCCTATTAAACAAATATAAAGCTCATATTACAATTACATTAACCGACCCTGAGGAGATAATATCAACAACCACATAGGGTTGGACGAATTAAAGGTGGCCAGATATATATTATTCGCTGAAATTTGAGAGAATGATTTGCAAGAAATCATTGGGCCGTGAAACACCTTGTAGCCCAGCAGCAGTTCACGTAAATGATGGATTTGGGCCATATGAATTCAATTGAGGGGGGCACATAATTGGACGGATAAAAACATATATTCGAAAAAGGAGACGGAAAAAAAAGGACATCAGGGAACGAATATATCAGCCGAACTTATTACGAAATTGAGAGTTCTGGACGAGATCATAGAGGCTGTTTAGAGGCGTTTGAAGGCTCGGGATTGCTGGGAATCATCGGAGAACGTTAGGGAGCACACGGGATCGGAGTTTACGGGTTCTATAATCTTGATTCTTCGTTTTTCGTTAATCTTTGGTTGTTTAATGATGAATTCAGTTTTTACATTGTTTGATACTTTGTTCTTGAACATGTTTAGCGGCTAGATTTATGTTTCTACCTAGACATGGTTGAATGATTGCAATAGGTTTTGATTATTTTTGGATTTATGAATGCTATGGATAGTTTATAAATTGTAAACGGTTTGTTCTATTAGTTAGATGTGTTTGCGTGCTTGATGTTATTTTATTATTGATTATTGCTTCGCTTGAATCTTGGTGACGGTCTATATCACGGAATAGAGTCAGGCTAGGGTTTTAGGTTTTGGTGAGTGTCTATATCACATAATGAACCTTTGATCCTTTAGGGTGAAAATCATGTAAGTAACCTTAGAAGTAATAATTGGTAATTTAATACAATCAAGTGTTCTACTAATCATCAATAGCTGTAAGGTGCGAGATTATTGCTAGGTCCTTAGATGTCTTGTAAGGGAGTCTAAAAACCGGTAGTTTAACAACCTTTAGGGGATCTTAGCGTGCTCTTGATAGGGGTCCTTAGATTTCCCGATAGGTGAGAATTTCAAGATCCCGGTTCCATAGCAGACAACTCCCAATTATAATCATAACTAAAAGCAATCAGGATTCCTGTCTAGGTAGTTCCCTCATCATCCTTGAGTTCAGTCTTCGTGAGAGTTCGTGTCTAGTTCGTCTAGTCTAGTTAGTATTCGTTACTTGCATTCTTAGGATTTTTAGAACCCCCCCCCCCCCAATTAATAAACATTTAGTTAAGTCGTGTCAATTTAAGTCTAGATAGAGTCTTAGCGTAATCAGTAGAGTCTCTTGGGTTCGATACTCGGACTTCCTTAGGCTATACTACATTCGATCGGTGCACTTGCCGGTTGTGTGTTTTAGGGTTTAGAGAGTCTTAGTCTTATAAATTTAAAACTTAGAGAGTCTAGATTTAGGGTAATTTTAGTTGTTTTAGTTAACCCGTTTTCAGCACATTAGTTATCATGCTTCTTCATACATTCTAGAACATATATTCAACATCACATCCGATGGTAAAGAGTCTGAAAAGAACAAAAAAGGGAATTGGGTCAGAATACCATCAGGTTCCACAATCGTTGGAGAATAATTATACATTCTATGATGGCGAAAAGGTGGAAAAAGCAATAAACATAGTTGACCAATTACCTGATAACATCGATGTGACTTATAACAAATTTGATGATCTTGGTGATTCAGAGGTGGTAGGTAAGGTTCTTGAAAGCGTTTTTGTAACAACCCGACTTTTGAAAGTCAAAGTACAAGTCAAAGTCAAAGGAAGAAAAGATTGCTAATTGCGATCTGTCACTCCTTGCTTAATTATTGATTATACTTCTTGACTTGTGATCGATACTCTATTTTAATTTGCTTTAGTTGTATTATGTGGAGTACTTGTTAATAAATCGCTATTTAATCGCAGTTTAATAGCTAATCGACTTATCACTAATCGACCTATCTGTAACACCCTTGTCATTATTTAATGGTTTTTGTAAAGTATACGACAAACAACATGTAATTATGACTACATACACTTTGTAAAAATACGGGTTTGTTTAAACTTTACAATTTTAAAATAATACAACATAACATAATTGAGTTCGTCGTTTAAAAGTTACGACGAAACGACGTGCGGAAGCTTTTATCTTGTTCGTGTTCGGTTCTCCGTTGAGCTTGATCGTCCTCCGGTAACTCTTGAAATTAACCTGTGATCTAAACCAATCTAAAAGTTAGTTTCGATACTTAAATAATAGCTTACAACATATACATCGCATCAAACAACAAAACAAAATTAATTTCTCAAATTTATGCCTCTCGCGCCACGCGAGAGGCTCAACTCGTTCTTTCGCTTGCCGCGACGCTTGTCGCGTGTCACGCCCAGTTTCAGGTGGTCCCTCGCGTGGCGCGGGGGAAGCTCTTTTCCAGTAGGTCCGGGTCTAGACCTGCATTTCCTGCCCAGCTCTAGTTTTGATCAAACTCTAAACTTCAAAATGCCATGCAAATCACATTATATCAATTTTCTAATATTCAAGGTTCAAATTACGGGTTCTTGTGCAAATCTTAACCCGTTTTGCATATCTACTCATTTTGACCCGTTACGGGGCATTTAACACTTTTAAGCTTAATTCACGCTTCTTTTAGCTTACACCCTATCTCCATTTTATACATATCCCAAGGACTCAATTAAACGAAACACTTATTTCTAAACAACTCTTAAAGGTTGTTTTTCCCTATTTACCCCTCAATGACTTTTTGGTCAATTTTAAATCCTTCATTTTGCGACGAAGAGCTTTCGCCAATAAGTGACCACGATATCGTTTCTAACTACAATACAAAATATGCGTACCTGGCTCGGATCAACATATTGACCCGTTTAATACCTTGCGTCCATAATATGCTAATTTATAGCATCGCTAAATCATAACCATTTTATCCTGTGCACATAAGACTCGACAAGCACTTATTAGTCATTATTTGTCAAATGGTATCTACATTACCATTTGACCCGTTTGGTCTAAACGATTTAAACACTTTGCGCTTATATTGGAATGGTATCTATTTACCATTTCATTAAATAACTAAATTCAGATTTCTCACCTCTTTAGCTATGTCTCTTAAACCCTTTTTCTTACGCATTTAGCCCGACATGACTTATGTCACTTAGTAATGTTTTATATTTCAACTTTTACCTATTTGTTCGTGACTAAATCACCGTTTCCCCTTTTTACTCGTTTAGGCTTACTTATAAAATAGCCCTTCGAAAACCCATTTTTATTTATGTCACTTCATGACCATTTTACTGGTCCACTCAGAGTAGCCCTTTGTACTCGACTCCACTCGGTCCATGAATACAACATGGAGTTCTACAATACATTGGCGTTCAAGTCAAGAGCTGAGCCGTTCGATAATGAGGGAGTGGAATTTCGTTGTGCTGGGAATATGCTTGCAATTTCAATGAGGAACAATGGTATGAACCATCTACTTCATATGAGTATTATGAGGAACCAAGGATCGAACTTCCAAATTCAAGCTTTAAGGATACTCATTCCTCTCAAATTGACGAACCACCAACTATCTCACCTGTAGCCAAAAAGATAATAGAACACCTTAAAACTATCGAGCGCTATATAAAAGAAGCCTGCGCAAGGGAAGAGGAATCCCGCGCTAGGGAAGAATTAACATGTAATAAAGAAGAGATAGTTGAAGAGGTAAAAATGGAAGAACAAGTAAGTGAAAAACCGACACATGAGGTAAACAACGAAAAAGGTGACTCCGATAACGTTAAAATTCAAGAAGAGTCTAATTTTCAAGAAATTAATCTCTTGTCACCTTCTTTCAAAAATCATTGTTTAATACCCACTCATGTTAAGTTTTTAAAAGAGTTAAACACTAACACTAAAAATTGACGAAATGGTAAGCATTAAGTTAATAAATGATCAAACTACGCTAATAAAAGATGATCCATTTGAAATTAACATTACACCGGTTCCATGTTTCTTTAAAAATTCCTTTATTAGTAATATTACAATTGATAAAGTCCTTTGTGTTAATATAATGCCAAACTACATTTTTGAAAAATTAAGTATTGGTGATTTTTCTCCACTTCAAATACCCATTTTTCTATCTAATCGGAAAACAATAAAATCAATAGGGATAGTTGAAGATGTGTTAGTCCAAACAAATCAAATGGTAATCCCAACCGACTTCGTCATCCTTGATGGCGCTCCACTAGTGTTGGGACGACCTTTTGTAAAGACCCACGAAGCTTTGAAAAATCGGAAGAAAAACAATCTACCTATTCAATTAGGGGCATTCAAAAGAAGTGTCGATCTTGTGCGTTCAATGAAATATCCATTCGGCAATGATGACCCCCTAATTGAAGATGAAGATGAGCCACCCGATACAAGAGAAGAAATCGACCACTTTGTTGAAGAAGAGGTCGCCATAGAACAAACCTTTTTGGTTCTTAATAAAAATGAGCAACCAAATAAGGAATCTCCCAAAGACCCACCACTTGAGCTCAAAGAACTTCCAAAAGGTTTGGTATATGATTTTCTCGACAAAGATGGTAAGTTACCTGTAATTATTTCATCTAAATTAACTAATGTAGAAAAAAGATAATTTAATCTCACTTTTGAAAAAAACACAAAAATGTTGTTGGGTTTTTCACATGTTTATCAAAGCTAATTTTATCCAAATAAAATTAAAAAGCAACGGAATATATATTTGAAACATGTTACTTTACAAGATTTAAAACCATTTTAAATGCAAAACCCAATAATCGGATCCATATATGACATGCATGCGATCAAAATCACAACCATAGGGTGTTTAGAATACTACCATTCAAAAGCAAGGTGATATGAAGAAGATGATATTCTTGAATGGAAATATTCAAAGGAGAAGACCTCAAGCTTGCATACCCCAAGCCTCCAACGAACACCTTATGTTGCTAGGATTTACACTTGTGAACTCGCCTGAAAAATCCTCTTTATCAACCACCTTATGGCCGAAAATTTTGAGAGGAAAAAGGAAGTTCTTGCACTTGAATTTTACTAGAGAAAGTATGTTTAAAATATGTGAGAGAATTGTGTATAAATAAAACAAATCTTGTGTTTTAAAATGGAAGATATGTTTGCATGTAATTCCATTGGTGGAAACCACCTTGGGAAGAAACAAAGGGGGCGGCCCTATGGGGTTCTTGCCACCCAAAATTTTTCAAATTTCATTTTTTATATAAGTCTTGTATTTATTTTTATAACATTTATAAAAATATAGCATCACATGTTATAAGACTTATGCAACATATCATAACCTTTTATAATGTTATTTAACCCATTAAATAACATGATAAAATATTCTCTCATAATAAATTATCCATATAATTTATTAGTTTCTCAAGTGCAATTATTTAGAAAACCAATTTCTAAATATTGTAAGTGTTAATATTTATTTGTTTGATCATATCATAAATAAATATTATAGGTGTTTGTCTAGCTTGTTATTGGGTATGACCCGACTTGGATCATAACGTACTAGCCACATCAATTTAATATGTGTCTTGGGCATACAGAGTCCAACAATCTCCCACTTGCACAAGATATATAGAAGATTGATGCAAGCAGTAAATGAAGCCTAACAACGGTTTACTACCCCTAATACGTATGACGAAGTGCCATTCAATAACATCATCCCCTTCAAGTCCCTTACTCGGAACTGATTTAGGTGAATCTATCATTTATCCTTTCGTTACAGATGTCATGTCAAATCCAGAGACATAGTGTGATCATTCTCTGTTGATTTAACTTTAGCAGGCCTTAGACATCTTACTCTCAACGAATAAGAGGAACAAATCCTTTCTTGACTACATACGTCTCTCACAATCACCTCGTACCACACCTGAGCTTAGCCTTATGTACTGTATTATTACAGACAACGAAGAAATAAGTCAAGGTACAATATTTGGTGAATTTCAAGACCCAATATGTATCTCAGGTCAGAGGATACTATGATATTCTCCTTTACTCAAATTTACTTATGATCAATCACAAATGATTCCATGCAGTAATATTTGAGAGCGAGTCAGTCCAATATTTGTATCCCACAAATATCTATGAACTTTGGCAGCAACACTTTGCTCTATATTCATACCCAATGAATATCCTCCAATCTAAGTTCATAATAGTCTTACATTCATATTTGTTCCCATAAGTATGATCGACCACGGACATGTAGAATAATTAACTTATTCACGGATTTAATCATGCTAAAATGGAACATAACTCAAAATACTATAAAAGAGTTAAAATAACAATTGTTCCAATATCCAAATACAAAATAGATCAAATCCAATCACTAGAATATCGAAGTCCTAAGGCACAAGGATGACCCTCATGTTTTGGCCGTTCAAGGAGCTTCGTGAGTGGATCCGCAATGTTTTGATCGGTGTGAACTCTGCGAATACATATCTTTCCCTTTTCAACTTCATCCCTTATGTAGTTGAATCTCCGCTCAATGTGCCTAGTCTTTTGATGTGCACGAGGTTCCTTGATTTGAGCAATCGCACCCTCGTTATCACAAAAGATCTCTAGGGGGTCTTGAATGGTATGGACTACCCCTAGGTCGGCAATGAACTTCTTTAACCATGCAGCTTCTTGCGCTGACAATGAAGCGGCGATGTATTCTGATTCTGTAGTGGACAATGCTACAACATCCTGCTTCAAGCTCTTCCAAGAGACTGCAGCTCCATTCAAAATGAAGACATACCCAGATTGTGACTGAGAACCATCTCGATCAGTTTGGAAACTCGCATCTGTGTAACCCTTTACTACGAGTTCCTCTTCAGCAGATCCATATACTAGAAACATATCCTTAGTCCTCCTAAGGTATTTCAATATGCTCTTAACAACCATCCAATGACTGTTACCTGGATTTTGCTGGTATCTACATGTCATGCTTAAAGCGCATTACACGTCCGGTCTAGTGCATATCATTGCATACATTATGGATCCCATAGCAGACGCATATGGGATTCCTTTCATTCTTTCTTGCTCATCCTTTGAGCTTGGACATTGAGTTACATTCAATATTGTCCCCTTTTGAATAGGTACCAAACCTTTCTTAGAAATCTCCATCTTGAACCTCTTCAAGACTTTGTCAATGTATGCACTTTGGTTTAAACCTATCAAGCGCCTTGATCTATCCCTATAGATCTTTATTCCCAAAATATAGGCGGCTTCTCCATGATCTTTAATGGGAAAACATCTTCCAAGCCAGGCTTTTACACCTTCCATGGTTGGAGTGTCATTTCCAAATAGTAGAATGTCATCGACATACAATACTAAGAAAGTGACGGTGCTCCCACTAGCTTTCTTATACACACAAGCTTCATCCCCGTTCTTGATGAATCCAAAATTCCCAATTTCTTCATCAAATGGTGATTCCAACTTCTCGATGCTTGTTTCAATCCATAGATTGATTTCTTTAACTTGCACACTTTGTTAGGATGTTTTGGATCGACAAAACCTTCAGGCTAAACCATATAGACATCTTCATCAAGATATCCATTGAGGAAAGCCGTTTTGACATCCATTTGCCAAATCTCATAGTCATAATATGCAACTGTGGCAAATAATATCCTAATCGACTTTAGCATCGCCACAGGCGAGAAAGTCTCATCATAATCAACCCCTTGAGTTTGAGTGAAACCTTTTGCTACAAGTCTCGCTTTATAAGTATCCAAGTTACCATGCATATCCATTTTCTTTTTGAAAACCCACTTACTCCCAACTACTTTGGAGTTAAGAGGTGGCACAACCAATTCCCAAACTTGGTTGTCATACATGGATTGCATCTCTACATTCATAGCCTCAAGCCATTTGTCGCAATCGGATTTCGACATTGCATCATGGTATGTGGTTGGTTCATCTGAATCTACCATATAGCATCCATCCATGAAAAATCCATATCTTTCAGGTGGATTACTAATTCTACCAGATCTGCGAACGTTTTGTGTATGTTGATCAACCATTTGATCATCTTCAACAGTATCAACCAAACGTGTATCGGCTTGTGGTTCTTGATCCTCATCAAGTTCCACTGTTCTACTAGTTCCTTCCATAAGGAACTTATCTTCCAAGAACTTAGCCTTTCGAGCAACAAATATCTTTTGCTCTGTTGGATCGTAGAAATAATATCCTATATCATCTTTAGGATATCCTACGAAGATACACTTAGTTGATCGTACTTCCAACTTGTTTGGGGTGTATTGCTTCACATAAGCATCACCACCCCATACCTTCAAATATGATAATGATGGAACCGTTCCATGCCATATTTCAAAAGGTGTCTTATCCACTTTCTTGGTTGGGGCCATATTTAATATATGAGCCGCGGAGAGCAAAGCGTAACCCTAAAATGATAGAGGTAATGTGCTTCTAGCCATCATAGATCGAACCATATCCAATAGAGTTCGATTCCTCCTCTTAGACACACCATTATATTGTGGTGTTCCAGGTGGAGTAAGTTGTGAGATGTTCCCACAACTCCTAAGATGATCTTGAAAAGCATCACTAAAGTATTCACCTCCTCTCCCGGAACGAAGAACTTTGATTGTCTTGGTGAGTTGATTCTCTACTTCATTTTGGAAGATTTTGAACGTTTCAAAAACTTCATCTTTGTGTCTTAGCAAGTACACATTGTGACAACCCGAGATTTCAAGTCCCTTCATTTATGTATCTTCTGTGTGACAATTCTGTTTTGATAAGGTTGTGTTATGTGATGTGTTACTATTTCAAAGACTAGAGTTGTGTTGATTATTGAATTGAAGTTTTTGTGAATGAACAAACTAAACTGTTTACAATTAAAATAAACTGTTTACAATTAAAACCATACATGACGAAACTTAGGAGTTTCACCGTAAACTACCTCCACGAAACCTAGGAGTTTCGTCACAACCCAATCTCGACGAAACCTAGGAGTTTCGCCAGCCCAGGTTACCTCGAAGCCCAGTAAGGGCCCAATACACTTATGTGAATATATTACGTAATAACTGTTGTATTCGTCACACAACTAACCAATTAAAAACCCTAGAATTCTCCCTCTTCTGTGCGACGGCAACCTTGAGTCCTCGAAGTCCTCTATCGATCAACTTATCGTTCCTTCTATCTCGGTTAGTGTTTAACCATGATGATTTTGATAATAGTCAATCTATGTGATGATCAGTTATGCTTGTGTATGGTGTGTAAATTAAGGTTCATGATTATAATCATATGTTTAGAATATGTGGTTGAATTGGTATGTAACTCTGATGTACTTAATGATTAGGATTATGTTAGGATTGACTGAGCATGACGAATACGTTAAGTGATGAAACTTATTTTGTGATATTGATCGTATGGATGCTTCGAGTGTTGAGATCTGTTAGGGTTGATTGGATTGTATTGTTCATCTAATTGGTAATTAGGGTTGTGTGAAAGTAAATGATTTCTGGACAAATTGCGCTGTTTGATCTAGATTGAAAACAAAACTGTTAATAATTCTGTTTGCGAGAAATCAGGAGCTAGTGATTGAAACTCAGTGATGGAAACTTGCATAACTGATGCTATGTGATCTCGGCGAAACATAGAATGTTTCGCTATAAGCTATTTTTGAAGAAACTTAGGGCCTTTCGTCATACCCCTCACATCGATGAAACATCTAGGGAATCGTCACCAATGGTATCGACGAAACATCTCAGTGTTTCGTCGGTTGGAGTTTCGCCGTCCAAAAGAAAGATCAGGCTGTTGTTGAAATTTGAATGATATGAATGGTTCTTTGTGACGAAACTCCATTACCGTCTATAAATGATATGAACATTGACTTTTAAGATACATACATGAGTAGTACATGTAACTGTTAACACTGTTGTGAAACATACATGAGAATTGTGGAGTCGTATGAACTTGAATAACTGTTAAGATGTTCGAATACACACCATGCTTATGAATTATACGTGAACATTGAAAAATTGAAACTGATTATGCGTGCGTGAATATCATAGGCTGTGACTGTTTAAGTGTGAACAAGTAATTAATCAAACCGAGCAAACCAAGGTGAGTTCACTGCTCTTTTTCAAGCATGCATCCCGGGGAGGGATATCAGGTAACGTTCCGGGGAGGTATGTAAGGTTATTGGGATGTTTGTTATTACACTCTTTTTCTATCATATAAGACCCCTTACATCTACCGATAGTTGCCGGGGAGGCAGCGAGGTTATTAGTTGATAGTGCTATTAGGTTTGGCACCCTCACACCGTACCGGGGAGGACGGGCGTGAACTAATTACCTTAAAGCATAACCAATGTTTTGATAGAGACATTGGGGTTGGGCAAACAAATCTTGTAGCCATCTGTGGTAATCGAGTTAATAAAAACATCAAATCAAATCATTGAACTGTTTTATACTCATATCTGGTAACTAAACACGTTAACAAAACTTTGAACTCACCAGCGTCGTCTGACACACTTGTCTGCATACTTGCAGGTCGTTAGATTCTTGATGAGGACTTGCTATCTGGGAGTGCTAGAGTAGTCATGGGTCAAGACTCTTGGATGCTTGCTTCGTTGATTATGAACTTATGTTTTGAAAGAATTGATTTATAGTTTACATTATGCTTCCGCTGAACAACTACTTTGGATTAACTTATGTCTTGGATTTATATTTGAAGTTAATGGAATATTTTATTTAAATATACATTATTGGTTCAATGTGATTAGTGGCTTGGATCCTGGTACGTCACACGTCCTGCGGTATTCCGCATGCGGTATTTTGTGGGTGTGACAGTTTGGTATCAGAGCCACTGGTTATAGTGAACTAGGTTTTAAAACGTTTTTATAAAACCAGACTATAACCGAACATCTTCGAAAATCGACCATGACACTCAGCTCCAGATTGCAAGGTTCGTCTTCTGTTTACTTTATGCATTACTTGTTTAGTAGTCACACACTCACAGTTTGCATGAAACGACATACTAGATACTATGGTGATTTGATAGTGTGACACTATTCTTCGACTTTTGTGATTCGTAATCCTGTAATACCTTCTGTTTTGCTACTTGAATGCGGGGGAAACTTTTAGCGCAAGTTAAGAGGCACTAAGATGAGTATGCAAATCACCTTATTATTGTGGGTGCACACATAATAATAACGTGTGATGCATGTAAGTCCCAGTGAGGCTTAACGAGTGTGAGAAGGGTTCTGCCCTATTATGTGTAAACTTGGTAGTTTGTAGATTTCAACGTGATACTTGACTCTTACCTCATCTCGACTCTTAAATTTGTTCCCTCTCCTTGTATATAATCATGAGTGGATGAGGTCATGGACGTGGTCACATCGCGATGACCCAAGCTGAGCTGACAAACCTAATCAACACACGTGTGGCTGAGGCTTTGGCAGCCTACCAAGCTGGTACGAAATGTGCCAAACACTCTTTAATCTTGTGTCGCGTACACAACTCTTACCCTTGTAGTGTGTTTTCTTTCGTCCATTAGGCCAGCAAGTGCAAAACCAAAACAATCCACCTGCTTGTACGTTCAAGATGCTCATGGATTGTAAGCCACAGACCTTCAGTGGGATTGAAGGGGCTGTAGGACTCCTTTGATGGTTTGAGAAGGCAGAATCGGTGTTTGTGATGTGCAACTGTCCTGCTGGGGACAGAGTGAAGTATGCTACGAGCACACTTGAGGATGGTGCCCTGACATGGTGGAATGCCCAGGTTTAGATGTTGGGCATCGAGGTGGCGAATGCCACCACTTGGGACGATTTTAAGGAGTTGATAAGGGAGGAGTATTGTCCTCGTGATGAGATTTAGAAACTTGAGAATGAGTATTATGATCTGAAGATGGTGGGATCCGAGATTGATGCATACGTGAAACGGTCTCATGAGTTGGTTATCATGTGCCCGAATTTATCCCGACCTCCGCATCGGAGAATAGAGCTGTTCATTAAGGGATTAGCTCCACGAGTGAAGGGTTTGGTTACTGAAGCGAACCTCAACAACTTACCTCAGATTGTCCGTTTGGCTCACAAGATCTCCGATCAGGAGGTGGAGAGTGGTTTGCTACCACCGCGCGTTTCTGCCACTACTGCTGCTACAACCACAGCTACTACGCCTGCTAGTGATAACAAGCGGAAATGGAACGATGCTGACAAGGCAACCAGTGCCAGTCAATCTCAGAAAAGGCCTGACAACAGCAATAACCGTAGCTTCAGTTAGTCGTCCTCAGTTAATCAAGGCCAGGGCAGCAATCAAAATCAGGGCTCCTATGTTGGGAAGAAGCCATAGTGCAACAAGTGTGGCTATCATCATTATGGACAGTGTGTCCGGACTTGCCGTAGGTGCGAGAAGGTGGGCCATGAGGCCAAAGACTGTAGAGCCCCGCAGCCAAAGCAGCAGCAGCAACAGCAAAATCAGCAGTATTAGTGACAGCAAAGGCAACAACCTCATCAGAACCAGGGCTTTAAGAAGGGGTGCTTCCAGTGTGGGGATGAGGGTCACATCAAGCGGGATTGCCGTCAGCTGAATCAGAATGCCAACGACAACAACCGCCAGAATAACAACAACAATGCTGGGAACAACAACAACGACAACAATGGGGGCAATGGTGCTCGTGGAAGGGTATTCACGATCGGTGCTGGTGATGCTAGGAACGACGGCAATGTCGTGACTGGTACGTTTTCTGTGAACAATCTTATTGCTTCTGTGTTATTTGATTCCGGTGCCGATTGGAGTTATGTGTCCCTAGAGTTTAGTCAGCGATTAGGGTTAGCCCCAACACATTTAGAAGTTAAGCATGTAGTAGAATTAGCTGATGGTAAAACGATTGAAGCTTCGCATGTCCTATTTGGGTGTAAACTAGATCTTGTGGGTCAAGTGTTTGATATTGATCTCCTTCCTGTTACCCTCGGTAGCTTTGATATTGTGGTTGGTATGGATTGGCTATCTAAACACCAAGCTGAGATTCTGTGTAAGGAGAAGATTGTACGTATTCCTCTCTCTGGTGGAGAGTCATTATCGGTTCAGGGGCATCGCAGTGGTGCGATGGTTGGTATTATCTCAGCTATGCAAGTGCAGAAATGTCTACGAAAGGGGTATCCTGCTATTCTAGCACTTGTTACTGATACTCCGTCAGGGGAAAGAAAGATCGAGGATCTACCAGTTGTACGTGAATTTACTGATGTGTTTCCTGAGGAACTTCCTGGTTTACCTCCTCACCGTCAAGTGGAATTTCAGATTGATCTTGCACCAGGAGCAGCCCCGATAGCTCGTGCTCCTTACCATTTAGCACCTGGAGAGTTGTAGGAGCTGTCTAACCAGTTGCAAGAGTTATTGGACAGAGGCTTTATTCGACCCAGTTCTTCGCCTTGGCGAGCCCCAGTTTTGTTTGTAAAGAAGAAAGACAGACCCTTTCACATATGCATTGATTATCGGGAACTCAACAATGTTACAGTTAAGAATCGTTATCCATTGCCACGTATCGACGACTTGTTTGACTAGTTGCAAGGGTCAAGTTTTTACTCGAAGATTGACTTAAGATCGGGCTATCATCAGGTGTGAGTCAGAGAGGAGGATATCCCAAAGACGGCTTTTCGAACGCGTTATGGGCACTATGAGTTTTTAGTTATGCCGTTTGGGTTGACTAACGCGCCAGCGGTCTTCATGGATCTCATGAACCGTGTATGCAAACCGTATCTCGACGATTTCATTATAGTATTCATCGACGACATTTTGATCTACTTGAAGAGCAAGGAGGATCATGAGCAGCACCTATGTCTTATTATGGAACTCCTAAGGAAGGAGAAACTCTATGCGAAGTTTTCTAAGTGTGACTTCTGGATTCGGAAGGTACATTTTCTTGGACACATTGTTAATGAATTGGGGATACACGTGGATCCTGCAAAGGTTGATGCTGTTAGAAATTGGGCGGCACCAAAGAATCCTTCGGAGGTGCGACAATTTCTTGGTCTCGCTGGGTATTATCGAAGATTTATTAAAGACTTTTCGAAGATCGCTTAACCTCTTACCTCGTTGACATAGAAAGGTATTGTGTATTCTTGGGGATCGAGGCAAGAGGATGCTTTTCAGTTGTTGAAACAAAAACTCTACAGTGCACCGATTTTGTCTCTACCTAAAGGAACAGAAGATTTTGTGGTATATTGTGATGTTTCCATTCAGGGTCTTGGTTGGGTGTTGATGCAATGCGACAATGTGATCGCTTATGCTTCTCGACAACTGAAGGTTCATGAGAGGAATTATACGACACACGACTTGGAGTTGGGAGCCGTAGAATTTGCGCTCAAGATCTGGAGGCATTACCTATATGGTACTAAATGCACTATTTATACCGACCACAGGATCCTTCAGCATATTTTCGACCAGAAGGATTTGAACATGTGACAATGTCGCTAGGTAGAACTCTTAAATGACTATGACTGTGCAATCAAGTATCACCCGGGTAAGGCCAACGTTGTAGCCGACGCTCTCAGTCGAAAGGAATCAAAACCCAAATGTGTTCGCGCTTTGCAACTCACCATTCATTCTAACCTGCCTGATCAGATCCGTTCGGCTCAGGCTGAGGCGTTGAAGGAAGAAAACTATGAAGCTGAGTATTTACTGGGTATGGAAAGCGACTCGAGAAGAGATCAGATGGTCTTTACTATTTTCGGGAGCAGATATGGATTCCGTTGTTTGGTAATCTTAGAGAACTTGTGATGGATGAAGCGCACAAGTCTCGATACTCTGTTCACCCAGGTTCGGATAAGATGTATCAGGATCTCAAAGTCATGTATTGGTGGCCAAAGATGAAAGCTCACATCGCGACTTATGTGAGTAAGTGTTTGACCTGCTCGAAAGTTAAAGTGGAATATCAGAAACCGTCTGGATTGCTGCAATAGCCAGAAATACCCATGTGGAAATGGGAGCAAATTGCAATGGATTTTGTTACTGGTCTGCCGAGAACTCAAAACGGAAACGATACCATTTGGTTAATCGTTGATCGTCTCACAAAATCAGCACACTTTCTGGCAATCAAGGAAACAGATAAGTTCTCGCAACTAGCTGCTGTATACCTCAAGGAAGTGGTTTCTAGGCACGGGGTGCCAACTTCTATTATCTCTGACCGTGACCCGCGTTTCATCTCAGATTTGTGGCAGTCGATGCACAAATCATTCGGCTCACGTCTCGATATGAGCACTGCCTATCACCTGCAGACGGATGGCCAAAGTGAGCGAACCATCCAGACACTTGAAGATATGTTACGAGCATGCGTGATCGATTTTGGCAAGGGTTGGGAGAAACACTTGCCTTTGATAGTGTTTTCTTACAACAATAGCTACCATACCAGTATTCAAGCAGCTCCATTCAAAGCATTGTATGGACGAAAGTGTCGTTCACCTCTCTATTGGGCTGAGGTGGGTGACAGCCAGGTCACAGGCCGTGAACTTGTGTTGGAAACTTAAGAAAAGATTGTTCAGATCAGGAATAGGATGGTAGCAGCGCGCGACCGTTAGAAAAGCTACGCTGATAAGCATAGGAAACCTTTGGAATTCGAAGTTAATGATCGTGTGATGTTGAAGGTCTCACCCTGGAAGGGTGTGGTGCGTTTTGGAAAACGCGGCAAGCTTAACCCCCGTTATGTAGGGCTATTCAAAATTCTAGAACGGATTGGTAAAGTGGCCTACAAGCTGGATTTACCTACTGAGTTGGGTAACGTTCATGACGTCTTCCACGTGTCGCAGTTGAAGAAGTGTTTGTCTGATGAAACGCTAGTGGTACTGTTTCAAGAGTTGAAAATCGACGACAAGTTACAGTTTGTTGAGGGGAACCAATTGAAATTATGGACCGGGAGGTCAAGGTTCGTAAGCACAGCCGTACTCCGATCGTGAGAGTTCGTTGGAACTCAAGACGTGGACCAGAGTTCACGTGGGAACGCGAGGATCAGATGAAGCTCAAGTACCCACATTTATTCCCAGATGACAAATCTAAGTCTGACAAACCTAAGTCTGGCACAACTAGTGAATTTCGGGACAAAATTCCCAATCAAGTTAGGGATGATGTGGCACCCGCGGAGAATGCACAGTCATCTTGATCTAACACCGCACCGTTTTGGATTGCTTGTCAAATTTCGGGATGAAATTTCTTTCAAGTTGGGGATGATGTGACAACCCGAGATTTCAAGTCCCTTTATTTATGTATCTACCATGTTACAATTCTGTTTTGCTAAGGTGTCTTGTGTTATGTGATGTGTCACTATTTCAAAGACTAGAGTTGTGTTGATTATTGAATTGTTATGTTTTTGTGAATGAACAAACTAAACTGTTTACAATTAAAATAAACTGTTTACAATTAAAACCATACATGACGAAACTTAGGAGTTTCGCCATAAACTACCTCCACGAAACCTAGGAGTGTCGCCACAACCCAATCTCGACGAAACCTAGGAGTTTCGCCGGCCCAGGTTAACTCGAAGCCCAGTAAGGGCCCAGTACACTTATGTGAATATATTACGTAATAACTGTTGTATTCGTCACACAACTGACCAATTAAAAACCCTAGAATTCTCCCTCTTCTGTGCGACGACAACCTTGAGTCCTCGAAGTCCTCTATCGATCAACTTATCGTTCCCCTAATCTCGGTTAGTGTTTAACCATGATGATTTTGATAATAGTCAATCTATGTGATGATCAGTTATGCTTGTGTATGGTGTGTAAATTAGGGTTCATGATTATAATCATATGTTTAGAATATGTGGTTGAATTGGTATGTAACTCTGATATACTTAATGATTAGGATTATGTTAGGATTGACTGAGCATGACGAATACGTTAAGTGATGAAACTGATTTTGTGATATTGATAGTATGGATGCTTCGAGTGTTGAGATCTGTTAGGGTTGATTGGATTGTATTGTTCATCTAATTGGTAATTAGGGTTGTGTGAAAGTAAATGATTTCTGGACAAATTGCGCTGTTTGATCTACATTGAAAACAAAACTGTTAATAATTCTGTTTGCGAGAAATCAGGAGCTAGTGATTGAAACTCAGTGATGGAAACTTGTGTAACTGATGCTATGTGATCTCGGTGAAACATAGAATGTTTCGCCATAAGCTAGTATTGACAAAACTTAGGGCCTTTCGTCACACCCCTCACATCGACGAAACATCTAGGGATTCGTCACCCATGGTATCGACGAAACATCTCAGTGTTTCGTCGGTTGGAGTTTCGCCATCCAAGAGATAGATCAGGCTGTTGTTGAAACTTGAATGATATGAATGGTTCTTTGTGATGAAACTCCAGTACTGTCTGTAAATGATATGAACGTTGACTGTTAAGATACATACATGAGTAGTACATGTAACTGTTAACACTGTTGTGAAAGATACATGAGAATTGTGGAGTCGTATGAACTTGAATAACTGTTAAGATGTTCGAATACACACCATGCTTATGAATTATACGTGAACATTGAGAACGTGAAACTGATTATGCGTACGTGAATATCATAGGCTGTGACTGTTTAAGTGTGAACAAGTAATTAATCAAACCGAGCAAACGAGGTTATTAGTTGATAGCGCTATTAGGTTTGGCACCCTCACACCGTACCGGGTGTTGGTGCATATTTGTGACAACAGCTTAGATTTGGTGTTTGGATATCTTGTAATTAGTAAAACGATAAACGGTTAGCGGGTTTAACTTTGTATTAGTGGAATAATAGAGTTTGGGCTAAACAAAACCCAGTTGGGTCAAGGGGGAACGAATTGGGCTTTGCCCATCTAGTAAACCCTAACCTAATGTTGCAACCTTATGTTATATAAACAAGGCTTTGCTTTAGGGTTTAGGTTAATCAGCCAAAATAGTGTTTGTGAGGATTTTCATGAGAGCAATAGGCTTGGACGAAATTAGGATCTTGATTGATTGTAATTCGTCATATTGATAATCAATAAAGATCGGTTTAATTGGAATTTCTGTTTCTACTCAATTATGTGATATTCTGATCAAGAGGATTCCGCACTCTTGATTGGATTGACAATTCTGTGACGATCCATACGAACTAGGAGACCTACAATTGGTATCAGAGCATTAGGCTCTTGAAGGCTCGGTTCAGAATTGTGCATTGTGCATTGTGCTTGGCAGAAACAGGAAGTTTTCGAAAATTTTGAAACCTGAAAAATTAGGATTTCGAAATTTTTTGTGTGTTTGATATAAATTTTTTAAATTTTTGGCGGTTTTTGATCTTATGCTTTGTTTGGTTGCTGTTTTGTAGGATTTCAGGAAAGATTTTGTTGATTCTGGAAAGTTGTTGGCTGAAAGACTTGAAGATTTGAAGACTGTTCTTCGTGTTCTTCGTGTTTTTCGATCAGTTCTTCATAGTTTTCGAAAATATTATGCTGATTAGGTTGTCTGATTTTGCAGATTTGTGTTGGAGAGGAGATAAAATCTTTAAAATTTCGATCAGATTAAGTTTCCAATTTTACTGGACCAACGAATTTGACAGACCTGCGAAATTAACTGACCAGCATACTTATCGGCGAAATTAAAATCCAAAGGCGACTTTGGTAACCGTATAATTTTCCTCAACGAAATTATCACGGTGTTCGGAGACTTTACTGGTCGTCGTAATAGCGAAATTGACCAGCGATTTTGGAAGCGAAATTGATCAGCGAACTTTGGTAGCGAAATTGACCTTTACGTGAACTAGACCAGCGAAATTAAACAAGTAACTGACCAACGAAATTAACTTGTCTTCCCAGCGAAATTAATAGAGGAATTAAAACCAGCAAATTTAAAAGGGTGGAATATTTTCTGGCAAGCGTAAGAAAAAATTCACGTTTTCGTAAAAAAAAAAATTGATCCGTAGCTCGTTTGACAAAACCGTCTGCACCGTCGAATTCCTTGCATTTTTAGGTCAAAAAAATGTCTAACATGTCTACTTTGAATGAGCTTTTGAAAATGGAGCATGAGGTTGGCACTACCAACAAACCGCCTAAGATGATGAAGGTGGAAAATTATTTGACATGGAAGGATCATTTTCAATCCTTCATTGAATATCAGGATACACGCATGTGGATATGTATTGAAGATGGGTACACAAACCCAACACACGACTTTGAGGGAAGATCACGTAGAACAGCCTATGTGAACATGCAAGAGGCTGATAAAAAGATGTATGAGGCTGAAAAGAGAGCCTTAGCTGCAATAAAAATGTCCTTACCTGAAGCGAGGGGTCGTGTGTTCGTTATTGGCCAGGGTGAAGAGAGGAATGATCCTAATGTTGTGACGGGTAAGTTCCTTCTCGACGACTTTTATGTTACAATTTTATTTGATTCGGGTGCCGATACTAGCTACGTGTCCTTAAAAGTTAGTCAAATGCTTAAGCGTACCCCAACACCTTTGAACACCAAGCATATTGTAGAGCTAGCTAATGGTAAGAGTTTAGAGGCCACACACGTAGTCAAGGGTTGTAATCTTGTTCTTGCTAATCAGACTTTCTCTATCGACCTCATTCCCATCGTTCTGGGTAGTTTCGACGTTGTCATTGGGATGGACTAGTTATCCCAACACCGAGCAGAGATTCTTTGCAACGAGAAGATTTTCCGTATTCCTCGCTCAGGTGATGAACCTCTCATGATTCGTGGCGACAAGAGGGGTGCTGTTGAGAGCATCATCTCTTTCCTTAAGGCCCAGAAGTGTTTGCGTAAGGGCCACACTGCTATTTTGGCTCTCGTTACTGACACCTCGAAGAAAGAGAAGAAGATAGAAGATTTTCCGATCGTACGTGACTTTCCTGAGGTATTCCCTGAGGAATTACCTGGTCTTCCGCCTCATCGACAAGTCGAGTTTCAAATCGAGCTAGCTCCTGGAGCAGCGCCTATAGCTCGTGCACCTTATCGCCTAGCTCCATCAGAGTTGGAGGAACTCTCTACGCAACTACAAGAACTCTTGGATAAGGGTTTTATTCGTCCTAGCTCTTCGCCATGGGGAGCTCCAGTGTTATTTGTGAAGAAGAAAGACGGTAGCTTCAGGATGTGCATCGACTACCGTGCACTCAACAAGGTGACCGTGAAGAATCGTTATCCTCTTCCACGTATTGACGACTTGTTCGACCAGCTGCAAGGGTCGAGCTACTATTCGAAGATTGATTTGAGATCGGGATATCACCAGCTGGGAGTCCGAGAAGATGACGTCTCCAAAACAACCTTTAGAACTCGTTATGGACACTACGAGTTTTTGGTCATGCTTTTTGGGCTGACGAACGCACCAGCGGTTTTTATGGATCTTATGAACAGAGTATGCAAGCCTTACCTGGACAAGTTCGTTATAGTTTTCATCGACGACATCCTGATCTATTCTAAGAGTCAGGAGGAACACGAGCAACATCTACGACTTATTTTGGAACTCCTTCGAACAGAACAGCTTTACGCAAAGTTCTCGAAATGCGACTTCTGGCTTTGCGAAGTCCATTTCCTAGGCCATGTGGTGAACAAGGATGGGATTCATGTTGATCCATCCAAGGTAGACTCGAAATGCGACTTCTGGCTTCAGATAAGATGTACCATGACTTAAGAACTACGTATTGGTGGCCTAGCATGAAAGCTCACATAGCAACCTACGTTAGTAAATGTTTGACTTGTGCGAGAGTCAAAGTTGAGTACCAGAAACCTTCAGGCCTACTTCAACAACCAGAGATACCACAATGGAAATGGGAGCAAATTTCCATGGATTTCGTTACTGGCCTGTCTAAATCTCAATGTGGGAATGATACTATTTGGGTGATCGTGGATCGACTCACAAAGTGTGCACACTTCTTGGCTATCAAGGAAACGGATAAGTTCTCCACTCTAGCAGACGTATATCTTAAGGAAGTTGTCTCGAGGCATGGGGTGCCCACCTCTATTATCTCTGATCGTGACGCACGTTTCACTTCAGAACTTTGGCAAGCGATGCACAAATCCTTTGGCTCACGTTTAGATATGAACACAGCTTATCACCCGTAAACGGATGGGTAGTCTGAACGCACCATCCAGACCTTGAAGACATGCTTAGGGCATGTGTGATTGATTTTGGCAACGGTTGGGAAAAACATCTGCCACTAGTGGAATTCTCGTATAATAACAGTTACCACACCAGCATTCGGGCTGCTCCATTTGAGGCATTATACGGGCGTAAATGCCAATCACCTCTCTGTTGTGCAGAGGTGGGGGATAGTCAGATCACAGGCCCAGAACTTGTGGTAGACACAACAGAACGGATTGCTCAAATACGACAATGAATGGCGGCAGCTCGTGACCGTCAGAAAAGCTACGCCGATAAGGGCAGGAAACCACTCGAGTTCCAGGTTGGGGATCGAGTGCTACTCAAAGTTTCACCCTAGAAGGGTGTGGTTCGTTTTGGCAAACGAGGCAAACTTAACCCTCGATACGTTGGACCATTCGACATCATAGAGAAAATAGGCAAGGTGGCCTACAAACTGAACCTACCAACGGAACTTAGTGCAGTTCACAACGTATTCCACGTGTCGAATCTGAAGAAGTGTCTGTCAGATGAGAGCCTCATAGTTCCTTTGAAGGAGCTCACTATCGACGAGCAGTTGCGATTCGTCGAGGAACTAGTTGAAATCACGGACCGAGACGTTAAGGTCCTCAAACGCACCAGAATACCTCTCGTTCGAGTTCGTTGGAACTCACGTCATGGCACAGAGTTCACCTGGGAACGCGAAGATCAGATGAAACAAAAGTATCCCCACTTGTTCGCAAACAGTACAACCACTACTGAGGCTGAAGCTACCGCAGAATTTCGGGACGAAATTCCAGATCAACGGGGGGAGGATGTGACACCCCAGGAAAACCAGGAAAAACACGCAACTTAACTAGCTTCCTCAGTGAGTACGTACCAAATTTCGGGACGAAATTTCTTTCAACTTGGGGATAATGTGACAACTCGTGTTTTAGAACTCTTTTGTGCGCTTAGTGTAACGTGTTTGAACATTATGTGATTATGTGAACGATGATGAGTAATGAAATGTTATGTATGATATGTGTTTTGTGTATGTATATAAACGAGCCCAAACGCACACACAACCCGATCGCACAAGCCCATTCGGGCTACACTTTTTGTATTCGGATCAAGGGCAGCCCATGATGGGTTCGGCCCACTCTCTTTTACACGCATAACACTTAGGAGATAGGGTATACTCCTCATAACTTGCAAAACACAACACACACACAACCCTACGACCTCTTTCTCTCATCTCAAAGCCGACGCCAAACAACATCCTTTCTCCACCGAAGACTCTCTATTCAGATAAGTTCTCATTCCATTCCTTAATCGGACGTGGTTGACCACTTATAGCTCAAGCAACCTTTTTCGTGTATCTGCCGAGCTAACCTAAGGTGAGTTCACACTTTCTACAAAGCATGGGATTCCCAGGGGTTGGGAATGGGTTAAGGAATATGGATTCCTCATCCTTTCTTGGGTAGGGCAGTACGGGTTCAGGAATATAATTCCTCGTCCTCTTGGACAGTTTACATTTCACTAGACCAAAACTCTATCACGAAGTCCCTCCTTTTTATATCGACTTAAACGCCGGGCCAATGGCGAGCGGGTCATTAGTTAGATAGCGCTATTTAGGTTTGACAAGCCTCACACCGTACCGCAGAGGACGGGCGTGAACTAATGGATCTGGGCACATCAATGATGATAGACATTGACAATTCAGGGCACATAAACATGACTACAATCAGCAGTCGATATGGTAAAGAGTCTAGTAATATATACATGGGGTAGCCCCCACGGCCGAAGAGCCAGATAATTAAACATGGGGTAGCCCCCACGGCTGGATTGCCAGAGTAAATGGGATAAACAAATCACGTTTTCAACTATGGGGTAACCCCCACGGCAGGGATGCCAATTAAAGGAAATTATTTTTGGAACTACTTAAAACGAACACCCAACTGTGAACTCGCTCAACGTTGTTGTTGACTCGTTACTACATGCTTTGCAGGTCAATAGGTACTTAGCTGGAGCTTGCATGGGGAAGAGTCGTTGTGGGGCATGGACATTGAATGTTCATGAAGAACTTAAACACTTTTACTTTATGATTTGGGTTTTGAACTGATTGCTTCCGCTGATAACTTAGACTTATTAAATTGTTTTAGACACCAATTGTATTGTGTGGTTGAACTTTTAATTGCTTTACTTTATGTTTCAATATGATTGGTGGCTTGATCGTGGTCAGTCACGCCTCCAAGCGGTGATACTCCGCAGGTGGATTTTGGGGGTGTGACATCATCAATCTTTTTCTTCTCTTCAGCAGCCATTCTTTGCACCACAGTATGCCTTAGCATATTGTCTCCATCTTCTCGAGCTTTCCTTTCTCTTTCAGCCTTCTACTTTTCTTCTTCCTTAATCTTTCGCCATTTAGAAGACCATTTATTGTCAGCATTGATTCCTTTCTGAAAGCAAATGGAAACAACTTTCTGAAACTGCATCGCTTGCTCTTTGTCTTCGGCTTTAAATCCAATCTTGTTAACAAACAAGCATTCAATGTCTTTTGCCGAGCAATTTACCAACCATAAAGGATCATACATAAAGATGTGTCTGATTTCATTTTCAGCTCTGTAGGTAATCACAGCTTCAGTTGACAAACAACTGTATACCCAGTACAAGAATCCCTTATAAAAATCTTGCTCCATTTTCGGTACTGGAATGTTCTTTATAACTTTAGGCTTCTTCACATGCAAGATCGTTTCTTCATTTCCAGTTTCAGGATTCACTCTCCTCATCTTCTTCTTCGGATAATGAGGTTTCCAGTGCTTGAATCCTCTGAATGCTTCAAATTTCATCAGACCCCAAATGGGTACATAATGCTTTCTGACTGGATAATCCAGAGTTCTAACTTTCGACAACTCTTCGACATCCCACCAAGGTAGGGACATGATATCCTGAATATATTCAAAGTATTGCACTCCAAATTCTCTCCGAATAGCATACACATTTACTTGTGGCGGAAAGCCCCAACTGATAATATCTCCCAGTGACACATCCCTGTCTCTTTTATAATACTTCAATGGCCACTTGAATTTTATTTCATTACTCTTTCTGAACCACTTCTTGCGTTCTTCGCGCTGTGCATCTTTTGTAGTACCATCAAAATTCTTATCTTTCAGACATTCTGCGACTTTCCTTCTCAAATCCTCAACATTTGCTTGACTAAAAAACTCAACAAGTGTTGGAAAATCAGAAGTATCAACATTAGCATTTTCTTCGTCGCTGCAATCTTCAACCTCAACTCTATCATAGTTA
The DNA here is from genome assembly GCA_030545235.1 of Helianthus tuberosus. NCBI lineage: Eukaryota > Viridiplantae > Streptophyta > Magnoliopsida > Asterales > Asteraceae > Helianthus > Helianthus tuberosus. The sequence goes on from CM060448.1 coordinate 97,797,883, forward strand.
TCAGCTTCATCAACATACTTGTACTGATATTCAGGCTGTTGATTCATATCAAATGCATTCAACTCTTCTTCAAAATCAAACTTGAAGTTCGGATCATCAATACGTGTCATTTCAATAATATCAGCCATGGTATAAGTATGTCTGATTTCTCCTTCCTCAACTTCAGGTTCAAGACGCAATATCAACTTTTCTCTTTTATCAACATTCTCATCATCAACGTTCTCATCATCAACGTTCTCCCCCTCACCTGTAGCATCCTCAGGTTCTTCATTCATATCATCATGAAGATAATCTTCGACATTCTCTTCATTATACGCTTCAGTGACTTTAATCCCTGTACCACCTTGACCATCGTCATCATTATCATCATCACTATGACTGCTTGCAGAAAATACATCATCTGCATCATCTGTTTTGTCTTCATCATCATCCTCTTCATCATCTTCATCAACTTCTTCCTCTTCGTTAACAACATCGTCTATTAAGACATCTTCTTCAAAGATTGCAGATATCGGACGAGGATTCTCAATAGGTATATCTGATGGAATGATTGATCTTTCTGTGACTCCAGAAGCACCTTCAACACCTTTACCCTTACTTTTCATCTCAGCATCGATAACAGCTTGGCGTCGAGCTCTAACTTCTTCAACTTCAATCTCTTCAAACTTCTGCTCAACAGACTTTCCAAGCAAATTTTCTAACACTTTATTCATCATATATATCTCGTGTTCTTTCATTGCTTTAGCAGCTTCCAATTCTTTATTCCTTAACTCAAAGTACTTGTTCTGCTCATCTCTGCGTGCTTTCTCTTCTTCCAACTCTACAACTTTAACTTTCAGAATGTCAATTTCTGTCTGATCAGCCTCAACTTTCTTTAACAATGAAGAATTTTCAGCTTCCACAGACTTAACACGCTTTTCAAGCTTTTTCTCATGATCCAACAACTTCTTGTTTTCAATCAACACTTCTTCTACTTTCTTTTCCAAACTCTTAACTTGCACAACAGTCGCAAAATTGAAATCACCAATGTCTTCAAGAGTAATACCCTCTGGAACAGTTGGAAAAGTTTTGAATCCATAAGAACCAGGTGTAGTTTCGACAGGTGGTTGTGTGGATGGTGGTGTTTGAAAGATTTGCTGAGATGTGACAACAGGTTGTTCTTGAATTGGTGTTTGATGTGGTGGTGATTGGATTGGTGATGGTTGTCTTGGTGGTGATTGATGAATTGGAGATGGTTGATGTTGAGGTTCAGATGGTGGTGATGGTTGTTTACTAGGTTCCTGGATTGGTTTCTTCTTTAACAACACTTTCAATCTTTTTGCAACCTTTGGAGTAACAACTCTCTTTCTTGCAGATTGTTTCTTCCTACCACCAGATGATGGAGGCGTCTGAGATTCTATGACATTCTCAGGAGAAGGATTGTATAACTCATCATCTTTATCTTCTTTCCTCTTTCTCTTGAGCTTCTTTTCTTTTTCAATCTCAGCTCTAATTCTTGCTGCACGCTCAGTTTCATCAATTTCTTCATCAGATGAACTTAAAGAACTGCTATCTGCATCATCACCTTTATCACCAGCAGTCTTTCCTGTTTCAGCATTATAATCAGTAAGAGATTTTAACAACTTTTCAGATTCAAGAGACAAACGAACATCTCCTTCAACATTAACTTCTGCTCCAGATTCAGCTTCATCTTCTTTATCAGATTCATCCATAAGCATAGTTTCAACAACCTTCTTTTGACGCTTTTTCTTAGGTTGTGATGAAGAACCCTCCTCCACTTGAACTTTCGGAGTTGTTTATCTGCTTCTCTTCTTTTTCTCTTTCAAGAACCACTCATTTCGAGTTTCTTTGAAGCTTTCAAGTGTTTTTAATTCATCTGCATAACTTTTCTCTTTCATTTCTTCCTCATTTCTCCAGTTTTGATGATTGATTGGATCTGGATCTTGATAATTCTTATCTTTGATTAAACCAAAGAATTCAGCTTTTGTTGAAGGCTCTGGATGATTTGGGTGATATCTGGCCAATTGTTTCAAAGACTCATTATCCATATGAAATAATACCAACAGATCATTTTCTTCATCTCTCTCCAATCAGGATAAGCGTGATCTATCAACATCTGAACAAATCGTGGATACACCCAAGTCTTGATCTTTGAAGTAATGTTCTCAACCATATAATGAAACACAATCTTTGAAAAATTGTACTTTTTGTTTAACACAAGAGCTGTCACCATGTTCATTTGATAATCCCTCATTACATCATAAGCTCCCTTTCTATGACTTAGAGCAATCAACACTGAGTGAATAAGAAACTTGTATGGCTTTGAAAACTTTGATTTCAAATAGTTAGCACTGTTCAGTGCACCATTATAACCCATCCTCAACATGCAACCTTTGACCATCCTCTCAGGGAACTTTGACGGAGAATTTTCATCGTCTGGAAAATCTATCACCTCACGAACTAACTGCTCTGTGATAATGATCGGTTTGTCTTCATCATTCAAGCTCACAATTGAGTTTATTGTTTTGTGTTCATCGTCATACGTTGCGTTATTCCAGAATCGTTCAATGTGTGATCTAAAAACCAAATGTTGATTCGTCAAAGCTTTCTGAATCGGTAACCTTCTCATAAACTCCAGAATACTCTTGAATTCGATCAACTTTGGTATCTTCTCCTCATCGAAATCACAACAACTGTTATGTAATGGATCAAATATCACATTTGAATCCTGAAAAACAACAACATACATTCAAATTAACACTTTGAAAATTTTCAAAACCAAACAATACTCAAACGAAATAACATTTGATGCGGAATCACATTTCATACAAAATAACATATGACAGTTTGAAACGAAATCACAATTTGAAACGAAATCACATTTTGATGCGAAATGACTTCTTAAAACGAAATTACCATTTAAAACGGAATGCTCATTTGAAGCGGAATTACATGTTTCAAACGAAATCATGAAAAGATTTTTAAAAAACTTTTCTAATGATGAAATTGATTAACTGGGTTTGTTCCTTATCAGATTCCGAGCACACAGGTGTGTTTTATTCACATTTTAGACCAACAACAAACCCTAGATCTAAGTCTGAACTTCCAGATCTACCGTGTTCAAACAGAAACATGTCATACATATCAAATTGAATCCCTAAGCAAGATCTATATCCTATTACGAGTTCATTACTGTGTTAATTGGTCATTTTTACCCACATACAAACCCTAGATCTATGTTACAAGTCATGTTCATCGCCGACCAAACGAAATCAGTTCAGATCTGGGTCAAATTAACAAGTTTTCTCACCTTTACCATGATAATAGTTGAGTAAACCAACTAAAATCAGGATTTCAAATAACAAACGGGTAGAGTAATGGCTAGAAATCGATGGTTTTGTGATTCCGTTCGAAATCGCCTTGTCAGAACCTTTGAAACGAAATAAGAATAATGAACCGTCCAAACGAAATCAGACCCCTTTATATAGACAGCCTATTTTCGTGTGAAATAGGCACTGAGCAGTTTCAAGCGAAATCAAGGTCAAGCGGAATCACATTTAAAAACGAAATTACTTATTAATTTTTTAATTTTTTAACTGTTTGATATTTTACCGACACACCCAGTTAACCAAGTCCAAGTTAATGACCCTGGTCAACTGTTTTAGCCTGCCAAGTCCAAGTTAATGACCTTGGCTGACCAATTTATGAAGATGCTGATTTTCTGAAACAATTTTAAGTTCAAATTAATGAACTTTTGAACTTTCAAGCAATTACCAATCACTTTTTCAATCTACTGCTTACCTAACCCTAATGATCCAGACTTGTTCAGCACATAAGACTTAGATCATCTGATCCCCAACGTTCGTTGTCGAAAATAAGATGAAAAGCAAATCTTTTTGGATTTTGAATATGATAAGCAATAAACTGTACACACCACATTTTAAGTATTAAACAGTTTGCATTGATTGCCAATATACTGATCCTCTTAAATTTTCACACAAAGTTCAATCTGTTCAGGATACGAATTTAGTGTTTTAAGACTTAACTTTTACATGTGTACCACCTCAAAATATACTCCCGTATCCAGATCCCAATATTCAGTCTTACAGGTGAGTATACCTAGATGATATCTGTAAGGGGTTAAATGTGAGGGCCGTGAGAGCTCAGGCTATTGCTTCCGCAAAATCAGAGAGATGACGGCTTCGACTTTTGGTGGGTTCCCTTTAGAGAATCTTTTCTTCAACATCACATGATTAGCATTTTGCAATGTTTCATCATTTTTTATGCTTAGGGGGGCTATTATTTCAAGCAAAGTAAAGTATTCTCCGGGGACTAGGCCATTGCTTCCGCAAAATCAGAAGTCCCGGGATAATACCCCAGATATCACTAAGCATAAAGACCTAGTATCTCAGATAGAGGGACCTTTCAAACAAGATTTCGGGGGTTACCCATATATCCGAGAGATGTTCCCCACGTAAAAGCAAGTAATGATTTTATGTTTATATCCCTAACAAACCTACTAAATGTGTAAAAACCTATCGGCATATCATCTGCAAGACTGCTTAACACATTTAAACTTTACATATCTTTAGCGTACTGCATCTGTCTAGCTGATGTACTATCATTTCCCCTTTTTACACAAACTTTTTTTTAGTTTTTCTAATGTTTTTGGATTTTTGAAATTTTATCATGTTTTTGAATTTTCTATAAACTTTCTCCCCCTAAAAACAAAGACATATTTTTGTGTTTTTGTTTTTATCAAAAGCAGAAAATAAACTATACAAAAAACTTGACAACATAACGTGGATCACATCAGATCGCCGTCCTCCTCGGCTTCACATTCAACAACCCTCCCAGAAAACAAAATTTTCATCCCATTTACTTTCAAAAGATAGTTAAATCTCTTTTTATCAAACGGTTTGGTGTAAAAATCAGCTTTCTGTTCATCGGTGTGTATATGTTCGATACGAATCAATTTCTTCTCGTGACAATCACGGATGAAATGATGTCGAATTTCTATATGTTTTGTTTTAGAATGGTGAACCGGGTTTTTCATTATGTTAATCGCTACTTCATTGTCCACAAATATAGGTGTATCCAAGAACTGCAAACCAAAGTCTCACATCTGCTGTTGGATCCAAAGGATCTGAGAGCAACAGCTCGAGGCCGAAACGTATTCAGCCTCGCAGGTAGAGAGCGCGACTGAGGTTTGTTTCTTGCACTGCCAAGTGACCAGTCGAGTTCCGAAGAACTGACAACCTGCAGTGGTGGACTTAGCATTTGGTTTACAGCTACCAAAATCCGAATCAGCAAAACCTGTGAGAGAGAAATCGCCAGACTTAGGATACCACAAGCCGGTGCTTGGGCAGCCTTTCAAATACCGTAAAATGCGTTTCACGATCGTCAAGTGTGACTGGCATGGGCTGGACTGATATCGGGCGCATAAACACGTCGGATACATGATGTCTGTGCGAGAAGCAGTAAGATACATCAAAGATCCAATTATCGATCGGTAATAAGTCTCATCCACTTTTTCTCCACTCTCGTTTGGGCAATTCCCATGATTCTGAGCCAAGGGGGTTGATGTTGGAGTAGATTCAGACATGTTGAACTTGTCCAAAACATCATTCACGTATTTAGTTTGATGAATGAAGATTCCTTCGGGCATTTGTTCCACCTGCAATCCTAGGAAGAACTTCATCTCCCCCATCGAACTCATCTCAAATTTCTTCTTCATAACTTTCTCAAAATCTTAACACAAATCGTCATTTGTAGAACCAAAGATAATGTCGTCGATGTAAATCTGCACGATCAATAGATGCCCTGCAACCTCTTTAGTAAAAAGAGTGCTATCAACCGTCCCTCTGGTGAACCTGTTGGCCAACAGATGTTGGGAAAGCGTCTCATACCAGGCTCTCGGGGCCTGGTGAAGTCCGTAAAGCGCTTTATCCAGAAGATAGACTTTGTTTTTGTGTAGTGGATCAGTAAACCTCGTCGGTTGTCCAACATACACTTCTTCTTTGATTTTGCCATACAGAAATGCAGATTTCACATCTAGTTGGTAGACTTTGAATCCTTTCCAAGACGCGAACGCCAGGAAGTTCCTAATCGCCTCAAGTCTAGCAACAGGCGCATACACCTCGGTAAAGTCAATGCCTTCTTGCTGACTGAATCCCTGTACTACCAATCGTGCTTTGTTTCGAACAATGACTCCTCTATCATCTCTTTTACATTTGAATACCCACTTTGTTTTGATCAACTTTTGATTTTCAGGAAGGTCTACTAATCTCCAAACTCCCAGCTTCTCAAACTGCTGCAGCTCTTCCTGCATAGCATTCACCCAGCTTTCTTCAGTTAAAGCTTCTTTATATGTTTTTGGTTCAACCTACGAAATGAAACACTTAAGTGAGAACTCTTCCTGTAAAGGAGCAACAGATGTATAAAAACATGTAAGAGCTCTGTTGATCTGATCCCGTGTTTTTACTCCGCTCTGAAGATCACCAATAATCTGCTTTGAAGGATGATATGACAAAGTTCTTGGCATAGCAGTGTCAGGCACGCTCACTTCTAATTGCAAGTTCGTAATATCTAGATCACCGGTGTGATCCTCAGCTTCACTCGTAGCAACATTTGGTTCCTCGTCAAAAGTCGGACCGTCTTCCGATTCTGAGTCGTCAGATTTATCAAACGATGGAGCTGGTTCCTCTGGGGGCTCGTGTGTCGTTCCACTTGGACCAGCCTCGTGATCATTTGTACCACTTGTAGGGTTGCTTGTACCCACGTCGGGCTGAGAAACTACCAAAGGTCTTGGCACCTGATCTTGTGACCTAGATTATTGATGTTGGTATAGTAAAACGAGTTCCTCGACACTTGGCTCAGTCGGCAGTTGGAAAGACTCCCAGAGTTTGTCCTAATCGAACAGAAATCTTTGTCCGGGAAGTTGTGGTGGAGCCGTATGCTTCTGACAGTCAACATGATGAACTTGAATTATCTTCCCCAGGCACGGTACGAACACTCTCTTCAGCGGACTCGCATATCCTACAAAGAAACCCTCATTACTTTTAGCACCAAACTTACCATCTGGATCAATGAAAGTACAAGGTGATCCAAACGGTTCTAAAAAATTTAAATTTAGCTTATAAAGATGAAGAAGTTCAAAACAGGTTTTCTTGTATTTCTTCACTGTGAGAACGCGATTTAATGTATAGCACGCTGCTGCAACTGCTTCACTCCAGAAAAATATCGGCAACTTGGAATCGACGAGCATTGTTCGAGCTATTTCAATTAGGGTGCGATTCTTTCGTTCAGCTACACGATTTTGCTGTGGAGTGTATGGTGCACTGAATTCATGAAGAATTCCTTTCTCATTGCAAAACTTGAGCATCCGATTATTCTTAAACTCCGTTCCATTATCACTCTGAATTCTTCTGATCGGCACTTTATACAGCGTTTCCATCTTCTTGAATAGAAACATCAACGACTCAAACGTTTGATCTTTACTTTCCATACACATCACCCATGAAAACCTTGTGAAGTCGTCAGTGACCACAAGACAGTACAAGTCTTCGCTCACACTTTTTACATTGACAGGTCCAAAAAGGTCCATATGTAGCCTTTCGAGCGGAACTCTGATTGAATTCAATAGCTTCTGCGGGTGTGTTTTCCTCGTTTGTTTTCCCTTCTTGCACTCTACACAATCATCATTTAAATGAAAGTTTTTCAGATTTACACCTTCTACGAGATCATTATGCACAAGAAAATTCATTTTTCTGACATGAATGTGACCCATCTTTTGATGCCACATTCTTGACTCTTTTTCAGTCGCTTTCATTTTTGTCACAAAACATTGTTTCTTATGATTTGTTGTTGTTGCGACACTCGTATCAAGAACATACAAATCATTTTCTCGTGGATCTCGCATCAACACCATTTCCTCAGGAATTTTAAAACCAGGTTTTATGATTAAACATTCATTTTTAGTAAAGTGTACTGTAAAAGACTTGTCACAGATCTGTGATATGCTCAACAGATTGTTTTCAAGTTCAATTATGTAATTCACTTTTTCAAACGACACAACTCCATTTGTTAGAGTTCCTTCACCAACTATCCTGCCACCCTGATTTCCTGCAAATCCAACATAACCACCGTTGATTGATTTAACGTCATAGAGTAAAGCCAGCATTCCAGTCATATGCCTTGAAGCTCCACTGTCCATTATCCATTTTGAAATTATCGACCTCAGCAGCCCCTGCATACATCACAGAAATTCATTCAAACAATGAAGCCCATGATTTCTTTACCTTTGGAACACTACCAAACACTAGATCACATGACACATCAACTTTCGGAATGTTAAAGATGACGTTTGGAATAACAGGTTCAGCTTTTGGTTTTAAATTTTTCTCTTTGATTGGAGGAAATTCCTCAAGCAACTTGTCTAGTTCAAATTCAAGTTTCTTAACATCATTTGCACACATTTTTGGTTCAGATTTTAGCTCATGTTCCATCTTCTTTTCTTCAACTGACTGTTTTGGTTTAGCCACCCATGATTGGTTTTCAAAATTTTTTGTCTTTGGATAAATCTTTGAAGTCTTTTGAGTTTTCGAAGATTCACCAATCTCAAATGTTGATTTCGGTTTTTCTTCGGACTTCAAAGATTCACCTCTTTTCAAAATTCGAACAGGAGAAATCATTGGTGTTTTGCCCTTATCATCAGTTTAAATTTTAGGTTTGGGCTTTTGCAAAACTGGTTTCTCAAGCTTTTTCATACACTGCTTGGCCATGTGACCAATTTCATTGCAGCGGTAACAGATTCTTTTGTCATACTCGACAAAAGTTGATCTGTAGGTCTCCTGTTTCAACTTCTTAGCTGCATTGAAATCATCAATGGGTTTTTGACTGAAGATATAATCCTTTTCAGCATCAACACTAGGACCAGCAATGAAAATATCACTCATCTTTTCTTTTGGCTTAACATTCTTAGCCATCTTCTTTTCAAAACCAATACCTTTGTTTTTAAAGTTGTTACCATTTCTTTTGTTAGACCCATTTTTACCCACCCAATCTTTTTTCCCAGGGTTGTTCGGTTGTTGTTTCACAAAAGACTTTTTAGGTTTTGAAAAAAACTCGTTATTGTTTACCTCAGAAATATCAATTTCAACTAGTTTAAACACTTTTTCAATATTTTCCAATCTGGCATTTTGAATTGGATACTCAAAATCAGAATAGAGTTTGTAAGTTCCGGTCATTGTATAAACCACAATGATCGAATCATCATTCACAACCTTTTCTGATTTTGGTATGAACTTGTCTAAAAAGTTACCATCTTCTTCAGAATCAGAAATGGAGTTTTCAAAATGTGTTTTCACAGTATCAAACTCCGAGTTATCACTTTCTTCATCTAACACTTGGTCAACAACGGTTTTGATCACCTGTGACTCATTATCAGTGTCAGACGAAGAAAATGTAACATCAATATTCTCAGGCAACTCATTCTCAATGGTTCTTAACTTGAGATTCAATGCAGATTCCACCCCATCTGGATACTTTTGAGTGTAATGATTCCACATTGGGGGTGGAACACTTTTGAAGACAGGTTTTGTATCAGGTTGTTTCGGAACAATTTGATCAATAACATATGATGAAGCATCATAACTCATCAGTTTCTTATCAATTCTCTCAGTTTTAATTCTCATTAACTCAAGTTCTCTTTTCAAAGAAGCAATTGTGTCTAGATGGATGTTAATTTCCATTTGTTTATCCATGACAGTTGATTTTAGCAATTTTGTGACTTTATCATTTTCAAAACTTTCTGTTTTAATCATCTTGATTGAGCGTGCCAAAGTGTCATATGCTTCTTTTATCTCACTGAGATCAAATTTTACTTCATCAGTAAATTTCTTCATTTCTTGAAATTGCTTGTCTTTTTCAAGACAATCCATGCATGGTTTTGAACAGTTTTTGCATGGAATTTCAAGAATCGAATCAACCTTTTCAGAAACTTTTTCTCCATTGTCGATTTTACTATCTGTTTTACCAAAACCATCAGACTCTGACTCTGACTCTGACTTTTCTGCTGATTTGATGTCCTCATTTTCTGAATTCTCGTCAGACTCCTTTTTAACTGACTCCATTTCAACAGACACGTTTTCAACTGACTCGGTTTCGACAGACTCCGTGTTGACAGATTCTGTTTCTACCTCTTTCACCTTTCCCATCAATGCTTTGTCAACAATCTCTTTTAGAGTCTCTTCATTCATTTCTTTTGAAATGTCTATTATCTCTTCAACTGAAGCTGGTTCAACATCATATCTTGGACAAAGATCAGTAGTTGGCTCACTGAAGAAACCTGCAAAAGATTCAAACATATTAGGAGGCATTATTGATTTGAAAGAACTAGCAATAATCTCCTGTTCCGATTGGTAGTAATAGACTTCTGCATCAACTTCTTCAAGATCAGCTAAACTTTCTTCAGATGTCACTTCATTGACTTCTTTTGTCTCAACAATGCATTCTGGTTGTTCCACAATCTCTGCCATCATTGCCCTACCCTCACTACCAGGAATGTACTTATCCCAACTAAAACCTTCAGCAACCTTCTCATCATCTTGATTGACTAAAAGAGCCTTCTCCGGCTTGTTTTCAATCTGAGGTCTTTGGGTGAATGGTTGTTGACTTGTCTTATGATTGATCGCTTGTTTGTAATAATCATTTGAGAATGGGTTTTGATGGTTGTTAACCTCCCTGTTTGGACATTCCCGCTTGAAATGTACCTTCTCTTTACATTTGAAACATGTGACTTTCGATTTATCAAACCCAAGCTTTTGATTTGGTCCTGAAAGACTGTTCCGACCAGTAATTTCCATAAAATGTTGAGCTCTTCTCACCAAGCTTGCCATACCCCATTTGATGTCGATCAACTCCAGCTCCTCTGGATCGATCTGATCATAGTCTTCCTTTGTCATATCGGGGTTCCCAATTCTACCTGCAACCAAGCTTTCATACGATTCAAGCACCAAAGCAAGAAGTGCTATGTGTTGTTTCGCTGATGATTCGGTAAAGTCTTAAGCATTCTTAATGTTCACAGCAATGTTGCACAGAATTCCTGGACCTTGACTTTGACTGTTTGATCCTGACAAACTTTGAGTGTAGGATTGATCAGGTGAGTTTTGAACCTTCGGATTTGGCTCAAAACTTTCAAATGGTGAACTATTGTTGCTTGATGTGACAAATGATACTCCGGATGTTGAATCTGCACTAAAGGCTGTCTGCACTTTTGGACTTAGATTTGATGTTGCTGGAGTACTTCCTTTGTAATACAATGAGACATCTTGTTGAACACTTGAAGACTTCATCTTTCTAATCTTTGTCAACTCAAGCTCGTGTGACTCAATCTTTTAAATGAATGTGCTAAGGTTGAATCCCACATACTCCAAATTATTCTTCAATCCAACAGATAAGTGCCCCATTCATCATATGGCAATGCATCCGCCAATTTATCAACCCATTCCTCATCCGTCTTGGTTATGCCCAACCTCTTCATCTCAACAACCAGATGGCAATATCGTTCAATCAACTACTTTGTTGTTTCACCTTTTATACCCGTAAAGATATCAAACTCTTTCTTCATCAAAGCAGTTTTGCTTTTTATCATAGACACGTTTCCAAGAAACTTTACTTTCAATGAATTCCAAACAGATTGTGAATCACCCTGATGTTGTAGCAGAACTAAGATATCCTCTTTGATGGCTTGTTGTAGAATGCTCATCATTTTCTTTTCTTCCTTGAAATCTTCTTGTTCTTGTGGAGTCAAACTTCCGATTGATTTATCTAAACCCGAACCATTCATTGGAGGAACATATTTAGACTCGATTTTCATCCAGCATTCAAAATGGTTGGCTTGCACCCAAGTCTTAAACCTTTCCGACCACCCAGCATACTCATCAATGTTCATCAACTTCGGCGGTTTCTGCATAGTGCCGAGTTCATTTTCCATGTTCACATTTTGTACGATATTGGCTGGTGTTTGTGCTGCCGTCATTCCCCCACCGGTAAAGAAGTTGTAAAACTCTTGATTATCCATTTTACAAAAACAGTTTACGGAAATTTTTTTTCAAGTATTGAAAACTGGTTACTTTCAAGCGAAAACACTTTCTACACGAAATAAACTTCAAACGAAATACCACGAACGAAATGGACTTTCACACGAAAACAGGCTTTCAAGCGAAATCAGTTTTTCACACGAAATCAAGTTTCTAGCGAAATCAGCTTTTCACACGGAATAACACTCTCAAGCGAAATCAAGTGTCATTTCATACGAAATACTTAATTTCGTGCGAAATTAGCCAAACGGAATCACTTTCAAACGAAATCAGATGTTTTCAAACGGAATAAGTAATTTCATGTGAAATTACCTAAACTTTTCAAACGAAATCAGATGTTTTCAAATGGAATAAGTAATTTCGTGTGAAATTACCTAAACTTTTCAAACGAAATAAGATGCTCGTTCAAACGAAATTAACTGTTTGGCCCATTTTTGTCAGTTTTAATCTGAATTTAGGTCTGATTCTTTCAAGGGTTTGTTAAAACTGTATTTTACACACAATATCAAAAGATCAGTCCATTTTGTCCATGAATTTGTCCAGAAGTCCAAAATTTAGTAGAAAAAGCACTGATTCAAGTGTATTGACTCATCCTGAGCTCTGATACCACTTGTAGGATCGTTTTAACGACGTAATGAGTCAATCAGAGACAATACACAACTGTTTGAGAGGCGGAAACAAACAAACAGCCTAGAATCAGTGTAGAAATGAGTAGAAACAGAGTATGATACTTAAAACAAGCTTCTCATTGATATTTGACTTGAAAATCGGACAGCAGTTCGTTACACCACAACTAATTCCGTACCAAATGAGAAGCTACACTTGCCTATTTATAGGCATCTGATTTCGCATGAAATGACACATGTCATTTCAAGCGAAATTACAACAAAACACCATAAAATTATATTTTTTACCCCTATACAAGCTACCGACATGACCTAGACTTTAGACGTAGGCTATAGACATTATGCACCAACAGTTCTTGCACTTGAATTTTACTAGAGAAAGGATGTTTAAAATATGCGAGAGAATTGTGTATAAATAAAACAAATCTTGTGTTTTAAAATGGAAGATATGTTTGCATGTAATTCCATTGGTGGAAACCACCTTGGGAAGAAACAAAGGGGGCGGCCCTATGGGGTTCTTGCCCCCCAAAATTTTTCAAATTTCATTTTTTATATAAGTCTTGTATTTATTTTTATAACATTTATAAAAATATAGCATCACATGTTATAAGACTTATGCAACATATCATAACCTTTTATAATGTTATTTAACCCATTAAATAACATGATAAAATATTCTCTCATAATAAATTATCCATATAATTTATTAGTTTCTCAAGTGCAATTATTTAGAAAACCAATTTCTAAATTATTTAGAAAACCAATTTCTAAATATTGTAAGTGTTAATATTTATTTGTTTGATCACACAATAAATAAATATTATAGGTGTTTGTCTAGCTTGTTATGGGGTATGACCCGACTTGGATCATAACGTACTAGCCACATCAATTTAATATGTGTCTTGGGCATACAAAGTCCAACAAATGCAATCGCTTAGAAACTTGTAGATATTAAAGGAATAAGCCCTTCCATGTGCACGCACAAAATTTTAATGAATGATGACTATAAATCGATAATACAACCACAACGTCGAGTAAATCCAATGTCCAAGAAGTGGTTAAAAATGAAGTCATCAAATTACTTGACGCCGGACTCATTTACCCAATCTCCGATAGTCCTTGGGTAAGTCCCGTTCAAGTAGTTCCGAAGAAAGGAGGTATGACGGTGGTCACTAATGAGAAAAATGAATTAATACCAAAGAGAAACGTCACAGGATGGAGAGTTTGTATAGATTATCGTCGATTAAATGAGGCAACAAGGAAAGATCATTTCCTTTTGCCTTTTATTGATCAAATGTTAGAAAGATTATCCGGTCACAAATTTTATTGTTTCTTAGATGGTTTTTCAGGTTACTTTCAAATTCCGACAGCACCCGAAGACCAAGAAAAAACAACATTCACATGTCCCTACGGAACTTTTGCTTATCGACGCATGCCTTTTGGTCTATCTAATGACCCCACAACATTTCAACGTTGCATGGTGGCCATTTTCCATGATATGATAGAAAAAGACTATGGAAGTCTTCATGGACGACTTTTCTATCTTTGGAGATTCATATGACCAATGCCTCGATAACCTTGAATGAATGCTATCCGGATGTGAGGAAACTAACCTCGCCCTTAATTGGGAAAAATGTCATTTCATGGTAACGGAGGGAATAGTACTCAGTCACAAAATCTCAAGCGAAGGAATGGAGGTTGATCGAGCAAAAATAGACACTATTTCTCGATTACCACCCCCATCCTCCGTTCGAGCCATCAGAAGTTTCCTAGGACATGCCAGATTCTATAGGCGATTTATCAAAGACTTTTAAAAAATCTCAAGACCTCTAACAAAATTACTTGAAAAAGATGCTCCTTTCATCTTTGACAAGGATTGCAACCAAGCATTTCTCACACTAAAAGAAATGTTAGTCAATGCACCTTTCATGATAGCACCTGATTGGAAATTACCATTCAAAATCATGTGTGATGCAAGTGACTTTGCAGTTGGAGCCATCTTGGGACAAAGAAAAGATAAACATTTTCACCCAATATATTACGCTAGTAAAACACTTAACGATGCACAAGAAAATTACACAACAACAGAAAAAGAATTACTAGTTGTAGTATTTGCTTTTGATAAATTTCATTCTTATCTTGTTCTTTCTAAAACGATAGTTTATACAGACCATGCAGCCATTCGTTATCTCTTTAAGAAACAGGATGCTAAACCACGTTTGATCAGATGGATTCTACTCCTCCAAGAATTCGACATTGAAATAAAAGACAAAAGAGGAGCAGAAAACACCGTTGCAGATCATCTATCCCGCTTGGAAGATCCAGCTTTGGAGGAAACTAGGGACGAGCTAATTAATGAAAAGTTCCCAACGGAGTCCCTAGAAATGGTGGAATACCGAGAAGAGCCATGGTACGCCGACTATTCTAACTACTTAGCTAGCAGAATAGTCGCGAAAGGATGGCCACATCATCAAAGAAAAAAATTATTTGCCGATGTAAAGCATTAGTTTTGGGAAGACCCTTACCTTTTCAAAATGTGTGCCGACCAACTCATCCGTAGATGCGTACATGGTAGTGAAGCAAGAAGAATTATCCGCCATTGTCATGAAGGTCCATACGGAGGACATCATGGTGCCGCTAGTACCGCGTGAAATGTATTTGATTCTGGATTTTATTGGCCAACCATTTACAAAGACGCCCAAAGTCTTATCAAGACATGTGACACGTGCCAACGTTCAGGTAACATTTCTTCCAAAAACGAAATGCCACAAAATGGCATTCTTGTTTGTGAAATTTTTGATGTGTGGGGACTCGACTTTATGGGACCTTTCCCACCGTCAAAAGGTAACAAATATATACTTTTGGCAGTAGATTACTTGTCTAAATGGGCCGAGGCCGAAGACCTTCCAACAAACGATGGAAGAGTTGTGGTAAGATTCTTGAAACGATTATTCTCTCATTTTGGAACTCCAAAAGCATTAAAATGTGATAGGGGTACCCATTTTTGTAATCATCTACTTGAAAAAACTTTAACAAGGTATGGGGTCTATCACCGAGTCTCAACAGCATATCACCCTCAAACAAACGGACAAGCCGAAGTGACTAATCGAGGTTTAAAAAGAATACTTGAAAAAACCGTAGGGTTAAATAAAAAGGAATGGGCTGATAAATTAGACGATGCTTTATGGCTTTTCGAACTGCATATAAAACAACAATAGGTACCACCCCATATAAGCTTGTCTACGGAAAAAGTTGTCATTTGCCGGTAGAAATTGCACACAAAGCCTACTGGGCAATTAAAAACGTAATCTTAGACATATAAATTGCCGGTAAAAATCGATTTTGTTAATTAAATGAATTAGACGAATTAAGGAATCACGCATACTCTAACTCCGAAATTTATAAGGAAAGAATGAAAAATTTACATGATAAACACATTAAACCAAATGAATTTCGGGTAGGAGATCAAGTTCTATGGTTTATTTCAAGACTTCGATTATTTCCTGGCAAATTAAAGTCTAGGTGGACGGGACCTTTTTCTATCACCCATATTTTTCCACATGGGGCAATTGAAATTAAATCTCGGAATGGAATTCCATTCAAAGTCAATGGCCAACGGCTTAAGCTTTATCAAGGATTCATTGAGGATGAAGAGGAGGAAATCTCACTACAAGCGGCCGAAGAATAAACGAAGGTTTGAAGCATCAACATCATATCTTGCAAGTGACGAACATCAGAAAGGCTTCTAAATTGGTAAGATTTCTAAAACCAAGTTTTGGGAAATGGGTCACTCACATGTGCACTTATAAAAAAAATTAAAATTGCCCGCGCACGGGGCCGTGTGCTGCGGACACGAGGCCGTGTTCGCGCAACTGTCAGGGATAAAACCCCTTTTTCCTTCATTTCTTCATTTCAACACGCCCCGTTTCGCCAAGAACTCTCTGGTTCCACCAGAAATTTCTGCAGATTTCCACATTTTTCCGACTTCCAACAATGTCAAGGTATGATTCTATCATTATAATTAGTTAGATTTATCACTTGCATGTAGTTTAACATAAAAAATTTGGGGAAAATCTTGGGTTGTTCAACTTGAACCGAATCAAACCCTGAATTTTTTCTTAGATCTGTTTGTAGTAGTTTAGTAACATGTTATAGGAAGTAAATCAACTTGAATTGTTTGAAGATTTGCCCGATTTCTCACAAAAACCTCAAACCCTTGTTTTTGAACCGAAAAAGATAAAATTGAAGGGGTAAATGGTTTGTTTTGGGAAAAACAGCAGTTGGGGTTTCATTTTCGGGGAAAACCGCTCCTACTGGACCAAAATTTTTCAAGTTTTCGAAACCGGGACGAAAAATTAAATTTTTGGGAAACAGACGCCTGAGCACGGGGTCGTGCTCAGCGAACACGGGGGCGTGTCCAACTAACTTCCAGCGAACATTGGGGGTGTCCAGTGGACACGGGGCCGTGTTCAGCTTGTTGTTTTCAGTTTTCTTCAAAAAATTTACTGTTTCGTGGTAATTGTTTGGTGTTTTCTTTCAGATGGCCAAAAAGTTCACAAGATTCAGCCAGAATGAGTGGGCAGCTCAAGCCCGGTTTGAAATCCTCAAGACAAGGCCCGAAGAAAACCCACGACAAGTCTGCCTTGAAACCTTAGAAGCAGTGGGACAACTTGACCGCTTCAACGACCTAGTTACTGGTCCACTCAGAGCAGCCCTTTGTACTCGACTCCACTCGGTCCATGAATACAACATGGAGTTCTACAGTACATTGGCGTTCAAGTTAAGAGCTGAGCCATTCGATAATGAGGGAGTGGAGTTTCGTTGTGCTGGGAATATGCTTGCAATTTCAATTGCATAATTTGGGGCAATCATTGGGTTATATGCTGAAGAGGATGCGGGAGATGAGGAGAGCACGGGTGGTCTCCGTGAACTCCCACCGGACCAACATCAAGCAGCATGGGCTCAGATTGAGGAAGGACACTACAACCCAAGCCATATGCCGCTCGATGTGGATTATAAACAAAGCGGGTGACGGAACTATTCGTTTTCAAACAGTTTAGGGGCATGTGTGGAACCCTCAAGAAGCTCTCGTCTTTCATGCTCCACAAATCCGTCCTCCTCTGCAGTACCAGTATCAGCACCATGGTGATCCGGGCCAATCATCCTCTCAAGGAGGTGGTTTTCCTAATTTCCAAAGTTTACATGATCTTTTGTAGCAAAACCTTTTATGCACCCACAACACCTACAACATGGCCAAGAACACGTACAACCGGGTCAGAGCAATCGAAAGAAACATCTCCAAAATTCAAGATGACATCGGCAATATCCGGGAGTACATGGCGGGTCAAGGAGGAGATGACGAGGACGAGGATATGGATTGAGATGGAGGCGGTGGTAGGTGATGTAACTCGGTTGAAGGTCTTAACAAGTTAACCCCTTTTCTCTTAAAAACAATTTCATGGCCTGCGTGCCATTGTTAAACAATTTACTTTTCCGTTAACACTTTTAATTTCCTGAATTTTTTTAGTTTGTGTTGTGGATGTTGAAATTTTGGTAAGGTAGGATGTTTGTTATTTTGTGTGGTGTGGTATTCCTAAGTAAAACAGGTACCTAGGAGGCTTAGAAGCACTAAGTATTAGTGCTACCTAAGCCCGGAGACAAAATCCGAAAGCCAAAACCTGTTTTCGAAGAATGCAGATTGTCAACACGGGGCCGTGCCCAGCCAACACGCCCCCGTGTCCACCACCCTGTAGCTGCTGTTTGTTTAAAACCTGCCCGACACGGGGTCGTGTCCACCAGACACGCCCCGTGTCCATCTTCTGTAAGTTTTCGTTATTGGCAGTCTGACCACGGGGCCGTGCTTACCCAGCACGGGGCCGTGTCCAGATGCCCGGTAACACCAAAACCTTGTTTTAAACACCTTTTTACACATTGAATCAACCTAAAAACTTATTTTTGGGACACATTGAGGACAATGTGTAATTTAAGTGTGGGGGGGGGGGGATGCTAAAATCTTGAAATTTTGCAAGTCCTAATAACAAGCCTTACACAAAACTCTATTGAAATCGCTAATCACCCCAAATTTTTTTAAAAAATTTCTCGTTTTTTTTACTTGTCTTGTTTTAATTTGGGAATAACAAGTTCTAAAAAGGTTATATTTTTACAAATTTACAACCGATTGCGTCGTGATAAAAAGAACCAACATAAGAAAATTATGAAACGACATGACAAATCTAGTTAAAATTTGATTATATATACTTGATCACATTATAAACCCATTCCCACAAAAAGTGAGTTTTGAGCCTTTATTGAGCATACAATCATACATCTTTAAACTAAATGCTCATTTTTCGTTTCTTGTGTGAATAGCCGCTTGGTTCTTACGACTCTAGAACTTGCCATGACGATACATTCCCGGTCCTTACCAACTTAAACCCAAGTAAGTAAATGATGGAGGCATTAGGACTAACCCTTTTTCTTTTCAACACCATTATTTTTCTTTTTCTTTTAACCTACCCAAAATCCCCCTAGTTAACCCCTCTGAGCCTAAACCTTTTCATTTCTAAACCCACAAAACAAACTCCCTTTACCCACCAAAACCCTTTTTTCTTTTAAACCCTTTTATTTTTGTAAAAAGCTCGGTTTTCTTGTGACGTTCCTTATCAAAAAAAAAAAAAAAAAAGAGAAAAAGAAAAAAAAATTTGAAGTCTAGGATTAAACAAATAAGTTCCCCAAAGAAACTTTGTTTGAAAACATTTAGTTTGAATAAAAGTCACAAAAACAAAAAGTTTTACGACGACCGACGCTTTTAGTCATTTTTACTAACCACTAACCCAAAACCACCTACCGTTAACCCAAGCCTAACCCTTCCCCAAGTCCTCTTGATATTTACAAAGGTTTATAGTTTAAAAGGAGGAGGATCGATTGCTTGGCAAGCATATGGTAGAAGTAAGTTCCATGTCGGTCTCGAGTGTTTCACAAAAATACATAATCGGTCGAGTGTTGAGTGATCTCCCGTAAGGTATGCGAACTTGTATATAAATGGAATTTTAAAGAGGCATGTTAGGCCCAAATAAGTAACTTCTCTTATGAAACGTTCTAAATAAATCATAACGAATAGGATTGTAAATAGCATAAAAATAAAACCCAATAAAGATCTTGGATTCCCGACACTCAAGACAACCCCAAAACTTCTCTTCTACCCATTCCATTTGGGCGTGTAAGCCACATAATAAAGTGTTTTGCTTGAGGACAAGCAAAGATTTAAGTGTGGGGGTATTTGATGTGTTTAAAATACAACATATAAATTACATCAAATGATACATAAAACTAACCCTTTTTTAGTACTAATGTTGGAAAAAGTATGCTTTTGTCTTCCTTTTGTATTTTCAGGACCAAATGAGCTTAATTGAACAAAAGGAACAAATATGCAGCCAAATCTAACATAAATACAAAAGGAATAAACGTGGCATGCCCGACCCCTCGACAACATCTTCCCAAGCAAAAACAAAGAAACAGAAGGCCGACCACGGCCCCGTGCCTAGCGGAAACTGGGGCGTGGTCAGGTGCCTGCAGAAAAGACAAAGCCATAGAAGCTTCTATTCCCAGCATGGGGGAGTGCCCAGCTCAACACAGGCCGTGGTCAATGCTAAGATTCGCGAAATCTTGCAAATCTTGATAGTACAGATTCGTTTCTGCACACGGGGGCGTGTGGAGCCTAATAAAGACAATTGCAATTAATGAAGAAAGAGAAAGAGGATGGACACGGGGCCGTGTCCGGGCTTCTGTGTAGGCTATAAATAGGGGTGCTTGGCTCACTTCAAAGGCATCCTTTGGTAAACCACCTCTCTCCCACTTCACCCACACTCCACCACCATCACAACACCCACATCCACCACCATCATCATCCATCATCCATCTAGAGTGTGTGTAGTAGTCTTGGGATCCAAGATTGATAGTACGAGTTCTTGACAATCAAAGGCCCTGTTTGCCTAAGTCTCTTACATCACTTGGTGAAGACAAGCATTTAGTGTAATACTTTTGATTTTTAATCTTTTCGCACTTTTTATTTGGTTTTGTATAATGACTTTAATAACTAGTTTCTTATGTTGAAGGTGAAAATTCCTTATCATTTGTCCATGGTGTCTTGGCATTATTTTACTGTCTATATAAAATAAAAGATTTACACCATTCATATCTCTACAGTCTATATAGAGATATGTTGGCTACCTGGTCGGGGTTAAGGGAATGGTTTGGTAAGGTTCTTGCCTTGTTCAGTGTATAGATCCTGCAAGGACCTGGGTCAAGCTTACTAGGACCTCCTTCAATACCCACTGGTATTGGATGGCGGGGGTGCGAATGGCTTGATCCCCACATATGTAAACTACTATTAATAGATTAACCCGCTACTTGGGATTGTATCCCTGCTGACTCAAACCACTTAGCCGAGGGTAATGTCACCTTCAAAAGAGGGGCCTACCACATTACGGATTAATAACTTAATTAATTATCTTTCAATAATCCAACCCTTTAGGATTGGATCCTTGCTGACTCAAACTATTGGGTTGAGGGTAACGTCACCATCAAAAGAGGGGCCTACTACTATAACTAAGATAATCTCTTAAAATGTGCAAAAGTGTGGAAATCATCAAAGGTTACATTAAAGGCGAGTCGGATCCAAGTGATTCATCTTGTCTATCTGTTTTTTATTTTATTTTTATTTTTCAGCATTTTTAGTTTTATTTTTCATGTTTAAAACCTTTTCTAAAACTTTTGATTTAATTAGACGTTAAGCATAAACCGGTACTAAAAGCTCTTGTGTCCTTGGACGACCTCAGTATCTTACCAACGCTATACCACGCTCACGATGGGTGCACTTGCCCATGTGTGTGTTTAGTGTTAGTAGAATATCGTGTTTTATAAATTTAAAACTTGATTAATGTGTTAAAAGAAGGGCTTAAAATATAAAGAAAAACATAATAAACCCGACACACACCACTGAGCATCAACGCCCCTCTGGCTTACTTGTACAACTCGAGATCCCTATGTGGAAATGGGTTAGTATAGCTATGGACTTCATAACGAAACTCCCGCGTACGCCATCAGGTCACGACAGCATCTGGGTTATCGTTGACCGTCTTACCAAATCCGCTCACTTTCTACCGATACGGGAAGACAACAAGGTAGAACGATTAGCTCGAATCTATACCGACGAAGTTATTTGTCG
The DNA here is from genome assembly GCA_030545235.1 of Helianthus tuberosus. Taxonomy (NCBI): domain Eukaryota; kingdom Viridiplantae; phylum Streptophyta; class Magnoliopsida; order Asterales; family Asteraceae; genus Helianthus; species Helianthus tuberosus. Next base: position 97,819,836 of record CM060448.1, read on the forward strand.
ACGCGGGACACCTCGTGATATCATCTCTGACCGTGATGGTCGATTCACCTCGCGTCTTTGGGAAACGTTTCAATCTGCTCTCGGTACTACTCTCAATGTTAGTACTGTTTTCCATCCCCAGACCAACGGTCAGACTGAACGCACGATTCGTACCCTCGAAGACATGCTTCGCTCGTGTGTTATAGATTTCAGTGGTAATTGGGACTCACATTTACCTTTAGTTGAATTCTCGTACAATTACAGTTATAACTCTAGCATCCAAATGGCACCATTTGAGGCATTATACGGAAGAAAATGCCGATCGCCTATTGTATAGCACGAGATCGGGGACGCACAAATTACCGGTTCTGACCTGTTGCAAGAAACAACTGAAAAAATCCTGCAAATTCGAGACAATCTGCTGAGAGCTCGGAGTCGTCAGAAAAGTTACGCCGATAGACGTCGCAAGCCCCTTGAATTTGACGTTGGCAATCACGTACTCCTAAAGGTTGCACCTTCGAAGGGGGTGATTAGATTCGGAAAAAAAGGAAAGCTCGCGCCTCGATATGATGGACCCTTTAAAATTCTGGAAAGGATTGGCAAGGTGGCCTACAGACTCGAACTACCGGAGGAACTAAGTAACGTCTACCCAACTTTCCACGTTTCGAACCTCAAAAAGTGTCTAGCAGACCAGGAATTACATGTCCCTCTTGAGGATGTACAAGTGGACGAAACATTACACTTCGTGGAGAAGCCTGTCGAGATCATGGGCCGATAAACCAAGGTACTCCGACGCTCACGCATTCCCATTGTGAAGGTTCGCTGGGAAGGCAAACGCGGCGCCGAGTTCACCTGGGAACTCGAAAGTGACATGAAGGCGAAGTATCTGCAACTGTTTGTTACGCCTGCTTCTTAAATTTCGGGATGAAATTTCCTAAAGTAGGGGGAGGCTGTAACAACCCGACTTTTGAAAGTCAAAGTACAAGTCAAAGGAAGAAAAGATTGCTAATTGCGATCTCTCACTCCTTGCTTAATTATTGATTGTACTTCTTGACTTGTGATCGATACTCTATTTTAATTTGCTTTAGTTGTATTTTGTGGAGTACTTGTTAATAAATCGCTATTTAATCACAGTTTAATCGCTAATCGACCTATCGCTAATCGCATCGCAACTCAAATTATAGGTTATGGATATTGTTTTACGTGTGTGTGCTATTATGTGTTACTTGTTCATGTTATGTTATGTTGAGGTAATTAATCGCAAACGCAATCGCAACTCTATCGCAACGCAATCTCATCGCAAACTCGATATTCAAAGGATTATATTTATGTTAATTAGTAGTTAGGTTATTTGGGTAACTAATGGGTAATACTATCGCATCGCTCACTCGAAACGCATCGCAACGCAACGCTCAACTCGAAAAACGAAACATCGAAAACCAACTCGCCGGATCACTTCGATCGAATGGTCATCTGTACGGATGACCATCCAATCGGTTTGTCATCCGATCCAACACTTGTGCACACCTTTCCTCTTTTGGCAACCTATAAATACCCCATGTCACATCACCAACAGTGATGTGACAGCTGTCTCGTTCGATCAGCACGTTCCAACTCTCTTCCTCTCTATTTCTTGCGATTCTTGTAAGTTTTCAACTCAAATCTTGTATACCATCTACACACATTTCTCCATCAATTTCACCTTTGAATCTTCACTTTTAACCGTGAAATCAGCGGATTTGAGGTGTTCTAGGATGATGTCATCACGGGGTTCTTATGAACTTCAAGATTTGGCCTCAATCCACCAAGAACAACTCAGACCTAAAGGATTTCAACATGATTTAACACTGTTTTCGCATAGATCTAAACATTTTCATGGTTAGAAGGATTGAAAGATGGTTTTATAACTTTCTTTCAACTCTTTTACACTCAATACACTCAAAACCGATAGAATCAGAGCTCGTTCAGGCCTTCTACTCGTTTTCTACTGAAGTGCTGGTCTGAGATCTGATTCCTATCAAAGAGACAACCGATTCCAGGTTGAGCATGAACAACCGTCACGAATAGTTAGATGATCAGGCTGGGGTGATTCCTACTTCGATCGGATGACTCGGTCTTGACGGAGTTTCCGTTGTTTAAACGCGTGTCATACCGTCTCGATCAAACTGCAAGCTTTTCAAACTTAACAAAATATTTAAGTTTTCAAAACAATCAGGTCTTGGAACGAATTGCCGTCCGATCGGATTGCCATCCGATCGAACGACAATCCGATCGGATTGCACTTGGTCTTCAACACTTAAACTTTTTATCAAATTTTCAAGGATCATCAGCTTCTAACAGATTGCCATCCGATCGGAAGACCACCCAATCGAATGACAATCCTGCTGTGAACTTTTCCTCTGAAGTGTCTCACTGGACGGATCGCCATCAGATCGAACGACCGTTCGACCGAGCGACCTGAAAGGTAGAGATACTTCTCTGTTTTCAAAATGCTACAAAGAAAACTTCAAAGCCATCATACACCAACACATCCATCCCAAATGGAGGACAATCCGACCGAATGGCCATCCGACCGGATGACCATCCATACCGATTGTCATCCGATCGGATGACGCTTCGTCACTTGCTCACTCACACCGTTTAACACGCCGTTTATCACTTATGCTTTCGTTAGCTGTTCAGGCTAATCTCTCAGCGCTCCTTTCAATCCAAGAGAGTGATTATTTATTAAACGCTATCTGTGAGTATACTCGATCCCTTTTTGCTTTAAGCACTTTTGGGTGTTACATACGTTACCTATATCAAATCACATCGATCACACAACGTAAACACTTTTATACGCTAACTGTTACTGCATGTTATACATGGTACTCGATGAATGCTTGTATGTTGTGTTTACACAGTGATTGTTGCCTGACACCTTAGCAACGATAGTACTATAGTTTAGACTCGGCACCTGTCATGGACAGGGGTTGTTAAGGGTTTTTCACATGTCACAGTGGTGATATGTGTCACACATTCTACAACTCGCAGTCACGTCTGTGCATATTTCATTGTCGATAACCTACTTGCTTAACATTATACATGTTACATGCTGGTTATGTGTAAACTCGCTTTCGCTATCTATTATACTATTAAACTTGTATGCTCACCTTTACACTATGTGTATTGACCTCTATTTTAACGTATGTGATAGGTGTTTGAGATGCTAAGATGCTTGCTATGTGGAATCAATGTAGGAAGAGACTATGTGGCACCCGAGGGAATCCACAGTCATCCTAGCCTGTCATTTCACTTTCTTGAGACTACTTGTCAAATTTCGGGACGAAATTTCTTTCAAGTTGGGGATGATGTGACAACCCGGATAATTAAGGTTAGCATTGCTTGAAATCCCACAACTTTTAGTGTGTATCTCTATGCTTATCTGCCAATCTCGTGCACCACTATATGATTGCGTGTGTTTATCTGATTAACTATACATGAAATTGTTAAACGCTTTTATGTGCCATCCAACTAATTTAGAGAACCAAATTGGTTTGGCCGCGAACTATTTTACACAAGTGGGCCGCAAAACTCACTTAACACACACTTTGGGCCGGAGGCCACACCCAACTTATTCCATCCTAGACCTACGTATTGAGACCCAACCCGAACTTACACCAGTATTCTACCTTAATGGAAATAAGAGATTTGGGCCGGCCATTGTGTGCACTCATAATAAGTTATTGTGGCTCCTTGTATTATCTTAGGCCTAAACCAAGCCCAGCCCCTCCCTATTATTTACGTGCATTATGTATTAGATGTCACAACCCTTTATGCAAACCCTACTCTTTTCTCAACCCTCTATCTTGGACGGCAGTCTCTTCATATTAAAACCCTACCCCCTCGATGTCGGCATTCTTGTAGTTCACAATCAGGTTAGTGAATGTTATGATTTATGAATATATGGATTTTGCCATGTGATGTAATCTTGATGTTATCCAACAAAGTGGAGATGATATCAAAAATGGCGGCCCATATGACACTATCAATGTTGTCAGTGATATTTATTAGTACTATGTGGTAAATTTATGTTGATGATAATGATTAGCTGATAGAATAGTCATGTTGGTCGGTTTGCTGTGAACGAGGATCACATGATTCCTGTATGATCACATGTTTCCTATATGATCAGATTATGTAGTGGTTAAATTAGGGTTGCATGTATATTAGATTCGGATAGTGAGAATATGATATGCTTTTATGTATCGGTTGTGATTGTTACCAACTGGTTATGATAATCAGTTGAGGAATTATTTGCATATATGTTGTTATTGGATGTTAACAGTTAGGAATGCATGTTAGTTGGTGATATGTATGATCTTTTGATGTGTGTTGCAAACTGGGATAGAATTGTTGAAGTAGGATTTCGATAATAGCTATTAGGGTAAATTGATGACATGAGATTAAAAGATCAAGTATACAATTTGTTAGCCTTTAATCTAGAATCTGATGTACATTAGAGTTGTTGAAATTGCTGGATTATTATCAAGATCTTTCTGTTAAGGGCATCGACGAAACTTAAGAGTTTCGTCATAAGAAATCACCACGAAACTTAATGGTTTCGTCATGTGCTACCTCCACGAAATATGGGAGTTTCGTCGTATATTATTTGAGTTTTAGCCTGCTGTTGGGTTTCTTCATATACGATCACACACACACACACACCATTGATGCACTAAGTATAAAGAGATTATGTACGAGCATACACTATAAACCTTAGCACATGCAACTCTGACTAAACCAACTTGGGCCGCTGAGTAAGCAATAATAACTTTGATTAATCCCTTGTGATTGGGCCTATTGTTAATTGTGATCCACATGTATATGATGCATAACTTGGGCCGAACAGATTTAAGGAATCAACTAGTTAGTCGCATACTAATTAGGTTAGGCCAGGAAGTATTGGGCCGAAAACAAAATAGGATCCGCATACTACCTTAAACCCGGTAGATCTCACACCTTGATGAATTATGGTTATTAAATATGGTCATGCAAACAATCTGTTATGGGAGGATTCAAACACCCACTATGTGACATTATGATGTATGTTACTGATTTGAGTGCATGATCAACTGTTACAATTTGTGTGATGATATGTGTATGTTACTTGCATAATATGTGGTACAACTTGCGTTATGTGATTAAGAAACTAACTAATTTTGGTAACCACGGTAGGGTATGGTTGACCAACTTGGAACGGGTAATGTAATGTACCATACCGAGCAATCTAAGTTGAGTTCACACTTTCTACAAGGCATGGGATTCCAAGGGCAAAGGATTTGAACTGAAACTGCGTGATCTCCTGGTTTGGAACACGTACACATCCTCTTTATTGAAGGGTGACAACACGTACTAAGAACTTAATCGGAACCTGCGTAATCTCGGGATTACGTACACATCCTCTTAATTGAAGGGTGATAACACAGATACTAGACCAACAACTCTATCATGAAGTCCCTCATTTTATATCGACTTAATCGCCGGGCCAATGGCGAGCGGGTCATTAGTTAGATAGCGCTATTTAGGTTTGACAAGCCTCACACCGTGCCGCAGAGGACGGGCGTGAACTAATGGATCTGGGCACGTCAATGATGATAGACATTGACTTTAGGGCACCAACTTACTTTAGTCAGTGGTCAATATGGTAACGGGTCTAGTGGTTCACATAGGGAAACCCCCACTGGTTATGGTTATGGTTTGGGAAACAATGAATTGGTTAACTCATGGTTTTTGAATAAACTAGTGGTTTTTGGAACAACTTTAAAATGGACAACCAACTGTGAACTCGCTCAACTTTGTTGTTGACTTGTTGTTACATGCCTTGCAGGTTGTAGATTTATATAATTGGGACTTGCTGTCTGGGATGCTGAAGCGATCATGGGTCGAGTTAGATGAAATCCCAAAACAAGCTTAATGGTTTATGTAGACATGGTTTACGAAACACTAACAAATGAGTTATGCTTCCGCTGTATAAAAAAAAATGACATGTAACGTTTGTAACAATTTATGTTAATGAAAGTTTTATTTAAATATATTTATGAGTTCAATGTGATTGGTGGCTTGGATCCTGGTACGTCACACGCCTCGCGGGGGTTTCCTCATGTGGTATTTTGGGGGTGTGACAGATTGGTATCAGAGCCATTGGTTATAGTGAACTTGGTTTTAAAAAGGGTAAAAACATTTTTGTAAAACCAGACTATAACCGAACAGTTCTGAAAACGTGAATACGACCATGACACTCAGCTCTAGATTGCAAGGTTCGTCTCTCGTATACTCATTGTACTGCATAACTAGTGAACACTTACATATGATATTGCATGTGATTGCACGTTTAGCACAACAGTATGAATTCATGTATTATTGGCATGTATTATGTGACTGCTAGGGTGGTATTTCCCTAAACAGTCATGACTTACGCTGACTTACGCTTCGTGATGCTCTTCGTTTGCAACTCGAGTTTGAGGAACCATTTGACATGAGTTAAGAGGAGCTGAGATGAGCATGCAAATCGCAATATTATTGTGGGTGCACACATAATAATAATGTGGGGTGCATGCGAGTCCCAGTGAGGCTTAACAAGTGAAAAAGGGGTTATGTTCTATTACTTGATTGATGTGAAACGCTACAGCCTATAGGAGTCATAGTAGTGATTGTCTCCTACTCGAATGTGATCTTTTCATTTCCCTCTGAAACCTTTCGAAGCTCGATGCTATTGAGTGTCACCTGAACACCCATTTAAACGCCTAGCGAACTGTGTAGAACGTTAGGTGCTTGTACGAATATCCCTGAGTTGGATGTTGCAATGCCGAATGAATGGCTTATACTTCCCTCACTTCTCTTTGTTTATGGGAACTCAATGTACTGACGACTTAGACCCCGAAGTGCGGTCACTTCTGCAACACCTTGGCAACATACCGTATACTACTCAGTCAACTTGCAAAGACGATGGACAAAAGGGGCGACCCTGATTTCTGGCAACAAGCATCAGTAAATTGGCTTCAACCGTATCAATAACCCTAGTCAGCGGCACATGGGAGCCAACTCTTACGAATCAATTGGGACATAGGTTATGACAATTGACCATGGAGTGGAATGTGTAACTGCTAGCACAAGGAGTAGCGCCTTAGGATGTGACACAGAAATGTGACAAGATGGACCCTGTCTCCGTTTCAAGCAACGGCATGATAGGCAATAGTCACAGCGACATCAAGGTACTCGAAATCGTAGCCTACCGTATGGAAACAAGGGTGACTTCGACAAGGATCGATTGTTGTTAAGTCAAAATGTCAACAACCAAGGGAACGATGACAAAATTTGGAAATCCATGTGAACGTAACAACCCTGGTAGTGATGCTTGTGGAAGGGCATTTAGGATTGGCATAGGCGACGCCAGGTATAATAACAACATGGTTGCTTGCATGGGTAGTTAACCTCTTCGTCTCGATTCCGTTTAACCCTGGTACTTCTCGAAACCAAACCTGTTATGGGACCGGCCGATGGAAGCCTTGTATGTTCATTGGGATGCAAACTCGACCTTGTGGGACAAGTGTTCGACATCGACTTTCCTTTTTTTCCCTATCCTTGATGGTCTTGATGTAGTGGTAGTGTAGATTGGTTAGCTGGATATCGCGCAAATATACCTTGAGGAAGGAAAATTTTGCGTCACTTATACTTTGAAGTGTCAGAGTGGTGTAAGGGTTAGCATCATATCAGTAATGAAGGTCCAGAAGTGTCTACGAAGGGATCACCCCGTAACGTTAGCAATCGTTCCTGATGTTAAGGCTAAGGAAAAGAGGATCGTGGATCCACCGATTGTTTGTGATTTCTCCCGGCGTGCTACACGAGGAGCTTTCGGACTTGCTTCCACAACTGTTAGGAGAATCTCAGTTTGGTCTCACGCCAGGGGCAGCTCTGACTACTTGTACTCATACCGTCTTGCGCCATAAGGGCTGCAAGAACTGCCTAATCAACTTCAGGAACTATTGGACATGAGTTTTATTAAATCTAGTTTTTCGCTTTGGGGAGCCCCAATTATACCAGTGAAGATAGCCTTTTCGTATGCGTACCGATCATCGAGAAAGTAACAAGGTGACAGTTAGGAATCGCTTGTCTTGATCATGTATTGGCCACCTGTCGACCAGTTGCGAGGAACAAGCTTCCAATCGAGGATTGGCTAGCGAATGAACCATCATCAGATGGAAGTTCAAGAGGAGAATGCTCTTAGACCAGCATGTCGAACGCAATGCAGCCATTCCAACTTTATACACCATGATTTTTGAGTTGATCAACACGCCAGCAGCTTCAGGGATCACATGAATCGATCGTATTTGTCGACGACGTTCTGAATCATGACCTGGAGAAAGGAACACCATGGGTGGTATATGTATTCTATCCCAACGTTTCTGTGGGAGGATCCATTTCTTGCGAAGTCTTGTTAAACATCACATCTAGATTCGAGAGATGCATTTTGATCATGTAACCAACATAGTTGGAATACGCGTGGACCTCGCTGAGATGCACCTTGTTAGAAACTGATTGACACCAAAGATTACTTCAGGGGTACAACAATTTCTTGGTTTTGGTGGATGCTGCTGTAGATTCATCACAGGATTTTCGAAGATCGCGCAGCTTAACTTCCTTAAGCACAGCAGGGTGCTGTGCTCGTGGGTGACAAAACATGAGAACGTCTTTTCAGCTTTCGAATCCCAACTCTGCAATGCACTGAGCATCGTTTTCGCCCAAAGGTGCGAGTGATTTACTGGTATACCTTAATGGTTTGAATCAGAGTCCCAGTTTCACGCCGACGTAACACGAGAAAGTGATAGCTACGTATTAGACTTACAAGAAGAATTGCATTATGCGCAACTTGCCAATGGAAACCATGGTCTTTGGACTTGAGTTGGAGGCATTACTTGGACGGTACTAAATGCATTACCTAGACCAATCACAAGGGCCTCCCGTATACCGTTGTTTCGAGGGAACTAAATCATGCAATGACATCGCTGGATGGAACTTACGAATGATTGCGACTGTGGAACCTGAGCGTGCACGCACTTTGCAACTCACTATCGACATTAACTTACCAGATCAGACTCGCTCTATTCGAACTGGAGGAGGATTTTCAAGTTGAACCTGGGCATGGAGAAGCAACCTTTGGCAGGACAGACGGTATTTCCTACTTCAAGGAACGAGTGTGGATCTCATTATAGGGAAACTTTAGGCAACTTGTTTGGGTAAAGCACACCGGCCTCGATATCCTAAATGTCTGAATCTTGATCAGAAATATTAGGATCTATAAATCTGGTACTGGTGATCGGGCATGAAGACCCACCTAGCAATGTATGTGTATGACGTTTGACTTGTGGGAAAGTCAAGGTGGAGTATCAGCAACCGGCCACACCCATCTGGAAGATGGGAACAAACTGCCTTGAATTTTGTCGCTAGTTTGATCGTTGATCATCTCATGTGACCAGTACACTTTCTTGCGATCAAGGACACTGACGAGTCGACACTGCATGTGAATATTCCTCAGAGAGAGGCGGCTTTTTGGCACGAGGTGCCAACTCCTGATACCTCTGATTTTGACCTACACTTGATTCATAACAGGCAGTACAGAACACCCTTGGCTCATGTATGGACATGAGCATTATTCATCATCGCAGGACAAATGGTTGAGTAAGCAGACCACCATGACACCCGAAGACATGCTGTGTGCACGTGTGTGACTGACTATAGTGAAATTTAGGGGATGTGGCGAGCTTAACTTAGATCACCTTGAGCCATACAACATTCTGGGAAGATTTGGTAACTTGACTTACAAACTCGGGATACCCGACAAATTGGATAACGTACGTGATGACATTTATGTTTCGAATCTAAGGCAGAGATTGTACGATGAAGCACATGTGATACTTATACTAGAGGGAATCTATCGAAGCAAGGACCAGGAAGTCAAGGGTAGTCAGCATAGTCGAATTCCAGTCATAAGAGTTCGTTGGAACTCAAACCATGAATCGAAGATTCTTGTGGGAACGCGATAATCAGATGAAGCTCATGTATCCTAACCTGTTTGAAACTGTCAAATTGAATTATAATGCAACTGGCGACTCGTGCACCACTATATGATTGCGTGTGTTTATCTGATTAACTATACATGAAATTGTTAAACGCTTTTGTGTGTCGTCCAACTAATTTAAAGAACCAAATTGGTTTGGCCGTGAACTATTTTACACAAGTGGGCCACAAAACTCACTTAACACACACTTTGGGCCGGAGGCCACACCCAACTTATTCCACCCTAGACCTACGTATTGAGACCCAACCTGAACTTACACCCGTATTCTACCTTAATGGAAATAAGAGATTTGGGCCAGCCATTGTGTGCACTCTTAATAAGTTGTTTGTGGCTCCTTGTATTATCTTAGGCCCAAACTGAGCCCAGCCCCTCCCTATTATTTACGTGCATTATGTATTAGATGTCACAACCCTTTATGCAAACCCTACTCTTTTCTCAACCCTCTATCTTGGACGGCAGTCTCTTCATATCGAAACCCTACCCCCTCGATGTCGGCATTCTTGTAGTTCACAATCAGGTTAGTGAATGTTATGATTTATGAATATATGGATTTTGCCATGTGATGTAATCTTGATGTTATCAAACAATGTGGAGAAACAAAGTGGAGATGATATCAAAAATGGCGGCCCATGTGACCCTATCAATGTTGTCAGTGATATTTATTAGTACTATGTGGTAAATTTATGTTGATGATAATGATTAGCTGATAGAATAGTCATGTTGGTTGGTTTGCTGTGAACGAGGATCACATGATTCCTGTATGATCACATGTTTCCTATATGATCAGATTATGTAGTGGTTAAATTAGGGTTGCATGTATATTAGATTCGGATAGTGAGAATATGATATGCATCTATGTATCGGTTGTGATTGTTACCAACTTGTTATGATAATCAGTTGAGGAATTATTTGCATATATGTTGTTATTGGGTATTAACAGTTAGGAATGCATGTTAGTTGGTGATATGTATGATCTTTTGATGTGTGTTCCAAACTGGGATAGAATTGTTGAAGTAGGATTTCGATAATAGCTATTAGGGTAAATTGATGACATGAGATTAAAAGATCAGGTATACAATGTGTTAGCCTTTAATCTAGAATCTGATGTACATTAGAGTTGTTGAAATTGCTGTATGATTATCAAGATCGTTCTGTTAAGGGCAGCGACGAAACAGGTGTTTTGTTTCGCCACACTCGGACCCGACGAAAGAAATCACCACGAAACTTAAGCATTTTGTCATGTGCTACCTCCACGAAATATGGGAGTTTCGTCGTATATTATCTGAGTTTTAGCCTACTGTTGGGTTTCGTCGTATACGATCACACACACACACACACACCATTGATGCACTAAGTATAAAGAGATTATGTACGAGCATACACTATAAACCTTAGCACCTGCAACTCTGACTAAACCAACTTGGGCCGCTGAGTAAGCAATGATAACTTCGAATAATCCCCTGTGATTGGGCCTATTGTTACTTGTGATCCACATGTATATGATGCATAACTTGGGCCGAACAGATTTAAGGAATCAACTAGTTAGTCGCATACTAATTAGGTTGGGCCAGGAAGTATTGGGCAGAAAACAAAACAGGATCCGCATACTACCTTAAACCCGATAGATCTCACACCTTGATGAATTATGGTTATTAAATATGGTCATGCAAACAATCTGTTATGGGAGGATTCAAACACCCACTATGTGACATTATGATGTATGTTACTAATTTGAGTGCATGATCAACTGTTACAATTTGTGTGATGATATGTGTATGTTACTTGCATAATATGTGGTACAACTTGCGTTATGTGATTAAGAAACTGACTAGTTTTGGTAACCACGGTAGGGTATGGTTGACCAACTTGGAACGGGTAATGTAATGTACTATACTGAGCAATTTAAGGTGAGTTCACACTTTCTACAAGGCATGGGATTCCCAGGGGTTGGGAATGGGTAAAGGATTTGAACTGAAACTGCATGATCTCCTGGTTTGGAACACGTACACATCCTCTTTATTAAAGGGTGACAACACGTACTAAGAACTTAATCGGAACCTGCGTAATCTCCTGGTTTGGGGATTACGTACACATCCTCTTAATTGAAGGGTGATAACCAGATACTAGACCAACAACTCTATCATGAAGTCCCTCATTTTATATCGACTTAATCGCCGGGCCAATGTCGAGCGGGTCATTAGTTAGATAGCGCTATTTAGGTTTGACAAGCCTCACACCGTGCCTCAGAGGACGGGCGTGAACTAATGGATTTGGGCACGTCAATGATGATAGACATTGACTTTAGGGCACCAACTTACTTTAGTCAGTGGTCGATATGGTAACGGGTCTAGTGGTTCACATGGGGAAACCCCCACTGGTTATGGTTATGGTTTGGGAAACAATGAATTGGTTAACTCATGGTTTTTGAATAAACTAGTGGTTTTTGTAACAACTTTAAAATGGACAACCAACTGTGAACTCGCTTAACTTTGTTGTTGACTTGTTGTTACTTGCCTTGCAGGTTATAGATTTATATAATTGGGACTTGATGTCTGGGATACTGAAGCGATCTTGGGTCGAGTTACATGAAATCCCAAAACAAGCTAAATGGTTTATGTACACATGGTTTACGAAACACTAACAAATGAGTTATGCTTCCGCTGTATACAAAAAAAAAATGACATGTAACTTTGTAACACTTTATGTTAATGAAAGTTTTATTTATATATATTTATGAGTTCAATGTGATTGGTGGCTTGGATCCTGGTACGTCACACGCCTCGCGGGGGTTTCCGCATGTGGTATTTTGGGGGTGTGACAGTCTAGAAACGAACAATCTATAAATCTGAGTTGTCGGAACATTTATTTGTTTAAGAGATATCTATGTCTGTAATAACTACTTTATTTTGATGAGTTATGGTATGGGACATAGTATTAATTATGTAGTAAGTTAGTTGTTATGGATTTCTCCTGGACAATTTGTTTCGCTCAGTGCCGCGCCCCAATGTTTCCGCCATCGGTTGGGGTGTGACAGATTGGTATCAGAGCCATAACTATAGGGAATTAGGCAAGACTTGACCTAGTTTGGGTCGATGTCTTAGAATCGACCTAGTCTATGGTCTAAGTACCAACATACCAACTTGTGCAGACCCGGTAGGGGTTATGTACAAGCTTGCCTGATATTCTCGCTCGATCTCGTTGTACACTACACTCTTGCGCGAACATCGCATACTACAGTTCCGCGCAGGATCACATAGCCTTTCCTAAGGCTAGCACCGCACCCTATTTTCTAAAATGAATGAGTGATTTGATCGAGACTAGGTGTGGAAACCGCAAACTCTCAACTAAACCGCTCGTTCGATACACTATTTTTACTATAAACAAGAGAACTTGCTTTGAATTAGGGGTGAAATCCATACTTCGACGCGAATCTGATTATCTATCTCATGATTTTACCACACAAACAGGAATGCAGTCACTAAGTTAGGGGTGAAACCCGAACCTTGATGACTCGTTCCACTCTCTATTTTGGTTTTACAAAACTCTCACCAAAGTCTCGATGGGTTCCAACGACTAGGGTCACGTAATGGCCAAAGGGATGCGTGCCGATCGCCCGGATTAAGGTGAGAGCACAATCTACTAAGCCAAAATGTGCACCCAAAGTCCTTGAGAGTAGTCGAATCATTTTGGGTAGTCGACGTCTATCAAGCCGAGACAATCTCTCTTTGATTTTATGTGTTTCGATTCTGGATTTCGCCGCCGCTAACTCTGTGATTTTTCGATTTTATGTGAATTTTATGTGATTTTATGTGTTTATGTGTTTCGATTTTTGGTGATTTACTCGCTTTTCGCTGTTCGCTGTTCGCTGTTCGCTTTGATCAACACACACAACTCGCACTACACATCTATCTGAAAACGCTAACAAATCGCTTGTGTTATTCACAATCGCTACTCGCTAATCGCACTTCTAATACTTGCACGCCTTACGATGCTGTGAAGGATAGGTGAATACGTGCAATATATGTAGGTCAATACGTGCAAAATATAGCAAATATGTGGACTATGTGCTTTCGTGCTTACGTGGACTACGTGCTTATGTGATTATGTGCTTCTGTGAACTCTGTGCTTGCGTGATTTTGTGCTTTGATGTGTTCCTATGCTTTATAAAGTAGACTTCGGTGAATCGCTAGACTATACTAGGGTTAATCGAAATTGTGTCTGAGTCCTGTGATGATGTCTGTTTGCTAGACTACACACTGCTCGCTCCGCCCGACGCAATCACGAGGAGAAACGCATCACTGCACTAGTCGCCAAGCAAATGGCGAAAGTCATCCCGCAAATTGTTAGCAAGCTGAATGAAAAAGCTAGCAAGTCCTCAGAAGAATCCCGAACTGATACTCCTAAAGCTACTTTTAGCTTCAAGCAGTTCAAAGCATGTGGTCCCAAAGAATTTACAGGAGAAGATGGGCCTACGGCCATGTTTCAATGGTTTGATTCGATCGAAGTCACCCTGCGCCAGAGTGGCTGTCCAGAAAACCTTTGCACTGTTAACGCCACCGGCGTCTTCCAATCTAGGGCTCTGGATTGGTGGACTGCCGAGAGAAACAAACGAGTGAATGATGCAGCTTATGGGCTGACGTGGGATGAGTTGAAGGACATCATGATGCAAGAGTTCTGCCCTCCCCACGAACTCCAAAAGCTGGAGGACGAGTTCTGGCACATCAAGCAGGATGGTGGAGACAACGCTGGTTTAAGTGCTCGCTTCAAGCAGCTGAGTATCATCTGCCCAGGTCAAGTTACTACCCCCGAGATTATGATCAAGAAATACATCTGTGCTCTGCCGGATTGTGTCGCTGACTTTGTGCAAGCTGCGAAGATGAAAACTATGGAGGAAAACTACCTGCTCACTGCTGAGATCAACGACAAGCGAGTCAGGGCTGGTTACTTTGATAAAGCCTCCAAGAATCTGTACCAAGTCACCGCTGTTCCCACCACTGAAGCCACCGCATCGCAATCTTCAAATTCCTCCCACCGCAAGAGAAAGAACAACAGGTCCAGCAACAAGAACTGTGCAGTAACTGCCGCTCCACTCCAAACCGTGCCTGCCCAACAGCAACCGCAGAACCACCAAGTAGCGGCGCCTGTGGCCAATGCACCGCCCGCAAAGCGTGCATACACTATACCACACCCGCTCTTCCCTACTTGCACGTATCATCACCCGTTTGGAATCGCATGCCGGTATTGTGTTCACTGCAACATGTATGGCCATTTCACCGCTAACTGCCGTACCGGTCCTCGCCAAGCCCCAGCTCAAGCTCATGCTCCTGCCCTACCAGCTCCGCAAGGACAGCAAGCAGCTCATGCACCCGCTGCTCACGCAAGAGCTTGCTTTGCATGTGGTGATCCCAACCATTTCACAAATATCTTCCCAAACAAAGTGGTAAAGCAAGAGCCATAGCAGCAGCAGCACTAGCCAGCACCACAACAACACCTGCAGCAGCAGCAGCCAGCACATCAAGCAGCCCGCGGGCGAGTCTTCAACATCAACGCCCGCCAGGCTCAGGCAGACGACAATGTTGTTAATGATACGTTTCTCGTAAATGGTATATATGCTTCGTGTTTATTTGATACTGGAGCCGATAACTGTTTTGTATTGTTCGAATTCGAAAGGCTCCTAAACCATAGACGCGTTAACCTCCCATCAACTTTCGACGTAGAAGTTGCCACTGGAAGAACCGTCACTGTTAGTTCCATTCTGCGTGACTGTACTCTCGATCTCAACGGTCACGTTTTCCCGATCAATCTTATCCCGATGCAACTTGGTACCTTTGATTTCATAGTAGGTATGGATTTCCTTCGGGAGAATCATGCTGAAATTGTTTGCTTCGATAAAATGATTCGTTTCTCTCTCGCGAACGGTGATCAGTTGTGTGTTTATGGCGAAGTCGCTTCGAAGAAGTTACAACTCATGTCGTGTATCCAAGCTAGCAGTATCTCCGTAAGGAATACCAAGCTTTCTTGGCACACATCATAGTAGCGGAGGAAAATGAAGTTAAGGCAATAGACAAGGTGCCTGTGGTTCGTGATTTTCCTTGTGTGTTTCCCGACGATCTACCTGGTTTACCTCCCACTCGTGATATCGATTTTCGAATCCACCTCATTCCTGGAACAAATCCTGTTGCTAGAGCGCCTTATCATCTCGCTCCTTCTGAAATGCGTGAACTCTCGAGTCAACTCTAAGAATTTCTTGATAAAGGCTTCATTCGCCCTAGCACCTCTCCTTGGGGCGTGCCTATCCTTTTTCATCAAAAAGAAGGATGGATCGTCCCGGATGTGCATCGATTAGAGGGAATTCAATAAGCTGACTATCAAGAATCGCTATCCCTTGCCTCGAATCGATGATTTGTTTGAACAGCTACAAGGTGCTACGTGTTTTTTGAAGATCGATCTACGCTCAGGCTATCACCAGTTACGAATTCAAGAGGAAGATATACCCAAAACCGCTTTTCGAACCCGATACGGTCACTATGAGTTTGTTGTTATGCCTTTTGGTTTGACTAACGCTCCCGCAGTCTTTATGGATCTAATGAATCGCGTGTGTAAACCCTTTCTCGACCGCTTCGTCATCATGTTCATCGATGATATCCTGATCTATTCCAAGTCAAAAACCGAACACTCGCAACATCTACTGTAACACCCATCTTATTATTACTTGAATTTAATAAAATTTCCTACGATTTATATAAAAGGGTCAAAATTAAAACATAGTTACCAAAAGGAAGTTCCAAGTAATCAAAACTAGTCACAAACGACTAGTTAAAACATTCATGACCTGATTAGCAAATTGTTTACATTCAAAAGAAATAGAAACATTGTTTAACAAAGTTATGAAAACGCGGAAGCTTCAAAAGTGTGTTAAACAATGTTTCTATTTCTTTTGAATGCAAACAATTTACTAATCAGGTCATGAATGTTTTAACTAGTCGTTTGTGACTAGTTTTAATTACTTGGAACTTCCTTTTGGTAACTATGTTTTAATTTAGACCCTTTTATATAAATAGTAGGAAATTTTATTAAATTCAAGTAATAATAAGATGGGTGTTACAAGTTGGTAATCAGAGCTTAAGGTTGTTAACAAAGTGTTCGGTTCAAGCTTGATCGATCGTCCGGTAAGAGTTAATTCATCATTTTAGTAGATTCAATCTTAGGTAAAAAATGACATGCAAATTAATGTGCATGGGAAGGGTGTGTTAACACACTCAAACCCGGAAAGTGCACCGAATGTGAACGGTAAAAGCAAGTCACGCACTTGGCTAAACCAAAGCAAATAAAGCTATGTTATAAATGAAATGTTTAATGTTTAATGTAAACATTTCAGTTTCAAGATGTCGAAAGGAAACGATAATGATCCGGTGCCGACAAGCACCGAACAAATGAAAGAGATAATTGCCGAAGAAGTGGGAAAGGCAATTGAAGGTAGTCTATCCGGGTTTATAGACAAAATTCAAAACACGGTGTTGTCGCTTGTCGAAGAACGAGTCAAAAGGTTGGAAGATAGTTTCAACCTTATAAAAGATAAATTGAGAGAACGTAAGGGATGTTCGTACAAAGAGTTTATGGCGTGTAAACCGCCAATCTACAACGGGGAGGTTGACCCGATAATATGCCAAAGATGGTTAAGCGATGTTGAAGGAGTGTTCGAAAGGACCCATTGTGACGAAAGTGACTTTGTTGCTTACGGAACGGGTCAGCTGAGGGGTCAAGCCAAAGATTGGTGGGACAATAAAAAGAAGGAAATAGGAGCCGAAGCGGCGAGGGCCATGACATGGGAGGAGTTTAAGACGTCGTTTCTTAAACATCATAGTCCCAAGGCGGTCATTAATAAAATCAAAGAAGAGTTCATGCAACTTAGACACAAGGGCGAGACCATAGACAAGATCACGGCGACGTTTATGGATAAGATGAAATTTTGCAACGAATTGGTGACGAATGAGGAACAAAAGGTATATTACTACTATAACATGTTGAGCGCCGAGTATAGGGAGTTCATGACTCCTTCAAAATACGAGACCCTTACCGAGATCATAAACGTTGCTCGGGAACGGGAAATCGAGCTGAAGAAACAAGTTGAAAGGGGTGAGCGAAGGGCACAAGATGTGAATCCAAGCCCTATAAAGAAAGCTCGAACTGGAGAATCGGGAAAGAAGGTTGATGCTAAAGGTGGGTCGCCAAGTTGCAAGGTGTGTGGAAAGGGGCACAAGGGTGAGTGCCGCTTCAAAGACAAACCGTGTCCGGTATGTGGGAAGACGGGACACACCGCGTCGTTATGTCCCGGAAAGGTTTCTGTTTGTTATAAATGTTATCAGCCCGGCCACAGAAAGTCTGAATGCCCAGAGTTGGTTGGAAAGAGAGACACTAAAGAATCTCCAACGGAAGCTCCAAAGGCGAAAGCTAGGTCCTTCCAACTTACAGCAGTTGAAGCAAAAACAGAACCCGATGTGGTCTCAGGTACATTCACAATAAACTCAATTCCTGCACGTGTATTGTTTCGATACGGGTGCGAATAAATCCTTCATTTCACATGGATTTATTCGACATCCTTCATTTGTATTGACGAAATTATCTGTGCCCTTAGAAGTTGAAATAGGGGACAATAAAAGTTTTATAGTTTGTGATATTTGTCGAGGCTGCAAATTAAGCATCGATGATGAAGAATACTTGATAGACCTAATCCCGATGTCAATGGGGGAATTTCAAGTAGTTGTTGGGATGGATTGGCTATCTCAGCACCACGCAAAGGTTGTGTGTTTCCGTAAGGAGATAAAGCTAACATCTCTGAGCGGAAAACATGTCACTATCTATGGTGAAAAAGGAGGTAATCCCATAATATGCTCGATGTTGAAAGCACACAAGTTTATGAAACAAGGATGTAAGGCATTTATGATATACACGAATGAGCCCGAGAAAGAATCACTAAAGATTGGAGACGTACCGGTAGTACGGGACTTCGAAGATGTATTTCTGGAAGATTTACCGGGGATACCGCCCGAACGAGAAGTAGAGTTCGGAGTCGAATTGATTCCGGGCGCAAAACCCGTAGCTAGAGCACCGTACCGACTAGCGCCGTCGGAATTTATAAGGCCGAGTGTGTCTCCTTGGGGCGCACCGGTACTGTTCGTGAAAAAGAAAGACGGAAGCATGCGCATGTGTATCGATTACCGAGAGTTAAACAAACTCACGGTAAAGAACCGATACATGCTTCCAAGGATAGATGATCTATTCGACCAATTACAAGGTGCAAACTGGTTTTCAAAGATTGACCTTAGATCGGGGTATCATCAATTAAAGGTCAAGGAGGAAGATGTGCCGAAGACGGCTTTCCGCATGCGATCGGGGTGTCATTTGGGCTAACAAATGCACCCGCGGCTTTCATGGACCTTATGAACCGGGTTTGCAAGCCAATGCTGGATAAATCAGTTATTGTGTTTATCGACGATATTTTGGTGTATTCAAAAAGTGAAGCTAAGCACGCACACCACTTACAAGAGGTGTTAGAGACACTTAGACGAGAAAGGTTATATGCAAAATTCTCGAAGTGCGCCTTTTGGTTACGATAGGTGCAATTCCTCGGCCACATCATAAGTGCCGATGGGATATTGGTGGATCTGTCAAAAGTTGAGGCCGTGTCGAAATGGAATCCTCCGAAGAACCCTTCGGAAATTAGAAGCTTCTTAGGGCTTGCGGGATACTATAGGAGATTCATTCAAGATTTCTCCAAGATTGCGTCGCCATTAACAAAGTTAACCCGGAAGGAAGAAAAGTTCATTTGGGGTGTTGAACAAGAAAGGGCGTTTCAGACGCTAAAAGAGAAATTAACTAAAGCTCCGGTATTAACGTTGCCGGACGGAGTCGAAGACTTAGTGGTTTACTCGGATGCCTCATTATCAGGGCTCGGATGCGTTTTGATGCAACGGGGCAAAGTTATAGCTTATGCCTCGTGGCAATTGAAGATACATGAAACTAAGTACCCCACGCACGATCTCGAATTGGCTGCGGTGGTATTTGCGTTAAAAATATGGAGACACTATTTATATGGGGTAAAGTGCACCATATTCACCGACCACAAGAGCCTAAAATATTTCTTCGATCAGAAGGAGTTAAATATGCGCCAGAGTCGGTGGTTAGAAATAGTCAAGGATTATGATTGTGAAATACACTACCATCCCGGGAAAGCCAATGTAGTGGCTGATGCGTTGAGCCGAAAGGCAGATTATGCCCCGATACGAGTACAATCATTGCAGCTCATTGTGACCTCGGGCTTACTTGAACGAATCCGAGGAGCACAAGATGAAGCAGTAAAGACGGAAAACTGGAGAAAGGAAAGGATTGTTGGCCAAGTTAAAGATCTCGAAGTAGGCAACCACGGTTTGAAAACATGCTTCAATAGAATTTGGGTTCCTAACACATGTGGAGTTAAAAAGCTTCTACTCGATGAAGCTCATAAGTCCCGTTATTCCATCCATCCGGGAGCGACCAAAATGTATAACGACTTAAAACAAAACTATTGGTGGCCCGGAATGAAAAGAGATGTTGTGATATACGTGGAAAAATGCTTGACTTGTTTACAAGTCAAAGTGGAACACCAGAAACCGTATGGGAAACTACAACCCTTGGAGATCCCGGTTTGGAAATAGGAACATATCACTATGGACCTATTAACCAAACTACCTAAAACGATTCGGGGATTTGACGCTATTTGGGTGATTGTGGATAGATTGACGAAGAGTGCACATTTTATTCCTATACGCGAAAGATATACTTCGGAAAAGATGTCCGAAGTATATACAAATGAAATAGTGGCACGTCACGGAGTACCGGTATCCATCGTATCGGATAGAGATACCCGGTTTACTTCAAAATTTTGGCGAGATTTTCAAGAACAAATGGGAACAAAACTCTTCATTAGCACCGCCTACCATCCTCAGACAGATGGGCAGAGTGAAAGAACAATACAAACGCTAGAGGATATGTTGCGGGCGTGTATCATCGACTTTGGTGGAAGTTGGGATGTTTATCTACGCTTAGCCGAATTTTCGTATAACAATAGTTATCATTCAAGTATCGGCATGGCACCATACGAGATGCTATACGGTAGGAAATGCAGAACCCCGGTGTGTTGGGGTGAAGTGGGTCCGCGGGAACTGGCACATAAAGACATAGTTCAGGCCACTAATGAGAAAATTGAAGTGGTGCGAGCCCATTTGAAAGCAGCCCAAGATAGGCAAAAGTCTTATGCCGATAAAAGATGAAGACCGATAGAATTTCGGGTAGGTGACATGGTTATGTTAAAGGTTTCCCCATGGAAGGGAGTGATCAGATTCAGAAAAAGGGGGAAACTAAGCCCGAGGTTTATCGGGCCATTTAAAATCATCGAACGGGTTGGCAAGGTGGCTTATCGCCTCGAACTACCGGAAGAGTTGAGTGGAATACATGGCACATTTCATGTGTCGCAACTGTGGAAATGTCTAGCGGAGGAAACATCTTACATCCATTACGACGATATCGAAGTGGATGATAGCTTGAATTATGTGGTAAGACCATTGGAGATTTTAGATCGAAAGATTAAGCACTTGCGAAACAAACAAATCGATCAAGTTAAGATCAAGTGGGAGCATAGGAAAGGTTCGGACACTACGTGGGAGTCCGAAGAGGAGATGCGACGCCTCTACCCTACATTATTCGGTACGTGCTCTGGTTTCGGGGATGAAACCCTTTTAAGGGGGGTGGACTTGTAACATCCCGAAAATACAAATTATTAAATTTGCAATTAAGTTGCAAATAAATTAGTAAAATAATCTAATTAGTAATGACACTAACCTAGTTAGTTTATCACTTATGAGTAGATAAAGAGTTAAAACAATTAAAGAATGAAAGTTGGAGGGCCAAAAGTGTTAAAATTGAAACTAATTATATTAAAACAAAGAAATTAAAAACTCAAACACACTGGTGTGTGTTCAGATCGAACCAGACAAAGGGAAAGGGGCGACCAGGCTCTTCAAAACCCTAAATCACACAAAACTCCTAAATTGAAGGTTCAAAACTGATCCAAAACGAAATCCGAGCAGAGATTAGTGATCCTCACTGCAAGGGGGTTGTAAGGTATCTACAATTTGATGTTAATTCTCTGTTTGAAATTTTCATGAATTTGGGAAATCCCAAATTAGAGGTTGCATGTTTGTTATTTGGATAGAATAGGGATGATATAGTGTCTAGGAGTAAAACCTAGACAACAAAACGTGAAATCATGTCTAAATTCAGGAAATTTCATGAACTCATTGAAGGTGGTTCATGGGTTTTGTAAGATAATGATGAACACTAGGGTTTTGAGCATTATTCTAGTGTAATGTGGTTCATAGGAAGAGATTATTGAAATCTGAATGTTAAACCTTATTTATGAAAGCTTGATTGATGGAAATTTAGGGCTATATGACAAGTTATGAACTTGATAATATATTGTGTAAATTTCTGCCCTTATAGTGTTTGCATAAATGCCTCAAAGAAGGCTTAAATCCGAAAATTTGAGTTAAACCGCATGATTGTGATGTTTCGGCAAAATATGCGAACTATGAATTGAAAAGAGTTCTAAACATGTCTTGGTTGAACTCTATAGGATAGGATACCGGAGCTCCAAGCGGACAAGCCGGTGGCGACTTGCGTTTGAAGGGCGTGCACTAAAGGTATGTAACTTGATTCGTTACATTGGGTAAACTTTGATAATTTGCATAAGTATAGTGAATTGTAGAATAAAGGTTGTCTTAATTTGAAGGGATAATGTTCGCTATATTGATTAATAAGACCAGGATTGGTTACAACTTGTTGGTAGTCATCATAATGGAGGATTCCGTAGATGAGCCAAACTGGTCGAATAATCGATTAATGCGTGGCGAATGCTTCGTGATATAGTAAATTGTTTTTTTGTTAAGGTTGATAAACGACATACTAGAAGATGAGAATTTGTCATGTTGGT
Source organism: Helianthus tuberosus (assembly GCA_030545235.1). Classification (NCBI taxonomy): domain Eukaryota; kingdom Viridiplantae; phylum Streptophyta; class Magnoliopsida; order Asterales; family Asteraceae; genus Helianthus; species Helianthus tuberosus. Next base: position 97,842,959 of record CM060448.1, read on the forward strand.
TTGTAAGAATGAGAAATCTGAGAGTTGGTTTGGGCTTTATAATCAAAATCAGTCAAAACATAAACTTGCAGTGACTACCGTAAGTTATGGTATCCACCGTAACTTACGGTAGAGATCAGAAGCTTTACGGTGGATCACTGCTGATTTACGGTAGACCAGAAACATCAAGTGACTACCGTAACTTACGGTAGATACGGTAGAGCCCTGAAATTTTTGTAAATTTTTGCATATTATAGCTAATCGAATCCGTTTTGATCGTAGTTTCGATTATGTAATATTTCTAAGAACTCTAATACTAGTTTTTATGTAAACATTTCAGTTTCTAGGTATTGCAAGAATACGGATGGCGGTCAAGCAAGTTTTTGAAGAACCGAACACACTTTTGAAGCTTCCTCGATTTCATAACTTTGTTAAACAATGTTTCTATTTCTTTTGAATGTAAACAATTTGCTAATCAGGTCATGAATGTTTTAACTAGTCGTTTGCGACTAGTTTTGATTGCTTGGAACTTCCTTTTGGTAACTATGTTTTAATTTAGACCCTTTTATATAAATCGTAGGAAATATTATTAAATTCAAGTAATAATAAGATGTGTGTTACATCTACGTTTGGTTCTTGAGTTACTCCAGGGAAACCGTCTATATGTCAAATTCTCCAAGTGTGAATTCTGGCTTGAGGAGGTTCAATTCCTCGGTCACATCGTAAATAGTCAAGGAATTCATGTCGACCTGCGAGGATCGAAGGTGTTAAGAGTTGGGTTACACCAAGGAACCCGTCCGAAGTTCGTTCTTTTCTAGGATTGGCGGGAAACTATCACCGATTCATCGCTGATTTCTCGAAAATCGTTGTACCGCTTACCTCGCTTACGCACAAAGGCAAACCTTTTGTTTAGGGAACTGAACAAGAGGAGGCATTTCAAACTCTCAAAGCTATGCTTTGTAACGCTCCTGTGCTCTCACTGCCTGAAGATTTCGTAGTCTACTGCGATGCCTCTAACCTCGGTCTTGGTTGTGTTCTTATGCAACGAGACAAGGTTATTGCGTACGCCTCTCGACAACTCAAGATCCACGAGAAGAATTATACAACCCACGATCTCGAACTTGGTGCAGTTATTTTTGCATTGATGATTTGGCGACACTACCTTTACGGTACCAAGTGTTCGGTCTTCACCGACCACAAGAGCCTTCAATACATCTTTAACCAGAAAGAGTTGAATATGCGCTAGTGCCGATGGGTTGAACTCCTCAACGATTACGACTATGAGATTCGTTACCATCCAGGCAAAGCAAACGTCGTTGCCGATGGTCTCAGTCGATAAAGCTATTTGCAAAGCGTTCATAATACTCAAGCCCAGCACAATCTCGAAGCTCTTATCTGTGATGCCCAACATGCTTGTTTTACCGAACGCACGTTGAAGAAAGAAAGGACCATCAATAACGGTGAACAAATGGTGAATAAATCGAATGATATATTCCATTATCTAGACCCAATTTGGATTCCCAAGCGTACCAATTTATAACAGATTCTGCTAGACGAAGCCCACAAATCACGGTATTCCATTCATCCCGGTGCCAATAAAATGTACCAGGACATGCGCTACAAGTACTGGTGGCCGGGCATGAAAAAGGATATCGCCACCTATGTTTCGAAATGCCTGACTTGTTCGAAGGTCAAGGCTGAGTGATGTGTTTAAAATACAACATATAAATTACATCAAATGAGACATAAAACTAACCCTTTTTAGTACTAATGTTGGAAAAAGTGTGCTTTTGTCTTCCTTTTGTATTTTCAGGACCAAATGAGCTTAATTGAACAAAAGGAACAAATATGCAGCCAAATCTAACATAAATACAAAAGGAATAAAAGTGGCATACCCGACCCCTCGACAGCATCTTCCCAAGCAAAAACAAAGAAACAGAAGGCTGACCACGGCCCCGTGCCTAGCGGACACGGGGGCATGGTCAGGTGCCTGCAGAAAAGACAAAGCCATAGAAGTTTCTATTCCTAGCATGGGGGCGTGCCCAACTCAACACGGGTCGTGGTCAACGCTAAGATTCGCAAAATCTTGCAAATCTTGATAGCACAGATTCACTTCTGCACACGGGGCAGTGCCCAGTGAACACGGGGGCGTGTGAAGCCTAATAAAGACAATTGCAATTAATGAAGAAAGAGAAAGAGGATGGACACGGGGCCGTGCCCAATGGACACAGGGCCATGTCCGGGCTTCTGTGCAGGCTATAAATAGGGGTGCTTGGCTCACTTCAAAGGCATCCCTTGGCAAACCACCCCTCTCCCACTTCACCCACACTCCACCATCATCACGACACCCACATCCACCACCATCATCCATCATCCACCTAGAGTGTGTGTAGTAGTCTCGGGATCCAAGATTGATAGTAAGAGTTCTTGACAATCAAAGGCCATGTTTGCCTAAGTCTCTTACATCACTTGGTGAAGACAAGCATTTAGTGTAATACTTTTGATTTTTAATCTTTTGGCACTTTTTATTTGGTTTTGTATTAATGACTTTAATAACTAGTTTCTTATGTTGAAGGTGAAACTTCCTTATCATTTGTTCGTGGTGTCTTGGCATTATTTTACTGTCTATATAAAATAAAAGATTTACACCATTCATATCTCTACGGTCTATATAGAGATATGTTGGCTACCTGGTCGGGGGTTAAGGGAATGGTAGGTAAGGTTCTTGCCTTGTTTAGTGTATAGATCCTACAAGGACCTGGGTCAAGCTTACTAGGACCTCCTTCAATACCCAATGGTATTGGATGGCGGGGGTGCGAATGGCTTGATCCCCTCATATGTAAACTACTATTAATACATTAACCCGGCTACTTGGGATTGTATCACTGCTGACTCAAACCACTTAGCCGAGGGTAACGTCACCTTCAAAAGAGGGGCCTACCACATTACGCATTAATAACTTAATTAATTATCTTTCAATATCCCAACCCTTTAGGATTGTATCCTTGCTGACTCAAACTACTGGTTGAGGGTAACGTCACCTTCAAAAGAGGGGCCTACTACTATAACTAAGATAATCTCTTAAAAAGTGCAAAAGTGCGGAAATCATCAAAGGTTACATTAAAGGCGAGTCGGATCCAAGTGATTCATCTTGTCTATCTATTTTTATATTATTTTTATTTTTCAGCATTTTTAGTTTTATTTTTCATGTTTAAAACCTTTTCTAAAACTTTTGATATGATTATACGTTGAGGATAAACCGGTACTAAAAGCTCTTGTGTCCTTGGATGACATCAGTATCTTACCAACGCTATACTATGCTCACGATGGGTGCACTTGCCCATGTGTGTGTTTAGTGTTAGTAGAATATCGCGTTTTATAAATTTAAAACTTGACTAATGTGTTAAAAAAAGGGCTTAAAATATTAAGAAAATCATAATACACCCGACACACACCAAGTTTTTGGTGCCGCTGCCGGGGACACAAGGATTTTAAGAAAGCTTAAAATCGACGGCCTAATCAGTTTTTCAAAACCTTTTTAAAATCGCGCGCAAAATGTTTTCATTTTTAGATAGTTTTTGCATTACGGTAGCCTGAACACGGGGCCGTGTTCGCTGAACATGGGGCCGTGCTGCATAATTTTTACCAAACGCCCAGATACAGAGTCTAAACACGAGGTCGTGCTCGCTGAACACGCCCCCGTGCTGCACAAAACCAGTCACAGTTTTTAAAATGCCCAGATATAGAACCTGAACACGGGGTCGTGCTCACTGAACACGGGGCCGTGTCCAGCCTCTGTTTCCGTTTTTATTTTTGTTTTATCGTCCCGAGACTCTGTTGTGATCTGCTGAGTGATTCTTATGGATCAATACCCAGAAGGTTACAACTACCACTATGAGGAGGATGATTATTAGGAAGAGTATTGTACTATTTGTGGCAACCCTCATTCAGTGCAATATGGTGATCCCTTTGAACCATCCCCTTCGTACACCTACTATGAGGAGCCCAGGTACGAGCCATCAACCTCATACACATCCTATGAAGAGCCAAGGTATGAACCTTCTCCCTCATACTCATATTTTCATGAACCAAGGTATGAGCCTTCATACTCATACTTTGAGGAACCAAGATATGGGCCTTCACCTTCATATACTTATTATGAGGAACCATGGCATGAACAACCCACCTCATATGAGTACTATGAAGAACCAAGTTACGACCCTTATCCATTATATACTTATAATGAGGAACAATGGTATGAACCATCTACTTCATATGAGTATTATGATGAACCAAGGATCGAACTTCCAAATTCAAGCTTTGAGGATACTCATTCCTCTCAAATTGATGAACCACCAACTATCTCACCTGTAGCCGAAAAGATAATAGAACACCTTAAAACTATCGAGTGCTATATAAAAGAAGCCCGCACAAGGGAAGAATTAACATGTAATAAAGAAGAGATAGTTGAAGAGGTAAAAATGGAAGAACAAGTAAGTGAAAAACTGACACATGAGGTAAACAACGAAAAAGGTGAGTCTGATAACGTTAAAATTCAAGAAGAGTCTAATTTTCAAGAAATTAATCTCTTGTCACCTTCTTTCGAAAATCATTGTTTAATACCCACTCATGTTAAGTTTTTAAAAGAGTTAACACTGACACTAAAATTGACGAAATGGTAAGCATTAAGTTAATAAATGATCAAACTACGCTAATAAAAGATGATCCATTTGAAATTAACATTACACCGGTTCAATGTTTCTTTCAAAATTCCTTTATTAGTAATATTACAATTGATAAAGACCTTTGTCTTAATATAATGCCAAACAACATTTTCGAAAAATTAAGTATTTGTGATTTTTCTCCACTTCAAATACCCATTTTTCTATCTAATCGGAAAACAATAAAATCAATAGGGATAGTTGAAGATGTGTTAGTCCAAACAAATCAAATGGTAATCCCAACCGACTTTGTCATCCTTGATGGCACTCCACTAGTGTTGGGACGACCTTTTGTAAAGACCCACGAAGCTTTGAAAAATCGGAAGAAAAACAATCTACCTATTCAATTAGGGGCATTCAAAAGAAGTGTCGATCTTGAGCGTTCAATGAAATATCCATTCGGCAATGGTGACCCCCTAATTGAAGATGAAGATGAGCCACCCGATACAAGAGAAGAAATCGACCACTTTGTTGAAGAAGAGATCGCCATAGAACAAACCTTTTTGTTTCTTAATAAAAATGAGCAACCAAATAAGGAATCTCCCAAAGACCCACCACTTGAGCTCAAAGAACTTCCAAAAGGTTTAGAATATGCTTTTCTCGACAAAGATGGTAACTTACCTGTAATTATTTCGTCTTAATTAACTAGTGTAGAAAAAGATAAATTAATCTCCCTTTTGAAAAAACACAAAAATGTTGTTGGGTTTTTCACATGTTTATCAAAGCTAATTTTATCCAAATAAAATTAAAAAGCAACGGAATATATATTTGAAACATGTTACTTTACAAGATTTAAAACCATTTTAAATGCAAAACCCAATAATCGGATCCATATATGACATGCATGCGATCAAAATCACAACCATAGGGTGTTTAGAATACTACCATTCAAAAGCAAGGTGATATGAAGAAGATGATATTCTTGAATGGAAATCTTCAAAGGAGAAGACCTCAAGCTTGCATACCCCAAGCCTCCAACGAACACCTTATGTTGCTAGGATTTACACTTGTGAACTCGCTTGAAAAATCCTTTTTATCAACCACCTTATGGCCGAAAATTTTGAGGAAAAAGGAAGTTCTTGCACTTGAATTTTACTAGAGAAAGGATGTTTAAAATATGTGAGAGAATTGTGTATAAATAAAACAAATCTTGTGTTTTAAAATGGAAGATATGTTTGCATGTAATTCCATTGGTGGAAACCACCTTGGGAAGAAACTAAGGGGGCGGCCCTATGGGGTTCTTGCCACCCAAATTTTTCAAATTTCATTTTTATATAAGTCTTGTATTTATTTTTATAACATTTATAAAAATATAGCATCACATGTTATAAGACTTATGCAACATATCATAACCTTTTATAATGTTATTTAACCCATTAAATAACATGATAAAATATTCTCTCATAATAAATTATCCATATAATTTATTAGTTTCTCAAGTGCAATTATTTAGAAAACCAATTTCTAAATTATTTAGAAAACCAATTTCTAAATATTGTAAGTGTTAATATTTATTTGTTTGATCATATCATAAATAAATATTATAGGTGATTGTCTAGCTTGTTATTGGGTATGACCCGACTTGGATCATAACGTACTAGCCACATCAATTTAATATGTGTCTTGGGCATATAGAGTCCAACAAACTCCTATTTGCACAAGATACATAGAAGATTGATGCAAGCAGTAAATGACCCCTAACAACGGTTTACTACCCCTAATACGTATGACGAAGTGCCATTCAATAACATCATCCCCTTCAAGTCCCATACTTGAAACTGATTTAGGTGAATCTATCATTTATCCTTTCGTTACAGATGTCATGTCAAATCCAGAGACATAGTGTGATCATTCTCTGTTGATTTAACTTTAGCAGGCCTTAGACATCTTACTCTCAATGAATAAGAGGAACAAATCCCTTCTTGACTACATACGTCTCTCACAATCACCTCGTACCACACCTGAGCTTAGCCTTATGTACTGTCTTATTACAGACAGCGAAGAAATAAGTCAAGGTACAGTATTTGATGAATTTCAAGACCCAATATGTATCTCAGGTCAGAGGATACTATGATATTCTCCTTTACTCAAATTTACTTATGATCAATCACAAATGATTCCATGCAGTAATATTTGAGAGCGAGTCAGTCCAATATTTGTATCCCACAAATATCTATGAACTTTGGCAGCAACACTTTGCTCTATATTCATACCTAATGAATATCCACCAATCCAAGTTCCTAACAGTCTTACATTCATATTTGTTCCCACAAGTATGATCGACCACAGACATTTAGAATAATTAATTTATTCACGGATTTAAACAAGCTAAAATGGAACATAACTCAAAATACCATGAAAGAGTTAAATTAACAATTGTTCATATATCCAAATACAAAATAGATCAAATCCAATCACTAGAATATCGAAGTCCTAAGGCACAAGTATGACCCTCATGTTTTGTCAGTTCAAGGAGCTTCGTTAGTGGATCCGCAATGTTTTGATCGGTGTGAACTCTGCGAATACATATCTTTCCCTTTTCAACTTCATCCCTTATGTAGTTGAATCTTTGCTTAATGTGCCTAGTCTTTTGATGTGAACAAGGTTCCTTGATTTGAGCAATCGCACCCTCGTTATCACAAAAGATCTCTAGGGGGTCTTGAATGGTAGGGACTACCACTAGGTCGGCAATGAACTTCTTTAACCATGCAGCTTCTTGCGCTGACAATGAAGCCGCGATGTATTCTGATTCTGTAGTGGACAATGCTACAACATCCTGCTTCGAGCTCTTCCAAGAGACTGCAGCTCCATTCAAAATGAAGACATACCCAGATTGTGATCGAGAACCATCTCGATCAGTTTGGAAACTCGCATCCGTGTAACCCTTTACTACGAGTTCCTCTTCACCAGATCCATATATTATAAACATATCCTTAGTCCTCCTAAGGTATTTCAATATGCTCTTAACAGCCATCCAATGATTGTTACCTATATTTTGCTGGTATCTACTTGTCATGCTTAAAGCGCATGACACGTCCAGTCTAGTGCATATCATTGCATACATTATGGATCCTATAGCATACGCATATGGGATTCCTTTCATTCTTTCTTGCTCATCCTTTGAGCTTGGACATTGAGTTACATTCAATATTGTCCCCTTTTGAATAGGTACCAAACCTTTCTTAGAGTTCTCCATCTTGAACCTCTTCAAGACTTTCTCAATGTATGCACTTTGGTTTAAACCTATCAAGCGCCTTGATCTATCCCTATAGATCTTTATTCCCAAAATATAGGCGGCTTCTCCAAGATCTTTAATGGAAAAACATTTTCCAAGCCAGGATTTTACACCTTCCATGGTTGGAGTGTCATTTCCAAATAGTAGAATGTCATCGACATACAATACTAAGAAAGTGGTGGTGCTCCCACTAGCTTTCTTATACACACAAGCTTCATCGCCATTCTTGATGAATCCAAAATTCCTAATTTCTTCATCAAAACGGTGATTCCAACTTCTCGAAGCTTGTTTCAATCCATAGATTGATTTCTTTAACTTGCACACTTTGTTAGGATGTTTTGGATCGACAAAAGCTTCAGGCTGAACCATATAGACATCTTCATCAAGATATCCATTGAGGAAAGCCGTTTTGACATCCATTTGCCAAATCTCATAGTCATAATATGCAGCTATGGCAAATAATATCCTAATCGACTTTAGCATCGCCATGGGCGAGAATGTCTCATCATAATCAAGCCCTTGAGTTTGAGTGAAACCTTTTGCTACAAGTCTCGCTTTATAAGTATCCAAGTTACCATGCATATCCATTTTCTTCTTGAAAACCCACTTACTTCCAACTACTTTGGAGATAAGAGGTGGCACAACCAATTCCCAAACTTGGTTGTCATACATGGATTGCATCTCTACATTCATAGCCTCAAGTCATTTGTCGCAATCGGATTTCGACGTTTCATCATGGTATGTGGTTAGTTCATCTGAATCTACCACATAGTATCCATCCATGAAAAATCCATATCTTTCAGGTGGATTACTAATTCTACCAGATCTGCGAACGTTTTGTGTATGTTGATCAACCATTTGATCATCTTCAACAACCTCTTGTAGAGTGCTTGTATCAAGCAAACGTGTATCGGCTTGTGGTTCTTGATCCTCATCAAGTTCCACTGTTTTACTAGTTCCTTCCATATGGAACTTATCTTCCAAGAACTTAGCCTTTCGATCAACAAATATCTTTTGCTCTGTTGGATCGTAGAAATAATATCCTATATCATCTTTAGGATATCCTACGAAGATACACTTAGTGGATCGTACTTCCAACTTGTTTCGGGTGTATTGCTTCACATAAGCATCACAACCCCATACCTTCAAATATGATAATGATGGAACCGTTCCATGCCATATTTCAAAAGGTGTCTTATCCACTTTCTTGGTTGGGGCCATATTTAATATATGAGTCACGGAGAGCAAAGTGTAACCCCAAAATGATAGAGGTAATGTGCTTCTAGCCATAATAGATCGAACCATATCCAATAGAGTTCGATTCCTCCTCTCAGACACACCATTATGTTGTGGTGTTCCAGGTGGAGTAAGTTGTGAGATGATCCCACAACTCCTAAGATGATCTTGAAAACCATCACTAAGGTATTCACCTCCTCTATCGGAACGAAGAACTTTGATTGTCTTGGTGAGTTGATTCTCTACTTCATTTTGGAAGATTTTGAACGTTTCAAAAACTTCATCTTTGTGTCTTGGCAAGTACACATTGTGACAACCCGAGATTTCAAGTCCCTTCATTTATGTATCTACTGTGTGACAATTCTGTTTTGAGAAGGTGTCTTGTGTTATGTGATGTGTTACTATTTCAAAGACTAGAGTTGTGTTGATTACTGAATTGTTATGTTTTTGTGAATGAACAAACTAAACTGTTCACAATTAAAATAAACTGTTTACAATTAAAACCATACATGATGAAACTTAGGAGTTTCGCCATAAACTACCTCCACGAAACCTAGGAGTTTCGCCACAACCCAATCTCGACGAAACCTAGGAGTTTCACAGGCCCAGGTTACCTCGAAGCCCAGTAAGGGCCCAGTACACTTATGTGAATATATTACGTAATAACTGTTGTATTCGTCACACAACTGACCAATTAAAAACCCTAGAATTCTCCCTCTTCTGTGCGACGGCAACCATGAGTCCTCGAAGTCCTCTATCGATCAACTTATCGTTCCATCTATCTCGGTTAGTGTTTAACCATGATGATTTTGATAATAGTCATTCTATGTGATGATCAGTTATGCTTGTGTATGGTGTGTAAATTATGGTTCATGATTATAATCATATGTTTAGAATATGTGGTTGAATTGGTATGTAACTCTGATGTACTTAATGATTAGGATTATGTTAGGATTGACTGAGCATGACGAATACGTTAAGTGATGAAACTGATTTTGTGATATTGATAGTATGGATGCTTCGAGTGTTGAGATCTGTTAGGGTTGATTGGATTGTATTGTTCATCTAATTGGTAATTAGGGTTGTGTGAAAGAAAATGATTTCTGGACAAATTGCGCTGTTTGATCTAGATTGAAAACAAAACTGTTAATAATTTTATTTGCGAGAAATCAGGAGCTAGTGATTGAAACTCAGTGATGGAAACTTGTGTAACTGATGTTATGTGATCTCAGAGAAACATAGAATGTTTCGCCATAAGCTAGTTTTGACGAAACTTAGGGCCTTTCGTCACACCCCTCACATCGACGAAACATCCAGGGATTCGTCACCCATGGTATCGACGAAACATCTCAGTGTTTCGTCGGTTGGAGTTTCACCGTCCAAGAGATAGATCAGGTTGTTGTTGAAACTTGAATGATATGAATGGTTCTTTGTGACGAAACTCCATTACTGTCTATAAATGATATGAACATTGACTGTTAAGATACATACATGAGTAGTACATGCAACTGTTAACACTGTTGTGAAACATACATGAGAATTGTGGAGTCGTATGAACTTGAATATCTGTTAAGATGTTTGAATACACACCATGCTTATGAATTATACGTGAACATTGAGAACGTGAAACTGATTATGCGTGCGTGAATATCATAGGCTGTGACTGTTTAAGTGTGAACAAGTAATTAATTAAACCGAGCAAACCAAGGTGAGTTCACTGCTCTTTTTCAAGCATGCATCCCGGGGAGGGATATCGGGTAACGTTCCAGGGAGGAATGTCAGGTTATTGGGATGTTTGTTATTACACTCTCTTTCTATCATATAAGACCCCTTACATCTACCGATAGTTGACGGGGAGGCAACGAGGTTATTTATTGATAGCACTATTAGGTTTGGTACCCTCACACCGTACTGGGGAGGACGGGCGTGAACTAATTACCTTAAAGCATGACCAATGTTTTGATAGAGACATTGGGGTTGGGCAAACAAATCTTGTAGCCATCTGCGGTAATCGAGTTAATAACAACATCAAATTAAATCATTGAACTGTTTTATACTCATATCTGGTAACTAAACACGTTAACAAAACTTTGAACTCACCAGCGTCGTCTGACACACTTGTCTGCATGCTTGCAGGTTGTTAGATTCTTAATGAGGACTTTCTATCTGGGAGTGCAAGAGTGGTCATGGGTCGAGACTCTTGGATGCTTGCTTCGTTGATTATGAACTTATGTTTCGAAAGAATTGATTTACAGTTTACATTATGCTTCCGCGGAACAACTACTTTGGTTTAACTTATGTCTTGGATTTATATTTGAAGTTAATGGAATATTTTATTTAAATATACATTATTGGTTCAATGTGATTAGTGGCTTGGATCCTGGTACGTTACACGTCCTGCGGTATTCCGCATGTGGTATTTTGGGGGTGTGACAGTTTGGTATCAGAGCCACTGGTTATAGTGAACTAGGTTTTAAAAAGTTTTTATAAAACCATACTATAACCGAACAACTTCGAAAATCGACCATGACACTCAGCTCCAGATTGCAGGGTTCGTCTTCTGTTTACTTTATGCATTACTTGTTTAGTAGTCACACACTCACAGTTTGCATGAAACGACATACTAGATACTATGGTGATTTGATAGTGTGACACTACTCTTCGACTTTTGTGATTCGTAATCCTGTAATACCTTCTGTTTTGCTACTTGAATGCGGGAGAAACTTTTAGCGCAAGTTAAGAGGCCCTAAGATGAGCATAAAAATTGCCTTATTATTGTGGGTGCACACATAATAATAACATGAGGTGCATGTAAGTCCCAGCGAGGCTTAACGAGTGTGAGAAGGGTTCTGCCTTATTGTGTGTAAACTTGGTAGTTTGTAGATTTCAACGTGATACTTGACTCTTACCTCATCTCGACTCTTAAAATTTTTCCCTCTCCTTGTATAGAATCATGAGTGGATGAGGACATGGACGTGGTCACATCGCGATGACCCAAGCTGAGCTGACAAACCTAATCAACACAAGTGTGGCTGAGGCTTTGGCAGCCTACCAAGCTGGTACGAAATGTGTCAAACACTCTTTAATCTTGTGTCGCGACATAACTCTTACCCCTGTAATGTGTTTTATTTCGTCCATTAGGTCAGTAAGCGCAAAACCAAAAGAATCCACCTGCTTGTATGTTCAAGATGTTCATGGATTGTAAGCCACAGACCTTTAGTGGGACTGAAGGGGCTGTAGGACTCCTGCGATGGTTTTAGAAGGCAGAATCGGTGTTTGCGATGTGCAACTGTCCTGATGGGGACAGAGTGAAGTATGCTATGGGCACACTTGAGGATGGTGCCCTGACATGGTGGAATGCCTAGGTTCAGATGTTGGGCATCGAGGTGGCGAATGCCACTACTTGGGACGATTTTAAGGAGTTGATAAGGGAGGAGTATTGTCCTCGTGATGAGATTCATAAACTGGAGAATGAGTATTATGATCTGAATATGGTGGGATCCGAGATTGAGGCATATGTGAAACGGTCTCATGAGTTGGCTATCATGTGCCAGAATTTGTCCTGACCTCCGCATCGGAGAATATAGATGTTCATCAAGGGATTAGCTACACGAGTGAAGGGTTTGGCTACTGCAGCGAACCTCAAAAACTTACCTCAGATTGTCCGTTTGACTCACAAGATCACCGATCAGGAGGTGGAGAGTGGTTCGCTACCACCGCACGTTTCTGCCACTACTGCTGCTACAACCACAGCTACTACGCCTGCTAGTGATAACAAGCGGAAATGGAACGATGCTGACAAGGCAACCAGTGCCAGTCAATCTCAGAAAAGGCCTGACAACAACAATAACCGTAGCTTCAGTTAGTCGTCCTCAGTTAATCAAGGCCAGGGCAGCAATCAGAATCAGGGCTCCTATGTTGGGAAGAAGCCACGGTGCAACAAGTGTGGCTATCATCATTATGGACAGTGTGTCCGGACTTGCTGTAGGTGCGAGAAGGTGGGCCATGAGGCCAAAGACTGTAGAGCCACGCAGCCAAAGCAGCAGTAGCAGCAAAATCAGCAGTATCAGCGACAACAAAGGCAACAACCTCATCAGAACCAGGGCTTTAAGAAGGGGTGCTTCCAGTGTGGGGATGAGGGTCACATCAAGCGGGATTACCCTCAGCTGAATCAGAATGCCAACGACAACAACCGCCAGAATAACAACAACAATGCTGGGAACAACAACAACGTCAACAATGGGGGCAATGGTGCTCGTGGAAGGGTATTCACGATCGGTGCTGGTGATGCTAGGAACGACGGCAATGTCGTGACTGGTACGTTTTCTGTGAACAATCTTATTGCTTCTGTGTTATTTGATTCCGGTGCCGATTGGAGTTATGTGTCCCTAGAGTTTAGTCAGCGATTAGGGTTAGCCCCAACACCTTTAGAAGTTAAGCATGTAGTAGAATTAGCTTATGGTAAAACGATTGAAGCTTCGCATGTCCTATTTGGGTGTTAACTAGATCTTGTGGGTCAAGTGTTTGATATTGATCTCCTTCTTGTTACCCTCGGTAGCTTTGATATTGTGGTTGGTATAGAATAGCTGTCGAAACACCAAGCTGAGATTCTGTGTAAGGAGAAGATTGTACGTATTCCTCTCTTTGGTGGAGAGTCATTATCAGTTCAGGGGAATCGCAGTGGTGCGATGGTTGGTATTATCTCAGCTATGCAAGCACAAAAATGTCTACGAAAGGGGTATCCTGCTATTCTAGCACTTGTTACTGATACTTCGTCAGGGGAAAGAAAGATCGAGGATCTCCTAGTTGTACGTGAATTTACCGATGTGTTTCCTGAGGAACTTCCTGGTTTACCTCCTCACCGTGAAGTGGAATTTCAGATTGATCTTGCACCAGGAGCAGCCCCGATAGCTCGTGCTCCTTACCGTTTAGCACCTGGAGAGTTGCAGGAGCTGTCTAACCAGCTGCAAGAGTTATTGGACAGAGGCTTTATTCGACCCAGTTCTTCGCCTTGGGGAGCCCCAGTTTTGTTTGTAAAGAAGAAAGACGGGTCCTTTCGCATGTGCATTGATTATCGGGAACTCAACAAGGTTACAGTTAAGAATCGTTATCCATTGCCACGTATCGACGACTTGTTTGACCAGTTGCAAGGGTAAAGTTTTTATCCGAAGATTGACTTAAGATCGGGCTATCATCAGGTGAGAGTCAGAGAGGAGGATGTCCCAAAGACAGCTTTTCGAACGCGTTATGGGCACTATGAGTTTTTAGTTATTCCATTTGGCTTGACTAACGCGCCAGCGGTCTTCATGGATATCACGAACCGTGTATGTAAACCGTATCTTGACGATTTCGTTATAGTATTCATCGACGACATTTTGATCTACTTGAAGAGCAAGGAGGATCACGAGCGGCACCTACGTCTTATTTTGGAACTCCTGAGGAAGGAGCAACTCTATGCAAAGTTTTATAAGTGTGACTTCTGGATTCGGGAGGTACATTTTCTTGGACACATTGTTAATGAATTAGGGATACACGTGGATCCTGCAAAGGTTGATGCTATTAGAAATTGGCGGCACCAAAGAATCCTTCGGAGGTGTGACAATTTCTTGGTCTCGCTGGGTATTATCGAAGATTTATTAAAGACTTTTCAAAGATCGCTCAACCTCTTACCTCGTTGACACAGAAAGGTATTGTGTATTCTTGGGGATCGAGGCAAGAGGATGCTTTTCAGTTGCTGAAACAGAAACTCTGCAGTGCACCGATTTTGTCTCTACCTAAAGGAACAGAAGATTTTGTGGTATATTGTGATGCTTCCATTCAGGGTCTTGGTTGCGTGTTGATGCAACGCGACAATGTGAACGCTTATGCTTCTCGACAACTGAAGGTTCATGAGAGGAATTATATGACACACGACTTGGAATTGGGAGCCGTAGTATTTGCGCTCAAGATCTGGAGGCATTACCTGTACGGTACTAAATGCACTATTTATACCGACCACAGGAGCCTTCAGCATATTTTTGACCAAAAGGATTTGAACATGTGACAGCGTCGTTGGGTAGAACTCTTAAATGACTACGACTGTGCAATCAAGTATCACCCAGGTAAGGCCAATGTTGTAGCTGACGCTCTCAGTCGAAAGGAATCAAAACCAAAACGTGTTCGTGCTTTGCAGCTCACCATTCATTCTAACCTGCCTGATCAGATCCGTTCGGCTCAGGCCAAGGAGTTGAAGGAAGAAAACTATGAAGCTGAGTATTTACGGGGTATGGAAAAGTGACTCGAGAAGAGATCAGATGGTATTTACTATTTTAGGGAGAGGATATGGATTCCGTTGTTTGGTAATCTTAGAGAACTTGTGATGGATGAAGCGCATAAGTCTCGATACTCTGTTCACCCAGGTTTGGATAAGATGTATCAAGATCTCAAAGTCATGTATTGGTGGCCAAAGATGAAAGCTCACATCGCGACTTATGTGAGTAAGTGTTTGATCTGCTCGAAAGTTAAAGTGGAATATCAGAAACCGTCTGGATTGCTGCAACAGCCAGAAATACCCATGTGGAAATGGGAGCAAATTGCAATGGATTTTGTTGCTGGTCTGCTGAGAACACAAAACGGAAAAGATACCATTTGGGTAATCATTGATCGTCTCATGAAATCAGCACACTTTCTGGCAATCAAGGAAACAGATAAGTTCTCGCAACTAGTTGTTGTATACCTCAAGGAGGTGGTTTCTAGGCACGGGGTGCCAACTTCTATTATCTCTGACCGTGACCCGCATTTCATCTCAGATTTATGGCAGTCTATGCACAAATCATTCGGCTCGCGTCTCGATATGAGCACTGCCTATCACCCGCAGACGGATGGCCAAAGTGAGTGAACCATCCAGACACTTGAAGATATGTTACGAGCATGCGTGATCGATTTTGGAAAGGGTTGGGAGAAACACTTGCCTTTGATAGAGTTTTCTTACAACAATAGCTACCATACCAGTATTCAAGCAGCTCCATTCGAAGCATTGTATGGACGAAAGTGTCGTTCACCTCTCTGTTGGGCTGAGGTGGGTGACAGCCAGGTCACAGGCCCTGAACTTGTGTTGGAAACTTCAGAAAAGATTGTTCAGATCAGGAATAGGATAGCTGCAGTGCGCGACCATCAGAAAAGCTATGCTGATAAGCGTAGGAAACCTTTGGAATTCGAAGTTAATGATCATGTCATGTTGAAGGTCTCACCCTAGAAGGGTGTGGTGCGTTTTGGAAAACGCGGCAAGATTAACCCCGTTATGTAGGGCCATTCAAAATTCTGGAACGGATTGGTAAAGTGGCCTACAAGCTGGAGTTACCTGCTGAGTTGGATAACGTTTATGACGTCTTCCACGTGTCTCAGTTGAAGAAGTGTTTGTCTGATGAAACGCTAGTGGTACCGTTTCAAGAGTTGAAAATCGACGACAAGTTACAGTTTGTTGAGGAACCAATTGAAATTATGGACCGGGAGGTCAAGGTTCGTAAGCACAGCCGTATTCCAATCGTGAGAGTTCGTTGGAACTCAAGACGTGGACCAGAGTTCACGTGGGAACGCGAGGATCAGATGAATCTCAAGTACCCACATTTATTTCCAGATGACAAATCTAAGTCTGACAAACCTAAGTCTGGCACAACTAGTGAATTTCGGGACGAAATTCCCAATCAAGTTGGGGATGATGTGGTACCCACGGAGAATGCACAGTCATCTTGATCACCGCACCGTTTTGGATTGCCTGTGAAATTTCGGGACGAAATTTCTTTCAAGTTGGGGATGATGTGACAACCCGAGATTTCAAGTCCCTTCATTTATGTATCTACTGTGTGACAATTCTGTTTTGATAAGGTGTCTTGTGTTATGTGATGTGTTACTATTTCAAAGACTAGAGTTGTGTTGATTATTGAATTGTTATGTTTTTGTGAATGAACAAACTAAACTATTTACAATTAAAATAAATTGTTTACAATTAAAACCATACATGACGAAACTTAGGAGCTTCGCCATAAACTAGCTCCACGAAACCTAGGAGTTTCGCCACAACCCAATCTCGACGAAACCTAGGAGTTTCGCCGTCCCAGGTTACCTAGAAGCCCAGTAAGGGCCCAGTACACTTATGTGAATATATTACATAATAACTGTTGTATTCGTCACACAACTGACCAATTAAAAACCCTAGAATTCTCCCTCTTCTGTGCGACGGCAACCTTGAGTCCTCGAAGTCCTCTATCGATCAACTTATCGTTCCTTCTATATGTTAGTGTTTAACCATGATGATTTTGATAATAGTCAATCTATGTGATGATCAGTTATGCTTGTGTATGGTGTGTAAATTAGGGTTCATGATTATAATCATATGTTTAGAATATGTGGTTGAATTGGTATGTAACTCTGATGTACTTAATGATTAGGATTATGTTAGGATTGACTGAACATGACGAATACGTTAAGTGATGAAACTGATTTTGTGATATTGATAGCATGGATGCTTCGAGTGTTGAGATCTGTTAGGGTTGATTGGATTGTATTGTTCATCTAATTGGTAATTAGGGTTGTGTGAAAGTAAATGATTTCTAGAAAAATTGCGTTATTTGATCTAGATTGAAAACAAAACTGTTAATAATTCTGTTTGCGAGAAATCAGGAGCTAGTGATTGAAACTCAGTGATGGAAACTTGTGTAACTGATGCTATGTGATCTTGGCGAAACATAGAATGTTTTGCCATAAGATAGTTTTGACGAAACTTAGGGCCTTTCGTCACACCCCTCACATCGACGAAACATATAGGGATTCGTCACCCATGGTATCGACGAAACATCTCAGTGTTTCGTCGGTTGGAGTTTCGCCGTCCAAGAGATAGATCAGGCTATTGTTGAAACATGAATGATATGAATGGTTCTTTGTGACGAAACTCCATTACTGTCTGTAGATGATATGAACATTGACTGTTAAGATACATACATGAGTAGTACATGTAACTGTTAACACAGTTGTGAAACATACATGAGAATTGTGGAGTCGTGTGAACTTGAATAACTGTTAAGATGTTCGAATACACACCATGCTTATGAATTATACGTGAACATTGAGAACGTGAAACTGATTATGCGTGCGTGAATATCATAGGCTGTGACTGTTTAAGTGTGAACAAGTAGTTAATCAAACCGAGCAAACCAAGGTGAGTTCACTGCTCTTTTTCAAGCATGCATCCCGAGGAGGGATATCGGGTAACGTTCCGGGGAGGAATGTCAGGTTATTGGGATGTTTGTTATTACACTCACACCGATAGTTGCCGGGGAGGCAACGAGGTTATTAGTTGATAGCGCTATTAGGTTTGGCACCCTCACACCGTACTGGGGAGGACGGGCGTGAACTAATTACCTTAAAGCATGACCAATGTTTTGATAGAGACATTGGGGTTGGGCAAACAAATCTTGTAGCCATCTGCGGTAATCGAGTTAATAACAACATCAAATCAAATCATTGAACTGTTATATACTCATATCTGGTAACTAAACACGTTAACAAAACTTTGAACTCACCAGCGTCGTCTGACACACTTGTATGAATGCTTGCAGGTCGTTAGATTCTTGATGATGGCTTGCTATCTGGGAGTGCTAGAGTGGTCATGGGTCGAGACTCTTGGATGCTTGCTTCATTGATTATGAACTTATGTTTTGAAAGAATTGATTTACAGTTTACATTATGCTTTCGCTGAATAACTACTTTGGTTTAAATTATGTCTTGGATTTATATTTGAAGTTAATGGAATATTTTATTTAAATATACATTATTGGTTCAATGTGATTAGTGGCTTGGATCGTGGTACATCACACGTCCTGCGGTATTCCGCATGTGGTATTTTGGGGGTGTGACACACATAACCATAACGACTGTAGTCGTCGGTAAAAGTTACGAAGTATCTTTCACCATTCCTAGTCATTGGCTTAAAAGGACCCCATACATCCGAATGTATGATACCTAATAAATCTTTTGCCCTTTGGTTGGTGCCACTAAAGGGTTTCTTAGTCATTTTACCTTGTAAACAAGATTCACATGTATCAAATGAACCTATTTCATTTGTTTCAAGAATACCATTCTTTTGAAGTATTTGCATGCGATTTCTATTTATATGACCAAGACGACAATGCCAAAGACAGGTCTCACTCAAATCCATTTTGAGTTTCTTGGTGTTTGCTTGGTACATCGAATTATCAAATGATGTATCATCATGAACCAATTCATAAATACCATTTGAAGGCGTAGCTTTAAAGTAGAACATGTCATTCATCAAAGCATAAATTTCATTGTTCACAAACTTCAAATCAAATCCATATTGTCTTAAAAGGGAAACAGAAATAATGTTCCTAGTTAAACTAGGAGCATACAAAACATTTTTCAAACAAATTTCCAAACCACTTGGAAGTTTTAGAACATAGTCTCCTTGGGCTTCAACTTGAAATTTCGCTCCATTGCCCATGAAGAGACTAGTGTCTCCCTTCTTGTAATGCTTATTTCTTTTGAACCCCTGCAACGAATTGCAAATATGAGTTCCACATCCGGTATCTAATACCCATGTGTTAGAAGAAATAACATTTAGATCAATATGTATGATAAAGATTGTACCTGAGGTTTGCCCCGCATCCCTCTTATTTTTTGTAATAATCCTAAATAAACCGACACCCTCGAATATTTTCCGACACCCTAATATATTTTCAATATCCCAATATTTCCCTAAATACACCCCATACGCGAAAACGGGCCTCAAATATATTAAATAGTATTAAAAATAATTAAAAATCTAAAATTTAAGTTGAGGCGGGCCGCGTAACCCCACCCCAACCTTACGCGGGCGGTATAAAGGTCAAAACCTGATTTCGTTGATTTTTAAGCTTAGGCGGGCCGCGTAAGACCCACGTTAGTTTACGCGGGCCGCTTGAGATCCAAAATGTGGCGCAGCCTGGTGCGGCCACGTGGCCCAACATGTCGAGCCTACATAGTGATCCGGATGGGCTATGCATTGACCGGAGGTCAATGCGGGCCGCGTAGGCCCTATGCTTGTTTTACGCGGGCCGCGAGAGAACCAGGATCAGCAACTATAAATAGAAGGCATCGGATCTTCAGTCCACTCGCTCATTTCTTTTCTTTCTAAACGAATTCCAAAGTAGTAGAAGTAATACGCGGGTATTATACCCCTAATTAGTGAAGTTCTACTCCGTTGTAAGTATTATAACCCCTGGATACGTATTAGATACGCTGCCCGATTGATCTAGGGTTCCGTAACGGCTGTCGTGGTTCTGCCCAACGTAGTCGTTGGAATGCCGTCTCGGGGAGGGTATTACTAATGTTAAAATGGGTTATTATACTAACGCATGTGCATTTGTGTAAATTATAGATTATTCTCACGAAACCCTTACGGAAAATCTAAGACAGCAATGTGAGTAATCTCCTTTTTGTTAACAGTTTTTAGAAAACCTTAACTATTTTATAATGACATTTAGTAGTGATTGAGTCTTTGTAAATCTACGTTACTGCCAGTATGTTGGGGTTTTGTATACAAAATGTGAGTAACGTTACCATTGGACGAAGAGTTAGCCAATGTGTAATATGACCCACAAGTCAGGATTGACAGTATTGAATGAGTAATTAGGTATATATAAACATTGTAATTGCCCTCAATACTGTTAAGTTTAAATTAAATTAATATTTCTTGATTAAACTGGGATTCACTCACCAGTATTTCCCACTAACAAATGTTTTTAAAACGCATTTCAGGTAACACAATGTGACAGCCAATTAGTAAAAAGCCAGCTGGAGAGCACTGAAGGCTTGGGAAAAATGTGGCTATAAAAGTTACATAAAAGATGATGTTTTAAATTAAATAAAATAGGGTTTATACCTATAAATAGGGCTGTAAACGAACCGAACGAACACGAACAAGGCCTTGTTCGTGTTCGTTCGTTAAAGAAATAAATGTGTTCACGAACGGTTCATGAACACTTACCGAACGAAATTTTATGTTCGTGTTCGTTCATTAAGGAAATGAGCGTGTTTGCGAACGGTTCACGAACACAAACGAACAGAAATAAATTTGGCGAACGCGATGAAGGATAAAGATAGATGGCCCAGAGAGTAGCACTCGAACTTGAATCCCTTATTGTGGAACGGATGTCGATCGTATTCGTGGATGTAAATAATGAGAAATGAAAGGGAAATGATGCATAAACAATGTGAAAATGGGTTTCCGAGTTTAATTGTTAGGGGAATAAAATAAATAAAAGTTTAATAATATAAAAAGTACAAATAAAATATAAGAAAGTACAAAGATCTTCAATTAAAACACAAACATACGAACATAAACGAACACAAATCAACGAATGTTCACGAACACGTTCACGAACATCTTACCGAACGTTCACGAACACAATCGAACGAACGAGACCTCTGTTCATGTTCGTTCATTTAACTAATCGAACGAAATTTCTTGTTCATGTTCGTTCGTTTATTAAACGAACGAACATAAACGAACTTCCCGCCGAACGGCTCACGAACTGTTCGCTGAACGTTCGGTTCGTTTACAGCCCTACCTATAAACATGTTGTAAAAAGAAACTTGGGTTTCATCCCAATATGTTTATTTATATATAAATGGTGGTTTTACTCTGATAAACATTTCCTAACTACGGTCCTGATGTAATT
This sequence comes from Helianthus tuberosus, assembly GCA_030545235.1. Taxonomy (NCBI): domain Eukaryota; kingdom Viridiplantae; phylum Streptophyta; class Magnoliopsida; order Asterales; family Asteraceae; genus Helianthus; species Helianthus tuberosus. The sequence goes on from CM060448.1 coordinate 97,864,843, forward strand.
TCCGCTGCCAAATTAACAAACTGATACCACCAGAATTTCGAGTTCGCGTCCGCCCGTTCCTGGGACAGATAAGGGATCGGGGGTTGCGACAGAAGGTGGTATTAGAGCCTAGCCACTGGTCTAAGCCAAAGAAGTTTTCTGCTGACACTTAAAATTTAAATTTTGTGTTAGGAAATAAATTACAGAAATACTTGCATAACTGTATTTTATTGTTATGTGTTATTTGACTATCTGTTAGATTACAATATGAGCGACCAAGGACCATCTGACACGTACCGTCAATTGTCTGGTTCGCCTAGAAGCGAAGGCACCTCCTCTTCTCAGCTTACCCTCTCAGGGTACTCTGCTGATACGGAAGAAGGAATCTTTGTATTTAAGGCTCAGTCCGAGGAGCCATTTCCTCAGAAAAAGAGGGGGTGGTTCAGTAGAGGGGAACACGAGCGTAGGAAGCGTATGAAAAAGTTAAAAGACCAGAGAGCACTAGCCGCAGCCAAGAGAGAGACAGATGCCTATGCCCAGGACATGATAAATAGGGGTATAGCCAATATTCACATCTTAGCAACCACTGCAGCTGACCCAAATCTGGAGCAAATAATAGCACCCCAACCACAACTGCCAATCCCTGACCAACCAATGGAAATAGAAAACCCTGAAAACCAAGTAGAGATGCATGACTTCAATCCGGAAGAAAGCCCTATGGTACCAGCACCAAATCCCCTAGACCCAAACTACGACCCCTGGTGGGACGACGTTAGGGACTATGTGCAACGTTACCCGATTCATGAGGACACACCTATGCAGAACGTAGGAGCCTACTCAGGTATGGACCCTTTAGATCCCTATTACCACGATGAATATATTAGGGAGATCTTAGAAGATCCTTACCAATTCCAGGCACCTACACCCCCACACCAGGAACCCGTACCCCAGATTCCGAACCCAGTCCTAGAACCTGCACCCCCAATGAGTGCAGAAAACGTACAAGAACTTAGGACATTTGGTGAGGAAATTTTAGAGAGCAGTGAGAGAATGAGACAGGTAGGAGAGACAGGTACGAGCGCAATATGGATTTTTGGATGAATCCATATCCATAGATGTGATGGTGGGAACGGTAATAGTAATAATAATATAATAAAATAAAATAAAAAATGTGTGTACGGATGCCTATTACTATTAGTGTAATTCTATTTCAGTTGGTATTGTAATTTTTATTTGAGTACTGGTATGTAATAGATGCATAATAGTATATGAATAGAATATAGTCGCAATGATCGACGCTTTTGGCTAGATGCATGTCATGTGATTGACTATATAAATATTATTTGTGATATTAATACGAGGTAAATGTTTAAAATTCAGATGGCCGATGAAGGAAATCAAGAAAATCTGAATAATGATAACCAGAGTAACATTAACGTGGTTAATGAGAATCCAAGTGTCAATAACAATGGAAACCAAGTGGATAATAGCGCTATCCAACACATAGTGGCACAAGGAATCATAGATGCAATGCCATTTATTCTTCAAACGGTTCAGGAAGCAAATAATAAAAGTAAACATAGCAGTAAGCGACCAATTGAACCAGAACACATCGTGAACAATGGTCCTGTACTTCAAGTGCCCATTCCCAAAAGAAGGAGAACCATGTCTTATGGTTGTTCTTACAAAGAATTCTGGTCCTGTAAACCGATAGAATTCTCGGGCAATGAAGAACCTATTGCAGCTCTGCGCTGGAGAGAAAAGACTGAGGCTGTTCTAAAAATAAGTAAATGTGCGGAAGAGGACAAGATAATGTTTGGTTCCAATCTATTTAAGAACTCAGCCTTAGAATGGTGGAACACTATCCTCCAATCAAGAGGAAGTAATAGGGTATACAATATGGAATGGGAAGAATTTAGGAACATGGTAGAAAGGAAGTTCTGCCCTCCTAATGAAAAAGAACAAATAGCAAACAAATTCCTAAACCTTAGGATGAATGGAGTGGATAGTAAGGGGTACACCAAGTTATTCTTTGAATATGCTAGAATAGTACCAACCCTTGCATCACAAGAGCCGGTATTAATCTCCCGTTACATTTGGGGATTAATTGGAGAGATTAGACATGTAGTCAAGGCAGCTAGACCTCAAACCATAGAAGAAGCTGTAGAATTAACAAACACCTTGACAGATGAACTAGTCCGTACCAGAGAAGAAGACCAGAGGAAAAACTTAGCCCAAAGACTTACCCAAGAATTCTGTTCTGGGAATTTCAACCGTAGGAATATGGGTTCTACCTCTGCACCTTATTGCAAGCATTGCAAAAGGAAGCATTCTGGAAAATGCTCCATATATTGCAATTTCTGCAAAATATCAGGTCACAAGGAAGAAGACTGTAGGAGGAAAGCCAACAACAGAGTATGCTACAATTGTGGGGAACAAGGTCATATCAAGCCAACTGTCCAAAATTGGCTCCAGCTGCAAACAATAAGAACACTAAAAATGCTAAAGCATTCGTTCTGACTGCAGATGAAGCCAAGATGATTCCAGACGTGATAGCTGGTACGTTTTTAGTTAATGATGTTTATGCTATAGTATTATTTGACTCTGGTGCAAACCAAAGTTTCATTAATACTTCATTTGGCAAACTTCTAAATCAGTCATTAACTAAACTACCACAAGAATGTCTAGTAGAGACAGCTAATGGAAAAACTGTTAGGATTTCTGAAATCTTGCAGGGAGCAAGAATAGAAATTTTAAACCAAGAGTTTATTGCAAACCTTTACCCAATGAATCTGACAGGATTTGATGTTGTATTAGGAATGGATTGATTAATAGCCAATAAAGCCAGTATTTTATGTGATCAAAAGTCAATCCAAGTAAATTCACCAAAAGGTAAAACAATCACAATTAAAGGAGATAAGCCCTCTAGATCCACAAAATTCATCTCTGTGATGAAAACTGCAAGTTATATAAGAAAAAGTTCTATAGTGTATTTGATTTCCATAATCACTAACACTAAAGGAAAAGAACTAAAAGACATCCCAGTAGTGTCTCAGTTTTCAGATGTATTTCCAGAAGAATTACCAGGACTACCGCCAGACAGAGAAGTTGAATTTAGAATCCATTTGCTACAAGGAACAGCACCAATTGCCAAAGCACCTTACCGTTTGGCACCCGCCGAAATGCAGGAACTGAAGAAACAGTTGGATGAATTGCTGGAAAAAGGATTCATACAGCCAAGTTCGTCGCCAATATTGTTCGTTAAAAAGAAGGACGGATCAATGCGTATGTGCATTGATTACCGTGAACTGAACAAAGTCACGATTAAGAATCGGTACCCATTACCGAGAATCGATGATCTGTTCTATCAACTGCAAGGAGTTCGATTTTTCTCTAAAATCGATTTAAGGTCAGGATATCATCAATTAAAGGTACAGGAAGAGGACATTCCTAAGACCGCATTCAGAACAAGGTATGGACATTATGAATTTACTGTCATGCCATTTGGTTTAACCAATGCCCCCGCCGCATTTATGGACATGATGAACCGAATATGTAAGCCATATTTGGATAAATTCATAATTGTTTTCATAGATGATATTCTAATTTATTCTAAGAATAAAGAGGATCATGCAAAGCATTTGCACGCACTTTTAAGTTTATTAAGAAAGGAAAAGCTTTACGCTAAATTTTCAAAGTGCGAGTTTTGGTTAGAACAGGTACAATTTCTTGGACATTTAGTTAATCATGAAGGAATTCATGTCGATCCAACAAAAATCGAGGCGATTACTAAATGGAAAACCCCTGAATCACCAACCGAGGTTAGAAGTTTCTTAGGATTGGCCAGTTACTATAGAAGATTTATTCGAGATTTTTCTAGAATAGCCATTCCTTTAACTAAGTTAACCTGTAAATCCATTAAGTTTGAATGGGGACCAAAACTAGAAGAAGCTTTTAGAATTCTTAAGCAAAGATTAACTAATACACCCATACTAGCATTACCAGAAGGAACTGAAGACTTTGTAGTCTATTGTGACGCTTCTAAGTTAGGTTATGGACGTGTATTAATGCAATGCCAAAAGGTTATAGCCTATGCATCTAGACAACTTAAGAATCATGAAGAGAATTATTCAACCCATGATCTAGAACTAGGAGCTATAATTTTTGCCCTTAAGATTTGGAGACATTACCTTTATGGTAGTAAGTTTACCATATTCACTGATCATAAGAGTTTAAGGTATGTTTTCGGGCAAAAAGAGTTAAATATGCGACAAAGACGCTGGATGGAGATGCTTAGTGATTATGATTGTGATATCCAGTATCATGAAGGAAAAGCTAATGTAGTAGCAGATGCTTTAAGTCGAAAGTATCATGAAAAGCCAAAAAGGGTACGTTCTCTTAAATTAAATCTACAAGTAGATTTAAATGATCAGATAAGAGAAGCACAAGAATCAGTAATCAAGGAAGATACTGAAAAAACTAAAAGGTATGATTAAGGAATTAGAACAAGGAACAGATGGAATTTGGAGATTCCATAAAAAGAGAATGTGGATACCTAAATTAGGAAACCTACGTCATCGTATATTAGAAGAAGCCCATAAGTCTAAATATACGATGCATCCACGAAATGATAAAATGTACCAGGATTTAAGGAAAAATTTATGGTGGATAGGAATGAAGAAATACATAGCAGCCTATGTTTCTAAATGTTTAACTTGTTCACAAGTTAAAGCTGAACACCAGAAACCCTCAGGTTTGTTACAACAATTAGAAATGACAGTGTGGAAATGGGAATTGATAACAATGGATTTTGTTACTAAATTACCCAAAACAAGGAAAGGTAATGATACAATCTGGGTGATTGTAGATAGGCTTACCAAGTCAGCTCATTTCCTACCAATGAAGGAAACTTTCAGTATAGAACAGCTAGCTAAATTATATGTAAATGAAATTGTTTCATTACATGGAATTCCTTAATCAATTTTTTCTGATAGAGATTACCTCTCATTTTTGGTCAAGTTTCCAAAAAGCCATGGGAACCAAGTTAAATCTGAGCACAGCTTATCATCCTCAAACGGACGGACAAAGCGAAAGGACAATTCAGACAATGGAGGACATGCTTAGAGCTTGTGTAATTGATTTTGGAGGTAATTGGGATGATCACTTACCTTTAATAGAATTTTCTTATAATAATAGTTATCATGCAAGTATCAATGCTGCACCATTCGAAGCACTTTATGGACGAAAGTGCCGAACCCCAGTCTGTTGGGCAGAAATTGGGGAAAAGCAACTATCAGGACCTGAGATAGTGCAAGAAACAACTGACAAGATTATTCAAGTCAAGGAACGACTAAAACCAGCACGTGATCGACAGAAGAGCTATGCCGATAATCGACTCAAGCCATTGGAATTTCAAGTAGGAGATAAAGTCTTGTTAAAAGTCTCTCCTTGGAAAGGAGTAGTAAGATTCATCAAAAGAGGAAAGCTAAGTCCCAGGTATATTGGACCTTTTGAGATTATTAGAAGAATAGGACTTGTAGCCTATCAGCTACAACTGCCAGAGGAAATGGCAGGAATACATGATGTGTTTCATGTATCTAATCTCAAAAAGTGTTTAGCTGATAAATCACTAGTAGTACCTCTTAAGGATATAGAGGTAAATGAACAACTTAAATTTGTAGAAAGGCCTCTACAGATTGAAGATAGGAAAGTCAAGAATCTCAAACACAAGAGATTAGTTCTGGTCAAAGTGAAGTGGGACTCCAAAAGAGGACCTGAGTACACATGGGAGCTTGAATCTGAAATGCAAAGGAAATATCCACACTTGTTCCAGTAGATCTCGAGGACGAGCTCTAAAACAAGGTGGGGAGGATGTAATAATCCTAAATAAACCGACACCCTCGAATATTTTCTGACACCCTAATATATTTTCAATATCCCAATATGTCCCTAAATACACCCCATACGCGAAAACGGGCCTCAAATATATTAAATAGTATTAAAAATAATTAAAAATCTGAAATTTAAGTTGAGGCAGGCCGCGTAACCCCACCCCAACCTTACGCGGGCGGTATAAAGGTCAAAACCTGATTTCGTTGATTTTTAAGCATAGGCAGGCCGCGTAAGACCCACGTTAGTTTACGCGGGCCGCGTGAGACCCAAAATGTGGCGCAGCCCGGTGCGGCCACGTGGCCCAACACATGTCGAGCCTACATAGTGATCCGGATGGGCTATGCATTGATCGGAGGTCAACGCGGGCCGCGTAGGCCCTATGCTTCTTTTACGCGGGCCGCGAGAGAACCAGGATCAGCAACTATAAATAGAAGGCATCGGATCTTCAGTCCACTCGCTCATTTCTTTTCTTTCTAAACGAATTCTGAAGTAGTAGAAGTAATACGCGGGTATTATACCCCTAATTAGCGAAGTTCTGCTCCGTTGTAAGTATTATAACCCCTGGATACGTATTAGATACGCTGCCTGATTGATCTAGGGTTTCGTAATGGCTGTCGTGGTTATGCCCGACGTAGTCGTTGGAATGCTGTCTCGGGGAGGGTATTACTAATGTTAAAATGGGTTATTATACTAACGCGTGTGCATTTGTGTAAATTATAGATTATTCTCAGGAAACCCTTACGGAAAATCTAAGACATCAATGAGAGTAATCTCCTTTTTGTTAACAGTTTTTACAAAACCTTAACTATTTTATAATGAAATTTAGCAGTGATTGAGTCTTTGTAATTCTACGATTACTGCCGGTATTTTGGGGTTTTGTATACAAAATGTGAGTAACGTTACCATTGGACGAAGAGTTAGCCAATGTGTAATATGACCCACAAGTCAGGATTGACAGTACTGAATGAGTAATTGGGTAGATATAAACATTGTAATCGCCCTCAATACTGTTAAGTTTAAATTAAATTAATATTTCTTGATTAAACTGGGATTCACTCACCAGTATTTCCCACTGAAAAGTATTTTTAAAACGCGTTTCAGGTAACACAATGTGATAGCCAATTAGTAAAAAGCCAGCTGGAGAGCACTGAAGGCTTGGGAAAAATATGGCTATAAAAGTTACCTAAAAGATGATGTTTTAAATTAAATAAAATAGGGTTTATCCCTATAAACATGTTGTAATAAGAAACTTGGGTTTCATCCCAGTATGTTTATTTATATATAAATGGTGGTTTTACTCTGATAAACATTTCCTAACTACAGTCCTGATGTAATTTCCGCTGCCAAATTAACAAACTGATACCACCAGAATTCTGAGTTCGCGTCCGCCCGTTCCCAGGACAGATAAGGGATCGGGGGTTGCGACATTTATCAACTCTTTGAGATAGGTTGGACAATTCCTTTTCCAATGCCCTATCTCTCCACACTCAAAGCATGGATCGCTTGTGGCAACCTTTGCCTTATTCTCTTTTGGTTTTGGTGGTTCTGCTTTAGCCTTTCTTTTTCCCTTCCCTTTGACGTGCCCATTTCCTTTGGCAACATTTGCCTTGGAGTCGGGGTGATGCCCCTTCTTGCCTCCCTCATTGATCGTTAGAACGGGTAAAGCCTTTTTACCCATTCCCGCTTCGGCCGTTTTGAGCATTGCATGAAGTTCACCAATGCTCTTGTCCCATCCATTCATGTTATAGTTCATAACAAAACTCTCAAATTTCTTTGTTAAAGAGTTGAGGATCAAATCCGTAGCCAACTCCTTAGAGACGGGACAATTGAGCCTCTCGAGGATATCAATGTGGCTTTTCATCTTAAGGACACAAGATGAGACCGATTGGGTTTCCTCCATTCGACATGCATGAAGCGCTCGAACCGTTTCGAAGCGTTCTACCCTTGCTTGTTGTAGGAACATTTCCTTCAATTGGGTAATCATGTCGTATGCCCCATGAGGTTCAAAGTCCTTTTGAATCTCAGGAATCATAGTTCCCAACATGAGGCAAGAGGCTTGCATGGAGTCCTCGGTATACTTAACCCAATCATTGTAGGCTTCCACATCTTCCACGTCAGGTTCATCGGGAATAGGTTCGTCCAACACATAGGATATCTTCTCTTGCTTGAGAACGATTCTCAAGTTTTGAAACCAATCCATGAAGTTGTTATGGTTGAGACGATCCTTTTCAAGGATGGTTCTTAGTGATAGGTTACGGACGGTTTGGGTAATCGGGTTTGCATTGTTAGCGGCCATCTACAAAATTTAACAAAGTTCAATTTTAGTATTTTCGATATTTATTAAAATTTTAATCATTAATACCCTTTTATGTCTCATAGACAATTAATAATTAAAATCTAGAATCCAACGTTACATTTAAATATTGGTTAGGTGACCTTTATCCCTCTATTTAAATTAACAAGGTAGTCAACGTTTGACTATTGCAACCCTTTGCAACTTCTAGCCATATGGGATCGGTTAAACATCTTTATGTTTAGTTGGCATGTTTAATCCCATCAACACCTTTTGTTCGCCATTCTTCGGTGACCCTAATTTCATGGTTTCCAAATCAAGTCGTCCAACTTACACACACGTGTGAGTTTATACACATATGTGGTTAGGTGACCTTTATCCCACAAACATGGTAAACCCACCTCGAATATACAAGTTCCCTCAAATGTGGTTAGGTGACCTTTATCCCACAATAAGAGTTCCAAAGTGATTCGAGTGTTGCATAAAAGGATGGTGTTTGACTTGTTTTATAAAAGGGATTTTTGAGTTTTCAAAATTCTAGTTTAGAAAACTTTATGTACCATACATTTGCATGCATTCAAATCCTTGGTACTTTTGTGAAAACAAATTTTCAAGGTTCTTTTTAATAAAACCCATTTTATTATAAAAATCATTAATTTTTAATAACCTTTTATTAACCATTTTTAATGATTTTTAAAGAACCAATTTTAAGCTTGTTTTTTATTATTAGTTTGTTAAGCATGCATATCCACATATCATCAAAACAATATAAATAAACAACCATACAAGCACAACACACATATCAATAGGTGCATAACCATAGCCAACTATTTTGACCACACTTGTTAGCCGAAACAAGTGTGCCAAAAGGTCCTTCCTAAAGGGTGAATATAGACACAAATAATGTGTCGTTGAACTCCCACTTGATCCCGCATCCAAATGCTTCAAGTCTTCCTTTTTTGTGTTATGATTTCTCCACTTTCTTGGAGCTTCCAAATGTCTTTTATATTCAGCTCCAAACTCCTTTGGACTTCAAAAATGTGTTTTGGTTATCAGGCTAAAATCCCGTTAAGAACTATGAAGTCCTTTAGGCCCGAAATTAGCCAAAACCAAAACCGCATTTTTGTGTGCATCTTCTTTTACAAAAAATATCCTAATACATTTTTTTAGTAAAATGAAATGCACCTAATCTATTTATTTTACATACCAAATGAAAATTAATAAATTACATAACTTTACAAATGGAAGAACAAAAATAATTAATTATTACAACCCATTGAATAATTAATTACAAATCACAAACACAAACACAAACATTCAACATATTCACATATGGTCATGGTTAGGTTATGAACACCAAAAAATATATATCCACATATATATAAAAATTCAAGAGCAAAAATGGTTTCCTTTTACAACCTACATGAAAAAACCAAAAAATGTGGGTTTTTGTCCAAACAAAACAAATCATCCACATGACATATTTTTTTCAAGATTCCTTTATGCATGTAGGAAATAAATCTTGAAAAAACAAAGGAAAACCATGGATAAAATTTCGGCCATAGGGTTTCTCCAAACCCGAAAACCCGAAAATTTTAAATCCGATGAAGCATGCACTCATATAAGCGGCTCTGATACCATTGTTGGGTTTTTCACATGTTTATTAAAGCTAATTTCTTGAATGGAAATCTTCAAAGGAGAAGACCTCAAGCTTGCATACCCCAAGCCTCCAACGAACACCTTATGTTGCTAGGATTTACACTTGTGAACTCGCTTGAAAAATCCTCTTTATCAACCACCTTATGGCCGAAAATTTTGAGAGGAAAAAGGAAGTTCTTGCACTTGAATTTTACTAGAGAAAGGATGTTTAAAGTATGTGAGAGAATTGTGTATAAATAAAACAAATCTTGTGTTTTAAAATGGAAGATATGTTTGCATGTAATTCCATTGGTGGAAATCACCTTGGGAAGAAACAAAGGGGTGTCCCTATGGGGTTCTTGCCACCCAAAATTTTTCAAATTTCATTTTTTATATAAGTCTTGTATTTATTTTTACAACATTTATAAAAATATAGCATCACATGTTATAAGACTTATGCAACAAATCATAACCTTTTAAATGTTATTTAACCCATTAAATAACATGATAAAATATTCTCTCATAATAAATTATCCATATAATTTATTAGTTTCTCAAGTGCAATTATTTAGAAAACCAATTTCTAAATTATTTAGAAAACCAATTTCTAAATATTGTAAGTGTTAATATTTATTTGTTTGATCATATAATAAATAAATATTATAGGTGTTTGTCTAGCTTGTTATTCGGTATGACCTGACTTGGATCATAACGTACTAGCCACATCAATTTAATATGTGTCTTGGGCATACAGAGTCCAACAAATGCAATAGCTTGGAAACTTGTAGATATTAAAGAAATAAGCCCTTCCATGTGCACGCACAAAATTTTAATGAATGATGACTATAAATCGGTAATACAACCACAACGTCGAGTAAATCCAAATGTCCAAGAAGTGGTTAAAAATGAAGTCATCAAATTACTTGACGCCGGACTTATTTACCCAATCTCCGATAGTCCTTGGGTAAGTCCCGTTCAAGTAGTTCCTAAGAAAGGAGGTATGACGGTGGTCACTAATGAGAAAAATGAATTAATACCAACGAGAAACGTCACAGGATGGAGAGTTTGTATAGATTATCGTCGATTAAATGAGGCAACAAGGAAAGATCATTTCCCTTTGCCTTTTATTGATCAAATGTTAGAAAGATTATCCGGTCACAAATTTTATTGTTTCTTAGATGGTTTTTCAGGTTACTTTCAAATTCCGATAGCACCCGAAGACCAAGAAAAGACAACATTCACATGTCCCTACGGAACTTTTGCTTATCGACGCATGCCTTTTGGTCTATGTAATGACCCACAACATTTCAACGTTGCATGTGGCGATAGAAAAAGACTATGGAAGTCTTCATGGACGAGTTTTCTATCTTTGGAGATTCATATGACCAATGCCTCGATAACCTTGAACGAATGCTATCCCGATGTGAGGAAACTAACCTCACCCTTAATTGGGAAAAATGCCATTTCATGGTAACGGAGGGAATAGTACTCAGTCACAAAGTCTCAAGCGAAGGAATGGAGGATGATCGAGCAAAAATAGACACTATTTCTCGATTACCACCCCCATCCTCCGTTCGAGCCATCAGAAGTTTCCTAGGACATGCCAGATTCTATAGGCGATTTATCAAAGACTTTTCAAAAATCTCAAGACCTCTAACAAAATTACTTGAAAAAGATGCTCCTTTCATCTTTGACAAGGATTGCAACCAAGCGTTTCTCACATGAAAAGAAATGTTAGTCAATGCACCTATCATGATAGCGCCTGATTGGAAATTACCTTTCGAAATCATGTGTGATGCAAGTGACTTTGCAGTTGGAGCCGTCTTGGGACAAAGAAAAGATAAACATTTTCACTCAATATATTACGCTAGTAAAACACTTAACGATGCACAAGAAAATTACACAACAACAGAAAAATAATTACTAGCTGTAGTATTTGCTTTTGATAAATTTCGTTCTTATGTTGTTCTTTCTAAAACGATAGTTTATACAGACCATGCAGCCATTCGTTATCTCTTTAAGAAACAGGATGCTAAACCTCGTTTGATCAGATGGATTATACTCCTCCAAGAATTCGACATTGAAATAAAAGACAAAAGAGGAGCAGAAAACACCGCTGCAGATCATCTATCCCGCTTGGAAGATCCAGCTTTGGAGGCAACTAGGGATGAGCTAATTAATGAAAAGTTCCCAACGGAGTCCCTAGAAATGGTGGAATACCGAGAAGAGCCACGGTACGCCGACTATTCTAACTACTTAGCTAGCGGAATAGTCACGAAAGGATGGCCACATCATCAAAGAAAAAAATTCTTTGCCGATGTAAAGCATTATTTTTGGGAAGACCCTTACCTTTTCAAAATGTGTGCCGACCAACTCATTCGCAGATGCGCACATGGTAGTGAAGAAAGAAGAATTCTCTGCCATTGTCATGAAGGTCCATACGGAGGACATCATGGTGCCGCTAGTACCGTGCGAAAGGTATTTGATTCAGGATTTTATTGGCCAACCATTTACAAAGACGCCCAAAGTCTTATCAAGACATGTGACGCGTGCCAACGTTCAGGTAATATTTCTTCCAAAAACGAAATGCCACAAAATGGCATTCTTGTTTGTGAAATTTTTTATGTGTGGGGACTCGACTTTATGGGACCTTTCCCAACGTCAAAAGGAAACAAATATATACTTGTGGTAGTAGATTACTTGTCTAAATGGGCCGAGGCCGAAGCCCTTCCAAAAAACGATGGAAGAGTTGTGGTAAGATTCCTGAAACGATTATTCTCTCATTTCGGAACTCCAAAAGCATTAATAAGTGATAGGGGTACCCATTTTTGTAATCATCAACTTGAAAAAACTTTATCAAGGTATGGGGTCTATCACCGAGTCTCAACAGCATATCACCCTCAAACAAACGGACAAGCCGAAGTGACTAATCGAGGTTTAAAAAGAATACTTGAAAAAACCGTAGGGTTAAATAAAAAGGAATGGGCTGATAAATTAGACGATGCTTTATGGGCTTTTCGAACTGCATATAAAACAACAATAGGTTCCACCCCATATAAGCTTGTCTACGGAAAAAGTTGTCATTTGCCGGTAGAAATTGCACACAAAGCCTACGGGGCAATTAAAAACGTAAACTTAGACATAGAAATTGCCGGTAAAAATCGATTCTGTCAATTAAATGAATTAGACGAATTAAGGAATCACGCATACTCTAACTCCGAAATTTATAAGGAAAGAATGAAAAATTTACATGATAAACACATTAAACCAAATGAATTTCGGGTAGGAGATCAAGTTCTATTGTTTAATTCACGACTTCGATTATTTCCTGGTAAATTAAAGTCTAGGTGGATGGGACATTTTTATATCACCCATATTTTTCCACACGGTGCAATTGAAATTAAATCTCAGAATGGAATTCCATTCAAAGTCAATGGCCAACAGCTTAAGCTTTATCAAGGATTCATTGAGGATGAAGAGGAGGAAATCTCACTACAAGCGGCCGAAGAATAAACGAAGGTTTGAAGCATCAACATCATATCTTGCAAGTGACGAACATCGGAAAGGCTTCTAAATCGGTAAGATTTCTAAAACCAAATTTTGGGAAATGGGTCACTCACACGTGCACTTATAAAAAAAATTAAAATTGCCCGCCCACGGGGATGTGTCCAGCGGACACGGGGCCGTGTTCGCGCAACTGTCGGGGATGAAACCCATTTTTCCTTCATTTCTTCATTTCAACACGCCCCGTTTCCCCAAGAACTCTCTGGTTCCACCGGAAATTTCTGCAGATTTCCACGTTTTTCCGACTTCTAACAACGTCAAGGTATGATTCTATCATTATAATTTGTTAGATTTATCACTTGCATGTAGTTTAACATCAAAAATTTTGGGAAAAATCTTAGGTTCTTCAACTTGAACCGAATCAAACCCCAAATTTTTGCTTAGATCTGTTAGTAGTAGTTTAGTAACATGTTATAGGAAGTAAATCAACTTGAATTGTTTGAAGATTTGCCCGATTTCTTACAAAAACCTCAAACCCTTGTTTTTGAACCGAAAAAGATAAAATTGAAGGGTAAACGGTTTGTTTTGGGAAAAAATGGCAGTTGGGGTTTCATTTTCAGGGAAAACCGCTCCTACTGGACCAAAATTTTTCAAGTTTTTTAAACCGGGATGAAAAATCAAATTTTTGGGAAACAGACGCCTGAGCACGGGGTCGTGCTCAGCGAACACGGGGGCGTGTCCAGCTAACTTCCAGCGAACATGGGGCGTGTCCAGTGGACACGGGGCCGTGTTCAGTTTGCTGTTTTTAATTTTCTTCGAAAAATTTACTGTTTCGTGCTAATTGTTTGGTATTTTTTCAGATGGCCAAAAAGTTCACAAGATTCAGCGAGAATGAGTGGGCTGCTCAAGCCCGGTTTGAAATCCTCAAGACAAGGCCCAAAGCAAACCTACGAGAATTCTGCCTTGAAACCTTAGAAGCAGTGGGATAACTTGACCGCTTCAACGACCTAGTTACTGGTCCACTCAGAGCAGCCCTTTGTACTCGACTCCACTCGGTCCATGAATACAACATTGAGTTCTACAGTACATTGGCGTTCAAGTCTAGAGCTGAGCCATTCGATAATGAGGGAGCGGAATTTCATTGTGCTGGGAATATGCTTGCAATTTCAATTGCACAATTTGGGGCAATCATTAGGTTATATGCTGAAGAGGATGCGGGAGATGAGGAGAACACGGGTGGTCTCCGTGAACTTCCACCGGACCAACGTCAAGCAGCATGGGCTCAGATTAGGGAAGGACACTACAACCCAAGCTAGACCAAGAGCACACAGTTGCAGGACCCTCTATACCGCTACATCCATAGGGTCCTCAGCAACTCCCTCTGCCAACAACAAGACAGTACTGGGGTTGTAAGCTTGCGAGATCTTTTGGTCCTTCACGGCATTTACAACCGTGTTGCCCTTGATGTTCCATACCTGCTCCTACGCAACATGCACCTGAACCAGCTAGCCAATCCCTCGACCCCTATCTTCTTCGGAGGGTGGGTTTACCGCCTCTTCAAGCATTTCATGCAAGGGATGCCAAGGTCCTTCCATAGGGGCCCGTGGTTGGGAAAGGTGGATCTCGTCAAATGCCGCTCGATGGGGATTATAAATAAAGCGAGTGACAGAACAATTCGTTTTCAAACAGTTCTGGGGCATGTGTGGAACCCTCAAGAAGCTCTCATCCTTCACGCTCCACAAATCCGTCCTCCTCCATAGTACCAATATCAGCTCCATGGTGATCCGGGCCAATCCTCCTCTCAAGGAGGTGGTTTTCCTAATTTCCAAAGTTTACATGATCTTTTGTAGGAAAACCTTTTGTGCACCCGCAACACCTACAACATGGCCAGCAACACGTACAACTGGATCAGAGCAATCGAAAGAAACATCTCTGAAATTCTAGATGACATCGGCAATATCCGGGAGTACATGGCGGGTCAATGAGGAGATGACGAGGACAAGGATATGGATTGAGATGGAGGCGGTGGTAGGTGATGTAACACGGTTGAATGTCTTAACATGTTAACCCCTTTTCTCTTAAAAACAATTTCATGGCCTGCGTGCCATTGTTGAACAATTTACTTTTCCGTTAACACTTTTAATTTCCTGCATTTTTTTAGTTTGTGTTGTGGATGTTGAACTTTTGGTAAGGTAGGATGTTTGTTATTTTGTGTGGTGTGGTATTCCTAAGTAAAACAGGTACCTAGGAGGCTTGGAAGCACTAAGTATTAGTGCTACCTAAGCCCAGAGACAAAAACCGAAAGCCAAAACCTGTTTTCGAATATTGCAGATTGTCAACACGGGGCCGTGCCCAGCCAACACGCCTTCGTGTCCACCACCCTATAGTTGTTGTTTGTTTAAAACCTGCCCGACACGGGGTCGTGTCCACCAGATACACTCCCGTGCCCATCTTCTGTAAGTTTTTGTTACTGGCAGTCTGACCACGGGGTCGTGTCCAGATGCCCAGTAACACCAAAACCTTGTTTTAAACACCTTTTTACACATTGAATCAACCTAAAAACTTATTTTTGGGATACATTGAGGACAATGTGTAATTTAAGTGTGGGGGGATGCTAAAACCTTGAAATTTTGCAAGTCCTAATAACAAGCCTTACACAAAACTCTATTGAAACCGCTAATCATCCCAAATTTTTTCAAAAATTTCTCGTTTTTTTACTTGTCTTGGTTTAATTTGGGAATAACAAGTTCTAAAAAGGTTATATTTTTACAAATTTACAACCGATAGCGTCGTGATAAAAAGAACCAACATAAGAAAATTATGAAACGGCATGACAAATCTAGTTAAAATTTGATTATATATACTTGATCACATTATAAACCCATTCCCACAAAAGTGAGTTTTGAGCCTTTATTGAGCATACAATCATACATCTTTAAACTAAATGCTCATTTTTCGTTTCTTGTGTGAATAGCTGCTTGGTTCTTACGACTCTAGAACTTGCCATGACGATACATTCCCGGTCCTTAAAAACTTAAACCCAAGTAAGTAAATGATGGAGGCATTAGGACTAACCTTTTTTTTCTTTTCAACACCTTTATTTTTCTTTTTCTTTTAACCTACCCAAAATCCCCCTAGTTAACCCCTCTGAGCCTAAACCTTTTCATTTCTAAACACACAAAAAAAACACCCTTTACCCACCAAAACCCTTTTTTCTTTTAAACCCTTTTATTTTAGTAAAAAGCTCGGTTTTCTTGTGACGTTCCTTATCAAAAAAAAAAGAGAAAAAGAAAAAAAAATTTGAAGTCTAGCAATAAACAAAGAAGTTCCCCAAAGAAACTTTGTTTAAAACATTTAGTTTGAATAAAAGTCACAAAAACAAAAAGTTTTACGACGACCGGCGCTTTTTACGCTTTTAGCCTTTTTACTAACCACTAACCCAAAACCACCTACCTTTAACACAAGCCTAACCCTTCCCCAAGTCCTCTTGATATTTACAAAGGTTTATAGGTAAAAAAGAGGAGGATCGATTGCTTGGCAAGCATATGGTAGAAGTAAGTTCCATGCCGTTCTCGAGTGTTTCACAAAAATACATAATCGGCCAAGTGTTGAGTGATCTCCCATAAGGTATGTGAATTTGTATATAAATGGAATTTTAAAGAGGCATGTTATGCCCAAATAAGTAATTTCTCTTATGAAACGTTCTAAATAAATCATAACGAATAGGATTGTAAATAGCATAAAAATAAAACCCAATAAAGATCTTGGATTCCCGACACTCAAGACATGCCCAAAACTTCTCTTCTACCCATTCCATTTGGGCGTGTAAGCCACATAATAAAGAGTTTTGCTTGAGGACAAGCAAAGATTCAAGTGTGGAGGTATTTGATGTGTTTAAAATACAACATTTAAATTACATCAAATGAGACATAAAACTAACCCTTTTTAGTACTAATGTTGGAAAAAGTGTGCTTTTGTCTTCCTTTTGTATTTTCAGGACTAAATGAGCTTAATTGAACAAAAGGAACAAATATGCAGCCAAATCTAACATAAATACAAAAGGAATAAACGTGGCATGCCCGACCCCTCGACAGCATCTTCCCAAGCAAAAACAAAGAAACAGAAGGCTGACCACGGCCCCGTGCCCAGCGGACACGGGGGCGTGGTCAGGTGCCTGCAAAAAAGACAAAGCCATAGAAGCTTCTATTCCCAGCATGGGGGCATGCCCAACTCAACAGGGGTCATGGTCAACACTAAGGTTCGCAAAATCTTGCAAATCTTGATAGTACAGATTCGCTTCTGCACACGGGGCCGTGCCTAGTGAACACGGGGGCGTGTGGAGCCTAATAAAGACAATTGCAATTAATGAAGAAAGAGAAAGAGGATGGACATGGGGCCGTGTCCAGGCTTCTGTGCAGGCTATAAATAGGGGTGCTTGTCTCACTTCAATGGCATCCTTTGGCAAACCACCTCTCTCCCACTTCACCCACACTCCACCACCATCACAACACCGACATCCACCCCCATCATCCATCATCCACCTAGAGTGTGTGTAGTAGTCTCGGGATCCAAGATTGATAGTAAGAGTTCTTGACAATCAAAGGCCATGTTTGCCTAAGTCTCTTACATCACTTGGTGAAGACAAGCATTTAGTGTAATACTTTTGATTTTTAATCTTTTCGAACTTTTTGTTTGGTTTTTTATTAATGAATTTAATAACTAGTTTCTTATGTTGAAGGTGAAACTTCCTTATCATTTGTCGTGGTGTCTTGGCATTATTTTACTGTCTATATAAAATAAAAGATTTACACCATTCATATCTCTATGGTCTATATAGAGATATGTTGGCTACCTGGTCGGGGGTTAAGGGAATGGTTTGGTAACGTTCTTGCCTTGTTCAGTGTATAGATCCTGCAAGGACCTGGGTCAAGCTTACTAGGACCTCCTTCAATACCCACTGGTATTGGATGGCGGGGGTGCGAATGGCTTGATCCCCTCATATGTAAACTACTATTAATACATTAACCCGGCTACTTGGGATTGTATCCCTGCTGACTCAAACCATTTAGCCGAGGGTAACGTCACCTTCAAAAGAGGGGCCTACCACATTACGCATTAATAACTTAATTAATTATCTTTCAATATTCCAACCCTTTAGAATTGTATCCTTGCTGACTCAAACTACTGGGTTGAGGGTAACGTCACCTTCAAAGGAGGGGCCTACTACTATAACTAATATAATCTCTTAAAAAGTGCAAAAGTGCGGAAATCATCAAAGGTTACATTAAAGGCGAGTCGGATCCAAGTGATTCATCTTGTCTATCTTTTTTTATTTTATTTTTATTTTCAGCATTTTTAGTTTTATTTTTCATGTTTAAAACCTTCTCTAAAACTTTTGCTTTGATTACACGTTGAGGATAAACCGGTACTAAAAGCTCTTGTGTCCTTGGACGACCTTGGTATCTTACCAACGCTATACTACGCTCACGATGGGTGCACTTGCCCATATGTGTGTTTAGTGTTAGTAGAATATCGTGTTTTATAAATTTAAAACTTGACTAATGTGTTAAAAAAAAGGGCTTAAAATATAAAGAAAAACATAATACACCCGGCACACACCACTAAGCATCAACGCCCCTCTGGCTTACTCGTACAACCCGAGATCCCTATGTGGAAATGGGAGAGTATAGCTATGGACTTCATAACGAAACTCCAGCACGCGCCATTAGGTCACGACAGCATCTGGGTTATCATTGACCGTCTTACCAAATCCGCTCACTTTCTACTAATACGGGAAGACTACAAGGTAGAACGATTAGCTCGAATCTATACCGACGAAGTTATTTGTCGAGACGGGACACCTCGTGATATCATCTCTGACCACGATGGTCGATTCAACTCGCGTCTTTGGGAAACATTTCAATCTGCTCTCGGTACTACTCTCAATCTTAGTATTGCTTTCCATCCCTATACCGACGGTCAGACTGAACGCACGATTCGTACCCTCGAAGACATGCTTCGCTCGTGTGTTATAGATTTCGGTGGTAACTGGGACTCGCATTTACCTTTAGTCGAATTGTCGTAGAATAACATTTATCACTCTAGCATCCAAATGGCTCCATTTGAGGCATTATACGGAAGAAAATGTCGATCGCCTATTATATGGCACGAGATCGGGGACGCGCAAATTACCGGTCCTGAGTTGTTGCTAGAAACGACGGACAAAATCCTCCAAATTCAAGACAATCTGCTGAGAGCTCGGAGTCGTCAGAAAAGTTATGCCTATAGATGACGCAAGCCCCTTGAATTTGACGTTGGCGATCACGTACTCCTAAAGGTTGCACCTTGGAAGGGGGTGATCAGATTCGGAATGAAAGGAAAGCTCGCGCCTCGATATGTTGGACCCTTTAAAATTCTGGAAAGGATTGGTAAGGTGGCCTACAGACTCGAACTACCGGAGGAACTGAGTAACGCCCACCCCACTTTCCACGTTTCGAACCTCAAAAAGTGTCTAGCCGACCATGAATTACATGTCCCTCTTGAGGATCTACAAGTGGACGAAACATTACACTTCATGGAGAAGCCTGTCGAGATCATGGGTTGAGAAACCAAGGTACTCCGATGCTTATGCATTCCCATTGTGAAGGTTCGCTGGGAAGGCAAAGGCGGCGCCGAGTTCACCTGGGAACTCGAAAGTGACATGAAGGCGAAGTATCTGCAACTGTTTGTTACGCCTGCTTCTTAAATTTCGGGTTGAAATTTCCTAAAGTAGGGGAGGCTGTAACAACCCGACTTTTGAAAGTCAAAGGAAGAAAAGATTGCTAATTGCGATCTGTCACTCCTTGCTTAATTATAGATTGTACTTCTTGACTTGTGATCGATACTCTATTTTAATTTGCTTTAGTTGTATTATGTGGAGTACTTGTTAATAAATCGCTATTTAATCGCTAATCGACTTATCGCTAATCGACCTATCACTAATCGCATCGCTATCGCATTGCAACTCGAATTATAGGTTATGGATATTGTTTTACGTGTGTGTGCTATTATGTGTTACTTGTGCATGTTATGTTATGTTGAGGTAATTAATCGCAAATGCAATCGCAACTCTATCGCAACGCAATCTCATTGCAAACTCGAGATTCAAAGGATTATAATTATGTTAATTAGTAGTTAGGTTATTTGTGTAACTATTGGGTAATAATATCGCATCGCTCACTCGAAACGCATCACAACGCGACGCTCAACACGCAAAATGAAACATCGAAAACCAACTCGCCGGATCACTTCAATCGAATGACCATTCGATCGAATGGTCATCCGTATGGATGACCATCCGATCGGATAGCCATCCGATCGGTTTGTCATCCGATCTGACACTTGTGCACACCTTTCCTCTTTTGGCAACATATAAATACCCCCTGTCACATCACCAACAGTGATGTGACAGCTCTCTCGTTCGATCAGCACGTTCCAGCTCTCTTCCTCTCGATTTCTCATGATTCTTGTAAGTTTTCAATTCAAATCTTGTACATCTATCATCTACACACATTTCTCCATTAATTTCACCTTTGAATCTTCACTTTTAACCGTGAAATCAACGAATTTGAGGTGTTCTAGGATGATGTCATCATGGGGTTCTTATGAACTTTAAGATTTGGCCTCATTCCACCAAGAACAACTCAGACCTAAAGGATTTCAACATGATTCAACACCGTTTTCGCATAGATCTAAACATTTTCATGGTTAGAAGGATTGAAAGATGGTTTTATAACTTTCTTTCAACTCTTTTACACTCAATACACTCAAAACCGATAGAATCGGAGCTCGTTCAGGCCTTCTGCTCGTTTTCAAGTGAAGTGCCGGTCTGAGATCTGATTCCTATCAAAGAGACAACTGATTTCGGGTTGAACATGAACAACCATCATGAACAGTTAGCTGATCAGGCTGGTGTGATTCCCACTTCGATTGGATGACTCGGTCTTGATGGAGTTTCCGTTGTTTAAACGCGTGTCATATCGTCTCGAACAAACCGCAAGCTTTTCAAACTTAACAAAATATTCAAGTTTTCAAAACGATCAGGTCTTGGAACGGATTGCCGTCTGATCAGATTGCCATCCGATCGAACGACAATCCGATCGGATTGCACTTGGTCTTCAACACTTAAACTTTTTATCAAATTTTCAAGCATCATCAGTTTCTAACAGATTGCCATCCGATCGGAAGACCATCCGATCGAATGACAATCTTGCTATGAACTTGTTCTCTGAAGTGTTTCACTGGATGGATCGCCATCCGATCGAATGACCGTTCGACCGGGCGACCTGAAAGGTAGAGATACTTCTCTGTTTTCAAAATGCTACAACGAAAACTTCAAAACCATCATACACAAACACATCCATCCCAAACGGAGGACAATCCGACCGAATGGCCATCTGACGGATGACCATCCGTACAGATTGTTATCCGATCAAATGACCATCCGTACGGATGGTCATCCGATCGGATGACCCTTCGTCACTTGCTCACTCACATCGTTTAACGCGCCGTTTATCACTTATGCTATCGTTAACTGTTCAGGCTAATCTCTCAGTGCTCCCTTCAATCCAAGAGAGTGAT
Source organism: Helianthus tuberosus (assembly GCA_030545235.1). Lineage (NCBI taxonomy): Eukaryota > Viridiplantae > Streptophyta > Magnoliopsida > Asterales > Asteraceae > Helianthus > Helianthus tuberosus. The sequence continues at coordinate 97,886,768 of CM060448.1, forward strand.
TATTTATTAAACGCAATCTGTGAGTATACTCGATCCCTTTTTGCTTTAAGCACTTTTGGGTGTTACATACGTTACATATATCAAATCACATCGATCACACAACGCAAACACTTTTATATGCTAACCGTTACTGCATGTTATACGTTTTACAACTTGCAGTCACGTCTGTGCATATTTCATTGTTGATAACCTACTTGCTTCACATTATACATATTACATGCTGGTTATGCGTAAACTCGCTTTCGCTATCTATTATACTATTAAACTTGTATGCTCACCTTTACACTATGTGTATTGACCTCTATTTTAACGTATGTGACAGGTGTTGAGATGCTAGAATGCTTGCTATGTGGAATCAATGTAGGAAGAGTCTAGAAACGAACAATCTATAAATCTGAGTTGTCGGAACATTTAGTTGTTTAAGAGATATCTATGTCTGTAATAACTACTTTATTGTGATGAGTTATGGTATGGGACATAATATTAAGTATCTGGTAAATTAGTTGTTATGGATTTCTCCTGGAAAATCTGTTTCGCTCAGTGTCGCTCCCCGATCTTTCCGCCATCGGTTGGGGTGTGACAGTTTTGACATAGGAGTCTACCAAAACAGATAAGTCTGAATCACATGATGAAAATGAGGTAAGTTTTCATGAAAGTTATTTGAAAAATTCAAAATCTGATAATGATGCTGTTGGTGCATATGTCTGTTGACTTCGTCTTGTATCGAGTCTTGTAATAGATTAGATAGATCAGGGCACGATATTCGAGAAAAATGTGAAACATATGGGTTGTGGCCATTTCGCATGAAGTCATTCCGTGCGAAATGGATCCCCTATAAATATGTGCCTTGAGTCTTTCATTTGTCATTTTCTGATTCCGGTGCCGAGGTGCTGCTGAAGTGTCTCCAGCCTGTAAAACGTTGTTATATCAATAAACAAGAAAATTAAAGTGTATATCAAGCTGATTCAACATCAATACGTCTGTTTCCGCCTCTCGTATTGATCAAAAACTCTTCTGAACGACTCGTTTGGTCGTGCAAACGATCCTACAAGTGGTATCAAAGCTCAGGAGGAAGAGTTCTTACCGATTCAGCTCGATTGCATTGAAAATTGTGATTTCTACTCATTCTTCTTCACATTTTTCAACAGTAACTGAGATTTTACGGTTAAAATGGGCTAATTTTCACATATAATGTGCGAAACACTGTTTTAACAAACCCTTGAAAGAATCAGACCTAAAATCGACCTAAATCTTGATCAATTGTGCCAAAATCATACCCGATCGTGTGACGTCATCATCATTTCGTATGAAATGGACCATTTCGTGTGAAACAGACCATCATTTCGCACGAATTGGACATATTGGACCTCATTTCGCATGAATTGGACATATTGGACCTCATTTCGCACGAATTGGACATATAGGACCTCATTTCACACGAATTGGACATATTGGACCTCTTTTCGCACGAATTGGACATATTGGACCTCATTTCGCACGAATTGGACACTAAGTCGTCCATTTCGCTTGAACTGTAAAGTGCCAATTCGTTTGAAAATCAGGATCAGGTCGTATAGATTTGAAGCAGTTCGTTTGAATTGTGTTCAATTCATTTGAAGGTTTGAATCAATTTGCACGAGTTGTGTAAACATCACATCAGGTTGTTTGAAGCGTGGTTAAAATGTTTGACGAAATGGAAAACGATAATCTTGAAATATTAAATAATTGGTTTGATGGGTATTGGGATAGCAGGTATAAAGATGTGAAATGGGATGTTTGGGTTAAAAGATTTGAATGTTTTTTGGGTAAAAAGAATGAAACATTGGATGAATTGGTAAACCGGTATGAAAGCTTACTTGGCAATTTAAAAAGGTATGAGATAAGAATGTCGAATGATGAACAGATATCAAAATTTGCAGACGCGTTACCTTCAGAATGGGATGAATTTTTGAAAAACCTGAAAAAGGATTCTAGATTCTCAAAGTTTTATCCAAAAGAATTTATCAGAGAGCTTAAAACACACAATTATGAAAATAATAAGGAAAAGAAAGGTTTGATAAATGAAATAGAAAAGAATTTAGATAAAATAAGTTTGGATGTGATTCTTGAAATGAGAAGAAGAGTCAATATGTGTCTTGTAGCAAAAGATGTTACGAAATATGATATTAAGAGGGGTTGTTACATAGATGAAAATATGAATCCACTTGATTTTGTTAAAAATTTTTGTGCATGTACATACAAGACAGAGACAGAGGTAATTTCAAAGAATGAAGAATCCGAGAAAAATGAAATTTCAAGATCTGAACTTGTGTGCTCAAAATGTGAGAAATCTAGAGCAGACAACGACAAACTCCTGAAAGATGTAGAGAGTTTGACATTGGAAAACAAAATTTTAAAAGAAAATGAAAAAGAATTTCAAAATAAAATAAAAATTTTAGAAAATGAAGATGTGTTTTGGATAAAACTAGAAAACAAAGTTTTAAAAGAAAAAGAAACAGAATTTCAAAGTCAAATAAAAGTTTTAGAAAATGAAAAATCTGTTTTTGATGAAAATAAAATTGAAAATGAAAAGGCAATAAATTCTCATCTTGAGAAATCACTCAACTTGAAAATGAAGTTGAGTGTGCTAAAAATAAAATTGAGGATTTAGAAAAGAAATTGAAAGGTTTTGTGACTTCGTCAGTAATTCTAGATCATTTAGGTCCAAAACCAATCAATGAAATTCCAATAAGTGACAAGGTCATAATTGAGAATTGTGATGATAAATCTAATGATGAAAATGATAAAAAGAAAATATTTTTGAAATTAAAAGAAAAATTTCAAGAAACTGTTTTACATTCTACTGAAAAAGGTGAATGCTCAAAGCAAAAACCTTTTAAGAAGAATGTAGAACAAAAACAAAATGTTAAAAATTCAAAAAATTTTCAAAACAACAATAAAAGATCATCAGTTCAATCATCCAATCATTATAAAAAACCACAAAAAGTTGAAAATCAAAACTCACAAAAAGTTGGTAATAAGTGGTGCAGGTTTGACCACAGTGCTTCAAAGACAAATCATTTTGATGATGGAAAAAGGAGAAGTCATGATTACCACAAGGCAAATCAATGTTACGATCTAAGTTTGTGGTTTGAAAAGAATGAATGGTATGATAACAGGGTGTGCTACAAATGTGGTTTTGAAGGACACATTGTTGTTAACTGCCAGAATCAGAGATTTGAGACAAGAAGATGCTATGAATGTCAAATCAGAGGTCATATTGCCAGAGATTGCCCAATGAGATCAAAGAGAAGATCGAGGGCTGAATCTCATAAAATGGTGAAGAACTCGGTCAAAATTAAAGAAAAGCCCAAAGAACAGAAAGTGAAAGAACAGAAAGTGAAAGAACAGAAAGTGAAATTGTCACAAGGGCAGAAAGATAGACTGAGAAAGAAAAGAAAGAAAGCGAGGGAGTATCTTGAAAAGATTTTGTCCTCGGATACAACAGTTGATTCAGATAAAAGTTCTGATGAATCATTTTGCTCTTCAAAGAATGATCAGTCAAGCAAAACGAATTCATCATATACAAATCTGAGGACAAAAGAGGGAATAAAGAAAGAAAAAGTGGTTAATCAAACAGTTCAACAATCAAAGAAAGTTAAATTTTCAGATAAAATTTTTATAAAGGTTTTTGAATATAAAAGAAATTGTGAAAAATCTTTTATGACAAATGTTGATGAATTTGGAAAACCTAAATCAAGTGTGGATTTGGTTCCAATAAAGGTTGGCGATGAATTTGTTTCTTTGGAAACAAAGGAGTCACTTTCTGGTGATGAATTTGTTTCTTCGAAAACAACGGAGCCATCTATTGGCAATGATTTTGTTTCTTTGGAAGCAAAGGAGCCATGTTTTGGCGATGAATCTGTTTCGTCAAAGTCAGAGGAGCCACGAGTTGAACTAAAAAGAGAAAAGTCAGTTCTGCAAAAGGATGATGTCAACTTTCCATCATTGCAGACTGAAAATTTCAAATCTAAAAATGTTCAGAAACCGAGTGATAATAACTCGGAATCACCCAAGAACCGTCAGGCTTGGGTGAATCTCTTTAAATGAAAAACCTGACTTGCCGGAACTCCCAGGTTGGTAATTGGGGAGTAGGAATCGGCATCTTTCTTGAAAAATGTTTAATCAAGGACATTAAGTTGTACTTGATTTAACTTTCGTACAAGTGGATGAAAGAACAAGGTGATGAATGAACCCCGTGTGTATGAATTCAACAAAACTAATTTTTCCAGAAAAAACCATTTTTATTAAAACAAACTTAAGTGTTTTGAAATCATAATGGGAAAATAGTTTGTTGTCAGGGGGAGTTCTGATTGTTTATGCCAAGTGGATGGCGATTTGATGCAATTCACAACAGTTGTCATGTTATTTGTACAGTTTATTGCTTTCATTTTCAAATTTTCCCAGAAAATCAAAATTGAAACATATTTTGATTTTAGGGGGAGTAAGAAAATTTAGAAATTTTGAAAATTTGAAAAATACAAAAACATGATAAAATCTAAAAAAGGTAAAAAAAAACATTGAAAAATCAAAAATGAGTTTTGTTATGAAAAAGAGGAAATGATAGTACATCAGTTAGACTGTCACAAGTACGCTAAAGAAATGGAAAGTTAAAATGTGATAAACGGTCTCACTAAAGATGTGACGATAGTCTCAGCTAGACTAGTAGATTTACGATAACGATACAAACTTAAATGAAAAAGTCTAAGTTCTAGTGGGAAACGCGGTTGAAAGCATAGTACTTAGTTTTATCCTTCGTGACTGTGTACCTACTCAGTAATCGGTGAATGCTAAAAGAGCATAAAAACCAGTCAGTTCGTAAACTTTCACAAATTGCTGAAAAAGTCACTGTGATTGTGCATTTCATTTTGCAAAGATTTAAACTTGTTTGATTTCTTTATTTTGTTTAAGCATTGGACATCCTCTGCGTATACGTGAGTATTGAACTGGATGTTAGTGCCTGAACGTTCTGCTTTATTTTTCTTGGTGTTTCGTTTAAATCTTGGATCATCTCTGCGTATATGTGAATATCGAACTGGTTGTTAAGATCTAAACATATTCAACTTGTTTTTATTTCTTATTTTGTTTAAACGTTGGACTTTCTCTGCATATCGAAAGATCGACCTGATTGTTAATGTTTAAACATTCTGCGTTGTTTTTGCACATATCACAGTTGATGAAAGTTTAAAGGCATTACTTGAGTCAGTGTATTGCATGATGAGGGGATATACTGAGATCGTGGGGTCCATAAGAATTTAGTGCAAAATTAATATATCTTAACGTGTCGGTAAGCATTTCGAAAGTTTTTAGACTGGGTTTAAGAGGACAACAATATCGTCAATCTATGTGAATCGTTTAGAACTTAAAGTGTTTAAAGCTCAACGGTGCTAGTGATTTGTCATAAACTGATATGATCCTCTTATACAAACTCACAAAAATATTGTCTGTAAATATTTCTTTACTGTTTTTCATTAAAGAGAAAACCCAAAAATAATGTGTTTTAGCTTAAAATTTTGAAAAATCCAAAAAGATTTTATTTCATTTTATTTTCGACAACTGATGTTGAAAAGCTGATTTTCAAAATTCCAAGTGCTAAACATGATGAACAACAGGGTTGGGAGAGTTTGGTTGAGATGTGAAATAATTTTGAAATGTTTAAATGGTTCATTAATTTGAATCAAAATTTTGAGTGTTATAAATTCAAGAAGCTTATCAATGTCAAAATTGTTTATTTTACAAGTGGTAGAGGATTGTGCAGGTTAAAGCCAGGTTTCTGATCCTGTTGCTACGGAGAGCCAGGAGATGTTTCAGATTCTATGAAAACCTAAGCAGAGTTTGAGCCAGGATACGATCTTAAGGCGATAGCGAATTCCAGACTGCGATCCCAGCTTATCGATAGGGGGAGTCTGAAGATGTTAGAGCCAGATTCAGATCTTGGAACAAAACTCGAGATAGAAGCTACTGATACTGAAAAATTTATGAAATCAACATTCAAGGGGGAGTGTTGATGTTGATAAAGAGAAAATAGAGATTCAAGGATGCTTACAATGGAGAATACTTTGGAAAGAGCGAGAAGACTGAAGAGTCGACATGCTGAAGACTCGTACCGAAGACTTCGTCAACATCCAAGGGGGAGTCTGTTGGTGCATATGTCTGTTGACTTCGTCTTGTATCGAGTCTTGTAATAGATTAGATAGATCAGGGCACGATATTCGAGAAAAATGTGAAACATATGGGTTGTGGCCATTTCGCACGAAATGGAATATATCCATTTCGTACGAAATGAACACTTGCCAATTTGCATGAAGTCATTCCGTGCGAAATGGATCCCCTATAAATATGTGCCTTGAGTCTTTCATTTGTAATTTTCTGATTCCGGTGCCGAGGTGCTGCCGAAGTGTCTCCAGCCTGTAAAACGTTGTTATATCAATAAACAAGACAATTAAAGTGTATATCAAGCTGATTCAACATCAATACGTCTGTTTCCGCCTCTCGTATTGATCAAAAACTCTTCTGAACGACTCGTTTGGTCGTGCAAACGATCCTACAGATGCGAATGATGATCTGATAGGATTGGCTTATACCATGATTGGATCGGACAAATTATTCTCAGATATTGAAGTTCCGATTCAGAATGTGATTTCGGAAAAGATTGACAAAGTTTTCAAATTGGTAGAAATTGAAAAGTCTGAAATTTCAAAATTTGCTGGGAAGAGCAAGAAAACTTTTTATAACAAACCTGGTTACAAAAAGAAAAACATGAATGTTGGGTTGGGTTATAAAAAGAAACAAAATCAAAACAAACGATTCAAAAAGACAAATTATCAGAAAAAGATGAACTTCGTTCATAGACAAGTTCAGAAGAAGAGAAAAAACTCTAATTTAGACGACAGTCTAATGAAGAGTTCTATGCTCAGAAGAAACAACAACAACAGGTTAAAGATGTTTCAAAAAGAACATGCTTTAAATGTGATCAAATTGGACATGTTGGTCGCAAGTGTCCAAATCTTAAACCTGTTGGTGTTGAGAAAAAGAAGGCTGATGTTGTGAATCAAAAGTCAGCCAAGTTTGAATCAAAACAAACTTGGAAGCCAAAAAGTTCAAAGGCTGAATCACAACAAACTTGGAAACCTATGACACCCAGATTTAGGACAACACAAACTTGGAAAACAACGGTTGATATGACAAAACCAAACCAGTTTTGGAAACCAAAAGTTGTTGTATCAAAACAAAACATTCAAAATGATTCAAAATTTTATCGAAGGAATGTTTTAAAAGGGCAAATCTGGGTGGTCAAGAAACAAAATGTTTCTGATGATGAGAAAAATAAAGAGAATGCTTTTGAGAAAAATGAACGAAATTTTCCAGTTCTACCTGGGAAAATATATGTTCAGTTACCTTAGTCAAAGCAGGCTTGGGTTGCTTTGTTCAAGTAATTGAATTGTTTGAATGTGCAGGTGCTCCTGAAGATAGACGAATGTCAAACGAAGGAGAGGAGCAGTCTGGCACAGGAGGCTGCAGGTCCCTGCAACTGAAAAACAGGGAGTTTATGTGTTTCTGTACATAAATAAACCATAAATAAAAAAACCTAAAAATTAAAAAAATTAAAATTTTGAAAAAATATGTTGATTGAATATGCCGAAACCCTCACGGCTGAACAAACAAGATTATTTCACAAGTAATTAAATGGTTTTAACATTGTTAAAGATCAATGTGTTGTAAATCATGGGGGTATTTTCTGCAAAACAGAGCATGTGAAGTAGAAAATGGATGGCGACGCAAAGCTATCTACATCGGTTATCAATTTTTTCTTTAAATGTTTTGAATTTTAGGGGGAGTAAGAATTTTAAAAATACAAAAACATTCAAAAATTTGAAAAAGCCAAAACCATGAATAAATTCAAAAAGAGTTTGTGTGTAAAAATAGGAAATGATAGTACGTTAGTAGACAATCACAGTATGCTAAAGAAATGGAAAGTCAAATGTGATAAACGGTCTCAATGATGATATGCTAGTAGATTTTTACACATTTAGTAGATTGATTTTGAGATATAAACCTAAATATCAATAACTTTCTTATCTCGTGGGGAACATTTCTCGGATATATGGATAATGTGGTGCATTCATCTGTCGTCTTCGTCTTATATCGAGTCTCGGTTGCGGTGCGAATCTGATCAAAACATGATGTCATTTTATATCATTGATGACATCATGTAGATGACATCATCTTGTGCCACATCTCACGAAATTGAATGGTCACATAAGACAAAATAGAATACGTTTGAAATAGAATTATAAATATTTGGTGATTTCGCTCCAACAATCACGTGAAGGTGATTCCGCCCGGAATCAAGAGTTGATTCCGCTCTTATTGTTACCGTGTCATTTCGGGTGGATTAAAACTCTATATATAGGTTAGCATGAGCGAAATCATTAGTGGTGTTCTTGATTTCCATACCGAGGTGCTGCCGGTGTGACGTTTGTATGTAATCTGTTAGATATCAATACAAAAGGTGATAAAAAGAGAATTGTTTGTTGTTTCGAAGTCAGTTACTTGTTTTCCGCACCTGTAACCGATTAAAACTCCTCTGAAAGACTCGTTAAGGTCCGTACATGATCCTACAATTGGTATCAGAGCCAAGTACGAGGAGTTTTGTTGAATTCAGCTGGATATCATTGTTTTTCTGTCTTCTACATCATTCTTTCTTCATTTCGGCAATTTTTAACGGTCAAAATCAGTTCATTTTTTCACAGATTGTGTAAAATTACGTATTGACAAACCCTTGAAAGTTACACGTTAAAATTCAGACTAAAAATGGGTAAAAATGATGTCCGAAGTGATTCCGCTCCAGAATACATCTGATTCCGCTCGTAAGTTTCTGATTCCGCTCCAGAATACATCTGATTTCGCTTATAAATTCCTGATTTCGCTCCAGAGAATTTTTTTAATTCCGCTCCAAGTTGCAAAGAGTTGATTCCGCTCCACAGTGTTGTTTTCTGATTTCACTCCTGACTTGAAAGATATATCATGTGTGAAATCATAACTGTGTGTGTCAGTACATGTGATTAAAGTCTTTATCGAGAACGACAAACCGTTTTAAAGTGTATCGTTTGCATGTGAAAGTGTTAAAGGATGTCAGTCGATCACATGGGTGTTTTATTCAAAGTTTGCATGGGAAAAAGTCAGTTGGTTTTGTTCAAGAATTGCATGTGACTTAAAGTTTTGAGGCCCAATCAAAAGAGTCGAATCATTAATCAAATTGTTAATACATTCGCTCCACTTAATATTTGTGGTCAAATCAGACACGTTCAAAATTGAAGGCCCAATGAGATTTTAAATGTATGCTTTAAAAGTCTTCGAGTTGTCAGTATACTGAAGTCGTTGAAGTGATAAAGGTCAAATAGAAGTAATTGGGTTATATAGTTTGTCGATTTAGTGGAATTAAAGGCCCAATGGATTTGTATTGGTAAAAGTTGTCGGCCATTTTCAGAATTTAAAGTTGTTTGGTGTCAGCCCATTTTTTTAAATCGACAAAATGAAAGAATCTTGAAAGAGTTTGATATTAATACATCTTGGTCAAAGTGTATAAGCATCAGAGTTGTCGGTTATTAATCTTGTTTGCATAAGGCTGTGTTTGTATTAATCTTAGGATCATACATCGCATCAAAGTCATTCGGTTCAAAGCAGTTCAGTCAAATCACTAGAAACAGTTCACAACAAGAGGTTGTTCAGTTCATTTGAATGAAAGAGGTCCAGGTCGTGTTTGTTGTGAATCAGGTCATTTGAATTTGATCCGGGTCATAAATGTCCTCACAGTTTGTCAACCTTCAGTCCGCACAGAATATTCACTAGTTCGAGTACAAGTCTTATTCTGTTAATTGATAAGTCTTTAAATTGATTGTGTTTTGTTTGTTTGTGTGTCTTCAGGCGTTTTATGAGGTGAACTAGTTCGTTTGAAAGCTTGTTTGAGAAATTCTTCGATACCGAAACATGGATTCTGAATTCTACAACGCATTTGCTTCAACCCCGGTTACTCCGACTACCATTGCTCAGAACATGAACGCAGAAAACGAAACCGGAACAATGCAAAAACCCCCGAAACTTATGGGGATTGAGGAGTATCATGGATGGAAAAATCGTTTTGAGAATTGGGTTCAGGCAAACCATCTAAGAGCTTGGGAAAGCATTAAAACAGCATACATCAGACCACAGACTGCTATGAATGTTGATAAAATTATCTCAGAGTTTTTAGATCAAGAGAGAGAGAGAGTTATAAAGGAGAGAAAATGATGATAAGTCTGTTGCAGCAAGCTATCAAAGAGAATATATTTGTTTTGCTTCAACATGATGGAAATGCGTATTCGATCTGGAAAGCTCTTGAGAAGAAATTTGAAGGAAGTACAGAGATGCTACAGAGTAAAGCAGCATTGCTGAAAAAGGAGTTTGAGTTATTTACTAGCATGCCTGGTGAAACTACAAAAACTCTCATTGAGAGATATTGCCATCTTGTGCGCACCATGTCTCAGTTGAAGATTACTAAAACTCCAGCAGAATGGGTTGAAAAGCTTGCTGATGCTTTACCACAAAAGGAATGGGGTACATATCTCATGATTTTGAAGAATTCTGGACAGTTTAGCAGATTGTCGATTGGTCAGTTTATTGAAAAACTGGAGGCACAGGATCTTGAATAGCAGAAAATTGCAAGAATGAATAGCTCAAGCAATCAACAAGACGTCAAACTGTACTACAAAGGAAATATTCAAACTGTTGAAGCAAGTCCAAAGATCCAAACTGCGTTTAGTGCAGGAAATCAATCTGGAACAGGCATTCAAAGTTCATTTAACACTAGTGGATTTTCAAGTGTTAATCCTCTAAGTGTTCAAAGTGCGAGTGTTAGTAATGGGCATACGTTTCAGTGCAATGTGGCATTGCATCTTCAAAATGGTCAAAACTTTTCTGAAGAAGTTGTGAAAAATCATATCGGCCTATTGGTTACTGCTTTGGAATCTTATGAAGGATTGATTGCTGGAAAGATTGGTAATCCGATGTTAACAAAGGAAGATTACGATCAGGTTGATGCAGAAGAGTTGGAAATTATGGATATAAAATGGGCTTTGGCGAGTGTTTTAAGAAGAGCTGAAAAGTTTAAAATGATTACAGGATGAAATGATTTTTTGGATGCTCATCTTTCAGCTTTAGGTTTTGATAAATCTAAAGTTACTTGTTTTAAATGCAGGGAGAAAGGCCATTTCAAGAGAGAGTGCAAGAACCAAGAAGCAAGTGGAGCAAAGAATCCTTTTGGAAAAGATGATTATTATAAGAAGTCCATATATCAACAAATCACTTATCAACCGCATCAACAAAAGGATTCTCAAACTGCACATGGAAAAATGATCGAGGATGCAAACAAGAGAGCTTACTATGGCATCATTGATCAAGATGACGAGAAAGTGGCTGAAGGTTTTAGCTGGGACAAGTACATTCCAGCTGATTCTAATGTTAAAGCTTTTATTTCTCAGATTGTTCAAAAGCCAGAGTTGATAAAAGAATGGATGGCTGTATTATCTGATGATGAAGAGAAAGATGAAGAATCTGTTTCCTCTTAAAATAGTTCAACAGATAACAGTGATGATGAAGAGCTTGAACATATAAATCTTGGAAAACACATTTATCTTCTGACAAATTTGAATTTTATTTTGCAGATAAATTGAAGAAATTCAAAGAGAGAAAAGCTGCAAAAGAATTGAAGGAAGTCAAAGTGTTTGAGAAGATAGTGGAAGATGAAAAGATAGTTGAAGTTGAAAAGATTGTGGAGGTCGAGAAGATTGTTGAAGTCACAAAACCATGTCTTACATGTTTAGTATCTTGCAAACAATGTGAAGAAAAAGACGAGAGGTTTAGTGAATCAGAGAAGATGAAAGAAAAGTTGTTGTTTGGTGTGAAAAATTTGAAAGAATCATACGATGTATTAAACAGAACAGTGAATAGTTTGCAGAAAACTAATTCAGAAAGAGAAGCTGCTTTGAAGATGTTGAATGCAACAATGATGTCGAAGCAGAAAGAGATAAATTTTTACATTGAAGAATGTGCGAAATGGAAGAAAGAGTTGGATAGTGAAGCAGCCGAGAATGAAAGAATCAGACGATTGCTGCGAAGTTATACAAGTTGTGATTACATAATTGATAGAATTTATCCTACTGTTGCAGGTTTTGAGGCATTTAAAGACGAAGATAAGAAGTCAAAGAAGAAAACGAATACTGGTAAGAAACAGAGTGTATGTTATAACAAGTGTCCGCCTCCAATTTGGGAAGGGTATTCATCTAGAAAACCGAATGAGGAACAAGTCCAAAAGGCAGTTAATATAAAGCTAGAATCCGAGTTAACCGATGTATTACCAGACAACATTGACGTCACGTTCACAGCGTCCGACACAGATCATGAGTCCGAATTAATAAAAAGAATGGTCGATCAGGTGTTGGATAGGGATGAGGAGTCAGAGTCAAAGTCCGAGTCCGAAAGTTCGAGTCAGTCAATCGGGAGTTCGAGTTCGTCTGGAAAGAGTTCAAAATCGTCGGGAAAACGGGTTTATAGTAAAGATTTTTTGTTGTCAAAATCTAATTTGAATGACGAAACACTTGAAGTTGCTTATACTTTGAATGATTCTGACAAATTATATTTTGATAAAGAGTTTCCAATAAGAAGTGTTCGTTTTGACATGATCAAAAAGGTTTTCAAAATGACAGAAATTAATATTTCTGAAATAAAAAATTTAAATCTTACTGGAAAACCTAAGAAATACACTTCAAGAGTTCAACAGCGTTTAAACAAGAAAAAGAATTATGGTTTCGGTTCTGATTTTCAAAAGAAATCAAACCGTAACGGTAATTTCAAAAGAAAAGGTTTAGGTTTTATTCCACCTGAAAACTATAAAAATGAAAAAGTTTCTAAAACATATACAAAATTTGTTTCAAGTCCGTCTGCTGAAGAGGTGAAGAAAAGCTCATTCTGGAGACAATCAAATCAAGATTTTCTTGCTGAGAAGGAAAAGAATGGAGCTTATCAGAAGAAAGAAACCAGAACCTGTTTTAGATGCAATGAAGTTGGTCACATTGCATGGAATTGCCCAAAATCAACTAAAACAAAACAGAGAGTTTCTGAAAAACTAAAAAATGTTGTTGTTGATAAAACTGAACCACCAACTGAGAAATTTAAAGTGTTTGAAAATTCAACATATGAAGTTGGTGAATGTTCAAAAAGATTTTACAGGAGAAGTGTGAAGCTTGACAACCAAAAATGGGTTGTTAAGAAATCTGAGGAGAAATCTGGTGATGAATCTGATTCCACAAAATCAGAGGAGCCACAATTTGATGCGAGTGATGAAAACTCAGTGCCTCAAATGGATGATGAGAACTTTCCACCATTAAGGACTGAGAATTTTAAGAAAAAAATTGGGAAAATTGAAATCTCAAATCAATTTTATTCTGAGAAGGATAATTTTGATGTTGAGAAAGCATTTAATGGAAATATAAAGAAAATTTTCGGAAAGATGGTCGATGGGAAAGTTAAAGGGGTTAAAGATTTTTATGCTACAAAGAAAGTAACTTACACCCCAACTAAATCTGAATTGAAAACACCCAAGGCTGGTCAGGCTTGGGTGGACATTTTCTTTGCTTGAAAAACCTGACTTGCCGGATGTGACAACCGTCACTTTTCCGTACATTCCGTACACGAAATGAACAGTAATTTGCGCTTAAATGACTGTGCATGATCTGGTTTACCAGACAAATAAATTTCTGAATTCCATACAAGTGAATTCATGCATGATATATACTACAAAATATTGCTTTATGCATAAACGAGAGCGTTGCGTCAAAAATACTAAGTAAACTCACCGGTAAGACACTATGTGTCAACGGAACTGCAGTAAGACAATAAAATTGGAGCCTAGGTGTAGGTCCGACAACAAGAATGCATTAAAACCCAAGAGTACATACAAGGGTTTAATATATACACTCTCCGGAAGCAAAAATAAGCACTAAAAAACACCCGAAACGCACTTTAAGTGCAGAATTTTAATGAATTAAGCTCTAATCAGCTTTTAGACTTATAAATATTATGCAGAAATTACGTTTTATTATCCAGAATACTTCCCCAAGTGTTAGGAACTGAAAGGATGCAAAAAGGTACTTAAAAGACACTAAAAAGTGTAATTTAGCACTTTAACGAACCGGTGTCTAGCCGCACAACCGGATATTACCCGGAACACCAAAATAATGCTAGAAGCATTGTTCCTACTTTTCTAAGCTAGTTAGGGTCCCCGAATACCCTAACACCCGTTATAAATTACAACACACTAGTAACTAAATTGTAATTCCTAACTAAACTATATACCACTAACTAAATGGTTGAAATCCAATTGGATACCCCCCCCCCCTCCATAACCGAATGGACAAGGGCCCATTAGGGGGATTTCTTTCTAATATTTTAGGGGATTATGTTGGGTGAGCCATGGACATATTACACTTTGGATCATAAAATGTTGGAGAAACATTCTATTTAACCATTAGACTTCATTCTCACTTCATCTTCTTCATTCAACAACACCAAAAACTCTCTCATCTCTCCCTCTAACTCACGGCTTCAACCACACACCCACACACCTTCATTTCAAGCATCATTCCATCCATTCTCTTGGTATACAATGGTGTAAGAAGCAAAGTTAGGAAGTGTGGAAGCAACGGAACTTGAAGGACCTTCACCATTTGCTTTTATCCACCTCATTTGCACTCTTGAACTTCCCTAGCCTTGAGCTAGTAGTAAGTGTTCTAAAACACCTTCTTGATCTTGTCTAGAGTGGTTAATAAGAGATTTGTCGGTTGAAAATCATGAACATACTAAATCACCAACTAAAAGTCTATTAAATTGATGAATATGATGGTTAATAGATGGATAATTGTGTAAAGCTTGTTAAACTTGTTTTGTGATGATTATTTTGTGTTGTTTAATGCTAGTAGTAGTTCGGATCGTCATCTAATCCGGCTAGGTTATGTTCTTAGAACATGAGCTAGTGTATGTTAAAGTATAAAAAGGACTAGTTGATGAACACTACTACTATTAAACATGAACTTGTATAAAAACAATTTATCTTATGAAATGGAGTTCTAAACTTGTAGATCTAAAGATCTACAAGTGGTATTTTTGAAAGACCAACTGTAAGACAAAACCATGTTTTAAAACCGGATCTTTCATGAAGTAGAGGTGTTTTTATGAACAAACAAGTGTGTGGACACTTGTGTAACAAAAGTTTTAACAAAGAAATAATTTTCGTAAAAAGAACCGACTAGAAGTTGTGAAACTTCATATTCTTTAAAAATAAAGTTTTTAAGAAATTTAACTTATTTTTAAAGAGAACAAGACTTACTAAATGTGCTAGTAAGTTACTACACATTTTTGTAAATATTCAAGTTCATGAAATGGAGAAATTAGTGATTATTGTTGATGATTATTGTTGATAATTGTTATTGATAATTGTTGACGATTTAAAAGAAAATAAACACATGTTTTGAAAACATGGGAAACCTCCATTTTTAGGGGAAACTCTGTCAAAATTTTTATAAATTTTGACACTTAGAAAAGTATAAGTTTTTGAGAAACTTATTCCCTAAAAATGTATTTAAGAGTATTACCAAGGTTTCCCAAATTTCTGGTGATAAGAAATGATGATTTCTTCAAGAATAAAAATGGATATAAGTATGTATATTTTTGAGAGAAAAATATATATTATTTGATCACCAACTTTCGTGCTAAGTGTATATAGTATGTGTTATACGTGCTAGCGTATTAAGACTTAAAAATACACTAAATACTCATGAGAAGTATAAACACAAAATACACATACAACATACAAGATACATAATTCGGGTGCAAAGTGCAAAACATGAGATACTTATATTAATTTTTAAGAAAATAATATAAGTAAAACACTTAGTTAAAAATATAGAATAATTTTGAACACAAGAATATATACAAAAGAGAGTGACTGTACTTGTGCGACGCAAGTCTAGTGACTAACGTTAAGAAAACGCGTATAGGTTACGACGTTAATTAAGCAAATCCGGTGAAGTTTACGACGCAAGGAACGCAAAGTTGTGAGTTCATGCTCCCCCTTTTCTCTAACTGTTTTTGGTTTTATAACTCTCGGGGGTGAAATACATGTTACAAATATTATAATTTTTACAAAGGGTAAAAATACAAGAAGCACTCTTGGTGAGAACGAGAACCGAGTGCAATATGATTTGAGAATACGAGAAGCACTCGTGGTGAGTGCAATATGATGCGCTTTAAGAAAAGCCTAGAAAATACTAGATCATGTGAGCTTAAACTAGATATTGAGATGCCATTAATACTTAATTAGGGACGAGGGTTAGATCTAACGGGTATGGCCGAGCCCCACTCATGGTCCTTATGTGACCTCTTGAGTGCTTCGGTGTCCCAGTCGAGGGAAATCGACACAGTCGAGGTAAATCGTCACAGTCGAGGTTAATCGACACAGTCAAGGGAAATCGACGCAGTCGAGGGTAATCGACACAGTAAAGGAGCCAACACTAATGCTCCATATGCTCACATGCCTTAAAGGAGCCAACACTAATGCTCCATATGTCCTCACGTGCCTTAATGTCCTTGTATAAACAATCATTTAAAACGTGGGGTACACAAGAAAACTTGAATGATACTTGAGTACGTGGGGTACTCAAGAAAACGGGAATTATACTTGAGTACGTGGGGTACTCAAGAAAGACTTGAATTATACATGACAAATACTATGTTTTCATACAAAGTATAAAAACGTGAAATACAAAAACGCATGAACTCGCTCAACTTTATGTTGATGTTTTCCAAAATTACATGTATTTCAGGTGACAGGATGGATCTTGGGCGCAAGTGTCGTAACTAGAAGTAGACTACAAGTTTAGATGTCATCCACTTTTGTTGAATTGTAACCTTGTCAAAGGTCATGTTTTGAAAATTTAAACAACAAGTGTTTGTAATACTCAAATTTTCATGAATGGATGAACATCGTTTTGATCATGTAGTTGTTTATTACGATTGTATGCAATGATAACAAGCTAGTCACACATCATACGCTTCCGCAAAAGACAGGGTGTGACAGTTTGGTATCAGAGCTTCGATTGTAGTGAACTAGGATTCTTTCTCGAGTCTAGACTACAATCACTAGAGTTCTCTCACGAAAACATTTTACAAAAAGATTTTCATTGCATTCACGAAAGCGCCAAGATCCACAAGTCAGACACTTTTCAAAAAGTGACAAGGCAAGGACATTAGTGAGGAATACCTTTAAAATAAGGTGCCAACCAAAGCACAGTCTACACGAGTTAGACTTGCCTAAAACAAAATGACCCCCCAAAAACGAGAGTTATACGTAATATAAAGAATTAAATTGCTTAATTATGCTAAGTAGCATATATGTTATTGATATACATACATACAAATAAGTGTACGGAATGATTCTTGACGTGAATGAGATACTTTCGACTCTGACTCCTATTACTATACGTGACTCGCACGATGAAGCTACCGACCTCGCGTCCTTTGCAAAGCTCATGGCTGGGAGTGATTACCAAACAAGATGCTGAGCTTGCTTCCGTAGGAGATGGCTGATCTTCCCTCTCGATTGCGAAGGTGCCTAACTACGGTGATGATGACGAGGCAGAGGCGGCAACCTTGAACGAATTCTCAATCAACGGGACGAGATCCCTGCGGCTTATGTGAAGCAAGATTGACGATATGCTTAACCAGAAAAGGGAGATGAAGTATTCATCTCGAAGGTGCCCCTCCAACTACTAGGAATTCTCTCTATTCCTATTCCATCTAATCATCGTGCCTATACGCGCGTAACGATAACGAATGTTAGCGCGTGGACCATCGCAAGGGTCCTTTCCATGACAAGAGGTATAAGGACAGTAGTGTCCCCTCTTTGATTGATCATCTGCTTGGACGAGAGAAAATTTGGGTAACTGTGCAAGACAATTTATTATTACGGGGGCCCACGTAATAACGACTTGTAGTGCACAGGAATCCTGGTGGACTCTGCGGGCCGAGCTAATGAAAACCATACAAAATTAATCTATAGGTGTCCTCACCTTCATCTAGTAGAACAACACATAGATCAGTGCTTTAGCACGTCAGAAAGTAGGAAGCTTGTCTTAACCTACTTCGTGACTGACACTTCTACCTGCATACGAGACGTTTGAGAAAACGATATTTAAGCAAGAGAGGTGGAATGACATTCAGAAAGAATCAGCGACGATACACTCCCTATCACCTCTACACAAAACAACCCCATTAAAGGGGAAATATGCGCACCAGTAAAGCTAAAGACCTAAGGAAACCAGTGTAGCAGGAAATAACTAAAACTTGAATGACCAAGGCTGTAATAACCATAAATTTAAAATCATTATTCTAGAAATAAAAAGAATAATAATAATTTATAAATTACCCACTAGAAAACCCTAATTAAGACACCCAAGTAATTCTGTACAAACCCTAGAATTTTCAGAAATTTCAGAATCAGGATTAGGGCCCCTAAAACTCAGGGGGGGGGGGTATTCCCCACTTGACAATTATCCTAATAACGTGCGGCCGAAGTTGAAATTTTAAAAACTGTCGACTCACCTAGGCTAGTCCCACACGTGGCCACCATATACGAAACTTATAACCCTTACGGACCGTAAGCATTATTTGTTACGGTCCGTAAGCAAGGGCAAAATTCGACTATAAATAGAGGACATTGGCACTTGAATCTGGACACTGAAACGACGAAAGAATTCGTAAAATTCTTCGAGTTATCGTCTGTTTACCACAATTAACACACACGAAACACTAATTAAGTATAGCGGGGTGCTGCAGAACAGGGTATTAACTCGATCGCTATTACGATTCATTGTCCGATCGATCAATATATCCAATGGATGTTTAAGTGCTGCCCACATTAGGGTTATACTTTGTCGTTCGTCATTAATTCGATGAATGAGTTTAAGTATCGTACTTTGTCGTTCGTCGTTAACTCGATGGATGAGTTTAAGTATCGTACTTTGTCGTTCGTTGTTAATTCGATGGATGAGTTTAAGTATCGTACTTTGTCGTTCGTCGTTAATTCGATGGATGTTTAAGTATCGCACTTTGTCGTTCGTTATGAGAATTTGATCTCGTGAGTTATCGTAAATGCTGTATTAAGTTACTAACCTAGTTTGTGTGCATGTTATTTAAATTAGGTTAAAAGACTAATCAGTAGTCTAAAACTCTACCGTATAAATCTAAAATATTAGCACAAGGTAGCTTCACTTTGGAGTTATTAAGGTACGGATCCTTACCCTACTCTTTATTGCTTCATAGTCAAATTGTTATAAACCACTAAATTACTATATCTTTTAAAAACTCCTTACGTCTTTGATTATCGATTCCTTTGACAGTCCGTTCGATTCCTATTCAAATCATTTGATTTAGCTTTCATGTCATGCGATAGTATTATGTTGTTATACTCATTATCGCATGTTCCAATATATGTTCCGTTTTGTTATTAAAATAAGTTTTATAAGTTATGTGAATAAGACTATTTGTACTCTGATACCCTGAGTATCGCTTCTAGTGGAGTGTCCCACGAGCATGTTGTTGCGGCATCGACATCATGTGCTCCATCCGTGACGGAGAGATTAGTTCACGGCGTCTCTTAAGTACAAGTGTGGTACATAAGGCTATTAGGAGGCGTATGGATCGATCCTAAGATTTAAGTATAAGGAGGTGGATAACGGGTATGCCAATTCGCCATCTCATGTGATAATTATGCAGGAGTAGCTACCTGTGTATTGTCACGTTTTAAGTTTGCTCATGGGTACATCCGTAAGATATGATTATGAAAATTCGTTAATTGCATCAAGTTTCATCCAAATAAAGCGTTATTTGTTATTTGAGCCTAATATTCCGTACTGAGCATTCGGCTCATTCCGTAAATTTTTGTATATACAGGTCTGCATGTTACTTTGGGCGGGGAAAAGAGAGAAGAATAAAGCCTAGGAATAAATCCGAAGATGTTAGAAATCAAGTTGATGTGTCCGTTTGTATATTAAACTTAAGTTCAGTTGTTGTATCCTTGTCAAATAAATAAATGGAATTATGACTTTTGTTTATGATGTCACTGTTATTGTGACACGTCAGCCCTTCCGGGTTGGGGTGTTACAGCTATGGTATCAGAGCAAAGGCTCTTTCCTGTAGAAAACTTGAAGATAGTAAGTAAAACCTGTGAGAAATGGGTAGATATATATGATAGGATCCAATTTGATCTCTTATTTGGTTTAATTCCTATGTTTATTCGTATAGATATGCCTCCTCGTCGTCCGCTACGTAGGAGTACTCGTACTAATCATGTGCGTAACAATACTTCTTCGAATGAAACTCCAGTTGATCCAAGCATAATTAATGCTATCAACCAGGCTGTTGCCGGGTTGCTTCCAAACCTTGTTGCTCAAACAGCTGAGGCTGTTATTCAACAAACTCGTCATCCAAAAGGCACTAACACTAATCCAACCTCTGGTGGTGAAACTCGTGAGAATACCACGAACAATACTAATTATAGTATAGACATATGGATTAGTAAATTTCAAAAACAAAAGCCGGAATCCTTTAGTCATGCTACTAATCCAGTCGAAGCAAGGAACTGGATAGCTCATATTGAAAAGATCTTTGGAGTTCTTGGAGTTCCGGAGCAATACAAAGTTAGACTGGCTACCTACAAATTTGAAGATGACGCACAAACTTGGTGGGAAGGATATAAGCATGTCAAAGGAGGGGATGATTTTGACGCTAATCTTTCATGGGTCGACTTTCGTAATATCTTTTACGACAAGTATTTTTCGACCGCTGATAAAGAAGCTTATATCAGGGAGTATGCAGTGATTCGACAGGGAAGTGATGAACCAGCCTCTGAGTTCATTACTCGATTTTCAAGGTTGGCTAGTATTGTAGGAGACGTTGCAGGATCAGCAGAAGTCCAAGCAGAAAAATGCAAGTGGGCAGTTAATGATCGAATTCGGAAGTCGATCATGTACATGAAATTTAAGGATATCACCGAAGTTGCTGATGCAATCAAGACTTTTGAGTTCGAAAGGAAAGAATTTTTATCTCGAACTGGGGATAATAAGAAGAGAAATAGGGAAGGACAAATTAAGCAGGAAATCGGCCAATCATCCACTACGCCACAGCATCAAGACCGCAAAGTGCAAGGAAATCAAAACTCTGGAAATCAGGCACGTCCATGGCAACCTAGACTGCAAAACCCGAGGCCTGCTCAAAACCAGATTCAGTTGTATGCAGAACCTATTAGAGCTCAACCACTGAATCAACAAGTAAACCCGAATCAGATTACATATCCTCTATGTAATACTTGTGGTAGGAGACATCATGGCGTATGTCACCGAAGTACAGGAGCATGCTTTAGATGTGGCCAAACTGGACACATGATTAAGGAATGTACTAAGAAAGACACTAAGAAGAATAACCAACCCAATGTTGGGGGAAAAGTTTTCGCACTTTCTGCTACTGATGCTGCTAATGTCCCAGGTACTGTGTCGGGAACCCTTCAGCTTGGTAAACATAGTATCTATGTGTTATTCGACACAGGAGCGACTCATTCTTTAGTATCCCACTCGTTTACTAAGTACCTTCCGATAAGACCAACTCTCTTAAATCATACTTTAACCATCTCCACTCCCATGAAAGATTCATCCGTAATCACTTACGTATATAAAGATTGTCCGATCCGTATTGAATCTATTGTGTGTAAGGCAGACCTATTTCCAATACATATTTGTGACTTTGATGTTATTCTAGGAATAGATTGGTTGTCTCGACATCGCGTAACTATAGATTGTCATTCCCGACGTGTTATTTTCGGTGATCTTCATCATCCTGATATTATATATCAGGGAACTCAAGCTCATAAATCTCTTAAAATTATCTCTGCGCTCAAGGCTCGAAAATTCATATCAAACGGTTGTGCTGGATTCATAGCATCGATTAGGGATACTTCTGCTAGTGTTAAGAGTATCGATAGCCATTCCGTTGTTCGTGAATATCCTGATGTATTTCCGGATGAACTACCGGGATTACCACTTGACCGTCAGGTAGAATTCACCATCGACTTGATCCCTGGTGCCGAACCTATTTCTAAAGCTCCATATCGTATGGCTCCAATGGAACTGAAGGAGTTGAAGGAACAATTGCAAGAATTGTTAGATCTAGGATTCATAAGACCCAGTGTTTCACCTTGGGGTGCTCCGGTCTTATTTGTGAAGAAAAAAGACGGTAGTATGCGTTTATGTATTGACTACCGAGAGCTGAACAAGATTACTATTCGTAATCAGTATCCTCTGCCTCGCATTGATGATCTCTTTGATCAACTTCAGGGGGCTCAGTTCTTCTCAAAAATCGATCTGAGGTCCGGGTACCATCAGCTAAAGATTAAGAATGATGATGTTCCCAAGACCGCCTTTCGTACTCGATATGGTCATTACGAATTTTTGGTTATGCCCTTTGGGCTAACTAATGCACCCGCAGTCTTCATGGATTTGATGAATCGCGTATTTCACAAATTCCTAGACAAATTCGTAATTGTTTTTATCGATGACATTCTGGTATATTCCAAGAGTCGTGAAGAACATGAAGCACATCTACATGTAGTACTTGGAACCTTGCGGCATGAGAAGTTGTACGCGAAGTTTTCCAAATGTGACTTTTGGCTTAGCCAAGTAGCATTTCTAGGTCATGTCATATCAGCAGAGGGAATTATGGTAGACCCAACAAAGGTTGAAGCTATTACAAAATGGCCAAGACCTACTTCTGTTACCGAAATACGAAGTTTCTTAGGTCTTGCTGGCTATTCCCGTAGATTTGTTGAAAGATTCTCGGTAATTGCTTTACCACTCACAAAACTCCTAAGGAAAGGGGTGAAGTACTCATGGAATGAGGAACAAGAGAAAAGCTTTGAAGAATTGAAGAAACGACTCATATCCTCCCCGATACTCGCTCTCCCTTCTGGATCAGGAGGTTACCAAGTCTATAGTGATGCCTCAAAGAAAGGATTAGGCTGTGTGCTAATGCAACATGGGAAGGTTATCGCTTATGCCTCCCGTCAGTTGAAGCCTTATGAAGTTAACTACCCTACACATGATTTAGAACTAGCCGCAGTAGTCTTTGCACTTAAGATTTGGCGACACTATCTGTATGGTGAGAGTTGTGACATCTTTACCGACCACAAGAGCCTCAAGTACATATTTACGCAGAAGGAGCTAAATATGAGGCAAAGAAGGTGGTTAGAACTTTTAAAAGATTACGACGTAAATATTCAATACCATCCAGGTAAAGCCAATGTTGTAGCTGACGCATTGAGCCGAAAGAATTCCGGGACTATATCTTGCTTACAAATTCAGCCTCGTATTAGGAGGGATCTCGAAAGAATGAACATTTGGCTTCAGGTTAGTAAATCTGATGTATATATAGCTAGAATACAGATCGAACCCGACCTCATATCACGAATCAAAGATGCACAAAAGCAAGATGGAGAACTTTGGGCAATTGTGCAAAATCTTGAGGTAGGTAAGCAATCTGAATTTCGTATAGACCATCATGGGGTGATTTGGTGCGGTAAAAGACTTTGTGTACCCAATGACTCCAGCCTTCGTGAGTCATTGT
The DNA here is from genome assembly GCA_030545235.1 of Helianthus tuberosus. Taxonomy (NCBI): domain Eukaryota; kingdom Viridiplantae; phylum Streptophyta; class Magnoliopsida; order Asterales; family Asteraceae; genus Helianthus; species Helianthus tuberosus. The sequence continues at coordinate 97,910,570 of CM060448.1, forward strand.
TAGCCGAAGCTCACAGCTCACCATTTTCGATTCACCTAGGATCTACCAAGATGTATCGAGACTTAAGACAGAACTTCTGGTGGAATGGCATGAAGGAAGACGTTGCTCGATACGTAAGTAAATGCCTCACTTGCCAACAAGTGAAAATTGAACACAAACGAGCAAGCGGTCTGTTGCAGCCATTGGATATTCCCATATGGAAGTGGGATGAGATCACAATGGATTTTGTTACTGGTTTACCTAAGACATTCAAGAAGAATGATGTTGTATGGGTTGTTGTCGATAGATTGTCGAAGTCAGCACATTTTCTACCAATTCAGCAAGGATTTTCGGTTAATAAGTTATCCGAAATATTTCTTCAAGAAATTATTCGACTCCATGGCACACCATCTTCCATTGTGTCCGATAGAGACCCACGTTTCACCTCACGATTTTGGAAAGGTTTTCAGGCAGCTTGGGGTACACGCCTGAAGTTTAGTACGGCTTTCCATCCACAAACAGATGGGCAGTCGGAACGCACGATCCAAACCTTGGAAGACATGCTCCGAGCATGTGCACTTGAATGGTCTGGAAACTGGGATGAATATCTATGCCTTGTTGAGTTCGCTTACAACAATAGTTGGCAAGCAAGTATTGGCATGGCACCTTTTGAGCTTTTATACGGTCGGAAATGTCGTGCACCGATCTGCTGGGATGAAGTTGGAGAAAAGATTATTGAAGGGCCAGAACTAGTTCAGATTACAAATGAAAAAGTCACTATGGCACGAGAAAAACTGAAAGAAGCTCAGAGCAGACAAAAGAGCTATGCAGATCAAGATAGACGACCACTCGAATTTAAAATTGGCGACTACGTTTTCTTAAAGGTATCACCTTGGCGTGGCGTTCGTAGATTTGGAATTAAAGGGAAGCTTAGTCCCCGTTTCATCGGTCCGTTTGAAATCCTTGAAAGAGTTGGAGAAGTGTCATATCGATTGGCATTACCGCCTCAACTCTCTCACGTTCATAACATTTTTCATGTCTCCTCGTTAAGAGGATATAATTATCATCCACTTCATGTCATTAGTTATCCGTTACTTACAATTCACGAGGATTTGTCCTACGAAGAGGAGCCAGAAGCCATTTTAGATCGACAAGAAAGGGTTTTGCGTAGGAAAGTAATTTCGTTTGTTAAAATCCTCTGGAAAAATCACTCTGAGCGCGAAGCAACATGGGAATCTGAAGAATCAATTCGTTCTCTATACCCTAATCTATTCTCGCAATAGAATTTTAGTCGAGTAACGGTAAATCTTGCTCTTTGATATATGTTCATTTGTTTCTGTTTACGGTCATTTATGCTTTACCTTATGTGAATATATCTTAGCTATGACTAAGCATATCTATGTAGGAAATATCAGTACCAATAGTCACTCTAAGTATCTGTAAGTCTCTATTGACTTTTCGTACGGTAAAATATTTTATTAAGATGCGTTATAGGAGGACCATTAGGGCACATATATAAGGTAATTGACAAGTATAGTCATGACCTTAGTTATGAATTTCAGATACACATGTGTGTTTAGGAGATTCTGGTTATATAAGTTAATAACTCTGCTATGACAGTTCCGTTTCTGTTACTTATGCGATAGGTTATATTCTTATTTGAAAATTTTCGAGGACGAAATTTCTTTTAAGGGGGTAATAGTTGTAATAACCATAAATTTAAAATCATTATTCTAGAAATAAAAAGAATAATAATAATTTATAAATTACCCACTAGAAAACCCTAATTAAGACACCCAAGTAATTCTGTACAAACCCTAGAATTTTCAGAAATTTCAGAATCAGGATTAGGGCCCCTAAAACTCAGGGGGGTATTCCCCACTTGACAATTATCCTAATAACGTGCGGCCGAAGTTGAAATTTTAAAAACTGTCGACTCACCTAGGCTAGTCCCACACGTGGCCACCATATACGAAACTTATAACCCTTACGGACCGTAAGCATTATTTGTTACGGTCCGTAAGCAAGGGCAAAATTCGACTATAAATAGAGGACATTGGCACTTGAATCTGGACACTGAAACGACGAAAGAATTCGTAAAATTCTTCGAGTTATCATCTGTTTACCACAATTAACACACACGAAACACTAATTAAGTATAGCGGGGTGCTGCAGAACAGGGTATTAACTCGATCGCTATTACGATTCATTGTCCGATCTATCAATATATCCAATGGATGTTTAAGTGCTGCCCACATTAGGGTTATACTTTGTCGTTCATCATTAATTCGATGAAGGAGTTTAAGTATCGTACTTTGTCGTTCGTCGTTAATTCGATGGATGAGTTTAAGTATCGTACTTTGTCGTTCGTTGTTAATTCGATGGATGAGTTTAAGTATCGTACTTTGTCGTTCGTCATTAATTCGATGGATGTTTAAGTATCGCACTTTGTCGTTCGTTGTGAGAATTTGATCTCGTGAGTTATCGTAAATGCTGTATTAAGTTACTAACCTAGTTTGTGTGCATGTTATTTAAATTAGGTTAAAAGACTAATCAGTAGTCTAAAACTCTGCCGTATAAATCTAAAATATTAGCACAAGGTAGCTTCACTTTGGAGTTATTAAGGTACGGATCCTTACCCTACTCTTTATTGCTTCATAGTCAAATTGTTATAAACCACTAAATTACTATATCTTTTAAAAACTCCTTACGTCTTTGATTATCGATTCATTTGACAGTCCGTTCGATTCCTATTCAAATCATTTGATTTAGTTTTCATGTCATGCGATAGTATTATGTTGTTATACTCATTATCGCATGTTCCAATATATGTTCCGTTTTGTTATGAAAATAAGTTTTATAAGTTATGTGAATAAGACTATTTGTACTCTGATACCCTGAGTATCGCTTCTCGTGGAGTGTCCCACGAGCATGTTGTTGCGGCATCGACATCATGTGCTCCATCTGTGACGGAGAGATTAGTTCACGGCGTCTCTTAAGTACAAGTGTGGTACATAAGGCTATTAGGAGGCGTATGGATCGATCCTAGGATTTAAGTATAAGGAGGTGGATAACGGGTATGCCAATTCGCCATCTCATGTGATAATTATGCAGGAGTAGCTACCTGTGTATTGTCACGTTTTAAGTTTGCTCATGGGTACATCCGTAAGATATGATTATGAAAATTCGTTAATTGCATCAAGTTTCATCCAAATAAAGCGTTATTTGTTATTTGAGCCTAATATTCCGTACTGAGCATTCGGCTCATTCCGTAAATTTTTGTATATACAGGTCTGCATGTTACTTTGGGCGGGGAAAAGAGAGAAGAATAAAGCCTAGGAATAAATCCGAAGATGTTAGAAATCAAGTTGATGTGTCCGTTTGTATATTAAACTTAAGTTCAGTTGTTGTATCCTTGTCAAATAAATAAATGGAATTATGACTTTTGTTTATGATATCACTGTTATTATGACACGTCAGCCCTTCCGGGTTGGGGTGTTACAAAGGCGATGTAGCCTCGAGTTCATTTCAAACAATAAGCCAAGTTGGCAAGCCTATGTGAAGGCTCAATAACTGTTTCCACGCTTATACACTGATTATATATACGTGTGAAATTGGGTGGCTTATGGTGCTATGTATATCATAGACAATTGAAATGTTGTCTAACCTACTTCATACCATTTTGGCAGAAGAGAATGCCGCCCAGGCGAGACACAAACACTAGTACGCTGCCAAGAACAGAAGCCGAGCTGCAAGAACGCATCTCACAGGCGATTGCTCGACATGAAGCCCTCCGCTCTAAGCACAGCGATGGCACTACTAGAAATAACCCTTCGACTGGCTGCACCTATAAACAATTCCTGGACTGCAAGCCATTAAATTTTGATGGCACAGGAGGTGCCGTTGCATTTGTTCGTTGGGAAGAAAAGACTGACTCCATTCTAAGAATGAGTAACTGTTCGCCCCAACAGAGTGTTACCTATATCTCAGGGTTATTCATAGATGGCGCACTCTCCTGGTGGAACCTTCAGGTTCAAACCCTTGGTGCAGATGCTGCTTATGCACTGAGCTGGGACGAGCTCAAGGAAATGATGGGAAAGAAATACTGTTCTAGGGCTGAAATCCAGAAGCTTGAGGTGGAGTTCTGGAACTTGAAAATGGACGGACCGAAGATTCCTGAATACGTCCAACGATTTCACGACTTGTCTAGGGTCGTCCCCTACTTAGTCAAACCGGAATTCAAAAGGGTTGAACGATTCATTTGGGGACTTGCACCTCAGATCAGGAGCATGGTTACTACCTCAAAGCCCTCAACCATTGCAGAGGATATCGACATGAGTGTCACTCTTACTGAAGAAGCTCTACGTGCGGGAAAATTTTCGGAATCTGAGGATAACAAGAAAGAGACTCATGTGGAGTCGTCAAGCAATAAGAAGAGGAAGTCCTCAAACCTAAAGATGAGCACCCAAGTCAACTATGGAAGCTCTAAAACAGGCAAAAGAAAGAAAGTGAACCCGCCGCCTGGAAGGAAAACTGATGGAGCCACTAATAAGGCTGGTGGTAAAATATACTCGGGGACTAAACCGAAGTGCGGAGAATGCAATTTTCACCATGAAGGTCGATGTCTGAGGCCTAAGTGTGGAAAGTGTGGAAAAGAAGGGCACAGCAAGGACGCCTGTTGGGCGAAGGACCCAGATGGAAGAAATAAGAGAATACCAGGCTGCTACAAATGTGGTGAAGCAGGGCACTTTAGGAAAGATTGCCCTAGGAAGAAACAAGCAAGGAAGGGTTTTCACGATCGAAACTCGTGAAGCACGCCAGGATCCAGATGCGGTTACGGGTACGCTCCCTATTAACCAACCTAATGCATCTACTTTTAATTAATACTGGCATCAACTTTAACCTTGCATGCTTAGAACTTAAGAAACCGCTTGGCCTAGTAAAATAGACGTCCCGTATTCCTTAGAAATGGGCATAAAGAAGGTTAGTTTAAACAGTCGAAGCAATTGAGGATTGCATTTAGGGACTCAGAAGGCCGGAACCTTCTGTTACCATTGACTCGCGAAGTCATAATATGATAGTCAGCATGGATCAGAAATCCAACTATACAGCTGAAGTCGTTCGATATAAGAAAATCAGTCGCATCCCCCTTGCGAATGATGAAACCCAAACTTCCTGCAATAGGTGCAAGGATGCTAGACCCCACAAGGCGGCAGATCCACGACATCCCTCATTGGTCGAAAAGGCATAGAAACGCCTCTGAGTAGACTGCAGAGCCTGAGAACATCCCCGTGATGGAAGAAGTCCCAGTAGCCTTTTCAGAAGACTTGCTAGGAACGCCTCTCTGTAGCGACGAGAGGAGTTTAGGATAAATCGCGTGCCAGGAGCAGCACCAGTGACGAATGACGCCATACCGACTAGCTTCATTAGCAAAGCATGAAACTCTGTTATAACTGCAAGAGCTACCAGGCAGAGGAAATTAAGGACGTAGCATCCTTAGTTAAGGAGACAAGGAGAAAGTTGGTAGTCTCCACTTTACATAAACTTCAGAAAATTGAGAATCAGAATCCTTTGCCAAGGACTGGTGACACAAATGAGCCAATCGTAAGGTTCCAGTTACCACTCAAAGATCAACTTGAGGACAAGATGTCCTCCACTGTGAATACAAGAGGAAATATCCTTAAAACGACCTTTAGGACTTGCTTCGAGCATTACGAGATCCTTGTCGTACCATTTGGCTTAACACATGCAACGACAATATTCATGGACCTCATGAATCGAACGTGTAAGCCATACCTGGATAAGTCATATACTTATCGACTACATTCTTATATGGCCAACGACCAAGGAAGGTCGTGAGCAACAGCCACAATTTACCTTGCAACTCTTAGTGAAAGCACAGTTACGTGCAATGATGATGAAAAGCGGATTTCGAGTTCGCGAAGGGAGAACTTTAAGATACATGGTGGATAAGAACGAAATTCACGCCAACCCTGCAACCAAGAGCTTAGGAGCTAGAGTTGCAATTATGTGACGTCTCTCGACAAGTCTCGATTGTACGTCGATGCAACGAGACCACGACATTGCACACACGGCACATTGATTAAGGAATCACGAGAAGAGATCTTGAGATAGATACAGTGATTGCGCGCCGCAACTGGACGTCATTACCTGAAAGAAAACGTTGCACGATCTTTATTGATCACAAGGGTTGCAACACACCGATGATCGTAAGAACTCGAATATGAACTGAGCTGCTGAACAATGCAGACTGTATGAACACAATACGTTCTTGTGTGATAAACATTGATGAAAAGTCGGAACACTCACTTGCCCTTAGTGGAGTTTTCCTACAACGGTATCTATCACACCGTCGTCTAAACCGCTTCGTGTAAAGCTTTAGACGGAACATAATGAGTCAATTCCCGTCATGTTGAACGGATACCTGAAATAAACAATAAACTAGCCCGAGATGGCCCGGGAAAACTAGAGGCAAGATCGTTCAGATATGTGATCATATCATGACAACCCGCAGAATACAGAAAGATAGCGCCGATAAGCGGCAGAAGCCGAAAGAATTTGAGACAAGAAGTATGGCTTTAATGAGAGCCTCGCCTAGAGAAGGCGTAGTGTGAGTTGGAAAACGAAAAGGTTGAATCCCCGGTGTAGGGATCAGAACCATTGTTCACAAGATGAAACTCCCAGAAAAAGATCAGTAGTGATCGCGACACATTCATGTGTCTAGTCTGTAGGGGAGTCTGACTTAAGGAACAGTCGTTGTTCCACAAATAAGATTCACGTCAATGACAAACGACAAGAATTACTATAGAAACCTGTTGAGGTTTTGGACCAAGAGTCCACAATACTATAGAAACCTGTTGAGGTTATGGACCAAGAGTCCACAAGATACAGAAAAGTCATGATCGACTTATTGGAGTACGATAGAATTCATGACATGACCCAGAGATTTCATGGGAACATAAAGACAAATCATGAATCTAAGTGACCATATTAGTTTCACAACTCCCCTGCGACCGATGGCATCGCTTGAATTTCGGGACGAAATTCTTTTAACGGGGGGAGACTGTGACAACCGTCACTTTTCCGTACATTCCGTACACGAAATGAACAGTAATTTGCGCTTAAATGACTGTGCATGATCTGGTTTACCAGACAAATAAATTTCTGAATTCCATACAAGTGAATTCATGCATGATATATACTACAAAATATTGCTTTATGCATAAACGAGAGCGTTGCGTCAAAAATACTAAGTAAACTCACCGGTAAGACACTATGTGTCAACGGAACTGCAGTAAGACAATAAAATTGGAGCCTAGGTGTAGGTCCGACAACAAGAATGCATTAAAACCCAAGAGTACATACAAGGGTTTAATATATACACTCTCCAGAAGCAAAAATAAGCACTAAAAAGCACCCGAAACGCACTTTAAGTGCAGAATTTTAATGAATTCAGCTCTAATCAGCTTTTAGACTTATAAATATTATGCAGAAATTACGTTTTATTATCCAGAATACTTCCCCAAGTGTTAGGAACTGAAAGGATGCAAAAAGGTACTTAAAAGACACTAAAAAGTGTAATTTAGCACTTTAACGAACCGGTGTCTAGCCGCACAACCGGATATTACCCGGAACACCAAAATAATGCTAGAAGCATTGTTCCTACTTTTCTAAGCTAGTTAGGGTCCCCGAATACCCTAACACCCATTATAAATTACAACACACTAGTAACTAAATTGTAATTCCTAACTAAACTATATACCACTAACTAAATGGTTGAAATCCAATTGGATACCCCCCCCCCCTCCATAACCGAATGGACAAGGGCCCCATTAGGGGGATTTCTTTCTAATATTTTAGGGGATTATGTTGGGTGAGCCATGGACATATTACACTTTGGATCATAAAATGTTGGAGAAACATTCTATTTAACCATTAGACTTCATTCTCACTTCATCTTCTTCATTCAACAACACCAAAAACTCTCTCATCTCTCCCTCTAACTCACGGCTTCAACCACACACCCACACACCTTCATTTCAAGCTTCATTCCATCCATTCTCATGGTATACAATGGTGTAAGAAGCAAAGTTAGGAAGTGTGGAAGCAACGGAACTTGAAGGACCTTCACCATTTGCTTTTATTCACCTCATTTGCACTCTTGAACTTCCCTAGCCTTGAGCTAGTAGTAAGTGTTCTAAAACACCTTCTTGATCTTGTCTAGAGTGGTTAATAAGAGATTTGTCGGTTGAAAATCATGAACAAACTAAATCACCAACTAAAAGTCTATTAAAGTGATGAATATGATGGTTAATAGATGGATAATTGTGTAAAACTTGTTAAACTTGTTTTGTGATGATTATTTTGTGTTGTTTAATGCTAGTAGTAGTTCGGATCGTCATCTAACCCGGCTAGGTTATGTTCTTAGAACATGAGCTAGTGTATGTTAAAGTATAAAAAGGACTAGATGATGAACACTACTACTATTAAACATGAACTTGTGTAAAAACAATTTATCTTATGAAATGGAGTTCTAAACTAGTAGATCTAAAGATCTACAAGTGGTATTTTCGAAAGACCAACTGTAAGACAAAACCATGTTTTAAAACCGGATCTTTCATGAAGTAGAGGTGTTTTTATGAACAAACAAGTGTGTGGACACTTGTAACAAAAGTTTTAACAAAGAAATAATTTTCGTAAAAAAAACCGACTAGAAGTTGTGAAACTTCATATTCTTTAAAAATAAAGTTTTTAAGAAATTTAACTTATTTTTAAAGATAACAAGACTTACTAAATGTGCTAGTAAGTTACTACACATTTTTGTAAATATTCAAGTTCATGAAATGGAGAAATTAGTGATTATTGTTGATGATTATTGTTGATAATTGTTATTGATAATTGTTGACGATTTAAAAGAAAATAAACACATGTTTTGAAAACATGGGAAACCTCCATTTTTAGGGGAAACTCTGTCAAATTTTTTATAAATTTTGACACTTAGAAAAGTATAAGTTTTTGAGAAACTTATTCCCTAAAAATGTATTTAAGAGTATTACCAAGGTTTCCCAAATTTCTGGTGATAAGAAATGATGATTTCTTCAAGAATAAAAATGGATATAAGTATGTATATTTTTGAGAGAAAAATATATATTATTTGATCACCAACTTTTGTGCTAAGTGTATATAGTATGTGTTATACGTGCTAGCGTATTAAGACTTAAAAATACACTAAATACTCATGAGAAGTATAAACACAAAATACACATACAACATACAAGATACATAATTCGGGTGCAAAGTGCAAAACATGAGATACTTATATTAATTTTTGAGAAAATAATATAAGTAAAACACTTAGTTAAAAATATAGAATAATTTTTAACACAAGAATATATACAAAAGAGAGTGACTGTACTTGTGCGACGCAAGTCTAGTGACTAACGTTAAGAAAACCCGTATAGGTTACGACGTTAATTAAGCAAATCCGGTGAAGTTTAAGACTTAAGGAACGCAAAGTTGTGAGTTCATGCTCCCCCTTTTCTCTAACTGTTTTTGGTTTTATAACTCTCGGGGGTGAAATACATGTTACAAATATTATAATTTTTACAAAGGGTAAAAATACAAGAAGCACTCTTGGTGAGAACGAGAACCGAGTGCAATATGATTTGAGAATACGAGAAGCACTCGTGGTGAGTGCAATATGATGAGCTTTAAGAAAAACCTAGAAAATACTAGATCATGTGAGCTTAAACTAGATATTGAGATGCCATTAATACTTAATTAGGGACGAGGGTTAGATCTAACGGGTACGGCCGAGCCCCACTCATGGTCCTTATGTGACCTCTTGAGTGCTTCGGTGTCCCAGTCGAGGGAAATCGACACAGTCGAGGTAAATCGACACAGTCGAGGTTAATCGACACGGTCAAGGGAAATTGACACAGTCGAGGGTAATCGACACAGTAAAGGAGCCAACACTAATGCTCCATATGCTCACATGCCTTAAAGGAGCCAACACTAATGCTCCATATGTCCTCACGTGCCTTAATGTCCTTGTATAAACAATCATTTAAAACGTGGGGTACATAAGAAAACTTGAATGATACTTGAGTACGTGGGATACTCAAGAAAACGGGAATTATACTTGAGTAAGTGGGGTACTCAAGAAAGACTTGAATTATACATGACAAATACTATGTTTTCATACAAAGTATAAAAACGTGAAATACAAAAACGCATGAACTCGCTCAACTTTATGTTGATGTTTTCCAAAATTACATGTATTTCAGGTGACAGGATGGATCTTGGGCGCAAGTGTCGTAACTAGAAGTAGACTACAAGTTTAGATGTCATCCACTTTTGTTGAATTGTAACCTTGTCAAAGGTCATGTTTTGAAAATTTAAACAACAAGTGTTTGTAATACTCAAATTTTCATGAATGGATGAACATCGTTTTGATCATGTAGTTGTTTATTACGATTGTATGCAATGATAACAAGCTAGTCACACATCATACGCTTCCGCAAAAGACAGGGTGTGACACCGGAGATCCCAAGTTTGTAATCGTGGATCAGGAATCGGCATCATTCTTGTTAAACTTGTTTTTGTGTAAGATTTTAACATTGTCTAAATTTTTACAGATTGAGGAATTGCCGGAGCTTCCAGGTTGGTAAGTGTGAAGCAGGAATCGGCATTTTTATTGGTAAAATGATTTTGTGTAGATGAGGTATTCCTACAAGTGGTTGATGGAAATTTTCATTTCCAAGTGGTAAATCAGGAACATTAAGTTGTATCTGATTTTCTAAAAATGATTGAGGAAAATGTGATGAACCAAACCTCTAACTTTACAAGTGATAAATTTAACAAAACTTATTTTCCGAAAAAATCATTTTGGTTAAAACAAACTTAAGTGTTTTGAAATCATAATGAGAAAATAGTTTTGTGTAAGGGGGAGTTCTGATTGTTTATGCCAAGTGGATGGCGAATTGAAGTGATTCGATATCGGTTGTCAATTTTTCTTGTACAGTTTGTTTTCAAATTTCCTGAAATGTGTTTGAATTTTAGGGGGAGTAAGTTTTTTTAGAAAATCCAAAAACATTAGAAAATTTGAAAAAAGCCAAAAACATGATAAAATAAAAAATGAGTTTTGTTGAGATATAGAGGAAATGATAGTACATCAGTGGACTGTCACAACATGCTAAAGAAATGGAAAGTTAAATTGTGATAAACAATCTCACTGCGGATATGCCAGTAAGTTTTTGCACATTTAGTAGATTGTGACGAGATATAAACCTAAATTCAAACTTGCTTATATCGTGGGGAACAACTTCATGGATATATGGGTAACCCCCGAAATCTTGTTTGAAAGGTCCCTCTTTCTGAGATACTAGGTCTTTATGCTCAGTGATATCTGGGGTATTATCCCGGGACTTCTGATTTTGCGGAAGCAATGGCCTAGTCCCCGGAGAATACTTTCCGCTTGCTTGAAAAATAGCGCCGCTCACAGCAAATTGACGAAACAATAAAATTGATAGTCATTGCTGTTGTAATACAAAAGATCCTCTAAAGGGGACACACCAAAAGTCGAGCCGTCATTTTGATTTGGAAGCATCTAGAAGTGTTTTGGTTTGTTATGACTTGTTAAAGTGGTTTACGCCACTTTAACGGGTCGTATGCGTAACTACGGGTTCAGATGGTTAAATAAGTCGTATGGCGAGTCTAATATGTCAAAACAAGTTTAATTATGTTGTATGATCAGTTTATATGTCAAAACAATGACCTTATATGTTTAAAACTATTTTATGCGCCAAAAGGACATTTTCGGCATTTTAAAAGTACATATAGTCGACTCGTCATTTGACTAACCAAACGACATGACCATAAGGTATAACCTCAGAGGGTTATTCCCTATATTACTATGGTCATATAAATGGGCTTGGTCGAATCCTAAAGTTGCCTAAACGAATCAGATTCGAAAGTCAAAACGGTAGTCAAACCACTCGACTTTCGACTAAGGAATAAGCACTAAACTAGAAATGACGAGTCAGACATGTTAGAACATGTCTAATAATGTTATAAAACTAATTTGGTGTCAAAAATTTAAGTTTTAATACCCGAAAACACTTTCATCGTAAAATGAATTTTTATGCACTTTTGACTTTTATTTCGTAAAAGTTTGACTTGTCATTTCGCCTACTAAACATGATGATCAGAAGGTGTAGTCGTGAGAGATTAATACCTTCATGATTATGATCACGTTGCAAAGTTTAATTTGAACTTTGACTTGATCAAAATGGTCAGAACTGAAAGTTAAACAAAAGTCAATTGTTTGACTTTTGGCTCATAATAAGCCAAAATAATGAAATAGACTAAGGAAGAACACTATCCCCCCCCCCCCCCCCCGACTAAGGAAGAACACTTACTTGTGTTCTAGGAATGATTAGAACTTCAGTAGGAGGCTTCCAATTGCTGGAAACTATAACAACCCTCCAAAATATTTTTCCGACGCCCTAATATATTTAATATACTCCAATATGTCCTAAAATATACCTCGTATGTGAAAACAGACCCTGAATACCTCTATTTTATTAAAAATTAATTAAAAACAAAATTCTATGGGCGCTCGCTGGCCACGTAGCCTTTGGCTACTGCTTACGCGGGCCGCGACAACTCAGATCTTCGGTAACACCCCAGGCTGCCACGTATCGTCATCGTGTCGCAGCTAGTTGTGATGACCAATCAACCCTAGCCCCTATAACTCTACTACGCGGGCCGCGTAGCCCGAGGTCTCACTTTACGCGCGCCGCGTAGCCCGAGGTCTCACTTTACGCGCGCCGCGAGAAAGCCTAAATCAGGCCTTATATAATGGGAGCTCGGGCCATCAGTTTCAATCGCTCACATCTTTCTCTCTCACTCGAATTTTCTGATAATAGGCATTATAATTGGGTATAATATCCCCTTAATTAACGAAGTTCTACCCCGATGTAAGTATCATAACCCCGGTTACATATTAGATACACTGCCCGATCGATCCAGGGTTCCGTAACGGCTGTCAGGGTTCTGCCCAACGTAGTCGTTGGAATGCCGTCTCGGGGAGGGAATAACTAATGTAAATATAAAGGGTTATTATACTAACGCGTGTGCATTGTGTAAATTATAGATAATCTCCAGGAAACCTTAGAAGAAACTTAAGTCAGGAATCTGAGTAATCTCCTTTTTGTAAATTGTTTTTACAAAACCTTAAATGTTTTACAATGTGATTAAGCAGTGATTGAGTCTTTGTAGTTCTTCAATTACTGCCGGTATGTTGGGGTTTTGTATACAAAATGTGGAACACGTTACCAGAGGACAACGAGTTAGCCAATGTGTAATATGACCCACCAGTCAGGATTGACAATACTGAATGAGTAATTGTGTAGAAATAAACAATGTGATTGCTCTCAATACTGTTAATGGATGAAACTGTTCTTGATTAAACTGGGATTCACTCACCAGTATTTCCCACTGACAAATGTTTTTAAAACACGTTTCAGGTAACAAAATGTAGAAGCCAATTAGAAGAAAGCCAGCTAGAGAGCACTGACGGCTTGGAAAAATGTGGCTATAAAAGTTACCTAAAAGACGATGTTTTAAATTCAATAAAATAGGGTTTATCCCTATAAATATGTTGTAACAAGAAACTTGGGTTTTACCCATGTAATTATTAATATAAAATATGGTGGTTTTACTCTGATAAATATTTCCTAACTATGGTCCTGATGAAATTTCCGCTGCCAAATAATAAAATAATGATAACACCCAGACTGGTCTCGCGGCCGCCCATTCCCGGGACAGATAGGGGGTGGGGTTGCGACTGGAGGTGGTATCAGAGCTAAGCCACTGATTCAGCCACATAAGTGTTCTGCTGACACCAATATTATTCAAATTATTAGGAAATTAATTATGAAAATACGTGCATATTTGTATTCTACTGTTGTGTGTTATTTGACTATTTGTTAGTTTACAGTATAAGTGATCAAGGACCCTCAGACGTGTATCGTCAGTTGTCCGATTCACCTAGGAGTGAAGGTACCTCTTCACAGCCTGCCTTCTTTGGGTATACCGCTGATAATGAAGAAGGGATGTTTGTCTTTAAGGCTCAGTCTGAAGAGCCATTCCCTCAGAAAAAGAGAGGATGGTTCAGTAAGGGAGCATTTGAGCGTAGGAAAAGAATGCGAAAGTTGCAACTGCAGAGAGTCCTAGCAGCCGCTAAGCGAGAGTCAGATGCCCATACACAGGATATGCTTAATAGAAGCCTAGCCAATTTTCATATCCTAGCAACAACTGTTGTTGACCCAAACCTGGAACAACTAGTAGCCCCACAACCCTTACCTTTATTCCCCACTCAGCCGATGGAGATAGAGGATAACCCCGAAAATCAAGTAGAAATGCATGATTTCAACCTTGAGGAGATACCTAGGATACCAGCCCCTAATCCCTTAGACCCGGATTATGATCCATGGTTCGATGATCATAGGGATTATGTGCCACGCTACCACCTAAACGACGAACCCATGCCGAAATTAGCAGCCTATCCAGGTCTGGACCCTCTAGATCCCTACTACTACGATAACGATGAATGTATTAGGGAGATTTAGAGAATCCATACCCTCAGGAGAATCCCATGCCCCAGTATCCAGACCCAGTACCAGCACCTGCACCCCCAATGAGTGCAGAAAATGTGCACGAGCTCCGAACTTTTGGAGAAGAAATTTTAGAGAGTAGTGAGAGGATGAGGCAGGTAGGAGAGCGACTCATTTGGAAATACGACGAGCGCAATATGGATTACTGGATGAATCCAGACCAGTGAAGGAGATGGTGGAGTTGGTAATAATAATAATAATAATAATAATAATAATAATAATAATAATATAATAATAATATATAATATGTTTGTATGAAAAAAATTTATAATATATAAATATGTAATAATAATAATATATGTTGTAGTATAGACCACTCCGTGGTTAGCGATGCATAGTAGTATTGTAATTTTTAATTCCAGTATTAGTGTGTATTTTACGCATACTATAATAGAAAAGAGTAAGTCACAATACTCGACGCTTTTGACCAATATATGTGTTGTGTGGTTGTTGCCTAAATTATTAATTATTTTGTGATATTAATAATTGGTGAATGTTTAAAATTCAGATGGACGACGAGGTAAACCAGGAAAACCAGAATAATGATAACCAGAGTAACAATAACTTGGTTAATGAGAACCCGAACAACAACAATAACGGAAACCAAGTGGATAACAGTGCCATGCAGCATATAGTGGCACAAGGGATAATAGATGCAATGCCATATATTATCAAAACGGTTAGGGAAGCAGCAAATAAAAGTAAACATGATAGTAAACGACCCTCTGAACCTGAAAACAGCGTAAACAATGGACCCGTACTTCAAGTGCCCATTCCCAAAAGAAGGAGAACCGTGTCTTATGGTTGTTCTTATAAAAAATTCCGGTATTGTAAACCAATGGAATTCTTGGGCAATGAAGGGGCCGTTGCATCTCTACGCTGGATAGAAAAGACTGAGGCAGTCTTAAGGATAAGTAAATGCGCGGAAGAAGATAAAATAATGTTTGCTTCCAACCTGTTTAAGAATTCAGCATTAGAATGGTGGAACACTATCCTCCAGTCTAGGGGAAGTGATAGAACTTACAATATGGAATGGGAGGAGTTTAAAAACATGGTAGAAAGGAAATTCTGCCCTCCTAATGAGAAGGAACAGATAGCAAACAAATTTCTAAATCTTAGGATGATTAGAATAGATAGTAAGGGTTATACTACATTATTCTTTGAATATGCTAGAATAGTACCAACCCTTGCTTCACCTGAACCAGTATTAATCTCCCGTTACATCTGGGGATTAATTGGAGAGATTAGACATGTAGTCAAGGCAGCTAGACCTCAAACTATAGAAGAAGCTGTAGAACTAGCTAATACCTGATAGATGAATTAGTCCGTACATGAGAAGAGGATCAAAGGAGAAACCTGGCCCATAAGCTTACTCAAGAATTCCGTTCTGGAAATTCTAACCGTGGGAGAAATGTAGGTTCTACCTCTGCACCCTACTGTAAGAATTGCAAAAGGAAGCATTCAGGAAGATGCTCCATATACTGTAACTTTTGCAAAATATCTGGACACAAGGAGGAAGACTGCAGAAAGAAGCCTAACAACAGAATATGCTACAACTGCGAAGAACAAGGTCATATCAAGCCTAACTGTCCAAAGTTAGCTCCAGCTGCGAATACCAAGAATACTAAAAATGCTAGAGCATTTGTTCTAACTGCAGAAGAAGCAAAGATGATCCCGGATGTGATCACTGTTACGTTTTTAGTTAATGATGTTTTTGCTAAAGTATTATTATTTGACTCTGGTGCGAACCAAAGTTTTATTAATACTTCATTTTGCAAACTTCTTAATCAATCATTAACTAAACTCCTACAAGAATGTTTAGTAGAGACAGCAAATGGGGAAACCGTTAGGATTTCTGAGATCTTGCAAGGAGCAAAAATAGAAAATTTAAATCAGAAATTTATGGCAAACCTTTATCCAATGAATCTGGCAGGATTTGATGTTGTATTAGGAATGGATTGGTTAATAGCCAATAAAGCCAGTATTTTATGTGATCAAAAGTCAATCCAAGTAAATTCACCAAGGGGTGAAAAGATCACAATTAAAGGAAAGAAAACCTCTAAATCCACAAAATTCATCTCTGTGATGAAAATAGCAAGTTATATAAGGAAAGGATCATTAGTGTATTTGATTTCTATAATCACTAACACTAAAGGAAAAGAATTAAAGGATATTCCAGTAGTATCCCAGTTTTCATATGTATTTCCAGAAGAATTACCAGGACAACCTCCAGATAGGGAAGTTGAATTCAGAATCCACTTAATACAAGGAACCTCACCAATTGCCAAAGCACCTTACCGTTTGGCACCCGCAGAAATGCAAGAACTAAAGAAACAATTAGATGAATTGTTGGAGAAGGGATTCATACAGCCAAGCTCATCGCCATGGGGAGCACCGATATTATTCGTTAAAAAGAAGGACGGATAAATGCGTATGTGCATTGACTACCGTGAATTGAACAAAGTCACGATTAAGAATCGGTATCCATTACCAAGAATAGATGATCTGTTTGATCAATTGCAAGGAGCACGATTTTTCTCAAAAATCGATTTAAGGTTAGGATATCATCAATTAAAGGTACAGGAAGAGGACATTCCTAAGACCGCTTTCAGAACAAGGTATGGCCATTATGAATTTACTGTCATGCCATTTGGTTTAACCAATGCCCCAGCTGCATTTATGGACATGATGAACCAAATATGTAAGCCATATATGGATAACTTCATAATTGTTTTTATTGATGATATTCTCATTTATTCCAAAAGCAAAGAGGAACATGCAACCTATCTGCACGCACTTCTAAGTTTATTGAGAAAAGAAAAGCTTTATGCTAAGTTTTCGAAGTGTGAGTTTTGGCTAGAACAGGTACAATTTCTTGGACACCTAGTCAATTATGAAGGAATTCATGTAGATCCCACCAAAATCGAGGCAATTACCAAGTGGAAAACCCCTGAGTCACCAACTGAGGTTAGAAGTTTCTTAGGATTAGCTGGTTATTATAGAAGATTCATTCGAGATTTTTCTAGAATAGCCATTCCCTTAACTAAGTTAACCTGTAAATCCATTAAGTTTGAATGGGGACCAAAACAAGAAGAAGCCTTTAGAATTCTTAAGCAAAGATTAACCCATGCACCCATACTAGCGTTACCAGAAGGAACTGAAGATTTTGTAATCTATTGTGACGCTTCCAAGTTAGGTTATGGATGTGTGTTAATGCAACGTCAAAAAGTTATAGCTTACGCTTCTAGACAACTTAAGAATCATGAAGAGAATTACTCAACCCATGATCTAGAATTAGGAGCTATAATTTTCGCCCTTAAAATTTGGAGACATTACCTTTACGGTAGTAAGTTTACCATATTCACCGACCATAAAAGTTTAAGGTATGTTTTTGGGTAAAAGTAATTAAATATGAGACAAAGACGCTGGATGGAAATGCTTAGTGATTATGATTGTGATATCCAGTATCATGCAGGAAAAGCAAATGTAGTTGCTGATGCTTTAAGCCAAAAGTATCATGAAAAGCCAAAAAGAGTACGTTCTCTTAAGTTAAATCTGCAAATAGATTTAAATGATCAGATTAGGAAGGCACAAGAATCAGTAATCAAGGATGATACTGAGAAACTGAAAGGAATGATTAAGGAATTAGAATAAGGAACAGATGGAATTTGGAGATTCCATAAGAAAAGAATGTGGATACCTAAATTAGGAAACCTACGCCACCGTATATTAGAAGAAGCCCATAAGTCTAAATATACAATGCATCCTGGAAATGATAAGATGTATCAGGACTTAAGAAAGAATTTCTGGTGGATAGGAATGAAAAAGGATATAGCAACATATGTTGCAAAGTGTTTAACTTGTTCACAAGTTAAAGCTGAACATCAGAAACCCTCAGGTTTATTGCAACAGTTAGAAATGCCTGTATGGAAATGGGAATTGATAACAATGGATTTTGTTACCAAATTACCCAAAACAAGAAAAGGTAATGATACAATCTGGGTGATTGTAGACAGACTAACCAAGTCAGGTCATTTCCTACCAATGAAAGAAACGTTTAGTATGGAACAGTTAGCTAAATTATATGTAAATGAAATAGTTTCATTATATGGAATTCCTCTATCAATTGTTTCTGACAGAGATAGTCGTTTTACCTCTCATTTTTGGACAAGTTTCCAAAAAGCTATGGGAACCAAGTTGAATCTAAGCACCGCTTATCATCCCCAAACGGACGGACAAAGCGAAAGGATAATTCAGACACTGGAATACATGCTTAGAGCTTGTGTAATTGATTTCAGAGGTAATTGGGACGATCACTTACCATTGATAGAATTTTCTTACAATAACAGTTATCACACAAGTATCAATGTTGCATCATTCGAAGCACTTTATGGACGAAAGTGCCGAACGCCAGTCTGTTGGGAAGAAATCGGAGAAAAGCAACTATCTGGACCTGAGATAGTACAAGAAACAACAGACAAAATCACTCAAGTCAATGAACGACTAAAACCAGCACGAGATAGACAAAAGAGTTATGCTGATAACAGACGAAAGCCATTGGAATTTCAAGTAGGAGATAACGTGTTATTGAAAGTCTCTCCCCGGAAAGGAGTGGTAAGATTCATCAAAAGGGGAAAGCTAAGCCCCAGGTACGTTGGACCTTTTAAGATTATTAGAAGAATAGGATCTGTAGCCTATCAGCTACAACTGCCAGAGGAAGTGGCAGAAATACATGATGTATTCATGTATCTAATCTCAAGAAATGCTTAGCTGATGAATCGCTAGTAGTGCCTCTTAAGGATATAGAGGTAAATAAACAGTTAAAGTTTGTAGAGAAGCCTCTACAAATTGAAGACAGGAAAGTTAAGAACCTCAAGCACAAAAGACTAGTTCTAGTCAAAGTGAAGTGGAACTCCAAAAGAGGACCAGAATACACATGGGAACTTGAATCAGAAATGCAAAGGAAATATCCGCACCTATTCCAGTAGATCTCGAGGACGAGCTCTAAAACAAGGTGGGGAGGATATAACAACCTTCCAAAATATTTTTCCGACGCCCTAATATATTTAATATACTCCAATATGTCCTAAAATATAACCCGTATGCGAAAACTGACCCCGAATACCTCTATTTTATTAAAAATTAATTAAAAACAAAATTCTATGGGCGCTCGCGGGCCGCGTAGCCTTTGGCTACTGCTTATGCGGGCCGCGACAACTCAGATCTCCGGCGACACCCCAGGCTGCCACGTGTCATCATCGTGTCGCAACTAGTTGTGATGACCAATCAACCCTAGCCCCTATTACTCTACTACGCGGGCCGCGTAGCCCGAGGTCTCACTTTACGCGGGCCGCGAGAAAGCCCAAATCAGGCCCTATATAATGGGAGCTCAGGGCATCAGTTTCAATCGCTCACATCTTTCTCTCTCACTCGAATTTTCTGATAATAGGCATAATAATTGGGTATAATATCCCCCTAATTAACGAAGTTCTGCCACGATATAAGTATCATAACCCCGGTTACGTATTAGATACACTACCCGATCGATCCAGGGTTCCGTAACGGCTGTCAGGGTTCTGCCCGACGTAGTCGGTGGAATGCCGTCTCAGGGAGGGTATAACTAATGTAAATAAAAAAGGGTTATTATACTAACGTATGTGCATTGTGTAAATTATAGATAATCTCCAGGAAACCATAGAAGAAACTTAAGTCAGCAATGTGAGTAATCTCCTTTTTGTAAATTGTTTTTACAAAACCTTAAATGTTTTACAATGTGATTAAGCAGTGATTGAGTCTTTGTAGTTCTTCAGTTACTGCCGGTATGTTGGGGTTTTGTAAACAAAATGTGGAACATGTTACCATTGGATAACGAGTTAGCCAATATGTAATATGACCCACCAGTCAGGAATGACAATACTGAATGAGTAATTGTGTAGAAATAAACAATGTGATTGCTCTCAATACTGTTAATGGATGAAACTCTTCTTGATTAAACTGGGATTCACTCACCAGTATTTCCCACTGACAAATGTTTTTAAAACACGTTTCATGTAACAAAATGTAGAAGCCAATTAGAAGAAAGCCAGCTGGAGAGAACTGACGGCTTGGAAAAATGTGCCTATAAAAGTTACCTAAAAGACTATTTTTTAAATTCAATAAAATAGGGTTTATCCCTATAAATGTGTTGTAACAAGAAACTTGGTTTTACCCATGTGATTATTAATATAAAATATGGTGGTTTTACTCTGATAAATATTTCCTAACTATGGTCCTGATGAAATTTCCGCTGCCAAATAATAAAATAATGATACCATCCAGACTGGTCTTGCGGCCGCACGTTCCCGGGACAGATAGGGGGTGGGGGTTGCGACAGAAACAAGCTTCAAAGAGAATAGAGAAAGAAATTGAAAGGTGCAAGTTTGAATGAACAAGAATCATGGCTATTTATAGCGATCAAAGGATCACCAAATCAAGCCAAGTGTCCAATGACGTGTTATGGACTGATGAGTGTCATCACACATGTCCAAAGGAGGTGAATTGGTGGCAAATTCGCGAGCTTGGAAGTCAAGGAATGAGCAGGCTGCTTCCAGGTAGTTACATTCTGGCAGCTCTTAGCTTACGAACCGTATGGGCTATGGTCTTACGGTTCGTAAGGCTCTCTGCAGGAAAAAGTTTTTACTTTTTGGCAGTTTTGGCCCCTGGACTTGTATTATCGCATTTTTGTCATTTTTAACCCCTTTAACCTAATATTTAGGTTATATAAAGGTGTTAAGACATGTGTAACTCGGATTTTGTTCCGGAAATGTTATGAATATCGTTTCGCTTGATCATTCGATTATGTATGTCGTAAATAAAATATATCATTTTATTAAATACGGAAATGATCGAAATTGTATAATGTTTGAAATTTGCAAATGTCACGGTTTAAGTATGGTTGATCAGTCCATGTCTAACTAAGGCTAGGCTATCCAATACCAAGTTTTAAAAGTGTTCCAATGAGGTCACTCAAGTTTCAAAAGTGTTACAATCAGGTCACTCAATATCATACTTCATTAAAATTAAGGGATTGTTGTTTCTATTTTCCCTTTTATTTGATGCTAACGTCGAGTAATGACGTGAATTGTAACTTTTTTTAATGTAATTAAAATGTTTTTATTTTTAATAAATATAATTTCATATATTAAAATAATCCGACCCCAACATCTTATGCTTCTTTTTTTTCTTGACAAATGGAAAAAAGGACATGGCTCGATTTGAATGTTAAGTTATCTAATTGGGACATAAACGATACGAGTAACCTAATTAGAACACTTTTAAAACTTGGTTACTATTCTGTGACATTTTCCCAAAAATAGTACTAACATTAACTACTAAAAGTAAATAATAAATAACTAAATATAATCTTAAACAAGAACATATCTTATAACTATCTATGACAGGTTGATGTAGAATCCCTCTACTCGTGCTCCTACTCGCTCTAAAAAAAATGACTATTGGCAACACCCATAAAAGTACTGCATACTTGGAATTTTCTATACTAAAGTATTCTCATTAAGAAGATGCTCTAAATTCTTATATATACTTCTATTTATTGAAAGACAAATAAGGTGAACTTTTGCTTCTAGGTTGGGAAGAAAGAGTGGTTATAGCTTGCAAGCTAGCTTTACTAACATATAGTTTCAACAAATTGTTTTGTTTGTTTTTTTTATATTATATATTTGTAGTTAATTAAGTTGTTAACTCGTTTACTTCTTATAATTTCTAAAATGTAACGTTTTATAAAATTACGAATATATTGTTAGACAAGCATATTTTTCTCAACGCTTTAACCTGAGTTTTATTAAAAACGGAGTATGGTTAAATATAATATATTTTATTATTATTATTAAACGACCTCCTATAATAGTCATGACTCGTCTAGATATCTCATATTTTACATAACCGTCCTACTTGTTACCTACTCATTCAACAATATATAAAGGATAAGTTTCATACATTTTTGTTCTTTTTTTTTCTATAAAACGGGGTGTTACAGTAGTCGTCTCAAGACTAGGAGCATATATTTTAAAATTTATCAAAAGGGTAATGTAAAGAAACACAAAGCTTGATGGAGTCAGTGGCGAATCCAGGATTTTTTTCAATGGATTCATTGTTTTTAGATACTCTAATATCATAGGATCCGATGTAAAAAAAAAATTGGGTCGGTTCGACGGTTTGGGTCGGGTAAAATCATCACATAATAAAAAACGAAACATTGATAAAGAAAACATGGTCATTATAAATTAAAAAAGCATGTAACAAAAATACAATGTTTCTTACAAATTAAAAAATACCTATAATTGTTCCCTACGAGTTTTCATCTTTTGAAAACGTGGCATTACATCTTCGACCGAAACTTGTTGAAAGAACTCCTTTTCAATATAACAAATGCAAGCATCGTTTATGTATCCATCACCCATCCTATTATGAAATTCCGTCTTCACATGCTTCATTGAAGAAAAACTTCTTTCAACATTAGTCGTTGCAACCGGTAAAGCTACTGACAACTTTATTAAACGATAAACCAACGAATGTTCAACGTGTATGAGTGTTTCGACCATTATTTTGGCAGGATCACTTACCCCATTTAAGTTGTCAAACCGCTCATCCTTTTACACATACTAATGTAGTGGCCGAGTTGATAGAAAAGCTTGTCTTTTTCATCAAAAGTGAAATCATATGGTTACATATCGGCCAACTTTAGCAAGTTTAGTTTATTGAAGGCACTAAAATTACAAAACGGGCTCACCGAACTCATAAACGAAAGCAAATCAGTGGTTACCTCGTTAAAACGATTTCCAAGCTCTTGAATTTGCATATCGAGAACCGTGTTGAAATTATTAACCACATAATGGTGACGATTGGTGAAGTTAGTCTTCCTTCTTCGATATTTCAGGTCACCATACTCATCTTCTATGTTAACCATTTCAATCTCATATTTTTCACACAAGGATGTGACATATTTCAAAAGCGAGTCGAAACCTTCAAGTCGATACCTTTGTAATTCTTCTTTGGTTGATCTAAACAACCCAACCTCATTTAAAATATCTTGATCCTTTCTTTGAAGAGCTTCACACAAAATGTTAGTAACTCCCAAAATGTGCTTCATCAAATGTAGATAAAATATAAAATCATAACTTTTCATGTATATATGAAGTCCTTGTGCTTGACTTTTATGAGCACCAACGGATCCCGAAGTTTCTATATTCAAGCACGTCAATAACAATAGGATATAATGCAAGCAAACAGAGAAGCTTTTTTTTCCGTGATAACTCCAACGTGTTTCCCCCCTCTTGCAACTGTGAGTTCTTGATTCTGTCCACGCCCAGTTTCAACTTCTAGATTCAATTCCAAGTTTTTTCTTTGACTCCCTCTTAACAAATCTATTTATTTGCAAGATGCACCAACATCATTTATTAAATCTGATACTTCATGAAAAAGTACAAATTTCATGATGTTTGGTTGCAAAGGCTACAACAACAAGCTGAGGCTGGTGAGCAAAACAATGAACATAATAAGCCAAAGAATTTTCTTTTAAAACCAAAGTTTTCAAACCATTAAACTCACCGGAAATGTTTTTTTTTTGCACCGTCATATCCTTGGCCTCTAACCCTACTTAAACTATAGCGAGCAAATAATTTATCAATTGCATATTTGAGAGATAACGTGGTTGTTTCCTTAACATGATCAATCCCAATAAATCGCCCCTTCACAGATCCTAATTTATCAACATATCTTAAAACCACACCCACGTGTTCCTTTTAAGAAACATCCCTCAATGCATAATATATGGAAAACAATTACAAATTTCTTTTTTTTATTGATGGAGCCGTCATTTGGTTATTCTCCGGAGCATTTTTAATACCTTGCCAATTTCTTCATTGATTTCCCGAAACAATTTTAAAAACTCTAAGAAATATCCTTTATAGAGAGATTCTTCAGACTCATCTGGCCACGAAAAGGTAACCCACCATTCAACAAACCTTTGGCAAGTATATTCTTTTTTTTTTTTGCTTATTAGTATGTTTTTCAAGACACACATTTATAGCTTGAGCTTCATTAAGTAAGTCTTCCCCGTTTTGAAATGCTTCATTATGAAAACTATTGCATTTACCAACATGAGTATCAAATCTTGAGATCCTATACCAACACCGTACCCTTCATTCACAAATGCATCATTTTGTCCACTTTTCTTAAACAAGTAGCAATAGAAGCGATACGCTTTATCTATTATGATACTATATTCTAACCACTTTCTATGTTTACCATCGTACCATTCTGGCTTAAAACGTCTTAATATACCACCAAAATCTGTTTGTTGAAAATCATGCTCTCTTGGTTGACATGGACCTCTAAGCAAATAAGTTCCTCTATTTTATTCTTTTTGGCTTGGGTGATAAGATGAAATTGGGTTTCTGTCGGAAGGATCCCATGAAAGACCATTTAAATCTATTTTCAAAGGTTTACTACTTGAAGATGACGATTCAAGGTTCGATGGTTGTCTTTGGAAAAAGTTGTCAATTTTCTTCATACCTAAATATCGAATTCAAGTTTCAACAAATTAACATCACTAATTGTCTATTTCATGTTCACATAATCATTCAAGTTCAACAAAGTAACAAAACACATTCAACAAATTAACAATGTAAAATCAATAATTATCTAATTTACATTCACATTTTTCATATAATCATTCTAGTTCAACAACATATTCATTGAAAACAATGAAAGAAAGTTTAGAAAATGTATGTTTATCTTTCATTATTTCAAGAAGGTATAGAAATTGAAGTCCAAACGGCCAGAAGTGTAGAAGTTGTCTCGACGTTTTTTGGGGCTCCAATTTGCTTGAGAGAATTAGATATTTGGTACTTTGGTTGTGGTAGGGTCAAAGGGAGGGAGCTCTGAAAAGGGATTTGTAATGGGGGCGCTGCTTTACATATAAAACCCTAGGGCTGTTTGGTTTTTTTTTTTTTTTTTTTTTTTTTTTTTTTTTTTAAGAGAAAACCACAAAAAATGGCTCCAGCAGAAGTCGAACCAACAACCTTTAAGCTGGAAGGGGATGCCTTAACCACTTAGCCATCCTTGAATCTTATGTATGGGTTCATCCCAAATTTCTTTTATGTGTTTATTCAGAAATTTCTATTAACACTACTACTAAAAATTTGAAACCAAGTGAGTTCAAACAAACTCATAACCTTCAATATAGATCCACCCCTAGATGAAGTCCCCACCCTTTACCGCCATGTTTTGTAAATACAAGCAAATATGACATGATAATAGTCATACCCTCACCTTTTAATAAAGTTTATAGCATTTAGGCACCCAATTTGAATGCATTTTGGGCACTTAAACTCATGGAAGATTGTCCACAAGTATGATGAATCAGAGTAGCAAACTAATCATTTAAACTATCTTTTCGTAGTCGTCATAAATAGTTGTGCCGAATCTTCTTTTGATAGGTTGATAACGTCATGTAAAGAAACACCTTATAAATAATATCCATCTATCACATGTTAAAATGTATTACAATATTTATTTTTAAAACTTCATAATTTACGTAAAAATCACATGACATACTCGACGCTTATTCGCTTATGATTTGAACTTCATCAAGACTTACTTTATATTTGATGAGACGTGACAAAAATGTGATATAATTATAAAGAAGCGTTTTGTATATAGTGAAAATTTAGTCGGTAATTTTAATGTACTACTATAGTTATAGTAGTGATTTAATTTGTTTATGACACATGTAACATACGAAAAATATGAATAATGTGGTGATTATTATTATTTAAAAAAAAAATAGAAGAAAAGAAAAAGGAAATTGAGTTGAAGATGGCTTAATCAATGCAGTGGCATGCTTATCCAAGCTCTTACCCCAATATATTCTTCGGTTGAATTCACATATTTCACCAAACAAACCATCACCCATATAAAAAAAACTCTTCAAACCCTAGTTTCATTTCGGCCATTCCTGCTACCTGATCTTCTTTTGCCGTATGGCTTCTGGCTTTGATTTTGCATCCGATGATATCCTCTCTTCTTACCAAGATTACGCTAATCAAGATCAATCCAATTCTCCAATCGCCACTAAAGTACATCCTCTGTTCTTCAACTTTACTTATTTTGTTGTTTTTTAGGGTTTTTTTTTGCTCTGTTTGTAAATTGATTAAAGGGGTTTTTTTTGATTTTTGAGTTTTAATGATCAATCAGCTGATTTGTGTACTAATTGATTAAAGGTGTATTATAGGAGGAATTTAACAAAAGCAGAATGGCGAGAACATCGGTGTTTTCGACAGATGATTCTGATAATCAGGATGTGATTATTTTGGCTGTTGAGAGATCCATGAAGAAACACACGGATAATGTTATGCGGGTTCTCGAGGGTCTTAGTTCGCGTTTATCACAGTTGGAGTTGTATTCTTATAACATTGATAAATCGATTGGAGAGATGCGGTCGGATTTGACCAGAGATCATGAAGAATCGGATGCGAAACTTAAGTTTCTCGAAAAACATGTTCAAGAGGTGAGTTTGGTTCTAATTAAAGTTGCAATTTTGGAACTAACTCGGGTCGTGTTGTTGATGGATGGTTGTTGATGCAGGTGAACAGGTCTGTGCAGATTTTGAGGGATAAACAAGAGCTTGCGGACACACAAAAGGAACTGGCGAAACTAAAACTCGCTCGAAAAGAATCGTCCTCGAGTCATAACTCGCAGCAGAATGACGATCGGTCTTCAACACCGGATACGCGAAAGAACGAAACCCATGGTCAGCAATTAGCATTGGTCCCAGCCCCCCAACCCGCTCCGGTCCCAGCTGCCCAACCACCGATGACTCAACCGCAGGGTTATTATTTGCCTCCTGGTTCGACCCAATACCCGCAGTCTCAACTGCAGCCACAGGTTCAGTCGGTATCGCAGTATCCGCAGCAGTGGACTCCACAGCCACAGCCAACAATGCAACCCGGGCAGCAGTGGATCCCACAGGTGCAGCCACAGCCAACGATGCAACCAGGGTCATCATCGCCTCAAGTTTACCCTCAGTACCTCCCGACGAAACCACCTGTGAACCCCCCGTCTCCTGAGCCGCTTCCAAACAGTATGCCAATGCAAATGACATACTCAGCCATGCCCCCTCCTGGCTCTAACCAACCAATGACTTACTCGTACGTTGGACCAGCCCGAACAGCTTAGCCTCAACCATCACCACAACATCTGATGAAGCCTGGTTATGGAGGGCAGCCAGGTGACGGGTACGCTGCAGGTGTGCCGCCCAATGCATATATGGTGTATGATAACGTGTCGGGAAGGGTTCAACATCAGAGTCAGGGGAGTGGTGGCGTCGGCGGTGGTGGGATGATGTCACGTCCACCGCAGCAGTTTATGCGCTATGGTGAAGTGATAGATAAACTGGTGAGTATGGGGTATCGAAGCGATCATGTGATGAGTGTGATTCAGAGGATGGATGAGACTGGACAGACTGTTGATTTCAACGGTGTGTTGGGTAGGTTGAATGGAAGAGGATGGTCTAATTGATTCGTGTGGATTTTCAGTTTACTTGTTAAGAATAAGCTTTAATGTGATGGCGACGGGGAGAGAGGTTTTAGTTTATGATCTCTCCGTTGTAGCCTGCAATGACCGTAGACAATGCTAGTTGTGTTTTTCTTGACTGGTGTTGCTATGTTTTTATGTATCGGTTTGTTTTGGGCGTTGTTGTGTACTTGTAACCTCAACATCCGCTCTTAATTAATACCTATTTGTCTGTTTGTTCGTTGGTTGCGACTTCTTTACTTTCCATGAGAGAACTTATAATCACCTTTGTCGCGTAAGTGCATCTCAATGGTGCCGCAGCAGTGACGCATATTCATGGCAGTGTATGTATGCAATGACGTCGATGGATTTTGAAAGAAGAGGAATTTGTCAAGTCTGTGCTTACGGAACGAAGAATGTCTAGTTTTTCGGATTTGGTCTCTAGTTTTTCAAAATTACACGTAAAGCGGAATGTTGGCATTTTCAAATAACATGTGAGTTTATATTCTGGAGTTGAAGACTTAGGTAATTATGTTTGTGAAGAAAAGCAAAATCGGGTGTATACTCGGAAAGTATGTTTACAAAAATAAGATGATTAATGTGTAGGAATCAAAGTTAAAACACTTCAGCTTTCCAACGTTTTCAAAGGTTGTTACTGAGACGCCAAAAACAACACAAATCTCGTAAAAGATCATGTTAGAATTTAACGAATTACTTGTGGGGTGGTATGAAAGACTTTTTATGTAAGAAAAATGTGAAATGAAGAAGGTGCTAGTGTTTCTGTTCAACTTTGAACAAGACAACGTTGTTAGATTAATGAATATACGTGTGATTGAGATTGACTTTATACAAGGTATTGATGTTGGTCAAGAAATATGTGATTTTGAGTGTAACTTTAAACAAGAATCTGATGTTGATCACATGTAAATTAACAACACAAAGAAGGTGTTGATGTTGGTAAAACAAGTGGCAATGTAAATGAATAAGGTATGGTGGTGGTTAAGATGTTGATGAATAATAATCGGATGATCCAAGTGATGTAGTTAATAAAGATGATGAGATGGAAGACCATGTAAACATTGATGTTAGAGAAGAGTATATGGGTGCATTTAACACGCTTATGTTCATTGATAAATAGCTCATAAAATAGTTGTCTAGAAGATTTAGAGAATGAACTTCAAGCACCAAGAGCAAAAGTCAACGAAACTAAGAAAAGAGATGTGATCACCCTTTGTGATGACCCATAAATGTTTTATTGGACAAGTATTTTGGAGTTTCAGTGAGCTTTGGGGGAACTTGCAATGAAAATTGGAAGCCCAACCAAACCAACATTGAAGCTTATTGGGCCAGGGGTGTCATACCCCGACTGATGGCGGAAACATCAGAATGAAACGAACGAAATTGCTCAAAGGCTTCATAACACTATGTGACAATAGTTAATTCAAAACCGATTTCATATCATATCAATAATTGTCAAATACAACATGAAAATCAAGTACAACATTGAAAAACAATACAATAAAGTTCCACAAAAATAAAGTAAGCTAATCTAGTAATTCAATATGCGTTTCTAAGTCGTCACTACTAGATTCATCCTGATCATCATCATCAACCTGCAACATATTAAAAGTATAGTTCAACACAAAAAACATTGGCGAGTACACAAGTTTTCAGTACATAGCATAAGTATAAAATGTTTAAGCGAATCCACATGACAAACTATGTTATCAAGATTAACGTAAATCTAGCATGTGAATAATCAAGTCAAACCAAAGTTTAACGCAAGTTTAAAGTCTTAACATAACCCAACGTTCACAGGCGGTGCGTTACTCCTATAGCGCTATACATGTTAAGGGTAGGCTTGATCGAAGTTAATGACATGTTTAATCACAAAATGAACAAGCCTAGATAGATGAATCAAGTATAATGTATGCATGCATGTATTGGATTGTTTGTGCATAAAGATGAAGTATAAGTGATTATAATAAATTAACATGTTACTCCCAAAGCTAAGGTCATCCCTTTGAAAGATATCTCAACAGAGGCTAAAAACTCTGTTGAAAAGGAAACTGAAAAAAGGAAGAGAAGAGAAGATTAAAACTTGTTTTGTGACTTTTGTGAAAAAAGAAATCATGCCACAAAGGACTGTTTTCATTTAAAAGCTTTTGATATAAACAAAACAAGTGTCATTGAGCCTGCACCTAGGTGCACAATTTGTGGAAAAACCAACCATCTTACTTAACAGTGTGTGTACCTCAAAACTTTTGAGGTTAAAAGAAAAGAGTACACTTAAAAACACTGGAGAGTCCTCAAAAGCCATCCACCAAGAACAAACAGACTTTTGTGCCTGTCCAAACAGCTGTTACAAAACAGTTGAACAAAACCTCTACTCCCAGAGAGGTACAAGTGACACATGCACCACCATCTAACCAATTCCCAAAGGACTTTTTTCATTTAAAAGCTTTTGATATAAACAAAATAAGTGTCATTGAGCCTGCACCTAGGTGCACAATTTGTGAAAAAAACCAACCATCTTACTCAACAATGTGTGTACTTCAAAACTTTTGAGGTTAAAAGAAAAGAGTACACTTAAAAACACTGGAGAGTCCTCAAAAACCATCCACCAAGAACAAACAGACATTTGTGCCTTTCCAAACAGGTGTTACAAAACAGTTGAACAAAACCTCTGCTCCCAGAGAGGTACAAGTGACAGATGCACCACCATCTAACCAATTCCCAAAAGGACATGGTCAACCACCATACCAAAGGGTCCCACATGCTTGTGAAGCTTACAAAAAGCTCTCTAAGCCCAAAGTTGTCACACCCCCAAAATCCACACGCGGAGTATCACCGCTTGGAGGCGTGACTGACCAGGATCAAACCACTAATCATATTGAACAGGTAAATAATTAAGTGTAAAAGTCTAACCAACACGATTAGTGTCCAAAACAAACATAGTTAAGTTATGAGCGGAAGCATAATGTTTTAAAACCGAATCATAAGTTTAGATATTCAAAGGTTTAACATGGCACACAGCTGTCCATGTCCCACAACGACTCTTCCTTGTGCAAGCTCCAGCTAAGTACCTATAGACCTGCAAAGCATGTAGTAACGAGTCAACAACAAGTTGAGTGAGTTCACGTTTGGTTGTCCAGTTTATAGTTGTTCCGAAAACACAGTTTGCTCTTTACCAGCTATCCAGCCGTGGGGGTTACCCCATAGTTCGAAAAACGTTTATTAGTTACCCGTTCTTACGTTGGCTATTCCAGCCCGGCTCTATGGCCGTTCTAAAGATGAGACTGCAGGTATCTTGCAAGACTTTGTCAAACAGGTTAAAAAGCAATTTGACTTGCCAGTAAAAATCTTTAGAAGTGACAATGAAACAGAGTTTAGAAACAAGGAGTTGGATGATTTCTGTGTGTCAAAAGGGATTGTAAGGCAGTACAGCATCCCAAGAACACTAGAACAAAATGGGGTGGTTGAAAGGAAAAATAGAACTTTGATTGAAGCTGCTAGAACCATGCATCCAGACTCAAGTTTACCATTAACCTTTTGGGTAGAGGCTGTAAACACTGCTTATTATGTGCAGAATAGAGTTTTGATCAACCCCAAGCATCAAAAGACTGCCTATGAAACTCTGTTCAAGATCAAACCACTGATCTCATATTTCAAAATCTTTGGCTGCCCATGTTTTATCCTAAACTTAAAAGATTCAATTTCAAAATTTGCATCCAAAGTAGATTGTGGTTACTATCTGGGATACTCAACCACTGCCAAGGCCTATAAAGTGTTTAACACAAGGACTAGGTATGTGGAAAAGACTTTGAATGTGAAGTTCAATGAACTTTCATCATTAAAAATCCCAGCAAACCCTGCTGAACTGTTTGACCTTGATAAATTTACATTTGAAGATGTGTCTGTCAAGACTAACCCTGCAGGTACCCCACAATCTCCATCACAAGACTATGGATATGATGTTGTGATCCCACAATACAAAATCACTTCCACCACCAGAGCAGCAAATGTTCAAAACAACTGTCAAAGCTCATCCACTGCTGCATCAACAGTTGTTGACCAAAGTAGCCCTCTACCTCTGCCATCTCATCATCTCCAACCTCTGTTGATAAAAATCCATCAACAGTGGATAAAAATCAACTTTGTGCCACACCCATTCCTCCTATTCCTCCACCTCCATTTCAAGCAGATGTTGGTTCATCAAAGTCTCCAACATATGTTAGCTCAGATGATTCACATCTGCAGCCTTCACCTCTCAATGCCATTTTTCCATACAAGGGGGATCTAATCTTCCTTAAATCTCATCCACCTGATCAAGTGATTGGCAACATCAATGAAGGGGTTCTCATAAGAAGTCAATCCCAAAACATTTATCTTTTTGCTGGCTTTCTATCACTCCATCAACCAGTCAAGTACCAAGAGGCACCGAAAGACAATAGTTGGGTAGAAGCTATGCAAGAAGAGCTCCAACAGTTCAAAAGACAACAAGTATGGGAACTTGTACCACTGCCAGAGGATGTAAGTCCAATTGGCACAAAGTGGTTTTCAAGAATAAGACAGATGAGAGGGCCATTGTTGTCAAGAACAAAGCTAGGCTTGTGGTTCAATATTATAGACAAGAAGAAGGCATTGATTATGATGAGACATTTTCTCCTGTAGCAAGACTTGAAGCCATCAGATTGTTCTTAGCCTTTGCTGTCAACCACAACATCAAGGTGTATCAAATGGATATCAAGTGTGCATTCCTCTATGGCAAAATTCAGGAAGAGGTATATGTTTGCCAACCTCCTGGTTTTGAAGATCCTTTTTATCCAGATCATGTCTACAAGCTAAATACAACTTCGTATGGCTTGAAACAAGCACCAAAGGCCTGGTATGAAACTCTTTCCACTTTTCTCATCTCTATTGGATTTACAAGAGGCAAAATTGATAAAACACTATTTTTAAAATGGAGAGGAAAAGATTTAATGATTGTCTAAATTTATGTTGATGACATCATTTTTGGAAGCACAAGCAATGCAATGTGTGAAGAGTTCAGACAACTCATGATAGCAGAGTTTGAAATGAGTGCAATGGGTGAACTTCAATGCTTTCTTGGTCTCCAAGCTAAGTAATTGCAAAATGGCACTTTCATTCATCAAACCAAATATGTAAAAGATCTTTTAACCAAATTTGAGATGAATGATTGTAAACCATGTAGTACACCCATGGCAACCACAAAGCTTGTCTTGTCTGATGAAAAAGATGACTTGGTTGATCAGACCTCATATAGAAGTATGATTGGGTCTTTATGTTTGCAACATGTGTGTGTGCCAGATCCCAGTCAGCCCTAGGAAGTCTCCAGACATTATGTTTGCAACATGTGTGTGTGCCAGATCCCGGTCAGCACCTAGGAAGTCTAGCCACATTGCTGTGAAAAGGATATTCAGATACATAAAAGGTGCTCCCACACTTGGTATCTGGTATCTTGCTAATGGGATTGCTAAGCTTTCAGGTTTCTCAGATAGTGATTTTGCTGGATGTAACACTACTAGGAAGTCTACATCAGGAGGGTGTCAATTCCTAGGCAATTGGTTAGTGTCTTAGCAAAGCAAAAAAGCAAGCAGCTGTTTCCGAATCCACTGCTAAGGCAGAATACATTACTGTTGCAAGCTGTACAGCCCAACTGTTTGGCTTCAAA
Source organism: Helianthus tuberosus (assembly GCA_030545235.1). Lineage (NCBI taxonomy): Eukaryota > Viridiplantae > Streptophyta > Magnoliopsida > Asterales > Asteraceae > Helianthus > Helianthus tuberosus. Next base: position 97,944,515 of record CM060448.1, read on the forward strand.
ACCAGTTATTGGATTTTGGTATAACTGCTCTAAAGACTCCTCTCATGTTGGACAGTCAAGCAGCTGAAAATATCATCAAAAATCCAGTTTCCCACTCAACCACCAAACACATTGACATCAGACATCACTTTGTGAGGGATTGCTATGAAAAATGTTTGATTTCTCTGCATCATGTTCCAACTAAAGATCAGCTGGCAGATGTGCTAACAAAAGCATTAGAGACATCCAATTTTGAAAGCTTGATCTCTAGGATTGGCATGCTTAACTTGGATTAGAAGGCTAAAACCTTCTTATCGTCGAATAAAAAGCATTAAAATGTTTTCAGAAAAAAATCCATCCTTAAAAATAGCTAAAATGAAATATTTTCATAAATCCTTAAAAGTCTGTCCATATCCACTGTTTGTTTCAAACCTCTGACAGTTGAAAATTCACCCACTGCTGAAAGACAACTTCTGTTTCCTCATTTTCTTGTTGACCACTGTTGACTAAACATTAGTGTTTCAATCACTGATGTCTATCCACTGATAGCTAAAAATCAGCCACTGATATTTCATGCATTGTTCCCAACCACTATTGTTGCTCCTCAGTGGTTTCCAAACAACTGTCATCCACTTTGTTCATTAGAGGTTGCCACGTGGGCAGATGTTAAAACCGTCCGATCTTTGAAACTGCTGCCACGTCAGCATTCACTTTTTCCCTTTTACAAAACCCTGATAAACCCCCAAATAGAGCTTTCACTGTCGTATTGAATTCAAAAATTCTTCAAAACGGTTACCATCTTCTTCTTCATTTCTCTTTCAACCATTCGCGATCTCTACTTCCAACCATGGCTCTTATCATCAAACACCCCCACAATTACCTTTGTACATTCGAAAAGACAGATAAAAATACAGAGTTCCACTCCATAATCGATACCTTGTCCTCATCAAAGTACAAAACTTTGCTTACTTGTGATGCACCCATCTATCAAGACACCCTACGTGATTTCTGGGCTAATGCTGAAGTTCGGGAACAAGATAAAAAGCCATGGGCAATCACTTCAAAAGTAGGAGGTGTCTTGGTACTAATAACCCCACAATCCATTTCAGAGGTTTTTCAGATAAATGCCTTACAGGTGAAACTACTTTTCCTAAAAGTGAGTATCAATTGGATTTGATTGAAAGAGGGTATGATGGACAGTTGACAAAAGCAACCATGATAAAAGGAAATTTTCCACCACCTATGAAGTTCCTATTCCATACGCTTCTCATTTGCTTATCAAATAAAACAACTGCTTTTAATGAAATTCCTTTAAAAAATCAATACTTGGGGTATGCAATTATGTCACAAACAGATTTTAACTACTCCCAGTCATTGTTTACTGATTTGGTCTCAAATTTGAAAAACATCAAAGAAGGGAAAAACTCATCTTTTCTTTTGTTCCCATGGTTCTTAAGCTATTATTTAAAATAGAAAATTCCGTCAAAAGCTTTTGAACAAGGAATACCCTTCAATATAAACAATCTTACTTCTGAAACATTTACTCGCCTTATGGCAAAAGAGTCAAAAGTTTCTAAAACATAAGCAAACGGGTCTGAGCAAACTTTAGATGAGTCCACATCTGCTCCTCAAACCTCTGTTGCTGAACTTACTGCTCATGGTGAACACAGTAGCACAACCACTGTTGTGCAACCCCCACCATCCAAACCTAAAAAGACAAAAAAGAAAACCACAAATCCTACCAAACCCACAAATAAGAGTCCTCTAGAAGATGAAATCCCAGAGTTAACCCTGTAACAACACCAATGTCACTAGAAACCACTTTTGCTAATTCCTTACAACAGTTGGAAAGATCTCATCCAGAAACCACAACTCCTCATGATTCCTCCCAAAAGGAACATGCTGTAAGCACAGGGACACCACAATATGAAGTATTACCCTCACTTGAGAGTATGCTTAACAGCCTTCCTCCTGGGGTAAATTCTCTTTTAACACCACTCCCCACAACTCCCATTCCACCTACAACAATACCACTGTTTGAGGCGATTGAAATTCAGACTCAAAACAACCCCTCTCACCAACACATTACTGAGAGTACAACTTCTACAATTGCTGTGTCTGAACCAATTCAATGGCTAACCCACAAACAGATGAGGATGTTACAGTACTTGAATTTCCTGAAATTCAAGTTGGTAGTTCAAGTGGAGCAGCTACTACAGATGTTGGATCTACTAATCTACATCTAGGCAGTAGTTTCATAAGTCAGACTCACTTGAAGGTAACCACTATTGTGGCTACCCAGGTAACCACTGGTGTGTTCAAGTTAACCACTAGGGTGCTTTCTAAGGTATCCACTGATGCAGAGGGAAGTCCCCAGAACCAAGAACAAGGGGCATCTGTTGATGAAAAATTGGAGACTCCTCCTGTTTCAAAAGCAGATACAACCACCACTAGTGGGAATTCAGATGATCCCATTAAATTGGGTGATGAATTAAAATATCAGGATTTGACGGAAAGGTTATCTACAATTGAAACAACTGTTGCTGATATGAAAGATATGATGAAGCAGTTGGTGGATGCTTCCCAAAGTCAACCTTCTCATCAGCAGTTATTCCAAGAACTTTGGAACTAAGTTCAACCTATTCTTGCTGCTCAAAGGGAACTTGCTGAGCTTCAACATAACTCACACACAGAGCTAATCAGAGTTATGGTTGAAGCAAGATATAAAGATACACAGGCTGATATCAGGGGTATCAAAGAAGCCCTTGCAAAAATAACTGGCACTACCCCTGCACCAATCTTAGAAAAAGATGAGGAAGATGATGCTAAAAAGGGGGAGAAAGATTCAATGAAAAACTTTGGCAAACCTACACCAAGGAATCATCCAAAATAAAAGCCAGAGCCTACTAAGAAATCTTCTGCAAAATCTTCTGCAAAATCTGAAACTGGCAACAAAAAGGAAGTTGATGATACCCTTAACAAGCAGACAGATAAGGAGATTGAAGCAAAGCAGAAGAGAAAGGATACTAAAGAAAGTAGACAAGATGTGTTGAGGCAGGAGTTGGAGAAAAAGGTGAAGAAAGAAAACAAAGTGTTAAACATTGGACCCTCAACCAGAAAGAAATCTTACAAACACAACAAACCTCCCATTGCCACATTTCCTAAACCAAAATCACCACCACAAAAGCCAACCAATGCTAGTCCCAAAATCACTGGTGGTTCCAAAAAGCCAAACACTGACACACCCAAACTACAACCTTCACCACAGAAACCACCTCAGAAAAAGCATAAACCAAATCCCTCATCACCACCACCAACCTCCATTGCAACAAATGTTGATGCAACAAATGCTTCAACAGATGTTAAGACAACAACGGTTGAAACACCAGTTGTTTCAACAGTTGATAGTCAATCCACTGATTCCACCCAATTTCAATTTCCCTCACAATCAACCCTTAAACCCATAGCACATTCTCCTTCACAAACTCCTCCTCCTCCAAAGTCTGTTTACACAAGAAAAAGAAAATTCATGGTGCATGAAGTAGAAAAGGAAGAAAAAGATATACATGCACCAATTCCCTTATCATCTACTCTATTCATTCAAACCAACCCTACTCCATTCATACCACCATTATCACCAAAAACCAACCCACTCGATCATCCACCCGCTGCTACATCCCACGAAACATTCCATTGGCAATACAATTCCCTCTGGAACTGCTTGCAGTTCAAGATGAAATGAAACAATTTTACACAAAGGATGATCCATCCAAAAGAACCTTCCCATCTCTTCATGGATTTAGAACTCCTAAGAACATTGATGAATATCTGAAGTTGAAAGCCAAACAAGCAGAATACATGTCAAAAGAAAATAGTAAAGGGTTAGGAGACAGCAACTTACAAGGTCGGATGTAACATGGCCTTAGTAAAGTCAGGAAGTTAGAAGACTTTGCTAGAGACCTTAGTAAGAAAATGTCAAATCTGCCACCAAATGCTAAACTTCAACAGGTATTAAGGACTGATTTCTTGAACATCATCATGGATACAAAGCCCTACAAAGCCTACAAGTCTGATTTCAAAGATTGACCTCTTGAAGCTCTAAAAGAAGAGGTAGATAGAATTGAATTAATGAAAAAGGATCCTCATATGAAGAAATCTGCACCCAACTAGAAAAAATACACGAAGGTTGATGTGGTTGAAGCACTGAGGTATAAAAAAAGAGAGCAGAACTTGTAGCAGCTAATTATGGGACTGCTAGGGCCATTGCAAGATGGTCTAAGCAGAATGTTGATCTAACTTACAAAAAGTTATAAGAGCTACGAAAGACAGATCCTTCCCTGCCTAAGAAGCCAGTATACAATGATGAAACCACTGTTAGACCTCAGCAGACCCTTCCATCTAAAAGGCTGTTCTCATTAGCAGATGTATCTATCAGTGTCTTGAACCAAAGAAAAAGACAACAACTGGTTGATAAGGAAGATGAAAAAAGAGAAGCAGAAATCAGAAAAGAGGCTATCAGAAATCAATTAAATTTTGGATTGGATGAGGCTTCCTTGCAACTTCAAGCTCAAGTTGCTGCAACTATTCAAAGGGTGGCAAGCAGACCTCAATCCCCTAACTCATCAAAAATAAAACTTCTCCCAAGAAACCCATCAGACCCAAAAATACTAAAGTGGAAGTCTGACAAAAAGACCCACGTATTGAATCTGATCAAGTCTGATGGTAATATTGAATATATATCAGGGGAGGATGCACTAGGTCTGAGTGCAGGTGACCTCCAAGATCTTATGAACCTTCAACTTCAAAGGGATGAAGATGACACCGACTCCTTGGATTTTGAGCTCCAGTTTAAACGGCAAGTCCGAGAAAGGTTGATGAGAGAATAAAGATCAAAATAAGGAAGTGTTTTGGCATCATCTGTTCTAGGGGAAGATTGTTGGCCCATGTAATCCTTCCTTGAAGAACAGATGATACAAAAACCAAAACTGGTTCTCAACACTTGATCCACAATAAGAAGTGTTTGAACTTAATTCCCTCCAATGGTGGTGGCTTCTAAAAACTGATGATCCTAAAGACTGTTTTGCACAAAGACTGTTATACCAAAGCCTTGTTGACTGTAAAGACTGTTGAAGACCTATCAACTGCTGGTGTCAAAGTGCTGCTGATAATTAAAGAACTGCTAAATCAAGGGCCTGATGAACCTTAGAGGAAAGCACTGCTCAGCAGCATCAGAGTTTAAGCATCATCGGCGGATAACTCCATCAGTGTTTTGTTTTATCAATGTAACAGTGTTTGTAGCATCAGTGTTTAGAGTTTGTTATGATAGTTAGATGTCACTGTCTAGGTGACATCAGCAAAGATGCTCAGTGGTTAAGATTTATCCTATAAATAGACAGTGCATGTACTGCTCTATTCAACTCTTTGCACACACACTCCTCTTGTACCAACAACCATTGTGAGCTCAGGGTGAAGGGGAGTTAGTGTTCATGCATGCATAAGTCTGAATATTGTAATCTTTCAATCTTTTGACTAAGAAAACATTGTATGATCAAAGCTAATATTTCCTTGATTGTGTTACAAAGTTTTACATTCATTCTGCTGTAATTATCCTCTGTTTTATCTTCTTTCATTTCCATATTAATTAAAACAACACAATCAAGTCAAACTCATATCCTAACAGGGTAAAAACGTAAAATGGGTCAAGTGTACTCACAGTTTTGCAAAGTCTTTAACTTTAGAATCCCATGAAGAGTTGTATGTTGGAGGGTGAAATCACCAAAGTCACCGTACATGGGGGAAACAAAGGTGTGTAAGTTAATGGATTTAAGATGGAAGATTCGGATTGGAATTTAAAGTACCAAAAAGTAAGTATACGAAAGTATTATCTTGTTCTAAGTACTTATTTATGATACTATGTTATGTGTTGTTTCATGGGTCCCAAATTTTCCATTAGAATCAATAACAAGTGACTTAGAATCTTAGATATAATAGCGTAAGTTTATAACGAATAATCATGACCCGATTACCATCACAAAATCAGCCATGTTCTTATATAGATACGTTTATTTATATAGTAATAATATTAACCTAAAACTAAGTCCAATCATTGATATCATGTAGTATCATGTAAGTCAAGCATGGAGGTTAAAACCTCTTTATATAATTCACCACTACATGAAATCATCACAAGGATGATTTGGAGGGTCATGAATAACAAGAATTAAATCCAACTAATGCAAGCTCAAGTGACCAAGTAAGTCTCTAACCCGGGTGTGCCAACATATCATGAAAATAATTAACTAACTGATGGAGGCTAGACGGGGATAAGTTACTTTGATACTAGTAAATCACTTGAGTGTTTATACACAAATTTTCACAAGTGAAGGAGTGAAACTAGATTGGAAAGCCCAAGCTTCCATGGTTCACACTTCACAAGTCATAAGTTCATCATATGAAGATGATGAATCAAGCTTGTTTTCATCACTCGGATTAGGACATGTATAAGCTGAAATTAAAGAGTTTTGAACTCATAATCTTGGTGAAAATCACCTCAACAAAAACCCACAACCATAGACTAGGTTGTGAGCTTGGTGGGTATAAGATTCCACCAAGTTTTTTTTAAGAACATGAAGATACAAGAACAATAAACAAAACAAAACAAAACGTTTAACACACTTTGGACCTCAAATGTGGTGAGGTTTCACCTTAGATTACCTAGGTAATCTTGTGAAAACCTTCCTAGAGGTTATCTAAGTGCTTTAGAAGAAGAAATAAGCACCAAATAGTTGAAGAAGTGAGCTAGAACTCACTTTGAATCACTTAGAACTTTCTGCCAAACTTCAGTGATTTAGGATGATTTAGAGAGTGTTTTGAGAGTGTTTAGGAGCTTGGAAAGTAAAAATGGGTGAGGGAGATGTTGTATTTATAGTTGGGGGTATTAGTGTTTGAGTTAGAGTGTATTAAATGAGGTTAATTGGGGAGAAAACACAAAATCAACCAATCTGGGAGTTGGGATTATTTTTTCTATGGATCGAAGGCCATGGCTGGCCGCGGAGGATAAGGGGGTGGGATGTCGCGGGGCGCGGCGCCACCTATCCGGGCCATTTGTTTGGTCTTTGGCATAACTAGTCCCTGAGGTTTGTGATTGGCACATTTTAAGTATAATAAACATGTTTTTAAGTATAAATCAAGTATAAGAAGTGAGTAAACGTATGAACCAAGTATGTATGTATGGATTGTAAAATGTATAACAATGTAACTACTTGTATAGCACGTTTAAGGTCATGTATTCATTATAATTATCTATAAATTAAACACGTCTTTATGGGAAGCATGAATATGTATCGAATGATTGCATGCATCAAATGTATAAATGGATTTAAATGTACAAGCATGAATAAATAAACAAGGTATAAATGGTACGAAATAGTTAATTTTATTACGATCGGATTTGGTTACAAGACTCTCTTCAGCACCACATTGCATCTCGTTGTAGAGGTTACCCTCGTTAAGAGATGCGTATTGAGCTTCACGAATGCGGTTTTGAATATCGTTTATGAGTTTGAAGCAACGAACACTCTTGACATGAGTTTTATGACTAAGAGCATCGGCCACAACATTTGCCTTACCTGGATGGTAGTGAATCTCGCAGTCGTAGTCGTTTAATAATTCTACCCGGCGACGCTGATGCATGTTCAGTTCCTTTTGTTTGAAGATGTGCTGAAGGCTCTTATGGTCGGTGAAGACCACACACTTAGTACCATAAAGGTATTGTCGACATATCTTCAAGGCAAAAACAACTGCACCAAGTTCAAGGTTTTGCTTCGTGTAGTTTTTCTCATGTATTTTGAGTTGCCTCAACGCGTAAGCGATAACTTTGTCTCGTTGCATAAGGACACAACCAAGACCAAGGTTTGATGCATCGCAATACACGACGAAGTCGTCGTTACCATCGGGGAGAGCAAGGATAGGAGCATTTCAAAACATGTCCTTGAGCGTTTGGAAAGACTCCTCTTGTTCGGGACCCTAAACAAAAGGTTTATCTTTTTGAGTCAAGGGAGTAAGAGGAACAACGATCTTGGAGAAGTTGGAAATGAAACGACGATAGTAACCAGCTAGACCAAGAAACAAACAAATTTCAGACGGGGATTTGGGAGCAATCCAGTTTTTACAGCTTCAATCTTTGCAGGGTCAATATGAATGCCAAGTTCGTTGACGGTATGACCAAGGAATCGAACCTCTTTTAACCAAAATTCACACTTGGAGAATTTGGCATAAAGATGTTCAGCGCGTAAAAGCTGAAGGATAAGATGAAAGTGTCACTCGTGCTCTTCTTGAGTCTTGGAATAGATGAGGATATCGTCGATGAAGACAATCACGAAACGGTCTAAATAAGCTTTGCACACGCGGTTCATCAAATCCATGAAAACTGCAGGTGCGTTGGTCAAACCAAAGGGCATGACCACGAACTCATAGTGACCAAAACGCGTACGAAAAGTGGTTTTGGCTATATCTTCTTCGAGGAATCGAAGTTGATGATATCCAGAATGAAGATCAATCTTGGAAAAACAAGTTGCGCCTTGTAATTGATCGAAGAGATCTTCAATACAAGGAAGAGGATATCAGTTTTTGACAGTGAGCTTGTTGAGCTCATGATAGTCAATGCACATCCGAAATGATCCATTTTTCTTCTTGACGAATAAAACGGGAGCGCCCCAAGGAGAAGTACTAGGGTGTATAAAGCCTTTATCAAGAAGTTCTTGAAGTTTGCTCGATAGCTCTTGCATTTTCTCTGGTGCTAGACGATAGGGAGACTTAGCGACAGGTGTAGCGCCAGGCACTAAATAGATGCAAAAGTCAACAGAACGAGCAGGAGGCAGACCAGGGAGATCGTCAGGAAAAATGTCGAGAAAGTCACAAACAATGGGAACATCACTTATGCTCAAGCCCTTATCCTTCTTTTCCACAATGTGGGCCAGAAAGGCGAAGGAACCCTTACGCAAGTGTCTGTTCGCTTGAGTACACGACATAAGCTTAAGACCTTTAGAAGCTTTCTCGACAGACGTGCAAGGAATCACCGTTGGGAAGAGGAAGACGAATGAACTTGTCAGAACAAACAACTTCAGCACGAACACTCGTAAGGCAATCCATGCCTACTATGATGTTGAAACTACCCATTTGCATAGGTATAAGGTCAATCAGAAACGTATGATCGTTGAGATTCAAAGAACACTTAAGAAGAACGGAATCGAAAATGATGGATTTACGATTTGCCACTTCGACAGCGAATGATTTGGGCAACTTAGAACGTCTACACTTAAGCATTGGTTTGAATTCAGCGGATACAAAACTCTTATCCATGCATGCCAGTATCAAATAAACAAGATGCATAGACATTGTTGACGAGAAACGTACCGTTTATAACATCATTGGTGTTTTGCGCCTGAGCGACGGTGATAATGAATGCTCTGCCTCGAGCTGGCTGCTGCTGTTGTTGCTGATTACTGTTGTTGGCGCGCTGATTTGCAAGCATTGGCAAGGTGATTGAGATTGCCACATTTGAAGCAGGCACGAACAGGAGCGGCCTGTGGTTGAGCTTGATTAGGTGCAGGGTCTAATCTACGACAGCTTGGTTTTGGTTGACAACGGGTTTATGACACTGAGGGGCAAAGTGCCCATAACGATTGCAATTAGTGTAAAAACGGCATGGAGCGCTAACAGGATGATGGTACAGACAGGTGTCACACTTGGGCTGATTCCCATTGTAAGCTTTGCGTTGTGGCTCGGTGTTGGGTGTAGCAGGAATGGATTGCAAAGGTTTGGGGTCCTGCGGAGTGACTATCACACAGTTTTGACTAGAAGCCTTCCACTTCTTGTTCTTGTTTTTATTGCAGGTTATGGAGGAGGATGGTTCAGCAGCGGTGGTATTGGTGGTAACTTGATGCGCGTTCTTCGATGGAGTCTTTTTAGAAGCTCCATGAATGACGCTATTGTTATTAAGGCGGGCTGCCAAACGAAAGGTATCGTCGAGACTTTTTGGTGAAGAAGACTCCACGAGCTTCATGATCGAGGTGGGAAGACAATGGATGTATTTGGTAATGGCCTTGTCAATGGTGTTAACTTGGCCAGGGCACAAAATACTCAGCTTCTTGAAGCGTGCAGTGAGGCCAGCGTTATTGTCCCCAATCTGCTTAAAATTCCAGAACTCGTTTTCTAGTTTTCGAAGTTCGTGGGGAGGACGAAACTCATCCCTCATAAGCTTCTTCAAGTCAGACCAAGGTAAGGCGTGGGCTACTTCGTTTCCTCGTGTGTTTTGTTCAGAAGTCCACCAATCGAGCGCTGTCAATCGGAACACTCCAGTGGCGTTTTGGGTTCTAAGGTTGTCAGAACAACCACTTTGGAGGAAGGTTAGCTCGATGGCATCGAACCATCGAAGCAAGGCAGTAGCGCCTTCTTCCCCAGCGAATTCTAGAGGTTTATAGGCCATGAATTGCTTGAAAAGGAACGTCGCCTTTGGTGTTTCCACCTTTGAGTCGACGGAGGCATGAGGGGTTTCAGTGATAGGTTGGATTTTGCTAAAAATATCGGGTATAACCTTGGCCATTTGCTCGGCCATTTGTTTAGCGATCAAACCCACGGGTTCCTATTTAGATATAGAGTCGCCGTCGTTGGAGCCTTTCTTCGAACCTGAACGCGACTTCTTTGACTTCTTGCCTGATTTCGGAGAACACATCTAGAGGATAGAAGGAGAAATAAAGGATGAGACTTGATCATAATTCAAAAATATTGTTTTGCACGTATAAGCATTTAAGGATCACGTAATCATGTATGTTTCACATAAGTTGGCATGAATTCAACAAGTATTCACAAGTATAAACACGTATGATTGCATAAAAGAGTATAAATTTAGTTTGTTCACGAGAATTATTATTGTTCTTGATTGCAAAAGTCATGCGAATCGTGCATCGGTTTTGAAACGAGGTAACAAGTATTAAAATGCATAAAACATGGATTGTTTCGGGTTTCGAAACGTCGACTATTCCAAAGTGAATCAAAAGTCCTTTCAAATTAGGGAAACATGCTTTGGCCTATAGGTAAAATACTCTCGTCGAGAAGCGATTAACGGTATTTTACCCTTCCAGTTGCTACACGTCCCTAATCGATTGAAGCAATTGAAACTTTGGTGGGATTTGAAAATCGGGGAGTGGGACTAGTCGACAAGATGCGGGTTTCACCCCTAACCTGACAACGTCGTACCCTAAGTGTGGTTGGTACTCGTCAGGTCAAAATTTAATTTTGACACTTTGACGAGGGTCCACTTGAATTTGAATTGGAAATTTACCATCAAGATGTGGATTTCAGTCCTAACTTGATGGCGTAATTTCGTGCAAAATAGAATAAGCGCAGTGACAGTCGTTCACTAAATTGTGGGTTTCACGCCTATTTTGGTGAACTTCTCTCGTTTGTATTATAAATGTCTTCAAGTCTTCAACGTGTATTGTGTAAAATGTCTTAGGAGACGTTTCCCCAAAAAATAACCGTATAACGTATTTTCGTATCTATCATGCACCTGTTTAACTGATGAGAGAGGAATTACGACATCAGCTCCTTCAACAGTTTCACTCGACTCCATTTGTCACACCCCGACCACGTAGAACATACAAAACATGGCGGAAATGTCGGGGAGTGTTGTAACAGAATTAATTGTTTCAAATCCATGGCAATTGAAGTTTCGTTTTATTAATCAAACATGAAAGTTTACTTTGTTTTAAACAAGAACTAAAGAGTACATAACATAAATTAACTAGTTCTTGTCTCGTTTTAAGTCACTAAGGCACAGGTCCGCCTAAGTATGTCTTGATAAGTCATATGCATCATCTCCTGAAAACACATGTGAAAGTAGGCACGTCAGCATAAAAATGCCTGTGAGATACATAGGTTTGTGAAAATTGGATTCATGACTTATAAGTTTAGAAAAAGTTGTTGTTTAGCAAAAGTCAGTCATGAACCTTGTAATTTGCTTTGTCTTGTAAATCATTTGAAAAACGATAAGATCAGATGATATGTATAAATAAGAGAATAATGTATGGTTAAATGAATAACCATGTAAAATGAGTTTGTATAAGATAAGTTGTTTGTAAATCAATGTCTTGTGAAAAGTATGTTATTTGTATAAAATGTTATATGTCTCAAATTGAAATGGTTCAAATAACGCTACGATATGTAATACCATACAGACACTTATATATAGGAAGTACCAGCGGCGTATCCACCATGCTTGTATCATATTACACACGCCTCGTTACTTAAATCACTTACTCAAACCAAACCACCAAGATGTAATGTTTAACAATTGTAGAAATGTTTATGTATAGTCAAATGTCTATTGTCAAATGTAAATCATGTCAACAGATACAAATGGTTCACACGGTTCAAATGGTTACAACGGTTCGAAATGTAGTATAATGTGTTCATATGCTGGATGAGCATATGCAACAGAAATGCAATGTAAAACAATGTACTAAGTACGCACACAACGGGCATACATAGCATGTGATGTAAGGCAATGTACTAAGTACGCACACAATGGGCATACATAGCATGTAATGTAAGGCAATGTACTAAGTACGCACACAATGGGCATACATAGCATAAAATGTAATGAAATCATGTACTATAAATGTACTAATGAACATAGCAGGTATATGATGTGAAAGCATGAAAGTAACAAGTAGGCACATGTGTTCCACCCCAAAACGTTTGGAAAACAGTAAAAGAGGGGTCTATGTACTCACTTGAGATTGCTTAGTAGTCCTTGAGTAACAACCAAACAATGCTAGAGATCACGGATATCAAACGGCACCTAATATAGGTAACTATGTTAATAAACCAGACCTAAATCGGAGGATTAGATAGAATGAGGGTTCGTAAACCAAACGAGTATGGAGACTCGTGTCATATGGTTTATCAAAGCCTACATACTAAATGAAACCCTACCTAAGTGCTTACGACCCATTACGACCCGTTTAGGTAGCTTATGCTACTTTAACGCGTCGTTCGCGTAAAACGCGTTCGGACCGCCTAACTAGTCCTATGACAAGCAGAATATGCCTTAACATGCCTAATATTGTCGCCAAATCAGTTTAGATGTCAAAAGTTATGTCACATATGTTTAAAATGAATCTTGGCATCAAAGGGGTATTTTGGTAATTTACCTAGGGCATATAAACTACCTATCATACAACTACTTAAACGTCGTGACCATAAGGTATAACCTTGGAAGGTTATTCCCTACCTACTATGGTCACCTAATGTATTTGGTCGGATCCTAATGATCGACCAAATGGGTCGGGTTCGAAGGTATAAGCGATTTATTAGATCGCTTACCCTTACGACCCTAGACAACGTGGTAATCAGTAGGCATAGTCACAAGGGACTATAACCATCGTGATTACAATCACGTTGCGAAGTTCAAACGAACTTCGCATTGACCATAAACTGGTCAATGCAGAAAGTCAAACAAAGTTTGACTTTCGGACTCGAAAAGCAATAAAAGAACGAAGGAACACTTACGAAGGGTCCCCGCAAGATTGATAATCCAAGTATTCTCAGGTATGAGGTGATGAAACACCCCAACTTAGAGAAATCTCAGATTTCAAGTGGGTTTTGCAATGAAGTGGGTTGGGTATTTATAGATTTCGGTTCACCGTTAGGATCGTTTCTTGGATAACGTGCCTTGATCTCGCCCGTACACTTGTCGGAATGTTGTGGTAACTGATTTTGCCCACCACAAGAGATTAACATGTGGCACTTGGCCTTTGGGGAGTGTTTAAGGGCTGTTAACAGCTGAGAAAAACGAGTTGCTGCATCTGGCCCCTGCTTGCGCACCACAACACTCACATTGTTGAGGTGCGCAAGGACCTAGTTTGGCAGATTTACAGTTTTGGTCCCTGTTGTGTTATAAAATCATTTCCGACGCGTTTAAGGCCCGTTAACCCCATTTCAAAGCTCTAAAATGAATTTAAGTATAGGGAACTTAAAATGTGCTCAAAAATATCTCGGATGTCGGTTCGTTTAGCCGTACGGTTGCGATGTTCGGTTAATTACGACGGAATGCGCATAAGCGCGAAAAACGATCCAAATGGCGCGACGAATTGATTTTTCTCATGCCAAACACTAAAATAAAATATTTTAGTGCTTACATAAATTTTTGGATGTCCGGATGTATTCAGAACGTAAGTTATGCGCGAAAATGCAAACTTGTGCACTTTTTGACGCTTTTAGTCCCTGAATGACCCAAAAGTTTATTTTAGGACACCGAACACCTCAAAGCCTATTTCTAAGCTATGTAAAGGATATTTATGGTATGTTTAACTTATGGTCATGTTCCGGAATGTCTGTTACAGTTCAAATTGGCATACTTTCGCAGTTTGTCAACTTTAGTCCCTGTAAGCGATTTAACTCGATTTTGCCATACCAAAGCCTTCAAAACTTATTTATACGTTATGTAAAGGTTATTTAAGGTATGTTAAGCCTATTTCACTATTCCGGAGTGTTTGTTGCATTAAACTGGTTATATCTACGCATCAGAGCGCGTATAACCCTCCAGAAAGCGATTTAAAGCTTGAAATCGAACAAGAGTTGATATGTGTAAACGATACACATATTTTTACAAATCCCAAGTATGAAATACAATATTTCATTGGTTTGGAATTTGTTTGATGGTTGAAGTGACACAGGTGTCACAGTCTCCCCTACTTTAGGAAATTTCGTCCCGAAATTTAGTTTTAGAGGAAACTTGTGAAGACAGCTGTGACGGTTTCGCTTTCAGACAAATCCATTGAACCCTTAAGTAAAACTCTAGGCCATGTTAGGATTCTTAGCGAAAATTTCAACCCTCAAAGTGAAGTCCTTGTAGTAACAAAACATGGAGTTTCGAACTACGGGCTGAAAAATGTTTCTTATGAAGACTGATCATAGGAAACTTGGTGTGTGATTGAGATCAGAATTGGGGAGTGTAAGGATAAATGACATTGGTCAAAGTACAAGACTTTTGCCGTATCATTACTCTTGTCATTGTAGGTCTTAACACATGACAAAACTTCCTGTGGTTTCTGTGCACTGAATTCCATAATTATGTAGGCCTTCATAATTACGTAATTCCTTTCACAGTCCGCACAGTTCATTTCATAATGCGTATGGGGAAAAAAATCAAACGAATAATCCTGTGGTGATTTAACTTGACTGCAATAGAGTCTCTTTAACTAGGTCACCAAAGGATTAGATCAACGAACAATCTCTTGAACTAGACCACCCGAGGACCTATTTAACTACATAAACACATGATATATTTAACTAGATTGTCGAACCAATCTATTTAACTTAGATCGACGTAGGATCTCTTTAACTAGACCACCAGAGGGCCTATTTAACTATATCAACGCATGATATATTTAACTAGATTGTCGAACCAATCTATTTAAATTAGATCGACGTAGGATCTCTTTAACTAGACCACCAGAGGGCCTATTTAACTATATCAACGCATGATATATTTAACTAGATTGTCGAACCAATCTATTTAACTTAGAACGACGTAGGATCTCTTTAACTAGACCACCAGAGGGCCTATTTAACTATATCAACGCATGATATATTTAACTAGATTGTCAAACCAATCTATTTAACTTAGATCGACGTAGGATCTCTTTAACTAGACCACCAGAGGGCCTATTTAACTATATCAACGCATGATATATTTAACTAGATTGTCGAACCAATCTATTTAACTAAACTACCCAAGAGGAATATTTAACTACATCGACGTAGGATGTCTTTAACTAGATTGTCGAACCAATCTCTTCAACTATATCAACACATGTTGTCTTTAAACTTTGGAATAGTACTTTATAATCCAAGGGACTTAACTACAACGTAGAAGTCCATTAAGGATTTAAGATAGTACTTTTTGAATATCCTACTACGAATCCCTCATATGAAGGTATGAAAGATTCTACGAGGATTTGGATAGCGAATATCCAGTGTATACAAAAACACAAAAATGCATAAAAGAAAACGCAAAATGCATAAACACATAGTCACACAACCACAAAATTGTTTATCTAGATCTTTAATTTGTTGATTTGTTTTGTTGATTGCGTACAGGTATTTGAAGCACACTAGGAATCCATTTCATGGATTTCATTTGGTACTTTAAACATTAGCAAGAATCTAACTATGAAGATAGAAAGATCTTCCAAAAATTCGATTTCGTTTTCAAGAAAATGCAATATTCGAATTAAGGTACAATAATTTTTTAATATACGGAAATACCCTAAGGTACCCTATTAAGAATTTATAGTGGTACTTTGGGTATTCGTACAGAGTTGTAACTTGCGCCTTGTACTTCGTTTCCTTGGAAGAAATGGGTACTTCGGATTTCCGTGGAAAACGCAAGAGATAATAAAATGGAAGAAATTACGGGGTAGTCTGTTCTTCAAGGAATACGGTTCCTTGATTTCGGTATTGTAGAGGATACGTTGTTTATACAAGCCATCACATTTGTACATTGCAATGTAAAATAAAAAGATTTATTTATAAACAACAACAACTGTTTCATGGACCTTGACTACAAAAGAAAATAATACATAAGGCTTGATTATTTCTAAACACATTGTCTTCTAGTCGGTCCGATGCTCATCCCTGCGCTGGATTCACATTAGCAAGCTTTGGGCAATTTCTTCGGAAATGGCCCATCTCGCCACAGTTGAAGCAAGGTCCTGGTGGACAACGAGCTTGAGCAGGATTTACTTGAGGTTGGTTTGGACCACCTTGGTTTGGGGTAAATCGACAAGCATTTGCCAGGTGACCGAGTCGCCCACATGATGCACATAAACGACACTCTAGGTGAGCTAAGTGGTGTGCATTACATTTATTGCATATCGGTGCAGTACCGGCATAAGGTTTCCTTGCAGGAGGTTGAGTTGGTTGGTTGCGGGTGTTTTGGTTGGGTTGAGCAGCAATCGCAAAATTCTGCGAAGCCTTACGCTTCTTAGAAGGTTCTGTTTTGCTTTCCTTGGTTTCCTCCTGAACATTAGCTGCTTGTTTCTTGTCGCCTTTCAGAAAAAGTTTACCTTTCCTGATCTGAGATTCAGTCAAGGTTGCAGATAGCTCAATGGCCTGTCTAACTGTAGTGGGTTTACTACCAGTAACAATGTCCTGAACTGAGTCAGGGAGACCATCAATGTATTTTTCGATCGCCTTATCCAAAGGCGTAGCCATGGTAGGACACAACAGGCTCAGTTCCTCATATCGATCAGTGTATGCTCGATGTTCACCGCTGTCTTGCTTAAGATCGTCGAATTCCCTTTCCAAGGCCCTGATCTCGTGACGAGGACATAATTCCTTCATCATCAGTGCTCGAAGTTCTTCCCACGTTTGAGCCAGTGCCACTTCGGCACCCTTATCTCTCACCACACCGTTCCACCACGTCAAAGCTCGTTTCTCAAAGACACTAGATGCGAAATCTACCTTTCGCTCGTTTGGACATTGAACATGCCTGAAGGTGCTCTCTAGACTCTCGAACCATTGCAGAAGTGCAGTCGCTCCTTAAGACCCAGAAAACTTTGATGGCTTAGCCGAGTTGAACGTCTTGAAGTTGCAGAGGGCATTATTGTTGTTGAGGGCTTGGTTACATTGGGCAACGATGTTCGGGATTGCAACAGTTATTTGCTGTGTAATGACAGCTGCCAGATCTTCAATAGATACCGGATTTTCGCGTCGTGGAGGCATTCTAAAAGGGGAAACAAGAGAGAAAACAAATGAAATGGCATTGGGTAAGAATAGGATGTTACAATTTCCGACCAAAATCATGGGTGATGGTCATTTGTTTGAACTATGAAGTAAACAAACAACACAAAGGCTGAGTCAAAGCAAATAGATCCTCATAATGTATTGCGAAGACATGCTCGCCTATAAGTGGACACTCACCCCAAGAGTTCCCAGGTAAGAGTGACTGGTCCGATTATGTGGATTTGTACGAACACTCTAGCCTTAGACAGAAAACTCAGGGTACAGGCATTCACTCTTCCAGTTTGCACGTGTTCACACTATTTAGGACCCAAAACTTTAACGAGAGTTTTGAAAATTTAAAGGGGTTCAAAACCTTATAACAGAGGGTTCAAAACCTAGTAATCAATCATCCTAGAACAGATGATTAGTTTTCAAAGCGGTTTTGAAAATTATGTTCTTGTTGTGGTCGTCGCCTAAGGATAGGTGACGGTATTGTTTTATAACTAAACACAAGTAAACTCGCGTTAGGGTCCTAGGAAGGTTATAGACTAGGTCAAAGTATTACTAATAACCTAATTCCCTATAACCATTGCCTCTGATACCAACTTTTTCTGTCACACCCCGACCACGTAGAACATACAAAACGTGGCGGAAACGTCGGGGAGTGTTGTAACAGAATTAATTGTTTCAAATCCATGGCAATTGAAGTTTCATTTTATTAATCAAACATGAAAGTTTACATTGTTTTAAACAAGACCTAAAGAGTACATAACATAAATTAACTAGTTCTTGTCTCGTTTTAAGTCACTAAGGCACAAGTCCGCCTAAGTATGTCTTGATAAGTCCTATGCATCATCTCCTGAAAACATATGTGAAAGTAGGTACGTCAGCATAAAAATGCCTGTGAGATACATAGGTTTGTGAAAATTGGATTCATGACTTATAAGTTTAGAAAAAGTTGTTGTTTAGCAAAAGTCAGTCATGAACCGTGTAATTTGCTTTGTCATGTAAATCATTTGAAAAACGTTAAGATCAGATGATATGTATAAATAAGAGAATAATGTATGGTTAAATGAATAACCATGTAAAATGAGTTTGTATAAGATAAGTTGTTTGTAAATCAATGTCTTGTGAAAAGTATGTTATTTGTATAAAATGTTATATGTCTCAAATTGAAATGGTTCAAATAACGCTACGATATGTAATACCATACAAACACTGATATATAGGAAGTACCAGCGGCGTATCCACCATGCTTGTATCATATTACACACGCCTCGTTACTTAAATCACTTACTCAAACCAAACCACCAAGATGTAATGTTTAACAATTGTAGAAATGTTTATGTATAGTCAAATGTCTATTGTCAAATATAAATCATGTCAACATATACAAATGGTTCACACGGTTCAAATGGTTACAACGGTTCGAAATGTAGTATAATGTGTTCATATGCTGGATGAGCATATGCAACAGAAATGCAATGTAAAACAATGTACTAAGTACGCACACAACGGACATACATAGCATGTGATGTAAGGCAATGTACTAAGTACGCACACAATGGGCATACATAGCATGTAATGTAAGGCAATGTACTAAGTACGCACACAATGGGCATACATAGCATAAAATGTAATGAAATCATGTACTATAAATGTACTAATGAACATAGCAGGTATATGATGTGAAAGCATGAAAGTAACAAGTAGGCACATGTATTCCACCCCAAAACGTTTGGAAAACAGTAAAAGAGGGGTCTATGTACTCACTTGAGATTGCTTAGTAGGCCTTGAGTAACAACCAAACAATGCTAGAGATCACGGATATCAAACGGCACCTAATATAGGTAACTATGTTAATAAACCAGACCTAAATCGGAGGATTAGATAGAATGAGGGTTCGTAAACCAAACGAGTATAGAGACTCGTGTCATATGGTTTCTCAAAGCCTACATACTAAATGAAACCTAACCTAAGTGCTTACGACCCATTACGACCCGTTTAGGTAGCTTATGCTACTTTAACGCGTCGTTCGTGTAAAACGCGTTCGGACCGCCTAACTAGTCCTATGACAAGTAGAATATGCCTTAACATGCGTAATATTGTCGCCAAATCAGTTTAGATGTCAAAAGTTATGTCACATATGTTTAAAATGAATCTTGGCATCAAAGGGGTATTTTGGTAATTTACCTAAGGCATATAAACTACCTATCATACAACTACTTAAACGTCGTGACCATAAGGTATAACCTTGGAAGGTTATTCCCTACCTACTATGGTCACCTAATGTATTTGGTCGGATCCTAATGATCGACCAAATGGGTCGGGTTCGAAGGTATAAGCGATTTATTAGATCGCTTACCCTTACGACCCTAGACAACGTGGTAATCAGTAGGCATAGTCACAAGGGACTATAACCATCGTGATTACAATCACGTTGCAAAGTTCAAACGAACTTCGCATTGACCATAAACTGGTCAATGCATAAAGTCAAACAAATTTTGACTTTCGGACTCAAAAAGCAATAAAAGAACGAAGGAACACTTACGAAGGGTCCCCGCAAGATTGATAATCCAAGTATTCTCAGGTATGAGGTGATGAAACACCCCAACTTAGAGAAATCTCAGATTTTAAGTGGGTTTTGCAATGAAGTGGGTTGGGTATTTATAGATTTCGGTTCACCGTTAGGATCGTTTCTTGGATAACGTGCCTTGATCTCGCCCGTACACTTGTCGGAACATTGTGGTAACTGATTTTGCCCACCACAAGAGATTAACATGTAGCACTTGGCCTTTGGGGAGTGTTTAAGGGCTGTTAACAGCTGAGAAAAACGAGTTGCTACATCTGGCCCCTGCTTGCGCACCGCAACACTCACATTGTTGAGGTGCGCAAGGACCTAGTTTGGCAGATTTACAGTTTTGGTGCCTGTTGTGTTATAAGATCATTTCCGACGCGTTTAAGGCCCGTTAACCCCATTTCAAAGCTCTAAAATGAAGTTAAAGTATAGGGAACTTAAAATTTGCTCAAAAATATCTCGGATGTCGGTTCGTTTAGCAGTACGGTTGCGATGTTCGGTTAATTACGACGGAATGCGCATAAGCGCGAAAAACGATCCAAATGGCGCGACGAATTGATTTTTCTCATGCCAAACAAAATATTTTAGTGCTTACATAAATTTTTGGATGTCCGGATGTATTCAGAACGTAAGTTATGCGCGAAAATGCAAACTTGGGCACTTTTTGACGCTTTTAGTCCCTGAATGACCCAAAAGTTTATTTTAGCACACCGAACACCTCAAAGCCTATTTCTAAGCTATGTAAAGGATATTTATGGTATGTTTAACTTATGGTCATGTTCCGGAATGTCTGTTACAGTTCAAATTGGCATACTTTCGTAGTTTGTCAACTTTAGTCCCTGTAAGCGATTTAATTCGATTTTACCATACCAAAGCCTTCAAAACTTATTTATAAGTTATGTAAAGGTTATTTAAGGTATTTTAAGCCTATTTCAGTATTCCGGAGTGTTCGTTGCATTAAAATGGTTATATCTACGCACCAGAGCGCGTATAACCCTCCAGAAAGCGATTTAAAGCTTGAAATCGAACAAGAGTTGATATGTGTAAACGATACACATATTTTTACAAATCCCAAGTATGAAATACAATATTTCATTGGTTTGGAATTTGTTTGATGGTTGAAGTGACACAGGTGTCACACCATTGACCTGAAATTAACTTTAACAGGCTCCTTTTTAGACTTAACAGCATTTGCAAACGACATTGGTTTCTCAGTGTTGGTCGTTTTTATTAGATTCATGTCGATCTTGATGTTGGAACGTCATCAGGAACAGAGCCAATAATAAAAACGACCAACACTGAGAAACCAATGTCGTTTGCAAATGCTGTTAAGTCTAAAAAGGAGCCTGTTAAAGTTAATTTCAGGTCAATGGAGTCGAGTGAAACTGTTGAAGGAGCTGATGTCGTAATTCCTCTCTCATCATTTAAACAGGTGCATGATAGATACGAAAATACGTTATACGGTTATTTTTTGGGGAAACGTCTAGCCTTTCCGGTTGTCGACTATTTTCTTAAAAATAACTGGGTGAAGTATGGTCTCTCAAGACTTATGTTGAACGCAAAGGGATTCTTTTTCTTTAAATTTAAATCGAAAGAGGGGATGGATAAACTAATGGAAGATGGGCCATGGACTATCAGATATGTTCCAATTATTTTAAATGAATGGTCTCCAAATGTGATGGTGGAAAAACAGGATATTAAAACGGTACCGGTCTGGATTAAAATGCATGATGTACCGCTAACTGCCTTTACCGAGGATGGAATTAGCTTGTTGGCTTCGAAGATAGGTAAACCGAAAATGCTGGATTCTTTCACTACGACTATGTGTGCTGAATCATGGGGTAGGAGCAGTTTTGCTAGGGCGCTGGTCGAAATCCATGCGGATAAGGAACTGAAGAAAAGTATTACGGTTGCCGTTCCAACCTTGGATGGGAATAGCCATGCAAAAGTGGAGGTAAAAGTTCATTATGACTGGGAACCAATGAGATGTTCTTCATGCTATGTATATGGCCATAATGACAACTCATGTCCGAAGAAAACAACTCAGGTTAGGAATGATGTTAATAGAAAACACAATGAAGACTTTCAGGAGCCCGTCTCGAAAACTAAAAGAATTAATATTCAAGGTGTGAATGTAAAAAACCATAAGCCAAAATTTACTTACCGGCCGGTGGTAAAGCCCAAGTTTAAACCTAGTAATGCAGATCCAAACCTGAACCGAGTCCAAACATCCAATCCTTTTGATGTTTTAAGCGCTGATACTAATAATATGGATGAGGAAAATAGGGGGGGGGACCTGATTTAGATGCTGTATTGAAATCAAAAGGGAAGAGACATAACATGGATGAGGTCATGGCCGATGACACTGATGTTGATAATCTTTTAGCTGATATTCCGAAGTACATGGAGAACAAGATTGAGTCCAATTCTGAGGGTGCAAGCACACCCGGTTCAGTGGGTGCCAATGGGTAGTGTGGCTTCTTGGAACATCAGGGGGTTAAACCGCTCCCTCAAACAGAAGGAGGTTCGTCAGGTGGTTGTGGATAATCATGTTCAGGTGTGTGCTATCATGGAGACTCATGTTGATGTGTTAAATGTATCCAAGGTGTGTAAGAAAGTTTTCAGTTCATGGTTTTGGACAACAAATGCTAGTTGCTGTTTGAAAGGTACTCGGATCATGCTTGGGTGGGATCCTAATGTGGTCGATGTTATGGTTCTCTCGCAAACTGACCAGGTGATTTACACTCAAGTGATGTTTAAACTCGATAGAAAGTCCTTATTTTGTTCGTTTGTTTATGCGGATAATCATTATAGAAATCGAAGGGACTTGTGGAGCAATTTGTGTGCCCATAGCTCTTTCATGAGAGATAAGCCGTGGGTAATTATGGGGGACTTTAATGCCTCCTTATTTCATGATGACTCGAGTACCGGTTCGTCCAATTATAGCATCGGATCGCGGGAATTTAGGGAATGTGTTAATACTATTGAAGTTTTTGATGTTAATAGCACAGATTTACACTTCACATGGACGAACAATCAGCAAAGAGGTGGTACTATTTTTAAAAAATTGGACCGAATCATGTGCAATATTAATTGTATTACTGAATTTCCTAATGCTGGAGCTTACTTTCATCCGTTTCGGGTCTCGGATCATGCTCCATGCATATTGAAGCTGCCGAATGTTGCAAAAGATAAACCAAGACCGTTTAAATTTGTTAATTTAATAGCCGAGAAGCTTGGGTTTATGGAAGAAGTCATTCAGATCTGGAGTAAAGAGATTACAGGGTTTAGTATGTATCAAGTAGTTATGAAGCTTAAATTACTTAAAACCCCGTTACGAAAACTTTTCTTTCAACAAGGCAATCTGCATGAGAATGTAAAAAAGGAGAGAAAGGAATTAGATAACTGGCAGGGTGTTATGGACCAGGATCTGGCCAATGCGGATGTGCTAGCGAAACATAGTGTTCTTCTTCAAAAATATAAGGATGCAATCCATGATGAAGCTGTTTTCCTATAACAAAAATTGAAAGTCGATTGGCTAACTCTTGGGGACTCGAACACGAAATACTTCCATAACTTGGTGAAAGCTAAAAACCACCGAAGCCGAATTCTATCGATTCGGGATACATGTGGTATCTTACACGAAGGGGGGGCAGCAGCCAAAGCTTTGGTCGATCATTATTCTAAGTTTTTTGGGAGTGTCGGCCAGGTTACTTCTAGGCCGAATATGGGTCTCTTCCGAAACAAGTTATCGTTGGCAAAAGCAAATAATATGGTTCGAATAGTGACTGATGATGAAATTAAAGATGCTATGTTTTCTATTGCTGGGAATAAGACGCCAGGCCCGGATGGATATACCTCTATTTTCTTTAAAAAGGTGTGGGATGTTGTTGGAAAGGATGTCTGTTTAGCGATAAAAGACTTTTTCAAGAACGGAAAGCTTCTAAATCAGCTGAATCACACGGTAATCTCTCTTATCCCGAAGGTTAAGACTCCCGATTCTGTAACGGATTATAGGTCTATATCTTGCTGTAATACTCTTTATAAGTGTATAAGTAAGATTATTACTACTCGTATTAAAGAAGGCCTAGGAGATGTTGTTAATATTAATCAGTCAGCTTTTATCCCAGGTAGGAAGATCTCAGATAATATCCTCCTAACCCAGGAGTTAATGCACAACTATCATCATAATCATGGTCCGCCGAGATGTGCGTTTAAAATTGATATTCAGAAGGCTTATGATACTGTTGATTGGGGTTTCTTGGATGATATTTTACATGGCTTTGGGTTTCACCAAAAGATGGTTAAATGGGTTATGGCGTGTGTTACTTCTACTACGTTTTCTCTCGCCATAAACGGGAATCTTCATGGGTATTTTAAAGGGAAGCGGGGTTTACACCAGGGGGATCCTATGTCTCCTTATCTTTTTACGTTGGTAATGGAGGTCCTTACGTTGATTCTTCAAAAGCAAGTGGAGATTACTGCTGATTTTAGATTTCATCATAAGTGTGAAGAGCAAAGAATTATTAACATAGGTTTTGCTGATGATTTATTCTTGTTTGCTCGTGGTGATCCTAATTCAGCTGCTGTTATTCTAGAGTCATTGAATCTGTTCAAGAATATGTCGGGCTTGGTTCCTAGCATGACGAAGAGCATTGCTTTTTTTGGAGGCGTTCCGAATTATGTGAAAGATCAGATCCGTAGTATTATGCAGTTCGATGAAGGCGTTCTTCCGGTTAGGTATCTTGGTGTTCCTCTTATCTCGTCTAGATTGAATTATTCTGATTGTAAAAAGCTTGTTGAAAACTTGGAATCTCGAATCACTGATTGGAAAGCAAAAAGCTTGTCATTTGCTGGTCGTCTTCAACTTGTTAGATCAGTGTTAGCGTCTATGCATGTTTATTGGTCTTCCGTTTTTATATTACCAAAAAGAATTGTCCATGATCTTGAAGATAGGATGCGAAGATTTCTTTGGGATCAAGGGAATAATATAAAGGGTAAGGCGGAAGTAAAATGGAGTCGTGTGTGTTTGCCTAAGGAAGAAGGTGGGTTGGGTATCCAGAGAATTTCTGACATGAATAATGCTCTTATGGTTGCTCACATCTGGAGTCTCTTGACTCATAGGGAATCATTATGGGTTAAATGGGTTCACTCGTATCGCATCCGGGATAGAAGTTTTTGGGATGTTCCTGCTCGAAATAACATTTGTGGGGTTGGCGGAAGATACTTTAAACTGAGAACGCTCATACGTCGACACATTTGGATTAAGTTGGGTAACGGAGCTAACACACGAGACTGGTTTGATAAATGGGATAATTTGTGCCCTTTGAATCTCTTTATTACACCGAGAATGATATCTAATGCGGGGTTTGATATGAGGTTCACGGTTGCGGATATGTTCCAAAACGGAAGGTGGGTATGGCCGAACTCATGGGTAACAAGATTTCCGGGTTTACATGACATTTCTAATGTCATGTTAGACCCTCATGTGCAAGATAAGACTATTTGGCGCTCTAGAGACGGTAAAGATATGGAATATAGCACTTATGGAGTGTGGAACGATATTCGTCAGGTTCAAGAGAAGGTTGAGTGGGATCGTATAGTGTGGTTTCCTCAGGCTATCCCTTGGCATTCTTTTCTCATGTGGCTTATAGTTTGCAAGAAACTAAAAACTCAGGATATTATGTGCAAATGGGGATCGTCGGGTAATGCTAACTACAACCTTTTGTGTTGTTCTTTATGTACATCGGGACCGGACTCTCATGATCACCTCTTTTTTGAGTGCGAGTTTGCATCTCAAGTTTGGTATGGGGTTCGTGAGAAGGCGGGTATGCTAACAATAGAGAGGACGTGGGACGGGATTATGAGTTATTTACTGCAACATGCGGAGTCCAAACGAGCCTCTCACATCATTGGAAAATTAGTGGTGGCGGCGTCGGCTTACTTTATTTGGCAAGAACGAAATAACAGATTGTTCTCTTCAAAGAAAAGGAGTGCGGCTCGAGTTATTGAGGTGACCCTTATGACCGTTAGAATGAAATTACATACTATGAAGTTTCGAAGAACGAGTAATGTGAGTCAAGTTTTGAGCGACTGGAGTCTCCCTCGAGAATTGCTGATGGACCAAGATGAATGTGGCTGATTTATGAGCACGTTTGGTTGGATCCGTTTTTGGTGCTTGTCTGTCGTTTTTGACTTGTTTGCTTTGTTTGCATATGAGCTTTTTGCTTTGTTGTTTTGCGTGTGAACTCTAGCAATGGCATGTCATTCTAGAGAACTGAGGTGTACTATATTCCTCACTTGTTTTATTTGGTGTTGAATGAATTTTAACCGGGGTAACCCTTTACCCCAAAAAAAAAAAGACATGTTGTAAGTATTAAGACAAAAGAAAAGGTAGAAGAAAGTAGGAAGTGTTTAACATTTTAAACAAGTAGCAAGAATGATCAAGTATGGTACCTACTATAGACTAGGTCGAACATGGCAATTCTACCTAATTCCTTATAGTTATGGCTCTGATACCAATCTGTCACACTCCAACCGATGATGGAAACATCAGAGTGAGATGAACGAGATTGCTTCAAGGCTTCATAACACTATGTGATAATAGTTAATTCAAAACCGATTTCATATCATATCAATAATTGTCAAATACAACATGAAAATTAAGTACAACATTGAAAAACAATACAACAAAGTTCCACAAAAATAAAGTAAGCTAATCTAGTAATTGAATATGCGTTTCTAAGTCGTCCCTACTAGATTCATCATGATCATCATCATCAACCCGCAACATGTTAAGAGTATAGTTCAACACAAAAAGCATTGGCGAGTACACAAGTTTTAAGTACATTGCTGAAGAAACACTGGTTAAATGACCGAGATCAGATAAACCAGGGGGTTAGGTTCTGCATAAAAGGGTTGGTATCTTCTCACTTGGTTCAGGGATGTCGGATCTTCTTCTCTTCTCGATAGCCGCAAAACAGACACCGTTACACTCGCCACGGGGAGAATGGGGGTTCTCTCCGTGACCACCCTCCGACATGAGAATAAGTATCGGTATTTGAAGAAGAAGAAGTATAAGTGAAGTGAATGTAACTTGGAAATTATACCTGAATTATCCTTCTATTTATAGCCGGGGTTTTGGCGGAAAAACCTGTTTTTGAAATGTTGACGGAAAATGCTAACTCCGTAAGCGGTTATTTTTCCCTCCATTAATCTCTTAATCGAGTGTTGGAGCACACGAATCGCGGTCTAGATCAACGGCTGGGGTGTTGGCACGTGGAAAGTGGGCAAGTGGAGATTTCTCTTCAATTTCATGCCATCATCGTGACTTCAGGGGGAGCCCGGGATGATGACACGTGGCCAGACGGTTATAACCGTCTGGCGGTGCACGATTGAGTCTTCCAGAAGATTACAGCCGTAATCCAGTGTGACTCCTTATCGTGTAGTATCAGTGAAGTAAATAATATCCAAGTCTGGGTATTATTTAAGCGGGAGTGCTCATTGGGATTTTTATCCGCTGTTTGTTATGGAGAGAGGCGCAAGGGTACATTAGTTCCCTTTTGGCGCGCAGGTGTTGCTTGCTATTTTTCTTCTAAGTTCTCTTTGTAGGACCACTGCGCGGCCGCGCAAAGTCTAAAGAGGGCTAAAAGATGAGGTTGCGGTATGGTCCCAAGTACTCAAAGCGAGGTTTTTGGGACCTTACCCCTTCAAGTCCCCCAGTCTAGTGTTGCTCTTATGCAAATGAGTGGAGCACTGGACTTTGAGAGAGAGAGAGAGAGAGTTTCTTTTTGCTGTAAAATTTTTGGCGCGAAAATGGAGAATCTTCTAGGAGAAGATACTCTTGCTCATTATTTTTAATTTTTTGAAAAAATCATGATTCGAAAAAGATGGAAATCTTTTGAGAAAAGATATTTGTATCTTTCTTTATTCTTAACTGTTGTTACCTTCGGCGAAGAGTTTTTGTAATTATGGGCTGACGATTGCTTACGTCATTATGAAAATATAAGTTGTATTGTCTGTTCGTCTTCGAACTGAACTGTAGCTCTGGGAATGTGCAGTCGTTTGTGTCAGACGGTTTTTAATGTGATGTGACATTTGTAGTGGCAGCGCCGTTTCTGAGTCAACTGATTAGACACTTAATCATCACGACCCTTCTTTCGATGTTGACGCCCTCCTTCTTTGGCCTATATATTCCTTTTACAGTGTGGAGATATTTTTCAATTTGGGGAAAAATGAAGGTTGTGCGACAGATTTGATGGCGAAGACTTTCCGAAGTCTTGAGGACTTTCGAAGCTGCTGACACTCTGCTTCTTCTCTCTGGCCTCGTGGTTGACCCTTCCACCGGTGATGTAGGTGTTCATGGTGCCATTCCTCCGGGTTCTTCAAGGAATCGGGTCATCCCCGATCTTGCAAATGATAACAAAGGTGGAGTTACTAGGTTGTCAGCACACATTGTAACTCGATCATTTTCGGCTGATCAGAGGGGGAGTTGTTCGATTGTATACTACCGTCGCCGCCGTGGTGTTCATACTGTTCTTCCGGCCGAAGATCTGACCGGTGTGGGAGCTGTTGCTGATGAAGATGATGGGGAGAATGCTAACCCTTGGATTGTTGATCCCCGTCCTCTTTCTGAGTATGGTGAAGTTCTTCATACTCCGTATGGAGTTTTAGATATGTTTCCTGGTGTGTAATTTGTTTAAATTTGTAACTATTTTTTTGATACACTGTCGTGTTTTGTAAATTTTTGTTAAAGTGCTTGGTTGCACTAGTAACTTGCTGATGCACTGCTGTGCATATTTGCTTTGATAACTATAAGTTGTGTTTGGATTACAATATGTTGCATGTGCATAATTACTTTGTTTAGGTAGAGCGAATGAGAGTGGTATTGTGCTCATGTGTGAACGTAGGTCTAGAATGTGCGCAGAGTTGTGCTTACTTAGACCATTCATGAGGCATACAATGTTCACCATATTGTTTTCGCGTGTACCAAAACAAACAGTAACATGTGTAAAGATAATTGTTGCATTAATAGGGCGCAGGGCCAATAATACAAAGTAAAATAGAAAAATACATTGCCTGTATAAGTCTGGCTTTTTTTAATAGCTTGGCTATATGTAACACCTGCGCAGCTGCTGCGCGTTCCAGGTGCGAGGAACAGTTGTTCCGTCGATTCTTTTCAGGGTGTATGCCCCTTTGCCCAGGACCTCGTTGATAATGTATGGCCCTTCCCATTTAGGCACTAATTTTCCCGGCTTCTCCGCGTTGGACGCTTCGTTGTCGCGCAGGACGAAGTCTCCTGGGACAAAGGTGCATATCCGGACGCGCGCGTTATAATATTTTTCAAGTTTGGATTTATACCTTGCTTCTGTGATGGCCACATTTTCGCGTCTTTCCTCGAGGAGGTCTAAATCCATTCGGCGTTCTTTTCCATTGTCTTGTTTTTCCATGGCATGCATGCGCGGTGATAGGAGACTGATTTCAGCTGGGATTACTGCCTCTGACCCGTATACAAGGCTAAATGGGGTCTCTCCCGTGCTGGTCTTTGGCATGGTGCGATGAGCCCATAAGATGCTAGGGAGCTCATCGACCCATCCTCTGCGCGCCGTCCCTAATCTTGCCTTGATGCCATCAACTATTTGTTTATTCACACTTTCGACCCGCCCATTTGCTTGTGGGTGTGCCCCAGAGGCAAAGTTATGCTCGATCTTCATTTCCTTGAACCACTTCTGGAGGTCTTCTGAGGCAAAGTTTGTGCTGTTGTCGGAAATGATGCGCAATGGTAATCCGAAGCGGCAGATAATATGTTCCCATATAAATTTGCGGATTACCATTGCTGTGGTTGAAGCTAATGCCTTAGCTTCTACCCACTTAGTGAAGTAGTCAACTGCTACAATAATGAATTTTACTGCGCCTGGCGCATCAGGAAAAGGACCAACAAGATCGATAACCCACTGTTGAAAAGGCCAGGCGGTAGTGACTGGTACGAGCGGATTTTTGGGACGGAAGGTTTTTGGCGCGTGGCGCTGGCAAGCTGCGCATTTGCGTAATAATTCCACCGCATCCACATGTATCCCTGGCCAATAGTAGCCTGCGCTCATTATCTTTGTTGCTACCATGCGCAATCCGACGTGTATCCCGCATAATACTTCAAGGATTTCCCTGACTAAGTACTGCGCATCTGTTTTGTCGACCCATCACAGGAGTGGACCCATGAATGACTTTCGGTATAAAATACCATCTGCCATTTCGTAATTTAGCGCTTTGTGCTGGATCTTCCTGGCTTCTGCTTTTCCTTCTCCTTCTGGTAGTTTGCCATGCTGCAAGTACATGATGATCGGAGACATCTAGGATGGGTTGCCGACCTCAATAACGTTTACTTGTTTGAGGGGGACGGATGGGTTGGATAACACCTCGATGAGCACTTCCTTTGCTAAATGTTTAAAAATGGTGGCGGCCAGTTTGCTTAGTGTGTCCGCATGCTTATTTTCACTTTTGTTTATGTGAATATCTTGAACGTTTGAAATTGGCTGATAAGTATTCGCGCTTGTTCCAGGTATAACACCATGGCTTCACCTTTTGCATCATAATGGCCATTCACTTGCTCGGCCACTAACTTTGAATCGACGTGAGCTTCGAGATTTTTTGCTCCCATTTTAAGCGCTAAACGGAGGCCTGCTAGAAACGCTTCATATTCTGCCTCGTTGTTTGTGCTTTTAAAGTCTAAACGTATCGCGTATGTAAGCTCATGATCGTCTGGGCTAACCAGTCGAAGGCCTGCGCCTGGTCCATCGTCATTAGAAGCCCCGTCTGTGTGCAACGTCCACACTCTATCGTCGAAGACTAGAATAGGGTTTTGGATCGCCTCACATTCTTGCACTTTGTCTATGGGGACTTCTGTGGCGAAGTCTGCTAAAACTTGCCCTTTGATTGCTGGCCGAGGTATATATAGGATATTGTATCC
Organism: Helianthus tuberosus; assembly: GCA_030545235.1. Lineage (NCBI taxonomy): Eukaryota > Viridiplantae > Streptophyta > Magnoliopsida > Asterales > Asteraceae > Helianthus > Helianthus tuberosus. The sequence continues at coordinate 97,975,825 of CM060448.1, forward strand.
TTCCAGCTCGATTGCCCATTTAGCCAGTCTCCCTGCGACATCGGGTTTAGACAGGATTTGGCCTAGGTGATAATTAGTGAGAACTGTAATAACATGGCCTGAGAAATACCGGTGAAGTCGTTGTGACGCATGTACTAGCGCGAGGACTAGTTTTTCTATCATCGAGTAGCGCGTTTCTGGGCCGGTTAACATCTTACTAATGTAGTATATTGGGGTCTGAACGCCCTCTCTATCCACCGCCAACCGCTACCTCTGCTGCGGACAAATACAAGATTAGCGGCTCTTTCTCTTGCGGTGCTGTCAATGTTGGTAGCTGGATTAGACACTCCTTCATTTGCTTGAAGGCTTTCTCCGCTTCTGGTGTCCACTGAAAATGTGTTTTCTTGGCGCAATTGCGCAGTGTGCTAATGAACGGATAGGATTTCGCAGCATGGTTTGCCAAGAATCTGTTCAAGGCTGCTAACCGTCCCGCGAGTCGTTGCATCTCTTTCACCGTTGTTGGCGACGACATTAGCTGGATGGCTTGCACCTTTTCTGGGTTAACCTTAAAACCATCTCTGGTTACTATGAAACCCAAAAATTTTCCTTCTTCCATTCCAAAGGAGCACTTTGTTGGGTTAAGTTTTAAATTGACGCTGCACAATGAATCGAACGTACGTTGAATGTTTGCGAGCATGGTCTCTTCTTCTTGGCTCATGATGACGATGTCATCCATGTAAACCTCCACTATTTTACCAATGTCTTCCCCGAAGACTGTGTCCATCAAGCGCTGGTAAGTAGCTCCAGCATTGCGCAGACAGAAAGGCATTTTTGTATAGCAAAAGATGCCTTTGTCTGTGCGAAAATCCGTTTTGTCTTCATCTTCCTCTTTCATCTGTACCTGATGGTAGCCTTTGTAATAGTCGAGAAAGCACTTCCAACGGAAAGATGCTAAAGAGTCGACTTTTTTGTCTATTTCAGGAAGCGCATAACAATCTTTCGGGCAAGCTTTATTAAGGTCTTTCAAGTCGACGCACATGCGCCCCCGCCGTTGTGTTTTTGAACCATTACTGGGTTAGCGACCTAGGTGTGGTACTGTACTTCGTGCAGAATCCTGGCATTGAGTAACTCTGTTACTTGCTCGTTCATCGCTTCCGCCTTTTCTGCGCTGAGACTGCGTCTCCCTTGCGCCACAGGTTCTGCTGAGGGTTGGACGTTCAAACAGTGTTGCGCTATATCTCGTGGAACCCCAATCATGTCTACTGGGCACCAGGTGAATATGTCTTTATTGTTCGAAAGTAATTCGTTCAATTGTATCCGTATTGTTGGTGAAACAACGTGCCCTAATAACATCGTTTGCTTTGGATACTCTTTGTTGAGAACCCACTTTTCCGGTTCATTTGATGTTGAAGGTTTGCAACCTTTGCTGGTGGCTCGTCGTCCATGTACATGACTTCCTTGCTGGAATACAGAATCGCTACTCTGGTTTCCGTTGGAAAGCCGCAAGCAGCGTGCGGAATGGAAGGAATCATGCTGAATTCTCTTTGCGATCTTCTTCCCAGCAACACATCGTGACGTGATGTTGCTGGCATAACCATAAAATTTACTGTGACTGTGCGCGAATGTTCGCCATCTGAAAGAGTCATAGGAAAAACAATTTGCCCCAATGGAAAAACGGCTTCATTGCAAAAACCAGTGAGAGGGAAATCAACTGGCTCTAGACGTGCCTTATCTTCTGGATCAAGTTGTTTGAAACGTTGTTCATAGATTATATCCATTGAGCTTCCTGGATCTATGAACATGTAGTCAGTTCTGTAGTGGCCGAAGATGCCGGTGATAATTACTGGACGTCTTCCTGTGGTCCTCCGGGGACGACAGGAAATACAACTTGCTGCTCCCTCTAGTGTTGATTATGGCTTCGTTTGTTTGGCCTTCGTGAGGGACCTCCTTGTACCATGTTTATCTGCTTTGGTGCGACTACTTGCTTATGACTACTAGATTGGATGTCCCACTGATGAACTGAGTGTGGGTCCAATACTGTAGTGTCGAATTGTTCCAGATTTTCTTCTTTAATATCAGATCTGTTGTTTGATAACTTGGATCTGACATTTTGAGGAAAAATTTGTTTCATGGCGAGCTGGAATCTTTCGAACCAGTACTCTGGGGTTTCTTCCCGGAGTAGATCTGAACGGTTACGGTCTCTGATCTGTGGCAAGGGACCGTCTTCTTCCATATGACTGGTGTTATTTCCTTTGTTGCCCATGATTCCGTCGATCTGAATATCTCGGGTTGCAGAATCCTTGATTTTAGATGAGGACTTGATGGGTGAAACGATGAATTCTCTGCCATACGAAAACAGAGGATGAAGAAAAAATGAATCGAAACGAGAAAAAAACGGATGAAACTGAGATATCGGTGGGCGCCAATGAAGAAACATTGGTTAATGACCGGGATCAGATAAACCAGGGGGTTAGGTTCTGCATAAAAGGGTTGGTTTCTTCACGCCCGGTTCAGGGATGTCGGATCTTCTTCTCTTCTCGATACCTGTAAAACAGACACCGTTAGACTCGCCATGGGGAGAATGGGGGATCTCTCCGTGACCACCCTCCGGTGTGAGAGTAAGTATCGGTATTTGAAGAATAAGAAGTATAACTGAAGTGAATGTAACTTGGAAATTATACCTAAATTATCCTTCTATTTATAGTCGGGGTTTTGGCGGGAAAACCTGTTATTGAAATGTTGACGGAAAATGCTAACTCCGTAAGCGGTTATTTTTCCCTCCGTTAATCTCTTAATCGAGTGTGAAAGCACACCGATCGCGGTCTAGATCAACGGTTGGGCTGTTGCCAGGTGGAAAGTGGAGATTTCTCTTCAATTTCATGCCATCATCGTGACTTCAGGGGGAGCCCGGGATGATGACATGTGGCCAGACGGTTATAAACGTCTGGTGGTGCACGACTGAGTTTTCCAGAAGATTACAGCGGTAATCCAGTGTGACTCCTTATCGTGTGGTATCAGTGAAGTAAATAATATCAAAGTCTGGGTATTATTTAAGCGGGAGTGCTCATTGAGATTTTTTTCCCTTGTTTGTTATGGAGAGAGGCGCAAGGGTACATTAGTTCCCTTTTGGCGCGCAGGTGTTGCTTGCTTTTTTTCTTCTAAGTTCTCTTTGTAGGACCAGTGCGCGGCCACGCAAAGTCTAAAGAGGACTAAAAGATGAGGTTGCGGTATGGTCCCAAGTATTCAAATCGAGGTTTTTGGGACCTTACCCCTTTAATTGCATAAGTATAAAAATGTTTACACGAATCCACATGACAAACTATGTTATCAAGATTAACGTAAATCTAGCACGTGAATAATCAAGTCAAACCAAAGTTTAACGCAAGTTTAAAGTCTTTACATAACCTAATGTTCACAGGCGATGCGTTACTCCTATAGCACTATACATGTTAAGGGTAGGCTTAGTCGAAGTTAACGACAAGTTTAATCAAAAAATGAACAAACCTAGATAGATGAATCAAGTATAACGTATGCATGCATGTATTGGATTGTTTGTGCATAAAGATGAAGTATAAGTGATTTTAATAAGTTAACATGTTACACCCAAAAATATGTAATAACGTAAAATGGTTCATGTGTACTCACGGTTTTGCAAAGTCTTTAACTTTAGAATCCCGTGAAGAGATATATGTTGGAGGGTGGAATCACCAAAGTCACCCTACATGGGGGAAACGAAGGTGTGTAAGTTAACGGATTTAAGATGGAAGATTCGGATTTGGAATTTAAAGTACCAAAAAGTATGTATACAGAAGTATTATCTAGTTCTAAGTACTTGTTTATGAAACTATGTTATGTGTGGTTTCATGGGTCCCAAATTGCCCATTAGAATCAATAACAAGTGACTTAGAATCTTAGATATAATAGCCTAAGTTTATGACGAATAATCATGACCCGATTACCATCACAAAATCAGCCATGTTCTTATATAGATAAGTTTATTTATAGTAATAATATTAACCTTAAACTAAGTCCAATCATTGATATCATATAGTATCATGTATGTCAAGCATGGAGGTTAAAACCTCTTTATATGATTCACCACTACATGAAATCATCACAAGGATGATTCAGAGGGTCATGAATAACAAGAATTAAATCTAACTAATGCAAGCTCAAGTGATGGAGGCTAGACGAGGCTAAGTTACTTTGATACTAGTAAATCACTTGAGTGTTTATACACAAAGTTTCACAAGTGAAGGAGTGGAACTAGATTAGAAAGCCCAAGCTTCCATGGTTCACACTTCACAATTCATGAGTTCATCATATAGACGATGATGAATCAAGCTTGTTTTCATCACTCGGATTAGGACATGTATAAACCTTAAAGAGTTTTGAACTCATAATCTTGGTGAAAATCACCTCAACACAAACCCAGAACCATAGACTAGGTTGTGAGCTTGGTGGGTACAAGATTCCACCAAGTTTTTATCAAGAACATGAAGATACAAGAACAATAAACAAAACAGAATGTTTAACACACTTTGGACCTCAAATGTGGTGAGGTTTTGTCACACCCTGCTAGTAGCGGAAGCGTATTGTGTGTGACGTAAGAAAGGTAATCATTGCATCCAATCATGTAAACATAATAAGCCAACAACGATGCCATACATATATTGATTTCAACCAAAGTTTACAAGTTCCAAAAATATGGTTTCAAATTTCAAACATGTTCACAACGTCAAACATAACATAGTTATCAAGTTATATTACACATCAAACAAAAGATTGTTTTTGTCATAAAAGAATGTCGAGGTTTTGTCTCCTATATACCCATACGAAGTTGGGATATAAAAGACAAATCCTCCAAAAGCGGCACTCGTTTTCACGTCATTCCCATTTCCCATAGTGTATCACCGGCACAAGACTTGTTTCCTAAAATACAAGTAGTTTTAAAATGTTAACAAAAGTTGAGCGAGTTCATGCAGTTATTGTTATTGATGCGTGTGTAGCGTTATATGTTTTAAGTATATTTTTAGCCCCTTTTAACACTTTAGTCAAGTTTTAAATTTATAAAACACGATATTTTACTAACACTAAACACACATATGGGCAAGTGCACCCATCGTGAGCGTAGTATAGCGTTGGTAAGATACCGAGGTCGTCCAAGGACACAAGAGCTTTTAGTACCAGTTTATCCTCAACGTCTAATCAAATCAAAAATTTAGAAAAAGGGTTTTAAATATGAAAATAAAAACTAAAAATGCTGAAAATAAAAATAAAAATAAAAACAGATAGACAAGATGAATCACTTGGATCCGACTTGCCTTTAGTGTAACCTTTGATGTTTTCCGCACATTTGCACTTTTTAAGAGATTATCTTAGTGATAGTAGTAGACCCCTCTTTTGAAGGTGACGTTACCCTCAACCCAGTAGTTTGAGTCAGCAAGGATACAATCCTAAAGGGTTGGATTATTGGAAGATAATTAATTAAGTTATTAATGCGTAATGTGGTAGGCCCCTCATTTGAAGGTGACGTTACCCTCGGCTAAGTGGTTTGAGTCAGCAGGGATACAATCCCAAGTAGCCGGGTTAATGTATTAATAGTAGTTTACATATGAGGGGATCAAGCCATTCATACCCCCGCCATCCAATACAAGTGGGTATTGAAGGAGGTACTAGTAAGCTTGACCCAGGTCCTTGCAAGATCTATACACTGAACAAGGCAAGAACCTTACCAAACCATTCCCCTAACCCCCGACCAGGTAGCCAACATATCTCCATATAGACCGTGGAGATATGAATGGTGTAAATCTTCTATTTTATATAGAAAGTAAAATAACGCCAAGACACCATGGACAAATGATAAGGAAGTTTCACCTTCAACATAAGAAACTAGTTATTAAAGTCATTAATACAAAACCAAATAAAAAGTGCGAAAAGATTAAAAAATAAAAGTATTACACTAAATGCTTGTCTTCACCAAGTGCTGTAAGAGACTTAGGCAAACATGGCCTTTGATTGTGAAGAGCTCTTACTATCAACTTGGATCCCGAGACTACTACACACACTCTATGATGGATGATGGATGATGGTGGTAGATGTGGGTGTTGTGATGGTGGTGGAGTGTGGGTGAAGTGGGAGAGAGGTGGTTTGTCAAGGGATGCCTTTGAAATGAACCAAGCACCTCTATTTATAGCCTGCACAGAAGCCCGAACACGGCCCGTGTCCATCCACTTTCTCTTTCTTCATTTAATGCAGTTTGTCTGTATTAGTTGACCACGCCCCCGTTTTCGCTGGGCATGGTCCCGTGTGCAGAAGCGTATCTGTACTATCAAGATTTTCTTGGATTCTGCGAATCTTAGCGTTGACCACGGCCGTGTGGAGCTGGGCACGCCCCCGTGTTGGGAATAGAAGCTTCTACAACTTTGTCTTTTCTGTAGACACTTGGGCACGCCCCCGTGTCCGCTGGGCACGGGGCGTGTTCAGCATTCTGATGTTTTATTTTTGGTTGGGAAGATGCTATCGAGGGGTCGGGCATGCCACATTTGTTCATTTTCTTGCATTTATGTTAGATTTAGCTGCATTTTTGCTTCTTTTGTTCATTTATGCTCATTTGATCCTGAAAATACAAAAGAAAGACAAAAGCACACTATTTCCAACATTAGTACTAAAAAGGGTTCGTTTTATGCCTCATTTGACATAATTTATATGTTGCATTTTACACACATCAAATACCCCCACACTTGAATCTTTGCTTGTCCTCAAGCAAAACTCTTTATAATTTGGCTTACACACCCAAATGGAATGGGTAGAAGAGAAGTTTGGGCTTGTCTAGAGTGTCGGGATTCCAAGATCTTTATTAGGTTTTATTTTTATATTGTTTACAATCTTATTCGTTATGATTTATTTAGAACATTACATAAGATAAATTACTTATTTGGGCATAAGATCCCTCTTTAAAATTCCATTTATATACAAGTTCACATACCTCATGGGAGATCACTCAACACTCGGCCGAAGATGTATTTTTGTGAAACACTCGAGACCGGCATGGAACTTACTTCTACCATATGTTTACCAAGCAATCAATCCTCCTCCTTTTTAACTATAAACCTTTGTAAATATCAAGAGGACTTTGGGGAAGGGTTAGGCTTGGGTTAAAGGTAGGTGGTTTTGGGTTAGTGGTTAGTAGAAAAGGGCAAAAAGGCGTAAAAAGCGTCGGTTTTCGTAAAACTTTTTGTTTTTGTGACTTTTTATTCCAATGAAGTATTCTTCAAACAAATTTTCGTTTGATGAACTTGTTTGTTTATTGCTAGACTTCATCATTTTTTTTTGATAAGAAATGTCACATGGAAACAGAGCTTTTTACTAAAATAAAGGTTTAAAATAAAAAGGGTTTTTGGTGGGTAAAGGGTGTTTGTTTTGTGGGTTTAGAAATGAAAAGGTTTAGGCTCAAAGGGGTTAACTAGGGGGATTTTGGGTAGGTGGTAAAAAAAGAAAAATAATGGTGTTGAAATAAAAATGGTTAGTCCTAATGCCTTCGTCATTTACTTACTTGGGTTTAAGTTGGTAAGGACCGGGAATGTATCGTCATGGCAAGTTCTAGAGTCGTAAGAAACCAAGCAGCAATTCACACAAGAAACGGAAGGTGAGCATTTAGTTTAAAGATGTGTATTTGTATGCTCAATAAAGGCTCAAAACTCACTTTTTTGTGGGAATGAGTTTTTAATGTGATCAAGTATATATAATCAAATTTTAACTAGATTTTTCATGTCGTTTCATAATTTTCTTATGTTGGTTTTTTTTATCACGACGCTATCGGTTGTAAATTTGTAAAAATCTAACCTTTTTAGAACTTGTTATTCCCAATTTAAACCAAGACAAGTAAAAAAATGAAAAAAATTTGAAAAAAAAAATTGGGGTGTTTAGCGGTTCCAATAGAGTTTTGTGTAAGGCTTGTAATTAGGACATGCAAAATTCAAGGTTTTAGCATCCCCCACACTTAAATTACACATTGTCCTCAATGTGTCCCAAAAATAAGTTTTTAGGTTGATTGAATGTGTAAAAAGGTGTGTTAAACAAAAATTTATGTTATTGGGCATCTGGACACGGGCCGTTGTGACCGGGCACGGCCCCGTGTTCAGATTGCCAGTAACAAAAAGTAACAGAAGGCTGGGCACGGGGGCGTGTTCAACGAACACGCCCCATGTCCATTTACCTGAACTGGGAGTTTTTTTGCAGACCCTTGAGCATTGGGCCGTGTTGGCTGAGCACGGCCCATGCTGAACTTGCTGTAATGAAGAAAAATGTTTTGGAGGCTCTGTTTTTGTGCATGGCGTGTTGGTTCAAGTCTCCCTTAGCATCCTTCACCGTCCAAGTGTGTTTTACCCATTACAACATCATCCAAACACCAAATAATTTTGAAAACCATCATTCATTAAATAGAGGATTACAATAAGTTCCTAATAAAAACATAAACTAAAACTTAGATAAGTAGGTCAGAAAACACAAGAAATCTAAAACCGTAAAGAAGTTCTAGCCTATAGTTTATTTTAAGAGAAAAATTTCCGAAAAAATAATTTTCTCGGTTGAATGCGGCTTGAAGAACTTCTCCTCCGGGTATGGTCCCTCACACGTCGGTGAGCCATTCTTCTATCTCCCTGAGGAGAAGAAAGGCGGGCTCATTGGCATCATCATTTTGAGGGGGTGTAACTTCCACCGGAACTTCTTGCAAATTGTCAAGAGGGGGTTCTGCAGGGATGTCGTCCCACCTTGTGGGGTTGTTGACTCCTAGTGCTAAGTTCCAATCTTCTTGGGGAAGGATTGGTTCCATGGGAGGTGTCACAAGAATGTTCAACCTCTGGTGCAAGAGGTTGATTTCTTGGAAACTATTTTCCAGCCCCACCATTAGATAATTTATACGGCAATCAGGACCTCTTCTACGGATGTCATTTCGTCGAGAGCTTCTTGTAGTGCCATCACATAGCGTACAAGAGTTGCCTCGATTGAAGGACTTCGTTCCCTACGACTGTTTCTGGAATGTGCTGAAGAGGTTCCACTGTTTTGGCTTGACATTCTATGAAAATAAACCGAAAAGAGTTCATTTTAGTGAAACAGTACCTCGAACACGGCCCCGTGCTCGTTGAGCACGACCCCGTGTTCACCTTTCTGCAGATTTTTAGAACAAGGAATCTTGGAGCTTTAAATTATTTTCCTGACTTTTGAAGCATTTTTAAGCTGAAATAACTTAAAACAGTGTTGTAAAACTTATTTTTAACAAGATTCCTTGAATAAAAATCTAACAAATATCATAATAAAGCTTGAATCTATGGCAATTTCAAGCTCTAATGGAGGTGTTCAGGAAAAAAAATGAAGAAGAAGGCAATGGACAAAAGTAGAAAAGACAAGATGGTTATTGAGAACCTTCTTTAGAATATACCTAGGATGGTATGTGTGAAGATCCCACCAAATCTCTGTCTTTGGAGAGGTCCAAATGTGCAGGAATCTTTGCTGCATTTATAGAAAACGACAACACGCTGGACACGGCCCCGTGTCGGCTGGACACGGCCCCGTGTGCAGACAAGATTCTGACACATTTTGTCCGTATTCTGACAGAAAGTCAGACGAGAATCTTTTGGTGGACACGGGGGCGTGCTGACCTGGGCACGACCCCGTGCCTAGAGGCTGTTTCTGAAGTTTTGTCTATTTTTAAGGAATTTATCTGGATCGGGTGGTTCCTTACTGGACGGAACAACACCGAAGTGCCTGAGATACCTAAGTTGCCCTAGTTTTAGACGAGAACGCAAGAGGTTATCGGAAAGGGTGATTCCTATGCTAAATGTAGGTGGACAAGTCCAACCCTTATCCGGGCTCTCGTTAAATAAGGTGTATGTCGAATCGCTCAGGTCTATGTATGCATCGACAGAAGTCGATGGGGAGTCCTTCACGGCACAATCGACACAGGGACGACTATCGCTCAAGTCTTCGTAAGAGTTAGAGGTGATTTCGGGAGCGACGATGTTGTTTTTATCCGAATACGATCTCAATAATTCTTCTTGATTATCGTCTTGAGATGAATTAGCTATGTCCATCTCAAGCTCTTATATCCAATTAAGAATTAAATCTTCCAATTGAAAAAATTCATCAAGAATCATTTCATTTAGAATAGATGATTGAGAGCATTCTAGGGAGAGATATGGATTATTTTTACTCTCGCCCCTCTTAAGGCTATAGAAAAACAATGAGTCTATATAGTGGGGAGTATAATTTAAAAAATAACATTTTAAATCTTCATGATTTCCGCCACATATTTGACACCACGTACCATAAGAGGAGCGGTAGTAAAAAAAACTAAGTATCGCTCATGGTTGTGTTAGAAATTACCAACCGTCGGGATCTCACGGTTCTGTTTTCAGTATATGAAACTTGGGCACGGGGCGTGTTGGTTGGGCACGGCCCCGTGTTCAGCTACTGTCTAACCTAAAACAGGATTGCCAGTACCAAAGATTGGGCACGGGGCGGGTTCAGCGGGCACGGCCCGTGCTGAGCTGAGCTCTGCAGAAACTGAAAATCTAAGAAAAATCCTAAAAAAACAGAAAAATAAGAAAAATGATTAGGCCGTTGATTCCTAACTTTCTTAAAATCCTTGTGTTCCCGGCAACGACGCCAAAAACTTGATGCGTGTGTAGCGTTATATGTTTTTAAGTATATTTTTAGCCCTTTTTAACACTTTAGTCAAGTTTTAAATTTATAAAACACGATATTTTACTAACACTAAACACACATATGGGCAAGTGCACCCATCGTGAGCGTAGTATAGTGTTGGTAAGATACCGAGGTCGTCCAAGGACACAAGAGCTTTTAGTACCGGTTTATCCTCAACGTCTAATCAAATCAAAAATTTAGAAAAGGGTTTTAAACATGAAAATAAAAACTAAAAATGCTGAAAATAAAAATAAAAATAAAAACAGATAGACAAGATGAATCACTTGGATCCGACTCACCTTTAGTGTAACCTTTGATGTTTTCCGCACTTTTGCACTTTTTAAGAGATTATCTTAGTTATAGTAGTAGGCCCCTCTTTTGAAGGTGACGTTACCCTCAATCTAGTAGTTTGAGTCAGCAAGGATACATTCCTAAAAGGTTGGATTATTGGAAGATAATTAATTAAGTTATTAATGCGTAATGTGGTAGGCCCCTCTTTTGAAGGTGACGTTACCCTCAGCTAAGTGGTTTGAGTCAGCAGGGATACAATCCCAAGTAGCCGGGTTAATGTATTAATAGTAGTTTACATATGAGGGGATCAAGCCATTCGCACCCCCGCCATCCAATACAAGTGGGTATTGAAGGAGGTCCTAGTAAGCTTGACCCAGGTCCTTGCAGGATCTATACACTGAACAAGGCAAGAACCTTAACAAACTATTCCCTTAACCCCCGACCAGGTTGCCAACATATCTCCATATAGACCGGGGAGATATGAATGGTGTAAATCTTTTATTTTATATAGACAGTAAAATAACACCAAGACACCACGGACAAATGATAAGGAAGTTTCACCTTCAACATAAAAGTCATTAATACAAAACCAAATAAAAAGTGCGAAAAGATAAAAAACAAAAGTATTACACTAAATGCTTGTCTTCACCAAGTGATATAAGAGACTTAGGCAAACATGGCCTTTGATTGTCAAGAACTCTTACTATCAATCTTCGATCCCGAGAATACTACACACACTCTATGATGGATGATGGATGATGGTGGTGGATGTGGGTGTTGTGATGGTGGTGGAGTGTGGGTGAAGTGGGAGAGAGGTGGTTTGTCAAGGGATGCCTTTGAAATGAATCAAGCACCTCTATTTATAGCCTGCACAGAAGCCCAAACACGGCCCCGTGTCCATCCACTTTCTCTTTCTTCATTTAATGCAGTTTGTCTGTATTAGTTAACCACGCCCCCGTGTCCGCTGGGCACGGTCCCGTGTGCAGAAGCGTATCTGTACTATCAAGATTTGCTTGGATTCTGCGAATCTTAGCGTTGACCATGGCCGTGTGGAGCTGGGCACGCCCCCGTGTTGGGAAATAGAAGCTTCTACAACTTTGTCTTTTCTGCAGACACTTGGGCACGGGGAGTGTTCAGCCTTCTGATGTTTTGTTTTTGCTTAGGAAGATGCTATCGAGGGTTCGGGCATGCCACGTTTGTTCCTTTTCTTGCATTTATGTTAGATTTAGTTGCATTTTTGCTTCTTTTGTTCATTTATGCTCATTTGATCCTGAAAATACAAAAGGAAGACAAAAGCACACTTTTTTCCAACATTAGTACTAAAAAGGGGTTAGTTTTATGCCTCATTTGACGTAATTTATATGTTGCATTTTACACACATCAGTTATCTTATGAAATCTTAGTTTTGTAATCTCATAATGAAATCATGGTATGTTATTAGCATTCATGGAGTTTTTAGGATTTATCAGTGTGTCGCGAACACCCTGTCATATATACCATAAGTAAGTAACCAAACCGAGACAACTTTGACATCATTGGGATCACAAAAGCACTCCTAAGAGTATACCAACCAGTAGTGGAGCGCGTCTCAAACTCTATAGATCTATAACTTTTGCACCTGGGTCACTATGTGATTAATGGTTACTATTGTCATCATCCTACTTACGTACATTGACCATGTTATCATCTAAAGCCATGGCTAACGTACCGTATGTTATGAAATGTATTTCCCCTCGATTGTTTTAAAAACAAAACATTGAAATCAATGAAAGGAGGGACATGAACTCACTAGTTTGCGTTCCGTGTATTGTACTACTGAGATTTGAGCATCCGTACACGTGAGTAACCTACATGTGTACTAACTTTATTAGACACTTAGGTCTTATTGGACCTCGTGCAAGTTATTCATCTTGAATTCTTATTATGTTTTCACTTGTCATTGTTAGAACAACTTTGTGTTATTGTAGTGTTGGTAGTTTGTTTGTTCGATGGTTATATATATATATATATATATATATATATATATATATATATATATATATATTGTATGTATTGAATCGTGTGTGAATGGGGCTCGTACTTCACATGCCCTTGTGCCTCGCACGCGTGTCCTTGGGCCTAGCCTATGTCATTGGGCCAAGCCCATGTCATGTGTGTCATTAGGCCTAACCCATGTCTTTATGTCATTGGGCCTAGCCCATGTCTTTCATGTTATTAGGCCTTGCCCATGTGTTTATGTTATTGGTCCTAACCCATGTCTTTTATGTTATTAGGCCTAGCCCATGTCTTTTATGTTATTGGGCCTAGCCCATGTCTTTTATGTTATTGGGCCTTGCCCATGTATTAATGTTATTGGGTCTTGCCCATGTATTAATGTTATTAGGCCTTTGCGCATGTATTTTGTTATTGGGCCTAGCCCAACTTGATTTTATGAGCCCATATATTAGTATTCTTACATTTTGTAAAATTTATTAAGTATAGAGTTTTAAGTATATTCATATACTTAAATAAATTAACTTAGTGATTTTTATACCTCCTAACTTTCTAGATTTTTGTTATCGTAATATATATGTCTGTTAAGTGTCTAAAAATACATTATGTTTAGACGTGTCGTCGCAGTTGTTTAACATATTTTGTCGAAAGACCGCCCAAGTGTCGTAGCAGCTCCTCGTGATGACGCTACGCTAGTTTATCATCGACAAAAATTTATATATTCCTTTATTGTCTGATTAGTTTATATGTCTTATTTGGTCGGATCGAAATATGTTTACTTCTAAGGAATATATTTTTATAATTCCGTCCATTGTCCGTATTGTCCGCTTGTCCGTCTATTCGTTTATGGATATCATATAAGTAAGTTTTATATATCCATTAACATAGCATTTGTTTGGTAACTTGAGGATATTGGTGTATATGTATTCATGTGTATTTTATACCTGTTTTCTTACAAGTATTTTCTTGGTATCATTTATGTATTATTTAGATCACCCTAATATTATCTAAATACATACACTTAGCACATAAACATATACACTATATTTTCCTATATATATATATATATATATATATATATATATATATTCAAGTCTCCATTTTTACTTATAAAAATTATATATGTATTTAGAAACATGCTTAGGTGTTTAACACTTAAACTTTTTATCAAAAAGTTTGTCCAACCATGATTAAGATCCTTAAGTGCGATTAACCATTTTAATCACACTTTAACCCTCACTTAATCATGATTATAATTTTAGAAAATTTCGCCATAGGTTCCCCTAAACTATGACATTTCCCACGTTTTCAAAAAAAAAAAAAAAAAAAAAAAAAAACGCTTTTAAATCACCAAATCAAGTTTCCAAATTACCACAATTTATCAAGTTTCACCAAAGATCAATTTTACAACAATAATCACATATTTTTCCTTTAAGTTTTTCATGAACATCACGTTTATGAAAATTTCAAGACTTTTAAGTTAACCACTTTTCAAGTTAATCCTTTACATAAACTTGATTATATTTGTTTTATACTTTTAGAAATCCCCAAGTCTTACATCTTTCAAGTTTATAAAAAGAATACCAAGACTTTGAATGGACTTCTTGTAATAACAATTTATATAACTTATTTTATATAAAAAACCAAGTTTACTAAGTTTCAATAGTCTAATTTCAAGTCCATTTTATATTTTATCTTTCAAGAACAATAATCAAGTTTATATATATGTAATGCTCATGATCTTGAAGATTATGATCTTGTATGATTTAAACATATACATGTTTAAATCATATTTCCAAGTTTAAAATGGCAAGATTAAAATATCTATGAAATACTACAATAAATAAACAAGAAGATCATCATAAATCTCATCTTTAAACAACTAATCTCAACATAATCAACAAGATTATACTAACTAGTTACACTAATCTACACAAATAATCACATAATAAGTTATGTTTTGTAGATTATTATGTTTGAGATTAGGGTTTTTGGATAAATTTTTCTTAATCTTCAAGATAATCAACTGGTACTTCCATAATCTATACTTAACAAGAAGCTTAAAAATGGGTAAAAGATGGCTTACAACTTTGCACAAGCTAAATAAGGAGAATGAGAAGAGATTTAGCTCTAAGAAGATCCTTAATGAAGCTCCATGCTTAACCCATGCTTAGATGATCTTGAAGTGGCTAGATTATAGTGAAAATGAGTTGTTTAGTGGTGATTTATGATGGTGTATGGGGGTCTTCTTTGAGCCGAGATCTAGGGAGAGCTAGAGGGTGTTTTGGAGCTTGAAAAATGTTGAAATGTGATAAGGATCATGTCTTGTAAAAGTGGTAAAAGGATGGTGCAAGTAAGGTTTCTCAATAACAACATTTCATACCATACTTAAAATCCAACATTTACAACATCATTCAAGTGGGGGTGGGCCACTTGAATCCGCCAACCATGAGAGGGGGTGGTATTATGTAATTTTTTTATAAAAATTGTTAAAAATCACGATATTTAGGTGTTTAAGCAAAGTATGGTGATTAGGGCTTTAATTGCACCATTAGGGGGTAATTAGGGATTTGGAATATTAATTGGCATTAACTAGTTCACTAGACTAGTAGAAATTGTATTTTGATACCTTAAACGGCTTCCGTTTAGTCATCGGTTCGTTAACGACACTTTTAATTCGTACCGACGAATGTTTTCCGCAAGTTGTTATTCCGCCACCAAAAGATGTATGAAGTGATTTCAGGTTCCAAAATAAGATTAACTAGTTCACCAAGTTATTTGTGGTTGTTATGGCGACGAAAATATTGTTTACTACCTTGTCGGTTAAAAAACGGACAAGTAATGGGGGTTGCGACGAAGCGCCGAAAGCTTATGTTTTGGACACCCCATTGATATCCTCATATTGTTTTCACGTGTTTGTCATCATTTGTCATAATTCCGGAGTCTCGGAAATGCTAAATTAATAGATCGGACGAGTTAGAATTGTTATATTTTAAGCCGAATGGACGATTTTGTGATTAGGGCGTTGTACCGGGATGTAATATTGCAAGATGTGTTTCCACATTAGTGTTTTCATATATATATGGACTCATTTATGTCATTCATATGTCGTTTTTCATCGTTTCGTTTTGTTTTCGCAGTTTTGCTGTAATGAATAGTGTGACCGTGAATAGTGTGCGCAACACTTTCTGCCAACACTTTTAGGACATAGTTTGATTGGTTTCATGACATGACGAAAACCAACATTTGTTATTGCATTGTTTCCTTGTCCTAACACTGTTATCTAATGTACGACTCAGTTACGTAATTAAATTATGCTAAATGCATGAGATTATGTAATAAAAATAGTGATTAGTTTGTACGGAATTACCGATTATTTGCCATTTGTCACATTCTCCCCTTGTTTAAAATAATTTCATCCCGAAATTCACGTTGAGTTATCCTTTGAAGGAGTCTTCTCGAACATGTGGGGATACTTTGCTTTGATCTGATCTTCATTTTCCCAGGTATACTCGGGTCGTGACGCGAGTTCCAGCGGACCTTGACTAGTTTGATACGACTTCTCCTTGTCTTGTGTACCTTCCAGTCCATAACCTCAACAGGTTCTTCGGTAAACTGAGTTTTTCGTCTACGTGAATTTCATCCGCTGGGATGATGACTGTTTCGCTGGTCGGACTTTTCATGAGATTCGACCATGGTTGCAAAAGTCGCTAGGCGCTCCCTAGTCGGATTCGGGAGTACTCGGGAAGTACTCGGCTTAGGCGGAGATTACTCGGGGAGTAATTGGCCTGGGGGAACAGTACTCGTGCCTCGGCAGCCTACCTTGTAGCGAGTACTCGGGGAGTACTCGGAGCCTAGGCGGGACTTTTACAACCATGGATTCGACTCATGAAATGTGTCGTGTACGTTGTTGAGTTCTTCTGGAAACTTTAACTTGTAAGCAACTGTACCAACCTTTGTAAGAATTTCAAAAGGCCCAATGTATCTTGGGTTTAGTTTTCCGCGTTTCCCGAATCTAGTTACGCCTTTCCAAGGCGAGACTTTTAGTAAGACTTTGTCTCCGAGCTCGAAGGATAATGGTTTGCGTCTTCTGTCCGCGTACCTCTTTTGTCTATCACGAGCCGTTTTGATACAGTCTCATATTTTTTTATATCTTTTCAGTAGTCTCTTGGACTAGTTCGGGGCCAATGAGTTGTTTATCACTGATTTTCGTGCAACATAGCGGTGATCGGCACTGTCGTCCATATAATGCTTTGAATGGGGCGGCTTTAAGGCTCGTGTGACAAATGTTATTATATGAGAACTCTACTGGAGGTAAATGAGTATCCCAGCTTCCGCCTAAATCCGTCACACAGGCACGAAGCATGTCCTCTAAAGTTTGGATGATTCCTTGCTTTGGCCATCGGTTTGCGGATGAAATGTTGTGCTCAGATCCAAACGAGATCCAAATGATTCTTGAAATGATTGCCAAATCCTTGACACAAAGCGACCATCTCATTTAGAGATTATTGAAACAGGCACTCCATGATGTGCCACAATCTCCTTGAGATAAAGTTCAGCTAACTTCTCAGTACGTCTTTCTCGTGAATCGGGAAGAAGTGAGCTGACTTGGTTAACCGATCGACAATAAACCATATCATGTCATGACCTCGAGAGGTCCGTGGCAGTATTGTAATGAAATCCATTGATATTTATACCCATTTCCAAACAGGAATCTCGGGTTGCTATAATAAACCAGATGGCTTTTGATATTCGGCCTTGACCTTTGCACAAGTTAGGGATTTCCCAACATAGGTTGCGATATCTCCCTTGAGATTAGGCCACCAGTAGTATTATTCTAAGTCTTGATACATTTTATCGGATCCTGGTTGTATTGAATATTTCGACTTGTGTGCTTCGTCCAGCACCAAGTCTCGTAGACCGCCAAAATATGGAATCCAGATCCTTCCCATGAAATATAAAGTGTCATCTTTGTTCGTTTCCATTTGTTTTTCCAATCCCCGTAAGGATTCCGCTTGAATGTTTTCCGGCTTTAGAGCTTCTTGTTGTGCATCGTGCACTCGAGTAGTAAAGTTCATTTGAATTGTTAACTCTAAAGCTCATACCTGTAATGTTTTGACTCATTCTTTCTGGCTCAAAGCATCCGCTACAACGTTTGCTTTTCCCGGATGGTACTTTATTTCACAGTCATAGTCATTTAAGAATTCCTCCCAACGGCGTTGGCGCATATTTAATTCCTTTCGATTGAATATATGTTGAAGACTCTTGTGATCGGTGAATATGGTACACTTAGCACCATAGAGATAATGGCGCCAAATCTTTAAAGCAAATACCACCGCACCTAGTTCTAGGTCATGAGTGGTATTGTTCTTTTCGTGAACTTTTTACTGTCGTGACGCGTACACGATGACTTTTTCACATTGCATTAACACGCAACCCAAGCCTTGATGTGATACATCACAATACACCACAAAGTCATCGGTACCGTTCGGGAGTGATAAGATTGGCGCTTTGCATAGTTTGTCCTTGAGTAGCTGAAAAGCCATTTCTTGTTTTTCACCCCAATCGAACTTTTTACCCTTTTGAGTGAGAGAGGTTAGCGGTTGAGAAATTTTAGAAAAAATTCTCAATGAATCTTCGATAGTATCCCGCTAAACCCAGAAATTGTCTTACTTCCGTTGGGGTCTTTGGGCGTTCCAGTTCTTTATGGCTTCTATTTTAGATGTGTCAACATGTATTCCGTTCTCGTTCACCACGTGACCGAGAATTTGTACCTAGCGAATCCAAAATTCGCATTTCGAGAACTTGGCATACAACTGTTCTTTCTTAAGCAGCTCCAGAATAGTCCTCAAGTGTTGTTCATGTTCTGCCTCGGTTCGTGAATATATTAATATGTCATTAATTAGTACGATCACAAACTTGTTGACGTATGGCTTACATACCCGATTCATTAAATCCATGAAAACAGAGGGAACGTTTGTTAGCCGAAAGGCATAACAAGGAAATCGTAATGCCCATAGCGATTCCTAAGCGCCATCTTAGGAATGCTTTCTTCTTGAATTCTCAGCTGATGATATCCGGATCTTAGAATAATCTTGGAATAAAAACTGGAACCTTGCAATTGATCGAACAAGTCATCGATCCTCGGTAAAGGATACCGATTCTTGATAGTTAGTTTGTTTAGTTCTCGATAGTCGATGCACATTCGAAAGTTTTCATCCTTCTTTTTGACAAATAACACCGGAGCTTCCCAAGGTGAGAAACTCGGTCTAATGAATTCTTTGTCAAGCAGTTCCTAAAGCTGGGTATATAATTCATGCATCTCTAAGGGCGCCAGTCGATATGGAGCTTTCGCCACCGGTGCAGCTCCTGGCACAAGATCGATATGAAATTTCAACTTATCGTTGTGGAGGCAGTCCCAACAACTCTTCTGGAAAGACTTCAAGATATTCCTTCACTACAGGTATGTCTTCCACCTTGCGCTCCTCGACATTCTTGTCAACCACATGGGAAAGAAAGGCGATGCATCCTTTTCTCAAACATTTTCGAGCCTTCATTCAATTAATAATTTGTAGAGGCGTGTCTTGTTTCTCCCCGTGAAATAACAAATGTTTTCCATCGACCAGGGGGATGCGAATGATTTTCTCGTGACATATGATTTTGGCTCGATTGTCGGATAGCCAATCCATACCAATAACGACATCGAAACTACCTAATTGAACCGGAAAGAGATCTATGTCTCTAAGGTGCATTTCTTTATGATTTCCCCCGACTCTACCAATTCCCGTTAACTAATTCAATCGAGAATGGAATATCTAATTTACTTGATTCTACCCCAAGTACATCTCTAAATTATTTAGAAATAAAACTATAATCTACTCTAGTATCAAAAAGAATAGATGTGAAGTGATTGTTGATAGGGAACGTACCGGTGACCACATTGTAGGATCGTGTCGTGACCCAAACGAGTCAATCAGAAGAGCTCTAGTCCGTTTCAGAGGCGGAAACAAAGAAACGGATGTGAAAAACAGCTTGTTTCACTAATAATCGTCTTGTATATTGATTAAAATCAGTTTACAGATCAAATGACGCTTCAGCAGCAGTTCGGCACCGAAATGATGAAAGATACAAATGAATCCGCTTGAAGGGTTTATATAGGGGATAGGGTTTCGCTTGAAAGTGTCATGAAGACAGTTCAAGCGAAATGGCCAGAGTTGAGTTCGCTTGAAACTGTCACATGACATTTCAAGCGGACACACTCACTTCAAGCGAACACACATAAACTAAACCCTAAAATCTCCTAATTTCTCGTACAACGCACCCTGATCTAACAATTCTAGCACTAGACTCGATACAAGACGAAGTCGACAGATGTATGCACTAACAGACTCCCCCTCAGATGTTGACAAGTCTTCAGTGTCGAGTCTTATCATCTTCAGTCTATATCAGTCTTCGGGCATCCTCAGAATCAACTTCCTAGCTCTTGTATCTTCAGACTCTCTCTTTCTAACAGACTCCCCTTCAACTTGTGCTGGGATTGTAGTCTGGCCTTCACAGGTTCAGGTATCGTAACCTGACTCTCCTGCAAATTCTCTACCCAAAATGTAGGTCCCCTTGATGTGTATGGATCTTTCACAGAATTGTCTATCCAATCAAGAGTACGGAATCCTCTTGATCAGAATATAGCAGAATGAGTAGAAACAGAAATCACTTTCAAACCGGGTTTCTATTGATTATCGATTACAAGAATTACAATCAATCAAACCCTAACCAACTCTCCAAATTTCGTCCAAGACAAGTCTCTCACGAAATTTCTCTCTCACAAATACTGTTTTGGCTGATTAACCTAAACCCTAAAGCCTAACCTTGTTTATATAACACAAGGTTTCTACTTGGGCTTGGTTAAACATCATGGACTGCGAATTTGGGCAAGGCACAATTCGTCCCACATCCCCAAAAGTATGGGTTTGGTTAGCCCAAACATTACAACTCACTAATACAAAGCTAAACCCGCTAACTGTTTATCGTTTATCAAATTACAAGATATCCAAAGACCAAATCTAAGCTGTTGTCACAAATATGCACCAACAAACTCCCCCTTGACAATAGCTTCATAAAATAACTTTGTCTTCAGTCATCTTGCATTCTTCATGTAGTCTTGCACTGTCTTTGGTCTTTGGATAGATTCAGCTTTAACATCTTCTGTCAGCAACAGACTCCCCCTAAGCTGATGCATCCAATCACCAAATCTTCAAAAACTTTAGCATTTGAGTAAACTCCAGTTCAGCATTTGAATAGCAATCTTCAAACTCTTCATCTTTGTCTGCAATGTAGAAAGGAGGTTCTACCATGCATCCAATTAAACTCTCATCTTCACAGCAACTCATCACTTTAACTTCTCAGCTACACACTGCTTCAATCTGTATACTATAAAACAAACATCTCGAGAAACCATAAGAATTTTTCAACAAAGTTAAATAAATTATTATTATTCAAGAGATAGTTAAACTGTATCACAGATTAAGCATTTTCAATTTATCACCAACACGCAAAACTTTTTAATCACACACCCTATAACCCGCATGATTTAAAATTTTGAACTCACTTTCTAACACCGTCTCCCCCTATCAGTAACAATTCCTCCAAGAATAACAGTTTTCCGTACGTTAAGAATTTTAAACAGAAAAAGACACTATTTTTGTATTTTTGTATTTTCTGAAAGCAAGTAAATAACAAAAGCAATAAACACCCTATTTTTGTGAGAATCACTGGTAAGAAGATCATATCAGCACAATCAAACTGTTTCACACCATTAGATAATTTATTTAATTTTTCATGAAAAGCAGTCCAGGACGATTACCAGTATGTTTATCCACTTAAACAAAATGCATGAACATTTCAAGTACCATTACCGTATGATACGTTAAGGTAATATTATTACTGATATATTAGTGTGTCCCACTTCAGGATATACCCCCGCGATCAAGGTATGCACAAAGATTCATCGTAGTAGGTGAGTATACTGAATTCATCTGTTTATTTTTCAACGATAGATAATTGGTGAACAGGTCAGTACTTCTGTACAGCAGAGAGACCAAAATAGCTAACGAGGGCTATGAAAAATACCAATTTTTGGTACGATTTATGCATTTTGCACATTTGAATAACTCTCTTTGAGAGCTTCTTCATTTAAGGGTTTTGGCATTTTTAGCTCTTTTAAGATATCCTGGGTGTGTCTAGGTCAGCATGTATCTGGATGCAGCAGAAGGACACCCCTGATATCCCCAGATGAAATAACAGTAGAAAGACCCAAAACTTCATATTTTGGCAATCTATCAACGCAAGATTTAAGGTCATTAAACCATACACCACTGATGTGTTCCCCACTCATATTCAGTTCATTTAAGTTTATATCACATTGGTAAGTTGATTATTTCATGCTTTTTGCCTACTGGTACATCATATAATGAAGCTGCTATCACACTTAAGCAATTTAATTTCAGTTTCAGTGTGACAGTCTAACTTGCTAATGTACTATCATTTCTCCTTTTTCACACAGTGATAACTCATTTTTGATTTTCTATTTTTTTGATTTTTCAATGTTTTTGTATTTTTGATTTTTAAGAAAAGCAGTAAACTATTTACAAAAATTCTTATGAAAAACCAGTTATTCAGGATTCCTCATCCTGTTGAGTTCGACGAAATGTTCAAAGCGAGCCCTGTCAAAAGATTTAAATCAATCAATATAAATATATCAACAATCTCACATCCCCCGTCATATGCCTAGAGCAGCCACTATCAACATAAGTTGATAATCCTCCTTAGCAGCTCCTGCACACACCAACTAAGAAATTAGTTAGATTGGGGGACCCAAGCCTTAATGGTCTTGGGTCGTCCAAATTCACCAACCACTGGAACATCCATCGAATATCCATTACTCCTAACTGGAGTCTTGGATCTCAGACCTGTTGATGGAATTTGATTTTGATTTCCATAAGGTCTTTGGACCTGAGGGTTCCTATATATGTTTGGACTATTTGACCTTTGAAAATTTTGATTTTGATTCCAAGAAGCATTATTGTTATAATTTCTAAATCCATTGTTATAAAAAGTTCAACCACCATTATTTTGGTATCGATTTTGATATTGACCTTGACTTCTAAAATTATTTGTATTTCCATTGAAATTGTTCATTCTAGGTGAACTGCTTCTAGGTCTTTCGTATCTGCCTGGTGGAGATCTAGGCTGAAATCTTGGTTGATTTATTTGAAAACGAGGAACTTGTGTAGTTCCTTTTTCAGCCTTATCTTCACCAACAGCAACATTCTCTGGTTTCTTAGGAGCAGATTTCTTTTGAGAATTTGATCCTTTCTCCTCACTATCACCTTTCATCTCAGGTAATTTCCCTCTCTGTTTTTCACTCATTTGTGTTTCACTCTTTTTGTTAGGACAACAGCTAGCTACATGTCCTTTAATGTGACATTTGAAGCACGATCTCCTTTTCAAAGACTTCTTAGCTGGAGTCTCTGAGGTAGATCCCTTATCAGATGGTGATGATCCCTTGGATGAACCTTGTTTAGTTTGCTTGGATTCAGATTTTTCTTTGTTTTTATTTTTAGCAAACTCTACATTTGATTCATTTTCAATAACAGTTGTTTCATTTTTCATATCACTACCTTGAACAAAATTAATCTTTTTAACAAAAGCTTGATTTTTATTCTTAGGCGGTGAATTTTTCCTTTTCAAAGGTTCCCTGTTATTGTTCTCCTTAGCATCATCACTCTCAGATCCATCACCTTGATTTGATGTGGATCCGAAACTACTTGGTGCAGATGCCATAATGTTTGCTAGCTCATCTTCATTAAAGCCCTGGAAGCCCACACTGGTCTTGTCATTACTCTTCTTTAACCCACCCATCATGTGTTTCATTACAAAAGACGAATCTCTGAATTGACTCAATTTCTTTTCAAGTTCAACAATTTTAAGTTGTGCATCTGACAACTCATTGCATTTTTTCAGAAATCTCTTTTGTTTTCTCAGCCATCATGTCATGAGCTAAGTCTATTACTTGAAGTTTTTCATTTAATTTGCAAGTTAAAGCTTCAATTTCAGCTTCATAACCTCTTATCTTCTTCAAGTATGTAGATTCATTTCTTTTAGCAAAAAAGTTTGCTTCTTTTATGTTAGACATCTCACTTACCAGACTTTGGTTTTGTGTTGACAACCTATCAACCTCACCATGTAGTTCACGACATCTCAAACACACAGAAATAGATTGTACCTCTTTCTCATGAACTTCTGAGTTTTCATCAGCAACAACCTGTTCAGCTTCACTCTCTTTCTCTACTTCAGCATCCACTTTTGCTTCAACATTCTTCACTTGAGCTTCAGCATTTTTCACTTCAGATTCAGCATCACTCACAGTAGTTTCAGCCTCATCAACTGGCACTATCTCTGCCATGAATGCCTGAGTGGCACTCTCATTTCCCTGATATCCCTTTTGTAATGCATCCCACATAGCCTTTGAATTGTGTACTTGTTGAAGGTATGCTTGATGCTATCAGGTAAGGACATTTTAATTGCAGCCAATGCTCTCTTTTCAGCGTCATACTTCCTTTTATCATCCTCTTTCATGTTCACATAGTCTGTTCTACATGGTCTGCCCTCAAAATCGTGTGTTGGGTTTATGTACCCATCTTCAATGCAGATCCACATGCGTGCATCCTGAGATTCAATGAAAGATTTGAAGTTGTCCTTCCATGTAAGATAATTCTCCACCTTCATCATCTTAGGTGCATTCAGATTCAACATGTTTGACATTTTAAACGTTGCAGACTGAGAAAACCGTACAAAATATCTCCGAAAACAGTGGTTACCAAATTACACCTTTAGAATCGTCTCGAAAAGACGAATCCAATGATATATAATGTCAAAAACCAAAATCGGGATTTTCCAGAGTTTTTTTTACCCTAAAAATGCAAGGAATTTAACGGTGCAAACGGTTCTGTCAAACGAGCTACGGATCAATTTCTAAATGCAAAACACTGAAATTTTATCGACGCTTGCCAATTAAGATTCCACCCTGTTAAATTCGTTGGACTTAGTTAATTTCGTTGGGTCAGTAATTAATTCCGCTGGCCTGTTGTTTGTTCAATTTCGCGGATTAAGTTCACTGGTCAAATTCGCTGTCAAGTTCACTATTTAATTTCGCTATTACGACGACCAGTAAAGTCCCCGAAAACCGTAGTAATTTCGCTGTGGATAATTACCCGGTTACCAAATTCGCCTTTGGATTTACTTCGCCGATAGATATGCTGGTACAGTTAATTTCGCAGGTCAGACAAATTCGCTGACTTGTTAATTTCGCTAAACCAGTAAATTCGGAAACTCAATCTGATCAAAATTCTGAAGATTTTCTGATTCTCCAACATAAATCTGCAAAATCAAAACACCAAACCAGCACAATAATTTCGAAAATTATCAAGAACAGATGGAAAACCACGAAGAACATGAAGAACAGTCTTCGAATCTTCAAGAAATTCAGCCAAAAATTCTTCCAGAATCAACCAAAAACTTTCCTGGAAACCCTGAAACCTGCAAAACAGCAATCAAACAAACCAGAAGATCAAAACAGCTAACAAATTTCGAAAATTTTATCAAAAATTTCGAAAATTTAAAAACCCTAATTTCGTTTTTCCTCTCTTTCTCTAGACTTTCTCTCTCTAAAATTCTCTAAACCCTAATCACAAAACATGTTTATATACCACATGTCTGTGAACTGGGCTTCCCACTGGGCTAGACCATTTTCCAAGCCATTACAATAATAAACTCACTAACCAATATGCTAAGCCCAATACAAAATATCCAAAGACTAAATAATCAAACTATTAAGCTGTTGTCACCGAATATGCACCAACACAAAACATAACTTTCATAAAAGATAAGATATAACAAATATAGAAACTTTGCTAATCACTTGAAGACACAACCCTGAATACATCATTTTTAAGTATCAAACAAAATGATTTATCATGTCAATTTCTGATGAACCACTTGAATGAAAATCATTTTCATTTCAAACATCTTCAAACAAACTTTCCCAAACCTGTTAGTCATGTTCAGCACTTGGAATTTTGAAAATCAACTCTTCAATATTAGTTGTCTAAAATCTTTTTGAATTTTTCAAAATTTATGCTAAAACACACCGAAACTCTTTTTGGATTTTTATATAACAGAAATGAAATGCAGTAAAGAAATATTTACATACAATATTTTTGTGAGTTTGTGTAAGAGGATCATATCAGTTTTTGAGACAAATCACCAACACCGTTAAGCTTTAAACATTTTAAGTTCTAAACAATTCACTTAGATTGTCAGTATACTGATCCACTTAAATTTTCACACAAAGTTCAACTGTTTCGAGATACGAGATTAATGTTTTAAATACTTAAACTTATTCGCGTGTCCCACCTCAGAATATACTCCCGTATCCAGATCCCAATATTCAGTCTTACAGGTGAGTATACCTAGATGATATCTGTAAGGGGTTAAATTGCGAAGAACCGTGAGAGCTCAGGTCAGAACTTCCGTTCAGCAGAGAGATGACGGCATCGAATTTTGGTGGGTCCCCTTAAGAGGATCTTTTTTACAACAGCATTGATTAGCAATTTTATTGTCTCATCATTTATGCTGAGGGCGGCGCTATTTTTCAAGCAAGCGTAAAGTATTCTCCAGGGACTAGGCCATTGCTTTCGCATTATCAGAAGTCCCGGGATAATACCCCAGATATCACTAAGCATAAAGACCTAGTATCTCAGAAAGAGGGGTCCTTCAAACAAGATTTCGGGGGTTACCCATATATCCGAGAGATGTTACCCACGATATAAGCAAGTTTGAAATTTAGGTTTATATCTCGTCACAATCTACTAAATGTGCAAAAACCTACTGGCACATCATCAGTGAGACCGTTTATCACATTTTTCTTTCCAATTCTTTAGCATGCTGTGATAGTCCACTGATGTACTATCATTTCCTCTTCTTTGACACAAAACTCATTTATGATTTTATCATGTTTTTGTCTTTTTCAAATTTTCAAATGTTTTTGGATTTTCTGAAAATTTTTACTCCCCCTAAAATGCAAACACATTTTAGGAAATTTGAAAACAAATTATACAATAAAGTGACGACTGCTATGAATTGCTTCAATTCGCCATCCACTTGGCATAAACAATCAGAACTCCCCCTCACAACAAACTATTTTCCCATTGTGATTTCAAAACACTTAAGTTTGTTTTAATCAAATGGTTTTTCCGGAAAATTAGTTTTGTTGATTTTCAAACCACTTGTAGCTTAGGGAATAAACTCATCATTTTGTTCTCCAAAATACCACTTGTAAGTATGATCCAATCAAGTTCAACTTAATGACCCTGATTTACCACTTATAAGTGAAAGCCTTCTTCAACCTCTTGTAGGTTCACTCACCAATCATACCATTTGAAAATCAAAATATAACAATATAAAGATATCACCTGTAGATTTACCAAACAAACATTTCAAGAATGATGCCGATTCCTGCTCCACTCTTACTAACCTAGGAGCTCTGGCAAGTCAGGATTTTTAGTTTGGAAAAACTTTCCCCCAAGCCTGACCAGCATTGGGAGATTCTGGGACACATCTATCCCACCAACATTTTGATTTATAAAACTCTTTGGCACCTTTTACCTTTCTGCCAACCATCTTACCAAAAATATGCTTGACTTTTCCATTGAAAGTCTTCTCAACATCAAATTCTCCCTTATTAGCGAAGAATTGATTTGAGATCTCTACCTTTCCCACTTTCTTCATCAAATTTTTCCTTTGACAATGGAGGAAAATCCTCGTCGTTCACCTCTTGAACGGAATTCACAACCTTTTTCTCAACCAAAGACTCCTTTGATTTTATGGAATCATATTCATTGTCAGAACAACTATCTGTTTTAACAACCCACTTTTGTTTACTCAAATCACCTTTTCTTTTGTAAAACCGTTTTGAACTTTCTCCTTCCTCAGAAGTAGAATTTTCAAACTTTTTAACATTTTTAACAAGTTGTTCTTTCTTATCAACACAAGTTTTTCTCAGAACAAAGTTAGAAGAAACTTCCTATTTTTGGTAGTTGGTCTTGGGGCAATTCCCAGCTATGTGTCCAACTTCTTGGCAATTGAAACAGGTTCTTCTGTCAACTCTTGAAGCAAACTTTCTCACATTCTTCTTTACTTCAGCAAGAAACTCTTGATTCGACTGCTTCCAGAACGGTTTCTTCTGTTCATCCTCTGAACTTCCTCCTGAAACAAATTTTGTTTTTGGTTTATAAGTTTTCTGATTTTTTATAATTTTCTGAAGAATTGAAACCAAGACCTTTCTTTTTGAGATTACCATTATGGTTTGATTTCTTTTGAAAACCATAACCACAATTATAA
This sequence comes from Helianthus tuberosus, assembly GCA_030545235.1. Taxonomy (NCBI): domain Eukaryota; kingdom Viridiplantae; phylum Streptophyta; class Magnoliopsida; order Asterales; family Asteraceae; genus Helianthus; species Helianthus tuberosus. Next base: position 98,004,247 of record CM060448.1, read on the forward strand.
CCCATTTTCTTGTTAACTCTCTGTTGAATTCTTGAAGAAGTGTACTTGTTAGGTTTTACATCAAGATTTAAATCTTTTATTTTAGAAATATTAATTTCTATCAGTTTGAAAACCTGTTTGATCATTTCAGTTTTTACACTTCTAGTTGGAAATTCATTATCAGAATATAATTTGTCTGAATCATTCAAAGTATAAGACACTTTAATTGATCCGTCATTCAAATTAGATTTTGATAACAAGAATTCTTTAATGTAAACCCGTTTAACCGATGAACTCATACTCTTTTCTGATAAACTCGGACTATTTTCTGACGAACTTGAACTCTCAAATTTAGACTCCAACTTTGATTCTTCATCCGTATCCAACACCTGATCGACAACTTTCTTTATTAACTCAGACTCATGATCAGTGTCAGACGCTGTGAATGTAACATCAATATTGTCTGGTAATTCATCAATGATTTCAGACTTTAACTTGATGTTGACTGCCTTTTTTAGACGTTCCTCATTAGGATTCCTTGGAGAATAAGTTTCATGTATCGGGGGCGGACATCTGTTATACTTGACACTTGGTTTCTTACCAGTATCAGTATCTTCAGTCTTTTTATCCATGAAAGCTTCCAGACCTGCAACAGTAGGATAAACACAATCAATTAAATAATCACAAGTAGTGTAACTCAACAATAATCGTTTAATCCTTTCACTCTCAATTTTTTCTAATTCCAAGTCTTGTTTCAGCTTAGCACCGTCTTTGATGTAATCATTAAAGACACTCTGCTTTGTTATTAATGTTGCGCTCATTTTTTCCATTGCTTTCTCAATTTTTGTATTCGTCTTTTTCAGACGATCAACTGTGTTGTTGAGCACATCATATGACTCCTTTATATACTTCACATCGGACAATAAATCTTCTTTAATCTTCTCTAATTCAGCAATCTTTTTATCTTTCTCCTCACAAACTTTGCAAGATTCTGAACACTTCGAACACGGTTTTTCAACTTCAACCAATTTTTCAACTATCTTTTCAACCTCGACAGTCTTTTCAACTTCAACGAGTTTCTCAATTTCAACAATTTTTTCTATTTCCACAATTTTTTCAACTTCGACTAGTTTTTCAACTTCAACTATTTTCTCTACTACTTTCTCAGATGCTGGTTCAACATTTGCTTCTTCAGCTTCTGTTTTTGTCTTTCATCAGCTAGCCTTCTTGCTGCTTCCAATTCTCTTCTCAATCTAGCAATCTTCTTCTGATTTAGCATCTCCATTTTATCTGCAAAGAAGAAATTAAAGTTGTCAGGATCTAAGCCTTTTCTAGCTTTATTAAGATGTTCTTCTTCATCATCAGTATCAACATCACTTCCAAGATCTGGAAAAATCAGAATTCTTTTCTCACTAGTCTCTTCTTCATCCAGAACTCTAGCAACAAAACATGAACCTTGTGGAATATATTTATCCCAGTTAAAACTCTCTGCAGCTAGACTTGAACCTTGTGGAGTGTAGTTATCCCAACTAAATCCCTCAGCAACAAACTCATCATCTTGATCGATTATCCCAGAATAGGCTTTCTTATTTGCATCTTCGATCATTTTCCGTTTATCATCTACAATTGGTCGAGCATGAGCAGTTTGTGGTTCTTTTTGTTGAGTAATCTGATGAAAAATTGATTTCTGATAATAATTGCTATTTTCTTGATTCCCGGCTGTTTCATGGTTTTTGCATTCCCGTTTAAAATGACCTTTTCCTTTGCACCAGAAACAAGTAACCTTTGATTTGTCAAAACCCAAAGGAGAAGTAGCCATTCCTCGAAACTCATCTCTACCAGTAATTTGCTGAAACTTTTCTGCCCTCCTCCAAGCACTAGCTAAACACCACTTCACATCTATCAATTCAAGCTCCTCAGCATCAATTTGGTCATAATCTTCTTTTGTAAGCATCGGATTTCCAATCTTGCCATCAATCAAACTTTCATATGATTCCAACATAGCAACAAGTGATGCCATGTGTTTCTTGGCAATTTCTGGAGACAAATTCTGACCATTCTGAATATTCAAAGTAACATTGCACTGCAGATTTGTTGAATTCTTTTGTTGAGGACTTGATGTTTTAAAGTTTGGATCAAAACTTGAATATGCAGATGACGATCCACCACTCTGTATCACATTACTACCATGTGTTTCAGATGAATTGTCAGCACTAAAACCAGTTTGGATCTTTGGACTAGAACTTGGGGTAGTTTCAAACTTGTTCCCTCTATAGTACAAACTAACATCTTGTTGAGCATTTGGATTCGTCATGATAGCAGTTTTCTGAATATCCAATTCCTGCTCTTCAATTTTCTGAATGAACTATGCCAAATTCATACTCTCAGACTTTCTCATATGTTTCACAATCATCAAATATGTTCCCCATTTATGCTGTGGTAGTGCTTCAGCTAACTTATCAACCCACTCATCATCATCTTTCTCAATTTTAAATCTTCCCATTTCTAATACTAGATGACAATATCTATCAATTGTCTGCTTTGTTGTTTCATGGTTGAAAGCTGTAAACATATCAAATGATTTTTTCAATAATGCCTTTTTGATTTTGATCATATCTGCGCTTCCTTTGAATTTCTGAATCAATGCTTCCCAAATAGATTTAGCTGTACCATTATGTTGAAGCAGAACAAAAATATCTTCTTTAATCACTTGCTGAAGAATACTAATCATCATTTTCTCACTTGTAAATTTCAAATTTGTTCACGAAGATACAAGTTCAAGCGAAATGACAGTTCAAGCGAAACCTCTGCTCAAGCGAGAGTACAGCTGAAGCGAAATACCCTACTTCGCTTGAAACTAATACACCTTCAAGTGAAACCACAACTTGAAGCAAAATAGCACCTCTGAAGCGAACTAGGTGATAATTTCAAGCGAAACCTCAATTTCAAGCGAAATGTGATAAAATTTCAAGCGAAAACACGCTTTCAAGCGAACTCTAATGAAATACTCAAGCGAAATGCTGCTGATGTCATTTTGCGATCTGTTTTTCAAGCGAACTTACTAGTTTTAAGCCGAATTAATGTCTAATTCTTTCAAGGATTACTTAAAACATAGTTTCGAACACAATATGTGAAATTCAGAACTTTTTGACCGTGAAAACTGTTTTAATTTCAAAAAGAAGGTGTAGAAGTCAGAAAAATGACTGTTTTTGGCAAGAACTCTTCTTCCTGAGCTCTGATACCACTTGTAGGAACGTGTCGTGACCCAAACGAGTCAATCAGAAGAGCTCTAGTCCGTTTCAGAGGCGGAAACAAAGAAACGGACATGAAAAACAGCTTGTTTCACTAATAATCGTCTTGTATATTGATTAAAATCAGTTTACAGATCAAATGACGCTTCGGCAGCAGTTCGGCACCGGAATGACGAAAGATACAAATGAATCCGCTTGAAGGGTTTATATAGGGGATAGGGTTTTGCTTGAAAGTGTCACGAAGACAGTTCAAGCGAAATGGCCAGAGTTGAGTTCGCTTGAAACTGTCACATGACATTTCAAGCGGACACACTTACTTCAAGCGAACACACATAAACTAAACCCTAAAATCTCCTAATTTCTCGTACAACGCGCCCTGATCTAACAATTCTAGCACTAGACTCGATACAAGACGAAGTCGACAGATGTATGCACTAACACACATTCGGGTCCTGATGAGCGTCCTTAGCTCCTATCACGAAAGCTCTTCCCAGAGCTTGGTTTTCTTTTGGGCAATCCTTCTTGAAGTGCCATTTGTCACCACAGTTAAAACAGCCTTGATCCTTAGTGTTTGTTCCCCGGCACGCGTCAGTGCGATGCCTAAACCTACCACATTTGCCACACTTGGGGCCTCAACACTCCCCGTAGTGGTGGAAGGGGCATTTGTTGCACTTCGGTGCATTCCCAGTATAAGGCTTCTTATAAGTATTGTTTGCGGTGGTGGTAACATATGCCTTCGCCTCCTTGACTTCTTTCGTGGTTTCCACATTGTTATTGTTGTTGTTATTACTGTTCTTACCCCGTGAACCCTTCTTGAAATGAGAGAACCTCCTTTCGTTGGAGCCCGAAGTCTCCACAGTGGTTTCCTATCTGTTCACCCTAGACTTATCAAATTTTCCCTGACGCATAGCCTTCTCAGTAAGGCTAACAGCCAAATCGATGGCTTCTCCAATTTTCGTGGGCTTAGAAGAGGTAACTAGACTCAGAATCTTGGGGGCAAGTCCCCAGATGTACCTCTCGATCCTTTTGAATGCAGGTTCCACCAGGTATGGAACCACACGGGACAAATCATGAAATCGCTGCGTCTACCCCGCGATATCCGAACCAATCATCTTCAAGTTCCAAAACTCCGTTTCCAACTTCTGAATTTCCGACCTCGAACAATACTTTTTCCTCATCAGTTCTTTGAGTTCCTCCCAGGTCAGGCCGTATGCAGCATTTTCGCCCTTAGTTTGGACCTTGATGTTCCACAAAGATAGTGCTCCATCGATGAAAAGTCCAGTGACATAAGTGACCCTTTGCTCAACTGGGCACTTGCTCATCTGAATGACTGAGTCAGTCTTCTCGGTCCAGTGTACGAAGGAAACGACACCTCCCGTACCATCAAAGTTTAGGGCTTTGCAGTCTAAGAACTGCTTATAAGTGCAACCAGTTGGGGGGTTTCCTCCAGAAGTACCTCATGTCCCACCGCTATGCTTAGTGTGGTTGGCTTTTTATTGGGCGATTGCCTGGGAGATGCGTTCGTTCAACTCTTGTTCGGTCGTCGGTAGCGGGTTTGTGTTCGTTCTTCCACGACGGGGCGGCATTGTATTCTAGTATAAAATATTGATCTCCGTTAGAAAAATATTTAATAATAAATTTTGTCATGTATATATATACACGTCGGGTTTATATGTGATACCTCAAGAAAACACACAACACAACTAGCTTCCTCAGTGACTATGTGCTAAATTTCAGGACGAAATTTCTTTCAACTTGGGGATGATGTGACAACTCATACTTTCAAGTCTTGTACTAGTTCCTTCCATGCTTTGTACTACGTTGTATTAGTCTACGTGATGGAATGAATGATTTTGATTGAATGTTATTAATGTGTGAATTGTTGTTAAATGTTAAATGTCATTTTGTTTTATAAGAACTTGGTCGCACAATGTCCGGGTCGCACACTCACCCACAACCGTGTCACACCCTGACCGCGTAAAACAACAAACCGCGGCGGAAGCGTCGGGGAATGGAGCGACACAATTATTGTTTCACAACACATGAATTAAAAAGTTTCGTTTTATTTAAATATTAAACATTTAACATTGTCTTGAAATAGAACAAACAAGTTCACATATTGTCTATCATCGTTATTAAGTCACTAAGGCCTCGTCCAGTCCTATGTGAGCATGCAACCTAGTCATCAACAACATCATCAAACATCACCTGAAACATATGTGAAAATATAGTCAGCAAAGAAATGCCGACGAGCACATAGGTTTTGTGAGTGTGTCAGATTCATAGTTTGTATACATGTTGCAATACCTTGTACGACTACAAGATGCGTTAATTGAAATCCTTGTTTTGAAAAGTATTTTGTAATGAAATATGATTTAACCAACTTAAAACAAGTTGGTTATAGTTTATAATACCTCGTTGCTATGAATCTTGACCCAAAAACATTTGCTTTTGTAAACCTAACTGTAAATCGTTCTCGTAATAAAGCTCGTATGGTTTATATTATTTAGTAAACATCGTTGCGTATCATCATCTAAAATCATTCGTCCAAGTGAACTAAATAACGCCACGGAATATAATATGATAAAAGCACTTATATATAAGAAGTACCGGCGGCGTATCTACCATGCTTCTATCACATTACACCCGTCCCGTTATCTAATCACCTACCAAAAACCAATCGTTCAATTCGTTTAACTCGTTTGTGTTATAAACTGATGTGTGTAAAATGCAACATATAAATTACATCAAATGAGGTATAAAACTAACCCTTTTTTAGTACTAATGTTGGAAAAAAGTGTGCTTTTGTCTTCCTTTTGTATTTTCAGGATTAAATGAGCTCAAATGTACAAAAGAAGCAAAAATACAGCTAAATCTAACATAAATACAAGAAAAGGAATAAGTGTGGCATGCCCGACCCCTCGACAGCATCTTCCCAAGCAAAAACAAGACATCAGAAGGCTGAACACGCCCCGTGCCCAGCGGACACGGGGGCGTGCTCAAGTGTTTGCAGAAAAGACATAAGCGTAGAAGCTTCTATTCCCCAACACGGGGGTGTGCCCAGCTCCACACGGCCGTGGTCAATGCAAAGATTCGCAGAATCCAAGCAAATCTTGATAGTATAGATACGCTTCTGCACATGGGGCCGTGCCCAGTGGACACGGGGGCGTGGTCAACTAATGCAGACAAACTGCAATTAATGAAGAAAGAGAAAGTGGATGGACACGGGGCCATGCCCAATGGACACGGGGTGTGTCCGGGCTTCTGTGTAGTCTATAAATAGAGGTGCTTGGTTCACTTTAAAAGCAACCCTTGACAAACCACCTCTCTCCCACTTCACCCACACTCCAACACCATCATCCATCATCCATCATAGAGTGTGTGTAGTAGTCTTGGGATCCAAGATTGATAGTAAGAGTTCTTGACAATCAAAGGTCATGTTTTCCTAAGTCTCTTACATCACTTGGTGAAGACAAGCATTTAATGTAATACTTTTGTTTTTTTTTATCTTTTCGCACTTTTTATTTGGTTTTGTATTAATGACTTTAATAACTAGTTTCTTATGTTGAAGGTGAAACTTCCTTATCATTTGTCCGTGGTGTCTTGGCGTTATTTTACTGTCTATATAAAATAAAAGATTTACACCATTCATATCTCTATGGTCTATATGGAGATATGTTGGCTACCTGGTCGGGGGTTAAGGGAATGGTTTGGTAAGGTTCTTGCCTTGTTCAGTGTATAGATCCTGCAAGGACCTAGGTCAAGCTTACTAGGACCTCCTTCAATACCCACTGGTATTGGATGGCGGGGGTGCGAATGGCTTGATCCCCTCATATGTAAACTACTATTAATATATTAACCCGACTACTTGGGATTGTATCCCTGCTGACTCAAACCACTTAGCTGAGGGTAACATCACCTTCAAAAGAGGGGCCTACCACATTACGCATTAATAATTTAATTAATTATCTTCCAATAATCCAACCCTTTAGGATTGTATCCTTGCTGACTCAAACTACTGGGTTGAGGGTAACGTCACCTTCAAAAGAGGGGCCTACTACTATAACTAAGATAATCTCTTAAAAAGTGCAAAAGTGCGGAAAACATCAAAGGTCACTAAAGGTGAGTCGGATCCAAGTGATTCATCTTGTCTATCTGTTTTTATTTTATTTTTATTTTCAGCATTTTTAGTTTTTATTTTCATGTTTAAAACCTTTTTCAAAACTTTTGATTTGATTAGACGTTGAGGATAAACCGGTACTGAAAGCTCTTGTGTCCTTGGACGACCTCGGTATCTTACCAACGCTATACTACGCTCACGATTGGGGCACTTTCCCATATGTGTGTTTTGTGTTAGTAAAATAGCGTGTTTTATAAATTTAAAACTTGACTGAAGTGTTAAAAAGGGCTCAAAATATGCATAAAAATATATCACACTCGACACGCATCATAAACCATCGTTCAATCATTCAAATCGTTCATATCGTTCAAATCGTTCCAATCATTCAGATCATTCAAATCGTTCATGTTTTAATTGTGAAAACTAACTTTTGGTCGTTTCGTTGAATACATTCAAACCTGTGTGACCCGTCCATCGTTCAACTCGTATTAACAAACCACCATAGGGTAAGTTAACAATCGTCAGGTTCAGTCATTACCCACATTATCCCCATACATAACCATGGCGATAGTCCTATAATGGGATTTGTCAGATCCTATGGTACCATAACATACTACTGGTCGGCTTGATCATTGTTAATGAATGTCATTCGTTATGTAATAACGTCCCAATAAGCTCGTTCACATTGTCGAAATCGATGTGTTTAATATAAACCATAGTATTCATTTTTGAAAACATCGAAATCATTTTGCAGATATGAATCACCCCAAAACAATTGAAAACAGTAAAATAGGGGAACTATGTACTCACTTGAGATTGCAAGATATCCTCGATTAAATGAACTTAACAAAGCTCGCGCAAACCAAGGAAATCAAGTGGCACCTAGTTATCATGAATTTTTTTTACTTTGTCTGTCGTTTCCAGAATGAGCTCAGGTCCAATAAGCTGCGCTTCACCGATCTCATTCCAATAGACAGGTGAACGACATTTTCGACCGTATAAAGCTTCGAACAGTGCCATATTAATGCAAGTGTGATAACTATTATTGTAAGAGAACTCGATCAATGGTAGATGAGAATCCCAATTACCACCAAAGTCTATCACACATGCTCTAAGCATATCCTCCAATGTTTGTATTGTCCTCTTGGATTGTCCATCCATTTGGGGATGATAAGTGGTGCTCAAATTTAGTTGGGTTCCCATAGCAGATTGCATGGTCTTCCAAAAGTGAGATGAGAATCGAGCATCACGGTCACAAACCGCACACTCCTTAACTTGTTCTCAATCCATTCTATTCGAGCTCAAAGCTGGGCCGGCATGTCCCCTTGTGCGCATACACACATGGTTTTGTGTGTGGTTTCTCATAACTTGCAAAACACACAAGATAATACCAAACCCTAGACTCTCTCTCCCTCTCTCTCACTCGACTACAGCCCTCCCTTTATTTGAAGCCCTTGCATCGATCCAACCAATTCATCCTACATCCTGGTTAGTGTTTGTCCCTATTACCTAATGACCGATATGTGATGTGGGTTTTGATTATGTGTTGCATGATAGATTGTGATTAGGGATGCATGTATGTAAAATTCTTGATGAACAACCCATGATTTACTGTTAGATGTAATTTAAATAAACTATTGGTAATGATTGACAACATAGGGTTGTATAATGACATGTACTCGTCTAAGTTCATGCATACTAGGGTTGATGAGTTTGATTGTTCATAGATCTGATATGAATGGTTGGTTATGATAATTAATGCTTATGAGATAGAGTATTTGACTATGGTAATTGTGCCAATCATTGTTGTTAGATAGTAATGGAATGATTGGGTTTGATGAGGTAACTAAATGGCATGATCTAATGTGAATGTTGATCATATGTTAATTGCTAATTGTTGTTCATGATTAGATGATATTTAGGGATTGTATGAATGTGTGATTTCTGCTAAATGATTGTTGTTTGATCTGATTGAAAGATGCCAAAAATTGATAACTGATGTTATGGAAATAAAGGACACTAAAAAGGGAAATCAGTTACATCTTCCAGGTCTCGACTGAGGTTGCGAGTCGAAACCCCTTGGTTCTGACTCGAAACCAAACATCACAAAACGAGAGGACTCGAGACCAACCTGGTTGCGGGTCCGGTTCCGACTCGAGACCTGACTCAAGACCTCAAGGTTTCGACTAGTACTTCATGACTCGAAACCCCTGATCTCGACTCGAGACCTTTCTGACGAAAACTCGAGACCTCTTGGTTTTAACTGGGGTCCCACTTGCAACGTATACTTTTTTGGGCCGTATGACAGTGGACTCGCACACTTGAGAGGTGGTCGCACACTCTCTAGTGTGGGCCGAAGACATTGGGCAGTACTATATTAGACTCGCACACATGGGCTTTAAACATGCACTTATATGTTACTGTTAACTTCCATGCTATACGTGCTATGTCATGAACCTTGTATGTATGCAACATGTTAGAATACGTGTAGAACTATGTGTTTACTACTTGAATATGAACCTGACTTGTATGGTAACCATAATAGGACGTGGTTGACCACATTAGCTTAAGTGACCATTATCTGCCGAGCTAATCTAAGGTGAGTTCACACTTTTCTTAAAAGCATGCAATTCCCGGTGGTTTGGGAATGGGACAACAACAACTATCCCCCTTTGGTGGGATGCAACATGCGTATTCTCCTTGGGTAGAATGCGTACAACCTCGTCTCCTTGTGAGGGACGAAAACCGTTATTTATATTACATGTCTTAAGCGGACTAGATGGAACTCTATCTGAAAGTCCCCACTCATTTTTTATACTGACTTAATCGTCGGGCCAATGGCGAACGGGTTATTAGTTAAATAGCGGTATTAGGTTTGACAAGCCTCACACCGGGCCAAAGAGGACGGGAGTGGACCAATACACTTGGGCACTTGATCAATGATGATAGACATTGACTTGGGGCACTAAACATACTACAGTCAGTACTCTGTATGGTATGGGTCTAGTAGTTTAAAACAGTGGGGTAGCTCCCCATGGCATGTTTTTATAAAGAACAAAGTAACTTGGATAAACCTATGGTTTTTGGAACAACACTAAACAAAACAACTGTGAACTCACGAACTTTATGTTGACACACTACTGCATGCTTTGCAGGTCATTAGGTACATGGCTAGAGCTTGCACGAGGAGTGGACGTTGTGGAAGGGAACCAATTGTTGGGTTTCTATTATTAAACACTATGCTTTGAAACTATTAATGGGTTTTAAACTTTATGCTTCCGCTAACACCTAAACTTGGTTTGGGATATTGTTTTCGTGAACACTAAACGTTTTGATTGTGATGGTTTTACTTTATTTTACTTATCTTTCAGTATGATTAGTGGTATGATTCTGGTCAGTCACGCGCCTCGCGGTAATACTCCGCTTGTGGATTTTGAGGGTGTGACATTATATAAATAAGAAAAATATATACATATACATGACGTAACCACACAATCACGAGGCATGAACACACCAATTATCACAACAATCGTATAAACTCCATGTAGAATCGTTTTGCCGACCAAATGAGTCAATCAGAGGTAATACACAACTGTTTGAGAGGCAGAAACAAACAAACAATCTAGAATCAGTAAGAAATTGAGTAGAAAATAGAGTATATCACTTTAAGACATGTTTCTCATTAATATTTCACTAGAAAATCCGGCAGCACTTCGGTATACAACTTGTGATTCCGTGCCAAATGAGAAACAAGACTAGCCTATATATAGGCCTATGATTTCGCTTGAAATGACACATGTCATTTCAAGCGGAATTACAACTTCTGATTTCGCTTGAAATGACCAAGTGTCATTTCAAGCGGAATTACATCAAAATTCATAAAATTACACTTTAGGCCCCTGTAAACCCTATACAAACATGACCTAGACTTAAGACGTAGGCTATAGACATTATGCACCAACAAACTCCCCCTTGGATATTGCCGGAGTCTTTAGTCTGGTCTTCAGCTCTTTACAGCGACTTAAACTTTTCTTCCCTTGGTTTAGGCTTTTTCTTCAGTAACTTCCTAAGCTTCTCGTTCTCTTCAACTCTTTTCTTTTTTTCAGCAGCCATTCTTTGCACCAAAGTATGTCTTAACATGTTGTCTCTATCTTTTCTTCTTGCTCTATCTTTAGCCATTTAGATGACCATTTGCTCTCAGCGTTGATATTTTTCTGGAAACATATGGATACAACCTTATGAAATTGCATCGCTTGATCTCTATCTTCAGCATTGAAGTAGATCTTGTTTACAAACAAACATTCTATGTCTTTAGCAGAACAATTCACCAGCCATAGAGGATCATACACAAAGATTTCTCTAACTTCATTTTCAGTCCTGTAGGTTATTACAGCTTCTGTTGACAAACAGTTGTATACCCAACACACAAAACCTTTATGAAAACCTTGCTCCATTTTTGGCACAAGAATATTCTTGATCACTTTAGGCTTCTTCACATGCAAGATTATTTCTTCAGTACCAGTCACTGGATTCACCCTCTTCACTTTCTTCGGGTAGTGAGGCTTCTAGTGTTTGAAATCTTTTAATGCTTCATACTTTATCAGACCCCACATAGGCACATCATTTTTCCTGATAGGATAGTTTAATGTTCTAACCTTTGACAACTCTTCCACATCCCACCATGGTAGAGACATGATATCATAATGACGTTCAAAATACTGTACACCGTATTCTCGACGAATAGCATAAGCATTTACTTGAGGTAAGAATCCCCAGCTTATAATATCCCCCAGTGACACTTCCCTGTCTCTGCTATAATACTTCAGTGGCCTCTTGAACTTTCTTTCATTAGTCTGTCTAAACCACTTCTTTCTTTCTTCCTTCTGAGCATCTTTCACAGTACCATCGAAATTCTTATCTTTAAGACATTCAGCCACTTTCCTCCTCAATTTATCTGCGTTTGCTTCATTGAAAAATTCAAACAATGTAGGAAAGTTCGATGTATCAACATTTTCAGAAGTTTCTTCATCAGTGCAATCCTCAACTTCTACTCTATCATAGTTGTCTGCCTCATCAACATACTTGTACTCATACTCAGGCTGTTGATTCATATCAAAAGAATTCAACTCTTCTTCAAAATCAAAGTTGAAGTTAGGATCATCAATTCGTGTCATCTCGATAATATCAGCCATTGTGTATATATGCCTGATTTCTCTTTCCTCTACCTCAGGCTCTAGACGCAGAATTAACTTTTCAACTTTGTCAACATTTTGATCATCAGTGTGCTCCCCCTCACCTGTTACATCCTCAGCTTCTTCATTCGCATCATCATGTAAATAATCATCAACATTTTGTTCATTCGATTTCTCAGAAACTTTAACACCAGTAGCACCCTGATCGTCATCATCATCATCATTGTCATCATCACTGTGGCTACTTGCAGAAAATACTTCATCATCTTCATCATCTTTTTCTGCATCATCATCCTCATCTTCATCATCTTCATCAATATCTTCATTAACATTAAGAACATCATCAAGCAGCACATCGTCTTTAAAGATAGCAGATACTGCAGAGATAGGACCAGGATTCGGGATAAGAGATTCAGGTACAGTTGATAGAACAATTGCCCTCTCCTCAGAAACACCTTCAATACCCTTTCCTTTGTTCTTCATTTTAGCATCAATCTCTGCTTGTCTTTGAGCTCTAACTTCTTCAATCTTGATTTCATCAAATTGTTGCTCAATAGACTTACCAAGCATCTTTTCTAACACTTTGTTTATCATATAAATCTCATGCTCTTTCACTGCTTTGGCTGCCTCTAATTCTTTGTTCTTTAATTCAAAATACTTATTCTGCTCGTCTCTTCGAGCCTTTTCTTCTAGCAATTCTGCAATCTGAACTTTCATAACATCAATTTCAAATTCATCAGCTTCAATATTTTTCAACAAAGAAGAGTTTTCAGCTTCCTCAGACTTAACACGTTTTTCCAATTTCTTTTCACGATCAACCAACTTCTTGTTCTCAGCTAAAACTTAACTTGCTCATCAGTCGCAAAATTGAAATCACCAATATCAAGATTAAGACCTTCTGGAACAGTTGGAAAGGTTTTGTAACTAGAAGAACCAGGTGTAGTTTGGACAGGTGGTTGTGTGAGTGGTGGTGTTTGAAAGATTTGTTGTGAAGTTAGAATAGGTTGTTCTTGGATTGGTGTTTGGTGTAGTGGTGATAAATGTGGTGGTGTTTGATGTAATGGTGATGGTTGTCTAGGAGGTGATTGGTGAAGTGGTGATTGGATTGGTGATAGTTGATGTTGTGGTTCAGGTTGTGGTGATGGTGATTTACTGGTTTCTTGGATAGGTTTCTTGTTCAGCAAGATCTTCAATGTCTTTTTCACCTTTGGAGTAACAACTTTCTTTCTTGCACCAGCTTTCTTTTTACCACCTGATGATGAAGGTGTTTGAACATCTTCAATATTTTCTTGAGAAGGGATGTACACATCATCATCATCATCTTTACTACTCCCTTTTCTCTTTTTCTGTTTCTCTTTCTCTACAGCAGACATGACTTTCTTATAACGTTCAGTCTCATCAACTTCATCTTCAGAAGAACTTGTTGTACTTTTGTTAACATCATCACTTTCTTCATCACCAGCTGCTTCTTTCTTTTTAGAATTAAAATCAGTAAGAGATTTCAACAACTTTGTAGACGCAGGAGACAAACGAGCATCTCCTTCAAAATTAATTTTAGTTTCAACTTCAGCTTCAGCTTCCTCCTCTGATTCATCAACAAGCAATGTTATAGCAGCTTTCTTTTGACGCTTTTTGGGTTGAGAAGACGAACCCTCTTCTACTTGTACTTTAGGAGTAGCTTTCCTGCCCCTCTTTTTCTTTTCTTTTAAGAACCAATCGTTTCGAGTTCCTTTGAATTCTTCAAGTATTTTTAATTCATTTGCATAGCTCTTCTCTTTCATTTCTTCCTCATTTCTCCAGTTCTGATGATTACAGGATCTGGATCTACATAATTCTTATCCTTGATGAAGCCAAAAAATTCAGTTTTAGTCTTTGGCTCTGGATGATTTGGATGATATCTAGCCAATTGTTTCAAAGAATCATTACTCATTTGAGATAGCACCAACAGATCATTGTTTTCATCTCTTTCAAGGTCAGGATATGCATGATCTAGCATCATTTGAACAAATCTTGGATACACCCAAGTCTTACTCTTTGACATAATGTTCTCAACCATATAATGAAACACGATCTTCGAAAAGTTATACTTCTTGTTCAATTCGAGAGCTGTCACCATGTTCATTTGATAGTCTCTCATAGCATCATAACCTCCCTTACAATGACTTAGAGCCTGCAGCACCGAGTGAATAAGAAACTTGTATGGCTTTGTAAACTTTGATTTCAAGTAATTAGCACTGTTTAGAGCACCATCATAACCTATCCGCAGCATACAACCTTTTACCATCATCAGGAAAATCCAACACTTCACGGTCAAGTGCTTCAGAAAAAATAATCGGATTTTCTTTGCCATTTAGCTCAATAACCGAATTGATCACTTTCTCTCTTCTTCATAAGTTGCCTTTTCCCAAAAACGTTTGATATGAGATCTAAACACCAGATGTTGATTCGTCAAGGCTTTTTGTATAGGCAACCTTCTCATAAATTCCAGAATACTCCTGAATTCAGACAACTTTGGAATCTTATCCTCATCAAAATCACAACAACTGTTGTGCAATGGATCAAAAATCACATTTGAAGCCTGAAAATCAACACAATACAAATAAATCAAGCATTTTGAAAAATTTTCTCATCAAACATCATTCAAGCGAAATCACATATAATATGGATTGGCAGTTTGAAGCGAAATCACTTGTTTTTTTAAAAAATGTCCATTTCAAACGGAATATCATTTTGAAGCGGAATCCCCATTTGAAGCGGAATACCATTTGAAGCGAAATCAACTGATTTCAAAAGAAATCAGTTTCAAGCGGAATACCATGTTTCAAACGGAATCATGAGCAAATTTTTCAAAACTTTTCTTATGATGAAATCAATCAACTGGGTTTGTTCTATGATAGATGTAATAACCATAAATTTAAAATCATTATTCTAGAAATAAAAAGAATAATAATAATTTATAAATTACCCACTAGAAAACCCTAATTAAAACACCCAAGTGATTCTGTGCAAACCCTAAAATTTTCAGAATTTTCAGAATCAGGATTAGGACCCCTAAAACTCAGGGGGGGTATTTCCTATTTGATGATTATCTAGATAACTTGCGGACGAAGTAGAATTTTAAGAAAATGTCGACTCAGCTAGGCTAGTCCCACGCGTGGCAACCCTATAGTGTTTAGGTGTCCCTTACGCACCGTAAGGGAATAAGTGTTACGGTGCGCAAGGGTGGTTACGGACCGTAAGTGATTTAGTGTTACGGTGCGTAAGGCAAGTCAAAATTCAACTATAAATAGAGGACATTGGCATTCGATTCTGGGCACAAAAACGACGAAGAAACTCCAAAATTTCGCTGAGTTATCGTCTGTTTACTTCAATTAACACACACGAAATCACTAATTAGTATAGCAGGGTGCTGCAGAACAGGCTAATAACTCGATCGCTATTACGATTCATTATCCGATCGATCAATATATCCAATGGATGTTTAAGTGCGGCCCACATTAGGGTTATACTTTGTCGTTCGTCATTAATTCGATGAATGAGTTTAAGTATCGTACTTTGTCGTTCGTCGTTAATTCGATGGATGAGTTTAAGTATCGTACTTTGTCGTTCGTTGTTAATTCGATGGATGAGTTTAAGTATCGTACTTTGTCGTTCGTCGTTAATTCGATGGATGTTTAAGTATCGCACTTTGTCGTTCGTTGTGAGAATTTGATCTCGTGAGTTATCGTAAATGTTGTATTAAGTTACTAACCTAGTTTGTGTGCATGTTATTTAAATTAGGTTAAAAGACTAATCAGTAGTCTAAACTCTGCCCGTATAAATCTAAAATATTAGCACAAGGTAGCTTCACTTTGGAATTTTAAGGTACGGATCCTTACCCCACTCTTTATTGCTTCATAAGTCAAATTGTTATAAACCACTAAATTACTATATCTTTTAAAAACTTCTTACGTCTTTGATTATCGATTCATTTGACAGTCCGTTCGATTCCTATTCAAATCATTTGATTTATCTTTTATGTCATGCGATAGTATTATGTTGTTATACTCATTATCGCATGTTCCAATATATGTTCCGTTTTGTTATGAAAATAAGTTTTATAAGTTATGTGAATAAGACCATTTGTACTCTGATACCCTGAGTATCGCTTCTCGTGGAGTGTCCCACGAGCATGTTGTTGCGGCATCAACATCATGTGCTCCATCTGTGACGGAGAGATTAGTTCACGGCGTCCCTAGGTACAAGTGTGGTACAAAGCTACTGGGAGGCGTATGGATCGATCCTAGAATTTAAGTATAAGGATGTGGATAGCAGGTATGCCAACTGGCCATCTCATGTGATAAGTATGCAGGAGTAGCTACCTGTGTATTGTCACGTTTTCAGTTTGCTCATGGGTACATCCGTAAGATATAATTATGAAATTATGTTCTTGCATCGTATCATTTTCGCAATGAGTTTCCTCCGAATAACATTGCATATAAAGCGTTATTTGTTCTTTGAGCCTATAATTCCGTACTGAGCATTCGGCTCATTCCGTATAAATTTTGTACTTACAGGTCAGCAGGTTACTTTGGGCGGGGAAAAGAGAGAAGAATAAAGTCTAGGAATAAATCTGAAGATGTTAGTTAATCAAGTCGAATGTCTTCGCTTGTATATTAACCTTCAGTTAAATTGTCGTGTGGTTGTATCCTTGTCAAATAAATAAATGGAATTATGACTTTTGTTTATGATACTGTTATTGTGACACGTCAGCCCTTCCGGGTTGGGGTGTTACAGCTATGGTATCAGAGCAAAGGCTCTTTCCTGTAGAAAACTTGAAGATAGTAATTAAAACCTGTGAGGAATGGGTAGATATCTATGATAGGATTCAACTTGATCTCTTATTTGGTTTAATTCCTATGTCTATTCATATAGATATGCCTCCTCGTCGTCCGCTACGTAGGAGTACTCGTACTAATCCTGTGCGTAACAACACTTCTTCGAATGAGACTCCAGTTGATCCAGACGTAATTAATGCTATCAACCAGGCTGTTGCCGGGTTGCTTCCAAACCTTGTTGCTCAAACAGCTGAGGCCGTTATTCAACAAACTCGTCATCCAGAACGTAATAACACGAATCCAGTCTCTGGTGAAGAAATTCGTGAGAATACCACGAACCATAATACCTATAATATAGACATATGGATCTCTAAATTCCAAAAGCAAAAACCGAATCAAATTACATATCCTCTATGTAATACTTGTGGTAAGAGACATCAAGGCGTATGTCACCGAGGTACAGGAGCATGCTTTAGATGTGGCCAAACTGGACACATGATCAAGGAATGTCCTAAGAAAGATACTAAGAAGAACAACCAACCCAATGTTGGAGGAAGAGTTTTCGCACTTTCTGCAACTGAAGCTGCTAATGCCCCAGGTATTGTATCTGGAATCCTTCAGCTTGGTGAACGTAGTATCTATGTGTTGTTCGATACAGGAGCGACTCATTCTTTAGTATCCCATTCGTTTACTAAGTATCTTCCGATAAGATCAACTCTCATAAATCATACCTTAACCATTTCCACTCCCATGGAAAATTCATCCGTAATCACTTACGTATATAAAGATTGTCCGATCCGTATTGAATCTATTGTGTGTAAGGCAGACCTATTTCCAATACATATGTGTGACTTTGATGTTATTCTAGGAATAGATTGGTTGTCTAGACATCGTGTAACTATAGATTGTCATTCTCGCCGTGTTATTTTCGGTAATCTTCATCATCCTGATAATATATATCAGGGAACTCAAGCTCATAAATCTCTTAAAATTATCTCCGCAATCAAGGCTCGAAAATTCATATCAAACGGCTGTGCTGGATTCCTAGCATCGATTAAGGATACTTCTGTTAGTGTTAAGAGTATCGATAGCCATTCCGTTGTTCGTGAATATCCTGATGTATTTCCGGATGAACTACCAGGATTACCACCTGACCGTCAGGTAGAATTCACCATCGACTTGATCCCTGGTGCCGAACCTATTTCTAAAGCTACATACCGTATGGCCCCGATGGAACTGAAGGAGTTGAAGGAACAATTGCAAGAATTGTTAGATCTAGGATTCATAAGACCTAGTGTTTCACCTTGGGGTGCTCCGGTCTTATTTGTAAAGAAGACAGACGGTAGTATGCGTTTATGTATTGACTACCGAGAGTTGAACAAGATTACTATTCGTAATCAGTATCCTCTACCTCGCATTGATGATCTCTTTGATCAACTTCAGGGGGCTCAGTTCTTCTCAAAAATCGACCTAAGGTCCGGGTATCATCAGCTAAAGATCAAGAATGATGATGTTCCCAAGACCGCCTTTCGTACTCGATATGGTCATTACGAATTTTTGGTTATGCCCTTTGGGCTAACTAATGCACCCGCAGTCTTCATGGATTTGATGAATCGCGTATTTCACCAATTCCTAGACAAATTCGTTATTGTCTTTATCGATAACATTCTAGTATATTCTAAGAGTCGTGAAGAGCATGAAGCACATCTACATGCAGTACTTAGAACCTTGCGACATGAGAAGTTGTACGCAAAGCTTTCCAAATGTGACTTTTGGCTTAGCCAAGTGGCATTTCTAGGTCATGTCATATCAACAGAGGGAATTATGGTAGACCCAACAAAGGTTGAAGCTATTACAAAATGGACAAGACCCACTTCTGTTACCGAAATACGAAGTTTCTTGGGTCTTGCTGGCTATTACCGAAGATTTGTTGAAAGATTCTCGGTAATTGCTTTACCACTCATAAAACTCCTAAGGAAAGGGGTGAAGTACTCATGGAATGAAGGAAGACGTTGCTCGATACGTAAGTAAATGCCTCACTTGCCAACAAGTGAAAATTGAACACAAAAGAGCAAGCGGTCTGTTGCAGCCATTGGATATTCCCATATGGAAGTGGGATGAGATCACAATGGATTTTGTTACTGGTTTGCCTAAGACATTCAAGAAGAATGATGTTATATGGGTTGTTGTCGATAGATTGTCAAAGTCAGCACATTTTCTACCAATTCAGCAAGGATTTTCGGTTAATAAGTTATCCGAAATATTTCTTCAAGAAATTATTCGACTCCATGGCACACCATCTTCCATTGTTTCTGATAGAGACCCACGTTTCACCTCACGATTTTGGAAAGGTTTTCAGGCAGCTTGGGGGACACGACTAAAGTTTAGTACGGCTTTCCATCCACAAACAGATGGGCAGTCAGAACGTACGATTCAGACTTTGGAGGACATGCTCCGAGCATGTGCACTTGAATGGTCTGGAAACTGGGATGAATATCTATGCCTTGTTGAGTTCGCCTACAACAATAGTTGGCAAGCAAGTATTGGCATGGCACCTTTTGAGCTTTTATATGGTCGGAAATGTCGCGCACCGATCTGCTGGGATGAAGTTGGAGAACAGATTATTGAAGGGCCAGAACTAGTTCAGATTACAAATGAAAAAGTCACTATGGCACGAGAAAAACTGAAAGAAGCTCAGAGCAGACAAAAGAGCTATGCAGATCAAGATAGACGACCACTCGAATTTAAAATTTGCGACCACGTTTTCTTAAAGGTATCACCTTGGCGTGGCGTTCGTAGATTTGGAATTAAAGGAAAGCTTAGTCCTCGTTTCATAGGTCCGTTTGAAATCCTTGAAAGAATTGGAGAAGTGTCATATCGACTGGCTTTACCGCCTCAACTCTCTCACGTTTATAAGGTTTTTCATGTCTCCTCGTTAAGAGGATATAATTATCATCCACTTCATGTCATTAGTTATCCGTTACTTACAATTCACGAAGATTTGTCCTACAAAGAGGAACCAGAAGCCATCTTAGATCGACAAGAAAGGGTTTTGCGTAGGAAAGTAATTTCGTTTGTTAAAATCCTCTGGAAAAATCACTCTGAGCGCGAAGCAACATGGGAATCTGAAGAATCAATTCGCTCTCTATACCCTAATCTATTCTCGTAATAGAATTTTAGTCGAGTAACAGTAAATCTTGCTCTTTGATATATGTTCAATTGTTTCTGTTTACGGTTATTTATGCTTTACCTTATGTGAATATATCTTAGCTATGACTAAGCATATCTATGTAGGAAATATCAGTACCAATAGTCACTCTAAGTATCTGTAAGTCTCTATTGACTTTTCGTACGGTAAGATATTTTATTAAGATGTGTTATAGGAGGACCATTAGGGCACATATATAAGGTAATTGACAAGTATAGTCATGACCTTAGTTATGAATTTCAGATACACATTTGTGTTTAGGAGATTTTGGTTATATAAGTTAATAACTCTGCTATGACAGTTCCGTTTCTGTTACTTATGCAATAGGTTATATTCTTATTTGAAAATTTTCGAGGACGAAATTTCTTTTAAGGGGGTAATAGTTGTAATAGCCATAAATTTAAAATCCTTATTCTAGAAATAAAAAGAATAATAATAATTTATAAATTACCCACTAGAAAACCCTAATTAAAACACCCAAGTGATTCTGTGCAAACCCTAAAATTTTCAGAATTTCCAGAATCAGGATTAGGACCCCTAAAACTCAGGGGGGGTATTTCCTATTTGATGATTATCTAGATAACTTGCGGACGAAGTAGAATTTTAAGAAAATGTCGACTCAGCTAGGCTAGTCCCACGCGTGGCAACCCTATAGTGTTTAGGTGTCCCTTACGCACCGTAAGGGAATAAGTGTTACGGTGCGCAAGGGTGGTTACGGACCGTAAGTGATTTAGTGTTACGGTGTGTAAGGCAAGTCAAAATTCAACTATAAATAGAGGACATTGGCATTCGATTCTGGGCACAAAAACGACGAAGAAACTCCAAAATTTCGCTGAGTTATCGTCTGTTTACTTCAATTAACACACACGAAATCACTAATTAGTATAGCAGGGTGCTGCAGAACAGGGTAATAACTCGATCGCTATTATGATTCATTATCCGATCGATCAATATATCCAATGGATGTTTAAGTGCTGCCCACATTAGGGTTATACTTTGTCGTTCATCATTAATTCGATGAATGAGTTTAAGTATCGTACTTTGTCGTTCGTCGTTAATTCGATGGATGAGTTTAAGTATCGTACTTTGTCGTTTGTTGTTAATTCGATGGATTCGTTTAAGTATCGTACTTTCTCGTTCGTCGTTAATTCGATGGATGTTTAAGTATCGCACTTTGTCGTTCGTTGTGAGAATTTGATCTCGTGAGTTATCGTAAATGCTGTATTAAGTTACTAACCTAGTTTGTGTGCATGTTATTTAAATTAGGTTAAAAGACTAATCGGTAGTCTAAACTCTGCCCGTATAAATCTAAAATATTAGCACAAGGTAGCTTCACTTTGGAATTTTAAGGTACGGATCCTTACCCCACTCTTTATTGCTTCATAAGTCAAATTGTTATAAACCACTAAATTACTATATCTTTTAAAAACTTCTTACGTCTTTGATTATCGATTCATTTGACAGTCCGTTCGATTCCTATTCAAATCATTTGATTTAGATTTTATGTCATGCGATAGTATTATGTTGTTATACTCATTATCGCATGTTCCAATATATGTTCCGTTTTGTTATGAAAATAAGTTTTATAAGTTATGTGAATAAGACCATTTGTACTCTGATACCCTGAGTATCGATTCTCGTGGAGTGTCCCACGAGTATGTTGTTGCGGCATCAACATCATGTGCTCCATCTGTGACGGAGAGATTAGTTCACTGCGTCCCTAGGTACAAGTGTGGTACAAAGCTACTAGGAGGCTTATGGATCGATCCTAGAATTTAAGTATAAGGAGGTGGATAGCAGGTATGCCAACTGGCCATCTCATGTGATAAGTATGCAGGAGTAGCTACCTATGTATTGTCACGTTTTCAGTTTGCTCATGGGTACATCCGTAAGATATAATTATGAAATTATGTTCTTGCATCGTATCATTTTCGCAATGAGTTTCCTCCGAATAACATTGCATATAAAGCGTTATTTGTTCTTTGAGCCTATAATTCCGTACTGAGCATTCTCATTCCGTATAAATTTTGTATTTACAGGTCAGCAGGTTAGTTTGGGCGGGGAAAAGAGAGAAGAATAAAGTCTAGGAATAAATCTGAAGATGTTAGTTAATCAAGTCGAATGTCTTCGCTTGTATATTAACCTTAAGTTAAATTGTCGTGTGGTTGTATCCTTTTCAAATAAATAAATGGAATTATGACTTTTGTTTATGATACTGTTATTGTGACACGTCAGCCCTTCCGGGTTGGGGTGTTACAATAGATTCCGAGCATGTGGGTATGATTTATTCTCATTTTAGAACACAAACACAACCTAGATCTAAGTCTAAACTTCCTGTTCATTGTCTTTTATACAGAATCAGTAGATCTGGTTCAATTAAAACCCTAAGATAGTTCTACAACACATTCCGACTACACATATATGATTTACGTTCATTTTAAATGAATATTAAACCCTAAATCTAAGTTTTTTTATCCTGTTCATCGCCGACAAACAAAAAACAGACGGATCTGGGTCAAATTGACCATCAATCTTACCTTTCCCATGATAATAGTTATACGAACCAACTAAAATCAGGTAATCTAACAACAATCAGACAGAGTAACAGCTTAAAAACGAAGGTTTTGGGATTTCGCTTGAAATCGCCGGAGAAGTGTCTTTGAAGCAGAATAAGAACAATGAACCTTTCAAGCGGAATACCCCCGCTATTTATAGACAGTCTTATTCCGCTTGAAAATGACACCAGTAAGTTCAAGTGGAATCACCACTCAAGCGGAATAAGCATTTTCAAGCGAAATTACTTTTTCAAAATTTTAAATTTTTAACTTTTTCAGATTTTACCGACACACCCAGTTAACCAAGTCCAAGTTAATGACCTTGGTCAACTGTTCAGCCTACCAAGTCCAAGTTAATGACCTTGGTTGACCAGTTTATGAAGTTTGCTGACTTTCTGAAACAATTTTTAGTTCAAGTTAATGAACTTTCACACTTTCAAGCAATTACCAATCATTTTTTAGAATCTTCTGCTTACCCAACCCTCATGATCCAGACATGTTTAGCACATAAGACTTTGATCCTCTGATCTCCAACATCCGTTGTCGAAAATAAAACAAATCTTTTTGGATTTTAAAAATGCTAAACAAACAGACAATATTTTTGGATTTTTGATAAGGAAGAGACTATACACACAATATTTTTGTGAGTGTGTTAGGGGATCATATCAGCTTCCAAATAGATACAAGTACCGTTAGGCTTCAATTACATTTTCAATATTAAACAATTTGCATTGATTGTCGATATACTGGTCCACTTAAATTTTCACACAATTTTCAATCTGTTCAGGATACGAGTTTAGTGTTTTAAGGCTTAACTTTTACATGTGTACCACCTCAGAATATACTCCCGTATCCATATCCCAATATTCAGTCTTACAGGTGAGTATACCTAGATGATATCTGTAAGGGGTTAACTGCGAAGGCCGTGAGAGCTCAGGTCAGAACTTCCGTTCAACAGAGGGATGACGGCGTCGACTTTTGGTGGGTCCCCTTTGGAGGATCTTTTCTTCAGCAGCACATGATTAGCATTTTTCAATGTTTCATCATTTTTTATGCTGAGGGGAGGCTTTTATTTCAAGCAGCGTAAAGTATTCTCCGGGGACTAGGCCATTGCTTCCGCAAAATCAGAAATCCCGGGATAATACCCCAGATATCACTAAGCATAAAGACCTAGTATCTCAGAAAGAGGGACCTTTCAAACAAGATTTCGGGGGTTACCCATATAGCCGAGAGATGTTCCCCACGTAAAAGCAAAAAATTTAGGTTTATATCCCGAACAAACCTACTAAATGTATAAAAACCTATCGGCATATCATCTACAAGACTGCTTAACACATTTAACTTTACATATCTTTAGCATACTGCACTATCTAGCTGATGTACTATCATTTCCCCTTTTTACACAAACTCATTTTTACTTTTTCAATGTTTTTGGATTTTGAAATTTTATCATGTTTTTGTATTTTTCTGCAAACTTCTCCCCCTAAAAACAAAAACATATTTTTGGGTTTTTGGTTTATCAAAAACAGAAAATAAACTGTACAAAAACTTGACAACATAACGTAGATCACATCAGATCGCCGTCCTCTTCGGCTTCACATTCTACAACCCTCCCAGAAAACAAATTTTTCATCCCATTTAATTTTAAAAGATAGTTAAATCTCTTTTTGTCAAATGGGTTGGTGTAAAAATCAGCCTTATGTTCATCGGTGTGTATATGTTCAATTCTAATCAATTTCTTCTCGTGACAATCACGGATGAAATGATGTCAAAGTCTATATGTTTAGTTTTAGAATGGTGAACCGGATTTTTTTGTTATGTTAATCGCTGCCTCATTGTCCACAAATATAGGCGTGTCCAAGAACTGCAAACCAAAGTCACGCATCTGCTGTTGGATCCAAAGGATCTGAGAGCAACAGCTCGAGGCCGAAACGTATTCAGCCTCGCACGTAGAGAGCGCTACTGTGGTTTGTTTCCTGCACTGCCAAGTGACTAGTCGAGTTCCAAAGAACTGACAGCATGCAGTGGTGGATTTAGCATTTTGTTTGCAGCTACCAAAATCCGAATCAGCAAAACCTGTGAGAGATAAATCGCCAGACTTAGGATACCACAAGCCGATGCTTGGGCAATCTTTCAAATACCGTAAGATGCATTTCACGATCATCTAGTGTGACTGGCGTGGGCTAGACTGATATCGGGCGCATAAACATGTCGGATACATGATGTCCGGGCGGGAAGCAGTAAGATACATCAAAGATCCAATCATTGACCGATACAGTGTCTCTTCCACTTTCTCTCCACTCTCATCTGGGCAAATACCGTGATTCTGAGCTAAGGGGGTTGATGCTGGACTAGATTGAGCCATGTTAAACTTCTCCAGAACATCATTCACGTATTTGGTTTGATGAATAAAGATTCCTTCGGGCATTTGCTCCACCTGCAGCCCTAGGAAGAACCTCATCTCCCTCATTGAACTCATCTCGAACTTCTTCTTCAAAATCTTTACACAAGGCGTCGTTTGTTGAACCAAAAATGATATCATTGACGTAGATCTGCACGATTAAAAGATGGCCTGTAACTTCCTTTGTAAACAGAGTACAATCAACTGTCCCTCTGATGAACCCGTTGGCCAACAGATGTTGGGAAAGCGTCTCATACCAGGCTCTCGGGGCCTGATGAAGTCCGTAAAGCGCTTTATCCAGAAGATAGACTTTGTTCTTGTGTAGTGGATCAGTGAAACCCGGTGGTTGTCCCATATACACTTCTTCTTTGATTTTTCCATACAGGAATGCAGATTTCACATCAAGTTGGTATACTTTGAATCCTTTCCATGACGCCAACGCCAGGAAGATCCTAATAGCCTCAAGTCTAGCAACAGGCGCATAAACCTTATCATAGTCAATGCCTTCTTGCTGACTGAATCCCTGTACTACCAATCGTGCTTTGTTTCGAACAACGACTCCTCTATCATCTCTTTTGCACTTGAATACCCACTTTGTCTTTATAAGCTTTTGATTTTTAGGAAGGTCTACTAATCTCCAAACGCCCAGCTTCTCAAACTGCTGCAGCTCTTCCAGCATAGCATTCACCTAGCTGTCTTCAGTTAAAGCTTCCTTATATGTTTTGGGTTTAATCTGCGAGATAAAACACTTAAGTGAGAATTCTTCCACTGGAAAAGATCTCCAATAAAAACATGTAAGAGATTTGTTGATCTGGTCACGTGTTTTCACTCCATTGGAAAAGATCTCCAATAATTTGCTCCGAAGGATGATAAGAGAGAGTTCTTGGCATGACTTCGTCAGGCACGCTCACTTTCGATTGCAAATTCGTGATGTCTAGATCACCGGTGTGATCCTCAGCTTCTGTCGTAGCAACATTTGGTTCCTCGTAAAAAATCAGACCGTTTTCCGATTCTGAGTCATCAGAATTATCAAACGTTGGAGCTGGTTCCTCTGGTGGTTCGTGAGTTGTTCCACTCGGACCGGCCTCATGATCGTGTGTACCATTTGTGGGAATGTTTGTACCCACATCAGGCTGAGAAACTACCAACGGTCTTGGCACCTGTTCTTGTACCATAGATTGCTGCTGTTGGTATAAGTAAGCGAGTTCCTCTTCACTTGGATCTGTCGGAAGTTGGAAAGACTCCCAGAGTTTGTCGTAATCGAAAGGCAATCTGTGTCCGGGAAGTAGCGATGGAGCAGTATGCTTCTGACAGTCTACATGTTGAACTTCAATTACCTTCCTTAGGCATGGAACGAACACTCTTTTCAGCGGACTCGCATATCCTACAAAGAAACCCTCATTGCTTTTTGCACCAAATTTGCCATCTGGATCTATAAAAGTACACGGAGATCCAAACGGTTCTAAAAACTTCAGATTCGGTTTATAACGGTGCAAAAGTTCAAAACACGTTTTCTTGAATTTCTTCACGGTGAGCACTCGATTCAGTGTATAGCAAGCTGATGCAACTGCTTCACTCCAGAAAAATATTGGCAACTTGGAATCGGCAAGCATTGTTCGAGCTGTTTCAATCAAGGTGCGATTCTTTCTTTCAGCTACACCGTTCTGCTGTGGAGTGTATGGTGCACTGAATTCATGAAGAATTCCTTTATCGTTACAGAACTCGAGCATTCTATTATTCTTGAACTCCGTTCCATTATCGCTTCTTATTCTTCTGATCGACAGCTTATACAGCATTTCCATCTTCTTGAATAATATCATCAACGACTCAAAAGTTTGGTATTTCCTTTCCAGACACACCACCCATGAAAACCTTGTAAAGTCATCGGTGACCACAAGACAGAATAAGTCTCCACTAATGCTTTCCACATTGACAGGTCCAAAAGGTCCATGTGGAGCCTTTCGAGCGGTACCCTGATTGAATTCAACAGCTTCTGTGGATGTGACTTCTTCGTCTGCTTTCCTTTCTTGCATTCTACACAATCATCATTTAAATGAAAAATTTTCAAATTTACACCTTCAACTAAATCATTGTGTACAAGAAAGTTCATTTTTTTGACATGAATGTGGCCCATCTTTCAATGCCACATTATCGACTCTTTTTCAGTTGCTTTAGATTTTGAGACAAAACATTGTTTTTGATAATCTGTTGTTGTTGCGACACTCATATCAAGAATATATAAATCATTTTCTCGTGGAGCTCGCAACAGCACCATATCCTTAGGAATTTAAAACCAGGTTTTAAGACAAGACATTCATTTTTAGTGAAATGTACGGTAAAAGACTTGTCACAGATCTGTGAGATACTCAGCAGATTGTTTTCAAGTTCTATTATGTAGTTCACTTTTTCAAACGATATAACTCCATTCGTCAGAGTTCCTTGACCAACTATTCTTCCACCCTGATTCCCAGCAAATCCCACATATCCTCTGTTAAGAGATTTGACGTCATAGAGCAATGCTAGCATTCCGGTCATGTGCCTTGAAGCTCCGCTGTCCATGATCCATTTCGAGATAAACGACCTCGGCAGCCCCTGCAACCATTAAAGCAATTTATTCAAACAATGACGCCCATGATTTCTTTACATTCGGAATACTTCCAAACACAAAATCACAATCTTCTTCCAAACACAAATGTTTTTGGATTTTCTGAAAATTTTTACTCCCCCTAAAATGCAAACACATTTTAGGAAATTTGAAAACAAATTATACAATAAAGTGACAACTGCTATGAATTGCTTCAATTCGCCATCCACTTGGCATAAACAATCAGAACTCCACCTCACAACAAACTATTTTCTCATTGTGATTTCAAAACACTTAAGTTTGTTTTAATCAAATGGTTTTTCCGGAAAATTAGTTTTGTTGATTTTCAAACCACTTGTAGGTTAGGGAATAAACTCATCATTTTGTTCTCCAAAATACCACTTGTAAGTATGATCCAATCAAGTTCAACTTAATGACCCTGATTTACCACTTATAAGTGAAAGCCTTCTTCAACCTCTTGTAGGTTCACTCACCAATCATACCATTTGAAAATCAAAATATAACAATATAAAGATATCACCTGTAGATTTACCAAACAAACATTTCAAGAATGATGCCGATTCCTGCTCCACTCTTACCAACCTAGGAGCTCTGACAAGTCAGGATTTTTAGTTTGGAAAAACTTTCCCCCAAGCCTGACCAGCATTGGGAGATTCTGGGACACATCTATCCCACCAACATTTTGATTTATAAAACTCTTTGGCACCTTTTACCTTTCTGTCAACCATCTTACCAAAAATATGCTTGACTTTTCCATTGAAAGTCTTCTCAACATCAAATTCTCCCTTATTAGCGAAGAATTGATTTGAGATCTCTACCTTTCCCACTTTCTTCATCAAATTTTCCTTTGACAATGGAGGAAAATCCTCGTCGTTCACCTCTTGAACGGAATTCACAACCTTTTTCTCAACCAAAGACTCCTCTGATTTTATGGAATCAGATTCATTGTCAGAACAACTATCTGTTTTAACAACCCACTTTTGTTTACTCAAATCACCTTTTCTTTTGTAAAACCGTTTTGAACTTTCTCCTTCCTCAGAAGTAGAATTTTCAAACTTTTTAACATTTTTCACAAGTTGTTCTTTCTTATCAACACAAGTTTTTCTCAGAACAAAGTTAGAAGAAACTTCCTGTTTTTGGTAGTTGGTCTTGGGGCAATTCCCAGCTATGTGTCCAACTTCTTGGCAATTGAAACAGGTTCTTCTGTCAACTCTTGAAGCAAACTTTCTCACATTCTTCTTTACTTCAGCAAGAAACTCTTGATTCGACTGCTTCCAGAACGGTTTCTTCTGTTCATCCTCTGAACTTCCTCCTGAAACAAATTTTGTTTTTGGTTTATAAGTTTTCTGATTTTTATAATTTTCTGAAGAATTGAAACCAAGACCTTTCTTTTTAAGATTACCATTATGGTTTGATTTCTTTTGAAAACCATAACCATAATTATAACCAATTTTCTTGTTAACTCTCTGTTGAATTCTTGAAGAAGTGTACTTGTTAGGTTTTACATCAAGATTTAAATCTTTTATTTCAGAAATATTAATTTCTATCAGTTTGAAAACCTGTTTGATCATTTCAGTTTTTACACTTCTAATTGAAATTCATTATCAGAATATAATTTGTCTGAATCATTCAAAGTATAAGCCACTTTAATTGATCCGTCATTCAAATTAGATTTTGATAACAAGAATTCTTTAATGTAAACCCGTTTAACCGATGAACTCATACTCTTTTCTGACAAACTCGGACTATTTTCTGACGAACTTGAACTCTCAGATTTAGACTCCAACTTTGATTCTTCATCCGTATCCAACACCTGATCGACAACTTTCTTTATTAACTCAGACTCATGATCAGTGTCAGACGCTGTGAATGTAACATCAATATTGTCTGGTAATTCATCAATGATTTCAGACTTTAACTTGATGTTGACTGCCTTTTTTAGACGTTCCTCATTAGGATTCCTTAGAGAATAAGTTTCATGTATCGGGGGCGGACATCTGTTATACTTGACACTTGGTTTCTTACCAGTATCAGTATCTTCAGTCTTTTTATCCATGAAAGCTTCCAGACCTGCAACAGTAGGATAGACACGATCAATTAAATAATCACAAGTAGTGTAACTCAACAATAATCGTTTAATCCTTTCACTCTCAATTTTTTCTAATTCCAAGTCTTGTTTCAGCTTAGCACAGTCTTCGATGTAATCATTAAAGACACTCTGCTTTGTCATTAATGTTGCGCTCATTTTTTCCATTGCTTTCTCAATTTCTGTATTCGTCTTTTTCAGACGATCAACTGTGTTGTTGAGCACATCATATGACTCCTTTATATACTTCACATCGGACAATAAATCTTCTTTAATCTTCTCTAATTCAGAAATCTTCTTATCTTTCTCCTCACAAACTTTGCAAGATTCTGAACACTTCAAACACGATTTTTCAACTTCAACCAATTTTTCAACTATCTTTTCAACCTCGACAGTCTTTTCAACTTCAACGAGTTTCTCAATTTCAACATTTTTTCTATTTCCACAATTTTTTCAACTTCGACTAGTTTTTCAACTTCAACTATTTTCTCTACTACTTTCTCAGTTGCTGGTTCAACATTTGCTTCTTCAGCTTCTGTTTTTGTCTTTTCATCAGCTAGCCTTCTTGCTGCTTCCAATTCTCTTCTCAATCTAGCAATCTTCTTCTGATTTAGCATCTCCATTTTATCTGCAAAGAAGAAATTAAAGTTGTCAGGATCTAAGCCTTTTCTAGCTTTATTAAGATGTTCTTCTTCGTCATCAGTATCAACATCACTTCCAAGATCTGGAAAAATCAGAATTCTTTTCTCACTAGTCTCTTCTTCATCCATAACTCTAGCAACAAAACATGAACCTTGTGGAATATATTTATCCCAGTTAAAACTCTCTGCAGCTAGACTTGAACCTTGTGGAGTGTAGTTATCCCAACTAAATCCCTCAGCAACAAACTCATCATCTTGATCGATTATCCCAGAATAGGCTTTCTTATTTGCATCTTCGATCATTTTCCGTTTATCATCTACAATTGGTCGAGCATGAGCAGTTTGTGGTTCTTTTTGTTGAGTAATCTGATGAAAAATTGATTTCTGATAATAATTGCTATTTTCTTGATTCCCGGTTGTTTCATGGTTTTTGCATTCCCATTTAAAATGACCTTTTCCTTTGCACCAGAAACAAGTAACCTTTGATTTGTCAAAATCCAAAGGAGAAGTAGCCATTCCTCGAAACTCATCTCTACCAGTAATTTGCTGAAACTTTTCTGCCCTCCTCCAAGCACTAGCTAAACACCACTTCACATCTATCAATTCAAGCTCCTCAGCATCAATTTGGTCATAATCTTCTTTTGTAAGCATCGGATTTCCAATCTTGCCATCAATCAAACTTTCATATGATTCCAACATAGCAACAAGTGATGCCATGTGTTTCTTGGCAATTTCTGGAGACAAATTCTGACCATTCTGAATATTCAAAGTAACATTGCACTGCAGATTTGTTGAATTCTTTTGTTGAGGACTTGATGTTTTAAAGTTTGGATCAAAACTTGAATATGCAGATGACGATCCACCACTCTGTATCACATTACTACCATGTGTTTCAGATGAACTGTCAGCACTAAAACCAGTTTGGATCTTTGGACTAGAACTTGGGGTAGTTTCAAACTTGTTCCCTCTGTAATACAAACTAACATCTTGTTGAGCATTTGGATTCGTCATGATAGCAGTTTTCTGAATATCCAATTCCTGCTCTTCAATTTTCTGAATGAACTGTGCCAAATTCATACTCTCAGACTTTCTCATATGTTTCACAATCATCAAATATGTTCCCCATTTATGCTGTGGTAGTGCTTCAGCTAACTTATCAACCCACTCATCATCATCTTTCTCAATTTTAAATCTTCCCATTTCTAATACTAGATGACAATATCTATCAATTGTCTGCTTTGTTGTTTCATGGTTGAAAGCTGTAAACATATCAAACGATTTTTTCAATAATGCCTTTTTGATTTTGATCATATATGCGCTTCCTTTGAATTTCTGAATCAATGCTTCCCAAATAGATTTAGCTGTACCATTATGTTGAAGCAGAACAAAAATATCTTCTTTAATCACTTGCTGAAGAATACTAATCATCATTTTCTCACTTGTAAATTTCAATTTGTCACCCTCTGTATAATCACAAATAGCTTGTACAATCCCATGTACATCAGTTTTGGCGGTTTCTGATGTGTTCCTATTTCATTCTCATTGTATAATGTTTCAGCAGCGGTAACTGGTGCAACAGGTGTAGCAAAAGCATTGTAAAATTCCTCAGCCATGATGTGGAAAATTTGTTCACGAAGATACAAGTTCAAGCGAAATGACAGTTCAAGCGAAACCTCTGCTCAAGCGAGAGTACAGCTGAAGCGAAATACCCTACTTCGCTTGAAACTAATACACCTTCAAGCGAAACCACAACTTGAAGCGAAATAGCACCTCTGAAGCGAACTAGGTGATAATTTCAAGCGAAACCTCAATTTCAAGCGAAATGTGATAAAATTTCAAGCGAAAACACGCTTTCAAGCGAACTATAATGAAATACTCAAGCGAAATGCTGCTGATGTCATTTTGCGATCTGTTTTTCAAGCGAACTTACTAGTTTTAAGCCGAATTAATGTCTAATTCTTTCAAGGATTACTTAAAACATAGTTTCGAACACAATATGTGAAATTCAGAACTTTCTGACCGTGAAAATTGTTTTAATTTCAAAAAGAAGGTGTAGAAGTCAGAAAAATGACTGTTTTTGGAAAGAACTCTTCTTCCTGAGCTCTGATACCACTTGTAGGATCGTGTCGTGACCCAAACGAGTCAATCAGAAGAGCTCTATTCCGTTTCAGAGGCGGAAACAAAGAAACAGACATGAAAACAGCTTGTTTCACTAATAATCGTCTTGTATATTGATTAAAATCAGTTTACAGATCAAATGACGCTTCGGCAACAGTTCGGCACCGGAATGACGAAAGATACAAATGAATCCGCTTGAAGGGTTTATATAGGGGATAGGGTTTCGCTTGAAAGTGTCACGAAGACAGTTCAAGCGAAATGGCCAGAGTTGAGTTCGCTTGAAACTGTCACATGACATTTCAAGTGGACACACTTACTTCAAGCGAACACACATAAACTAAACCCTAAAATCTCCTAATTTCTCGTACAACGCGCCCTGATCTAACAATTCTAGCACTAGACTCGATACAAGACGAAGTCGACAGATGTATGCACTAACACACATTCGGGTCCTGATGAGCGTCCTTAGCTCCTATCACGAAAGCTCTTCCCAGAGCTTGGTTTTCTTTTGGGCAATCCTTCTTGAAGTGCCATTTGTCACCACAGTTAAAACAGCCTTGATCCTTAGTGTTTGTTCCCCGGCACGCGTCAGTGCGATGCCTAAACCTACCACATTTGCCACACTTGGGGCCTCAACACTCCCCGTAGTGGTGGAAGGGGCATTTGTTGCACTTCGGTGCATTCCCAGTATAAGGCTTCTTATCAGTATTGTTTGCGGTGGTGGTAACATATGCCTTCGCCTCCTTGACTTCTTTCGTGGTTTCCACATTGTTATTGTTGTTGTTATTACTGTTCTTACCCCGTGAACCCTTCTTGAAATGAGAGAACCTCCTTTCGTTGGAGCCTGAAGTCTCCACAGTGGTTTCCTATCTGTTCACCCTAGACTTATCAAATTTTCCCTGACGCACAGCCTTCTCAGTAAGGCTAACAGCCAAATCGATGGCTTCTCCAATTTTCGTGGGCTTAGAAGAGGTAACTAGACTCAGAATCTTGGGGGCAAGTCCCCAGATGTACCTCTCGATCCTTTTGAATGCAGGTTCCACCAGGTATGGAACCAGACGTTGTATTAGTGTACGTGATGGAATGAATGATTTTGATTGAATGTTATTAATGTGTGAATTGTTGTTAAATGTTAAATGTCATTTTGTTTTATAAGAACTTGGTCGCACAATGTCCGGGTCGCACACTCACCCACAACCGTGTCACACCCTGACCGCGTAAAACAACAAACCGTGGCGGAAGCGTCGGGGAATGGAGCGACACAATTATTGTTTCACAACACATGAATTAAAAAGTTTCGTTTTATTTAAATATTAAACATTTAACATTGTCTTGAAATAGAACAAACAAGTTCACATATTGTCTATCATCGTTATTAAGTCACTAAGGCCTCGTCCAGTCCTATGTGAGCATGCAACCTAGTCATCAACAACATCATCAAACATCACCTGAAACATATGTGAAAATATAGTCAGCAAAGAAATGCTGATGAGCACATAGGTTTTGTGAGTGTGTCAGATTCATAGTTTGTATACATGTTGCAATACCTTGTACGACTACAAGATTCGTTAATTGAAATCCTTGTTTTGAAAAGTATTTTGTATTGCAATATGATTTAACCAACTTAAAACAAGTTGGTTATAGTTTATAATACCTCGTTGCTATGAATCTTGACCCAAAAACATTTGCTTTTGTAAACCAAACTGTAAATCGTTCTCGTAATAAAGCTCGTATGGTTTATATTATTTAGTAAACATCGTTGCGTATCATCGTCTAAAATCATTCGTCCAAGTGAACTAAATAACGCCACGGAATATAATATGATAAAAGCACTTATATATAAGAAGTACCGGCGGCGTATCTACCATGCTTCTATCACATTACACCCGTCCCGTTATCTAATCACCTACCAAAAACCAATCGTTCAATTCGTTTAACTCGTTTGTGTTATAAACTGATGTGTGTAAAATGCAACATATAAATTACATCAAATGAGGTATAAAACTAACCCTTTTTTAGTACTAATGTTGGAAAAAAGTGTGCTTTTGTCTTCCTTTTGTATTTTCAGGATTAAATGAGCTCAAATGTACAAAAGAAGCAAAAATACAGCTAAATCTAACATAAATACAAGAAAAGGAATAAGTGTGGCATGCCCGACCCCTCGACAGCATCTTCCCAAGCAAAAAAAAAGACATCAAAAGGCTGAACACGCCCCGTGCCCAGCCGACACGGGGGCGTGCTCAAGTGTTTGCAGAAAAGACATAAGCATAGAAGCTTCTATTCCCCAACACGGGGGCGTGCCCAGCTCCACACGGCCTTGGTCAATGCAAAGATTCGCAGAATCCAAGCAAATCTTGATAGTATAGATACGCTTCTGCACATGGGGCCGTGCCCAGTGGACACGGGGGCGTGGTCAACTAATGCAGACAAACTGCAATTAACGAAGAAAGTGAAAGTGGATGGACACGGGGCCGTGCCCAATGGACGCGGGGCTGTGTCCGGGCTTTTGTGCAGTCTATAAATAGAGGTGCTTGGTTCACTTTAAAAGCAACCCTTGACAAACCACCTCTCTCCCACTTCACCCACACTCCACCACCATCATCCATCATCCATCATAGAGTGTGTGTAGTAGTCTCGGGATCCAAGATTGATAGTAAGAGTTCTTGATAATCAAAGGTCATGTTTTCCTAAGTCTCTTACATCACTTGGTGAAGACAAGCATTTAATGTAATACTTTTGTTTTTTTTATCTTTTCGCACTTTTTATTTGGTTTTGTATTAATGACTTTAATAACTAGTTTCTTATGTTGAAGGTGAAACTTCCTTATCATTTGTCCGTGGTGTCTTGGCGTTATTTTACTGTCTATATAAAATAAAAGATTTACACCATTCATATCTCCATGGTCTATATGGAGATATGTTGGCTACCTGGACGGGGGTTAAGGGAATGGTTTGGTAAGGTTCTTGCCTTGTTCAGTGTATAGATCCTGCAAGGACCTAGGTCAAGCTTACTAGGACCTCCTTCAATACCCACTGGTATTGGATGGCGGGGGTGCGAATGGCTTGATCCCCTCATATGTAAACTACTATTAATATATTAACCCGGCTACTTGGGATTGTATCCCTGCTGACTCAAACCACTTAGCTGAGGGTAACATCACCTTCAAAAGAGGGGCCAACCACATTACGCATTAATAATTTAATTAATTATCTTCCAATAATCCAACCCTTTAGGATTGTATCCTTGCTGACTCAAACTACTGGGTTGAGGGTAACGTCACCTTCAAAAGAGGGGCCTACTACTATAACTAAGATAATATCTTAAAAAGTGCAAAAGTGCGGAAAACAGCAAAGGTTACACTAAAGGTGAGTCGGATCCAAGTGATTCATCTTGTCTATCTGTTTTTATTTTATTTTCAGCATTTTTAGTTTTTATTTTCATGTTTAAAACCTTTTTCAAAACTTTTGATTTGATTAGACGTTGAGGATAAACCAGTACTGAAAGCTCTTGTGTCCTTGGACGACCTCGGTATCTTACCAACGCTATACTACGCTCACGATTGGGGCACTTGCCCATATGTGTGTTTTGTGTTAGTAAAATATCGTGTTTTATAAATTTAAAACTTGACTAAAGTGTTAAAAAGGGCTAAAAATATACATAAAAATATATCACACTCGACACGCATCATAAACCATCGTTCAATCATTCAAATCGTTCATATCGTTCAAATCGTTCCAATCATTCAGATCGTTCAAATCGTTCATGTTTTAATTATGAAAACTAACTTTTGGTCGTTTCGTTGAATACATTCAAACCTGTGTGACCCGTCCATCGTTCAACTCATATTAACAAACCACCATAGGGTAAGTTAACAATCGTCAAGTTCAGTCATTACCCACATTATCCCCATACATAACCATGGCGATAGTCCTATAATGGGATTTGTCAGATCCTATGGTACCATAACATACTACTGGTCGGCTTGATCATTGTTAATGAATGTCATTCGTTATGTAATAACGTCCCAATAAGCTCGTTCACATTGTCGAAATCGATGTGTTTAAT
This sequence comes from Helianthus tuberosus, assembly GCA_030545235.1. Classification (NCBI taxonomy): domain Eukaryota; kingdom Viridiplantae; phylum Streptophyta; class Magnoliopsida; order Asterales; family Asteraceae; genus Helianthus; species Helianthus tuberosus. Next base: position 98,041,285 of record CM060448.1, read on the forward strand.
ATAAACCATAGTATTCATTTTTGAAAACATCGAAATCGTTTTGCAGATATGAATCACCCCAAAACAATTGAAAACAGTAAAATAGGGGAATTATGTACTCACTTGAGATTGCAAGATATCCTCGATTAAATGAACTTAACAAAGCTCGCGCAAACCAAGGAAATCAAGTGGCACCTAGTTATCATGAATTTTTTTTTACTTTGTCTGTCGTTTCCAGAATGAGCTTAGGTCCAGTAAGCTGCGCTTCACCGATCTCATTCCAATAGACAGGTGAACGACATTTTCGACCGTATAAAGCTTCGAACGGTGCCATATTAATGCAAGTGTGATAACTATTATTGTAAGAGAACTCGATCAATGGTAGTTGAGAATCCCAATTACCACCAAAGTCTATCACACATGCTCTAAGCATATCCTCCAATGTTTGTATTGTCCTCTCGGATTGTCCATCCATTTGGGGATGATAAGTGGTGCTCAAATTTAGTTGGGTTCCCATAGCAGATTGCATGGTCTTCCAAAAGTGAGATGAGAATCGAGCATCACGGTCACAAACCACACACTCCTTAACTTGTTCTCAATCCATTCTATTCGAGCTCAAAGCTGGGCCGGCATGTCCCCTTGTGCGCATACACACATGGTTTTGTGTGTGGTTTCTCATAACTTGCAAAACACACAAGATAATACCAAACCCTAGACTCTCTCTCCCTCTCTCTCACTCGACGACAGCCCTCCCTTCATTCGAAGCCCTTGCATCGATCCAACCAATTCATCCTACATCCTGGTTAGTGTTTGTCCCTATTACCTAATGACCGATATGTGATGTGGGTTTTGATTATGTGTTGCATGATAGATTGTGATTAGGGATGCATGTATGTAAAATTCTTGATGAACAACCCATGATTTACTGTTAGATGTAATTTAAATAAACTATTGGTAATGATTGACAACATAGGGTTGTATAATGACATGTACTCGTCTAAGTTCATGCATACTAGGGTTGATGAGTTTGATTGTTCATAGATCTGATATGAATGGTTGGTTATGATAATTAATACTTATGAGATAGAGTATTTGACTATGGTAATTGTGCCGATCATTGTTGTTAGATAGTAATGGAATGATTGGGTTTGATGAGGTAACTAAATGGCATGATCTAATGTGAATGTTGATCATATGTTAATTGCTAATTGTTGTTCATGATTAGATGATATTTAGGGATTGTATGAATGTGTGATTTCTGCTAAATGATTGTTGTTTGATCTGAATGAAAGATGCCAAAAATTGATAACTGATGTTATGGAAATAAAGGACACTAAAAAGGGAAATCAGTTACATCTTCCAGGTCTCGACTGAGGTTGCGAGTCAAAACCCCTTGGTTCTGACTCGAAACCAAACATCACAAAACGAGAGGACTCGAGACCAACCTGGTTGCGGGTCCGGTTCCGACTCGAGACCTGACTCGAGACCTCAAGGTTTCGACTAGTACTTCATGACTCGAGACCTCTTGGTTTTAACTGGGGTCCCACTTGCAACGTATACTTTTTTGGGCCGTATGACAGTGGACTCGCACACTTGAGAGGTGGTCGCACACTCTCTAGTGTGGGCCGGAGACATTGGGCCGCACTATATTAGACTCGCACACATGGGCTTTAAACATGCACTTATATGTTACTGTTAACTTCCATGCTATACGTGCTATGTCATGAACCTTGCATGTATGCAACATGTTAGAATACGTGTAGAACTATGTGTTTACTACTTGAATATGAACCTGACTTGTATGGTAACCATAATAGGACGTGGTTGACCACATTAGCTTAAGTGACCATTATCTGCCGAGCTAATCTAAGGTAAGTTCACACTTTTCTTAAAAGCATGCAATTCCCGGTGGGATGCAACATGCGTATTCTCCTTGGGTAGAATGCGTACAACCTCGTCTCCTTGTGAGGGACAAAAACCGTTATTTATATTACATGTCTTAAGCGGACTAGATGGAACTCTATCTGAAAGTCCCCACTCATTTTTTATACTGACTTAATCGTCGGGCCAATGGCGAACGGGTTATTAGTTAAATAGCGGTATTAGGTTTGACAAGCCTCACACCGGGCCAAAGAGGACGGGAGTGGACCAATACACTTGGGCACTTGATCAATGATGATAGATATTGACTTGGGGCACTAAACATACTACAGTCAGTACTCGGTATGGTATGGGTCTAGTAGTTTAAAACAGTGGGGTAGCTCCCCATGGCATGTTTTTATAAAGAACAAAGTAACTTGGATAAACTTATGGTTTTTGGAACAACACTAAACAAAACAACTTTGAACTCGCCAACTTTATGTTGACACACTACTGCATGCTTTGCAGGTCATTAGGTACATGGCTAGAGCTTGCACGAGGAGTAGACGTTGTGGAAGGGAACCAATTGTTGGGTTTCTATTATTAAACACTATGCTTTGAAACTATTAATGGGTTTTAAACTTCATGCTTCCGCTAACACCTAAACTTGGTTTGGGATATTGTTTTCGTGAACACTAAACGTTTTGATTGTGATGGTTTTACTTTATTTTACTTATCTTTCAGTAGGATTCTGGTCAGTCACGCGCCTCGCGGTAATACTCCGCTTGGGGATTTTGAGGGTGTGACATTATATAAATAAGAAAAATATATACATATACATGACGTAACCACACAATCACGAGGCATGAACACACCAATTATCACAAAAATCGTATAAACTCCATGTAGGATCGTTTTGCCAACCAAATGAGTCAATCAGAGGTAATACACAACTGTTTGAGAGGCAGAAACAAACAAACAATCTAGAATCAGTAAGAAATTGAGTAGAAAACAGAGTATATCACTTTAACACATGTTTCTCATTAATATTTCACTAGAAAATCCGGCAGCACTTCGGTATACAACTTGTGATTTCGTGCCAAATGAGAAACAAGACTAGCCTATATATAGGCATATGATTTCGCTTGAAATGACACATGTCATTTCAAGCGGAATTACAACTTCTGATTTCGCTTGAAATGACCAAGTGTCATTTCAAGCGGAATTACATCAAAATTCATAAAATTACACTTTAGGCCCCTGTAAACCCTATACAAACATGACCTAGACTTAAGACGTAGGCTATAGAAATTATGCACCAACAAACTCCCCCTTGGATATTGCCGGAGTCTTTAGTCTGGTCTTCAGCTCTTTACAGCGACTTAAACTTTTCTTCCCTTGGTTTAGGCTTTTTCTTCAGTAACTTCCTAAGCTTCTCGTTCTCTTCAACTCTTTTCTTTTCTTCAGCAGCCATTCTTTGCACCAAAGTATGTCTTAACATGTTGTCTCTATCTTTTCTTCTTGCTCTATCTTTAGCCATTTAGATGACCATTTGCTCTCAGCGTTGATATTTTTCTGGAAACATATGGATACAACCTTATGAAATTGCATCGCTTGATCTCTATCTTCAGCATTGAAGTAGATCTTGTTTACAAACAAACATTATATGTCTTTAGCAGAACAATTCACCAGCCATAGAGGATCATACACAAAGATTTCTCTAACTTCATTTTCAGTCATGTAGGTTATTACAGCTTCTGTTGACACACAGCTGTATACCCAACACATAAAACCTTTATGAAAACCTTGCTCCATTTTTGGCACAGGAATATTCTTGATCACTTTAGGCTTCTTCACATGCAAGATTATTTCTTCAGTACGAGTCACTGGATTCACCCTCTTCACTTTCTTCGGGTAGTGAGGCTTCCAGTGTTTGAAATCTTTTAATGCTTCATACTTTATCAGACCCCACATAGGCACATCATTTTTCCTGATAGGATAGTTTAATGTTCTAACCTTTGACAACTCTTCCACATCCCACCATGGTAGAGACATGATATCATAATGACGTTCAAAATACTGTACACCGTATTCTCGACGAATAGCATAAGCATTTACTTGAGGTAAGAATCCCCAGCTTATAATATCCCCCAGTGATACTTCCCTGTCTCTGCTATAATACTTCAGTGGCCTCTTGAACTTTCTTTCATTAGTCTGTCTAAACCACTTCTTTCTTTCTTCCTTCTGAGCATCTTTCACAGTACCATCGAAATTCTTATCTCTAAGACATTCAGCCACTTTCCTCCTCAATTCATCTGCGTTTGCTTCATTGAAAAATTCAAACAATGTAGGAAAGTTCGATGTATCAACATTTTCAGAAGTTTCTTCATCAGTGCAATCCTCAACTTCTACTCTATCATAGTTGTCTGCCTCATTAACATACTTGTACTCATACTCAGGCTGTTGATTCATATCAAAAGCATTCAACTCTTCTTCAAAATCAAAGTTGAAGTTAGGATCATCAATTCGTGTCATCTCGATAATATCAGCCATTGTGTATGTATGCCTGATTTCTCCTTCCTCTACCTCAGGCTCTAGACGCAGAATTAACTTTTCAACTTTGTCAACATTTTGATCATCAGTGTGCTCCCCCTCACCTGTTACATCCTCAGCTTCTTCATTCGCATCATCATGTAAATAATCATCAACATTTTGTTCATTCGATTTCTCAGAAACTTTAACACCAGTAGCACCCTGATCGTCATCATCATCATTGTCATCATCACTGTGGCTACTTGCAGAAAATACTTCATCATCTTCATCATCTTTTTCTGCATCATCATCCTCATCTTCATCATCTTCATCAATATCTTCATCAACATTAAGAACATCATCAAGTAGCACATCCTCTTCAAAGATAGCAGATACTGCAGAGATAGGAACAGGATTCGGGATAAGAGATTCAGGTACAGTTGATAGAACAATTTCCCTCTCCTCAGAAACACCTTCAATACCCTTTCCTTTGTTCTTCATTTTAGCATCAATCTCTGCTTGTCTTTGAGCTCTAACTTCTTCAATCTTGATTTCATCAAATTGTTGCTCAATAGACTTACCAAGCATCTTTTCTAACACTTTGTTTATCATATAAATCTCATGCTCTTTCACTGCTTTGGCTGCCTCTAATTCTTTGTTCTTCAATTCAAAATACTTATTCTGCTCGTCTCTTCGAGCCTTTTCTTCTAGCAATTCTGCAATCTGAACTTTCATAACATCAATTTCAAATTCATCAGCTTCAATATTTTTCAACAAAGAAGAGTTTTCAGCTTCCACAGACTTAACACGTTTTTCCAATTTCTTTTCACGATCAACCAACTTCTTGTTCTCAGCTAAAACTTAACTTGCTCATCAGTCGCAAAATTGAAATCACCAATATCAATATTAAGACCTTCTGGAACAGTTGGAAAGGTTTTGTAACTAGAAGAACCAGGTGTAGTTTGGACAGGTGGTTGTGTGAGTGGTGGTGTTTGAAAGATTTGTTGTGAAGTTAGAATAGGTTGTTCTTGGATTGGTGTTTGGTGTAGTGGTGATAAATGTGGTGGTGTTTGATGTAATGGTGATGGTTGTCTAGGAGGTGATTGGTGAAGTGGTGATTGGATTGGTGATAGTTGATGTTGTGGTTCAGGTTGTGGTGATGGTGATTTACTGGTTTCTTGGATAGGTTTCTTGTTCAGCAAGAGCTTCAATGTCTTTTTCACCTTTGGAGTAACAACTTTCTTTCTTGCACCAGCTTTATTTTTACCACCTGATGACGAAGGTGTTTGAACATCTTCAATATTTTCTTGAGAAGGGATGTACACATCATCATCACCTTTACTACTCCCTTTTCTCTTTTTCTGTTTCTCTTTCTCTACAGCAGACATGACTTTCTTATAACGTTCAGTCTCATCAACTTCATCTTCAGAAGAACTTGTTGTACTTTTGTTAACATCATCACTTTCTTCATCACCAGCTACTTCTTTCTTTTTAGAATTAAAATCAGTAAGAGATTTCAACAACTTTGTAGACGCAGGAGACAAACGAACATCTCCTTCAAAATTAATTTCAGTTTCAACTTCAGCTTCAGCTTCAGCTTCCTCCTCTGATTCATCAACAAGCAATGTTATAGCAGCTTTCTTTTGACGCTTTTTGGGTTGAGAAGACGAACCCTCTTCTACTTGTACTTTAGGAGTAGCTTTCCTGCCCCTCTTTTTCTTTTCTTTTAAGAACCAATTGTTTTGAGTTCCTTTGAATTCTTCAAGTATTTTTAATTCATCTGCATAGCTCTTCTCTTTCATTTCTTCCTCATTTCTCCAGTTCTGATGATTAACAGGATCTGGATCTACATAATTCTTATCCTTGATGAAGCCAAAAAATTCAGTTTTAGTCTTTGGCTCTGGATGATTTGGATGATATCTAGCCAATTGTTTCAAAGAATCATTACTCATGTGAGATAGCACCAACAGATCATTGTTTTCATCTCTTTCAAGGTCAGGATATGCATGATCTAGCATCATTTGAACAAATCTTGGATACACCCAAGTCTTACTCTTTGACATAATGTTCTCAACCATATAATGAAACACGATCTTCGAAAAGTTATACTTCTTGTTCAATTCGAGAGCTGTCACCATGTTCATTTGATAGTCTCTCATAGCATCATAACCTCCCTTACAATGACTTAGAGCCTGCAGCACCGAGTGAATAAGAAACTTGTATGGCTTTGTAAACTTTGATGTAACACCTGTGCCTCCACGGCCATCAAACAAATACCGAACCAATGAAATATTATATTTCATACTTGGGATTTGTAAAAATATGTGTATCATTTGCACATATCAATTCTTATTCGATTCCAAACTCTAAATCGCTTTCTGGAAGGTTATACGCGCACCGATGCGTAAATATAACCAGTTTAATGCAACGAACACTCCGGAATAGTGAAATAGGCTTAACATACCTTAAATAACCTTTACATAACTTAGAAATAAGTTTCGAAGGCTTTGGTATGGCAAAATCAAGTTAAATCGCTTACAGGGACTAAAGTTTACAAACTGCGAAAGTATGCCAATTTAAACTGTAACAAACATTCCGAAACATGGCCATAAGTTAAACATACCAAAAATATCCTTACATTGCTTAGAAATATGCTTTGTGAGGTTCGGTGTGCTAAAATAAACTTTTGGGTCATTCAGGGACTAAAAGTGTCAAAAAGTGCACAAGTTTGCATTTTTGCGCATAACTCACGTTCTGAATACATCCGGACACCCAAAAATTTATGTAAGCACTAAAATATTTTATTTTAGTGTTTGGCATGAGAAAAATCCATTCGTCACGCATTTTGGATCGTTTTTCGCGCTTATGCGCATTCCGTCGTAATTAAGCGAACATCGCGATCGTACGGCCAAACGAACCAACATCCGACATATTTTTGAGCATGTTTCATGTCCACAATGTTTAGGCATCATTTTAGGGCCTTAAAGTTGGCTTTACGGGCCTTAGAAGTGCCGGAAATGGGCTTAACCACCAACAGGGACCAAAACTGTCACTTTTGAAAGTTGCTGCTGATCAGAAGGGCCTGGCGGCCCGCCTACACTTCTGGTGATCCTGAAGCGGGCCGCATCAGCCTCCCAGACAGCAGAAACATGCAGGAACATTGGATCTGGTCCATTTCAATGGTGCACATGGTATTTTTCAATACTATGGGCTGGTTTGATGTGCCCATGGTATTACAATACCATGGGTGCAAGGGTATGGCCAAGATTGAAGCACGTTTCCTGATAAACGATCCTAACGGTTCTCCGAACACTATAAATACCCACCCCCATGACTTGCAAAAACCCACCAAATCTGATTGTAATGCTCTAAGTTGAGGCCTTTGCTTCATACCTGAGCTATTCGATCACGATTTGCTTGCGGGGACCCTTTGTAAGTATTCTTTCGTTCTTTTATTGCTTTTCGAGTCTTTTCGAGTCTGAAAGTCAAACTTTGTTTGACTTTCTGCGTTGACCAGTTTATAGTCAATGCGAAGTTCATTTGAACTTCGCAACGTGATTGTAATCACGATGGTCATAGTCCCTTGGGACTATGCCTATTGATTACCACGTTGTCTAGGGTCGTAAGGTAAGCGATCTAAACAATCGCTTATTCTTTCGAACCCGACCCATTTGGTCGATCATTAGGATCCGACCAAACACATTAGGTGACCATAGTAGGTAGGGAATAACCTTCCAAGGTTATACCCTATGGTCACATCGTTTGAGTAGTTGTATGATAGGTAGTTTATATGCCTTAGGTAAATTACCAGAATACCCTTTTCATGTATAATTGGTATTTAAGCATATGTAACCTAAACTTTTGTCATATAACTGATTATGTAACATGTTTAGGCATATAACACTTGTCATAGGACTAGTTAGGCGATCCGAACGCGTTTCACGCGAACGACGCGTTAAAGTAGCATAAGCTACCTAAACGGGTCGTAATGGGTCGTAAGCACTTATGTTAGGTTTCATTTAGTATGTAGGCTTTGTTAAACCATATGACACGAGTCACTATACTCGTTTGGTTTACAAACCCTCATTCTATCCGATCCTCCGATCTAGGTCCGGTTTATTAACATAGTTACCTATATTTAGGTGCCGTTTGATATCCGCGATCTCTAGCATTGTTTGGTTGTTACTCAAGGACTACTAAGCAATCTCAAGTGAGTACATAGACCCCTCTTTTACTGTTTTCCAAACTGTTTTGGGGTGAAACACATGTGCCTACTTGTTACTTTCATGCTTTCCTGTTTTTACATCATATACCTCCTATGTTCATTAGTATATTATAGTACATGATTTCATTACATTTTATACTATGTATGTCCATTGTGTGCATACTTAGTACATGGTTCTACATTACATTTTTGCTATGTATGTTAACTGATAGCATGCTAGCACATTGATTTACATGACTTTTCTGCTTTGTATGTTAACTTAGCATACTTAGTACGTTTCTTATTCATCATATGCTTACATTTTGGTATGACATTTGGTTTGTTTAAACTATACTATACATTCATTAACACCGATCATGCCGCTCGGTAGTAGGTACTGGTACCATAGGACTTGACAAATCCCATTCCTGTAATCTCCGGTTTGTTTGGATGGAAGGAATGACCGAATCCGAATACATATTTTGATAACCTTTACTAAAAGGGTTATCCGACTGTCGCAAGGCTTGGATGTATGAATTTTCACAATACCGCATAAATGTCTATATCAGTATAGCATGCATTTACTACACAAAACATAACTTTGATTTAAACCAAGTTTTACTTCAATACTTTGTTTTTTGCATTTCACTTATGGTTTAGTTGATGCATTTCACTAGCCATACATATCATTTTGGTTACACATTACATGATTTACATTTGACACATAAACATTTTCAACATTGGTTATACGTTGCATGATTTACATCTTGACATAAACATTTTGGTATATTATTCAATACATTTGACAATTGGTTTAAACATAGACATCTTACATTGTTGGTTTGGTTTGAGTAAGTGATTTAAGTAACGAGGCGTGTGTAATATGATACAAGCATGGTGGATACGCCACTGGTACTTTCTATATTTAAGTGATTGTATGGTATTACATATCGTAGCGTTATTTGAATCATTTCAATTTGGACATATAACATTTTATACAAATAACATACTTTTCACAATACATTGTTTTACAAACAACTTATCTTATACAAACTCATTTTTACATGGTTATTCATTTAACCTTACATTTATTTATACATATCATCTGATCTTATCGTTTTTCAAATGATTTACAAGACAAAGCAAATTACAAGGTTCATGACTAAACATTTTCTCAAACATAAGTCATGAATTCTATTTTCACAAAACCTATGTATCTCACAGGCATTTTTATGCTGACGTACCTATTTTCACATGTGTTTTTCAGGATATCCTGCATAGGATTTATCAAGACACACTTAGGCGGACTTGGGCCTTAGCGACAATAAAAGATGCAAGACTAGTTATTTATGTTATGTTTCTTTGATTGTCAAGACATTGTAACTACTTTAATCAATAAAACAATATTTCAATTTCCATGTGTTATGAAACAATGATTCTGTTACAACACTCCCCGACGTTTTCCGCCACGTTTTGTTGTTCTACGTGGTCGGGGTGTGACAGTTGATTTCAAGTAATTAGCACTGTTTAGAGCACCATCATAACCCATCCGCAGCATACAACCTTTTACCATCCTCTCTGGATATTCTGACGGAGAGTTTACATCATCAGGAAAATCCAACACTTCACGGACAAGTGCTTCAGAAAAAATAATCGGCTTTTCTTTGCCATTTAGCTCAATAACCGAATTGATCACTTTGCTCTCTTCGTCATAAGTTGCCTTTTCCCAAAAACGTTTTATATGAGATCTAAACACCAGATGTTGATTCGTCAAGGCTTTTTGTATAGGCAACCTTCTCATAAATTCCAGAATACTCCTGAATTCAGACAACTTTGGAATCTTATCCTCATCAAAATCACAACAACTGTTGTGCAATGGATCAAAAATCACACTTGAAGCCTGAAAATCAACACAATACAAATAAATCAAACATTTTGAAAATTTTTCTCATCAAACATCATTCAAGCGAAGTCACATATAATATGGAATGGCAGTTTGAAGCGAAATCACTTGTTTTTTTTTAAATGTCCATTTCAAACGGAATATCATTTTGAAGCGGAATCCCCATTTGAAGCGGAATACCATTTGAAGCGAAATCAACTGATTTCAAAAGAAATCAATTTCAAGCGGAATACCATGTTTCAAACGGAATCATGAGCAAATTTTTCAAAACTTTTCTTATGATGAAATCAATCAACTGGGTTTGTTCTATGATAGATTCCGAGCATGTGGGTATGATTTATTCTCATTTTAGAACACAAACACAACCTAGATCTAAGTCTAAACTTCCTGTTCATCATCTTATATACAGAATCAGTAGATCTGGTTCAATCAAAACCCTAAGATAGTTCTACAACACATTCCGACTACACATATATGATTTACGTTCATTTTAAATCAATATTAAACCCTAAATCTAAGTTTTTTATCCTGTTCATCGCCGACAAACAAAAAACAGACGGATCTGGGTCAAATTCACCATCAATCTTACCTTTCCCATGATAATAGTTATACGAACCAACTAAAATCAGGTAATCTAACAACAATCAGACAGAGTAACAGCTTAAAAACGAAGGTTTTGGGATTTCGCTTGAAATCGCCGGAGAAGTGTCTTTGAAGCGGAATAAGAACACTGAACCTTTCAAGCGGAATACCCCCGCTATTTATAGACAGTCTTATTCCGCTTGAAAATGACACCAGTAAGTTCAAGTGGAATCACCACTCAAGCGGAATAAGCATTTTCATGCGAAATTACTTTTTCAAAATTTTAAATTTTTAACTTTTTCAGATTTTACCGACACACCCAGTTAACCAAGTCCAAGTTAATGACCTTGGTCAACTGTTCAGCCTACCAAGTCCAAGTTAATGACCTTGGTTGACCAGTTTATGAAGTTTGCTGACTTTCTGAAACAATTTTTAGTTCAAGTTAATGAACTTTCACACTTTCAAGCAATTACCAATCATTTTTTAGAATCTTCTGCTTACCCAACCCTCATGATCCAGACATGTTTAGCACATAAGACTTTGATCCTCTGATCTCCAACATCCGTTGTCGAAAATAAAACAAATCTTTTTGGATTTTAAAAATGCTAAACAAACAGACAATATTTTTGGATTTTTGATAAGCAAGAGACTGTACACACAATATTTTTGTGAGTGTGTTAGGGGATCATATCAGCTTCCAAATAGATACAAGTACCGTTAAGCTTCAATTACATTTTCAATATTAAACAATTTGCATTGATTGCCGATATACTGGTCCACTTAAATTTTCACACAATTTTCAATATGTTCAGGATACGAGTTTAGTGTTTTAAGGCTTAACTTTTACATGTGTACCACCTCAGAATATACTCCCGTATCCAGATCCCAATATTCAGTCTTACAGGTGAGTATACCTAGATGATATCTGTAAGGGGTTAACTGCGAAGTCCATGAGAGCTCAGGTCAGAACTTCCGTTCAGCAGAGAGATGACGGCTTCGACTTTTGGTGGGTCCCCTTTGGAGGATCTTTTCTTCAACAGCACATGATTAGCATTTTTCAATGTTTCATCATTTTTTATGCTGAGGGGAGGCTTTTATTTCAAGCAGCGTAAAGTATTCTCCGGGGACTAGGCCATTGCTTCCGCAAAATCAGAAGTCCCGGGATAATACCCCAGATATCACTAAGCATAAAGACCTAGTATCTCAGAAAGAGGGACCTTTCAAACAAGATTTCGGGGGTTACCCATATAGCCGAGAGATGTTCCCCACGTAAAAGCAAGAAATTTAGGTTTATATCCCGAACAAACCTACTAAATGTATAAAAACCTATCGGCATATCATCTACAAGACTGCTTAACACATTTAACTTTACATATCTTTAGCATACTGCACTATCTAGCTGATGTACTATCATTTCCCCTTTTTACACAAACTCATTTTTACTTTTTCAATGTTTTTGGATTTTGAAATTTTATCATGTTTTTGTATTTTTCTGCAAACTTCTCCCCCTAAAAACAAAAACATATTTTTGGGTTTTTGGTTTATCAAAAACAGAAAATAAACTGTACAAAAACTTGACAACATAACGTAGATCACATCAGATCGCCGTCCTCCTCGGCTTCACATTCTACAACCCTCCCAGAAAACAAATTTTTCATCCCATTTAATTTTAAAAGATAGTTAAATCTCTTTTTGTCAAATGGTTTGGTGTAAAAATCAGCCTTATGTTCATCGGTGTGTATATGTTCAATTCTAATCAATTTCTTCTCGTGACAATCACGGATGAAATGATGTCGAAGTCTATATGTTTAGTTTTAGAATGGTGAACCGGATTTTTTTGTTATGTTAATCGCTGCCTCATTGTCCACAAATATAGGCGTGTCCAAGAACTGCAAACCAAAGTCTCGCATCTGCTGTTGGATCCAAAGGATCTGAGAGCAACAGCTCGAGGCCGAAACGTATTCAGCCTCGCACGTAGAGAGCGCTACTGAGGTTTGTTTCTTGCACTACCAAGTGACTAGTCGAGTTCCAAAGAACTGACAGCCTGCAGTGGTGGATTTAGCATTTTGTTTGCAGCTACCAAAATCCGAATCAGCAAAACCTGTGAGAGATAAATCGCCAGACTTAGGATACCACAAGCCGATGCTTGGGCAACCTTTCAAATACCGTAAGATGCATTTCACGATCATCAAGTGTGACTGGCGTGGGCTAGACTGATATCGGGCACATAAACATGTCGGATACATGATGTCCGGGCGGGAAGCAGTAAGATACATCAAAGATCCAATCATTGACCGATACAGTGTCTCTTCCACTTTCTCTCCACTCTCATCTGGGCAAATACCATGATTCTGAGCTAAGAGGGTTGATGCTGGACTAGATTGAGCCATGTTAAACTTCTCCAGAACATCATTCACGTATTTGGTTTGATGAATGAAGATTCCTTCGGGCATTTGCTCCACATGCAGCCCTAGGAAGAACTTCATCTCCCCCATTGAACTCATCTCGAACTTCTTCTACAAAATCTTTACACAAGTCGTTGTTTGTTGAACCAAAAATGATATCATTGACGTAGATCTGCACGATTAAAAGATGGCGTGCAACTTCCTTTGTAAACAGAGTACAATCAACTGTCCCTCTGATGAACCCGTTGGCCAACAGATGTTGGGAAAGCGTCTCATACCAGGCTCTCGGGGCCTAATGAAGTCCGTAAAGCACTTTATCCAGAAGATAGACTTTGTTCTTGTGTAGTGGATCTGTGAAACCCGGTGGTTGTCCCATATACACTTCTTCTTTGATTTTTCCATACAGGAATGCAGATTTCACATCAATGTGACACCTGTGTCACTTCAACCATCAAAAAAATTCCAAACCAATGAAATATTGTATTTCATACTTGGGATTTGTAAAAATATGTGAATCGTTTGCACATATCAACTCTTGTTCGATTTCAAGCTTTAAATCGCTTTCGGGAGGGTTATACGCGCTCTGATGCGTAGATATAACCAGTTTAATGCAACGAACACTCCGGAATAGTGAAATAGGATTAACATACCTTAAATAACCTTTACATAACTTATAAATAAGTTTTGAAGGCTTTGGTATGGCAAAATCGAGTTAAATCGCTTACAGGGACTAAAGTTGACAAACTGCGAAAGTATGCCAATTTGAACTATAACAGACATTCCGGAACATGACCATAAGTTAAACATACCATAAATATCCTTTACATAGCTTAGAAATAGGCTTTGAGGTATTCGGTGTGCTAAAACAAACTTTTGGGTCATTCAGGGACTAAAAGCGTCAAAAAGTGCACAAGTTTGCACTTTCGCGCATAACTTACGTTCTGAATACATCCGGACATCCAAAAATTTATTTAAGCACTAAAATATTTTATTTTAGTGTTTGGCATAAGAAAAATCCATTCGTCGCGTCATTTGGATCGTTTTTCGCGCTTATGCGCATTCCCTCGTAATTAAGCGAACATCGCGTTCGTACGACTAAACGAACCAACGTACGGCATATTTTTGAGCATGTTTCATGTCCAAAATGTTTAGGCATCATTTTAAGGCCTTAAAGTTGGCTTGACGGGCCTTAGAAGTGCCGGAAATGGCCTTAAAACACAACAGGGACCAAAACTGTCATTTTTGAAACTTGTTTTCTGATAAGGACCCCCAGGCGGCCCGCGTAAAACCAGGGCTATCCTTTACGCGGCCCGCATCAGTCTCTCAGACCAGATTCAATGTTTAAACAGGCTGTTAACAGCTGCATTACCCACAAAACCAACTTGCACATGGTAATTCTGATACGAGGGGCTGGTTTTGGATGTGCACATGGTATTACAATACCATGTGTGCAAGTGTATGGCCAAGATCAAAGTACGTTTCCTGATAAACGATCCTAACGGTGCTAGTATTCCTATAAATACCCACCCCCATAACTTGTAAAACCCACAAGAATCCTGATTTGAGAAGCTCTAAGTTGAAACCTTTGTTTCATACCTGAGCTACTTGGATCACGATTAGCATTCGGGGACCCTTCGTAAGTATTCCTTCATTCTTTTATTGTTTTTCGAGTCCGAAAGTCAAACTTTGTTTGACTTTCTACGTTGACCAGTTTATGGTCAATGCGAAGTTCGTTTGAACTTTGTAACGTGATTGTAATCACGATGGTTATAGTCCCTTGTGACTATGCCTACTGATTACCACGTTGTCTAGGGTCGTAAGGGTAAGCGATCCGAAAAATCGCTTATACCTTCGAACCTGACCCATTTGATCGATCATTAGGATCCGACCAAACACATTAGGTGACCATAGTATATAGGGCATAACCTTCTGAGGTTATACCTTATGGTCGCTTCGTTTAAATAGTTGTATGATAGGTAGTTTATATGCCTTAGGTAAATTACCAAAATACCCCTTTGATGCCAAAATTCATTATAAACATATGTGACATAACTTTTAACATCTAAACTGATTTGGCGACAATATTAGGCATGTTAAGGCATATTCTACTTGTCATAGGACTAGTTAGGCGGTCCGAACGCGTTTCACGCGAATGACGCGTTAAAGTAGCATAAGCTACCTAAACGGGTCGTAATGGGTCATAAGCACTTAGGTTAGGTTTCATTTAGTATGTAGGCTTTGATAAACCATATGACACGAGTCTCCATACTCGTTTGGTTTACGAACCCTCATTCTATCTAATCCTCCGATTTAGGTCCGGTTTATTAACATAGTTACCTATATTAGGTGCCGTTTGATATCCGTGATCTCTAGCATTGTTTGGTTGTTACTCAAGGACTACTAAGCAATCTCAAGTGAGTACATAGACCCCTCTTTTACTGTTTTCCAAACATTTTGGGGTGAAACACATGTGCCTACTTGTTACTTTCATGCTTTCCATGTTTTCACATCATATACTTGCTATGTTCATTAGTACATTAATAGTACATGATTTACATTACATTTCATGCTATGTATGTCTATTGTTGCATACTTAGTATAGTTGTTTCACGTCACATGCTATGTATGTCTATTGTTGCATACTTAGTACAGTTGTATCACGTCACATGCTATGTATGTCTATTGTTGCATACTTAGTATGGTTGTTTCACGTCACATGCTATGTATGTCTATCGTTGCATACTTAGTACAGTTCACATGCTATGTATGTCCATTTGTTGCATTGTTCATCATACTTAGTACATTTGTTATTCATCACATGCTTACATTTTGGATACACATTACATGATTTACATTAGACATGAACATTTTACTTTGGTAGTTTGGTTTGAGTAAGTGATTAAGTAACGAGGCGTGTGTAATATGATACAAGCATGGTGGATACGCCGCTGGTACTTCCTATATATAAGTGATTGTATGGTATTACATGTCGTAGCGTTATTTAAATCATTTCAGTTTGAGACATATAACATTTTATATAAAAAAATATACTTTTCACAAGACATTGATTTACAAACAACTTATCTTATACAAACTCATCTTACATGGTTATTCATTTAACCCTACATTATTCTCTTATTTATACATATCATCTGATCTTATCGTTTTTCAAATGATTTACAAGACAAAGCAAATTACAAGGTTCATGACTAAACATTTTCTCAAACATAATTCATGAATCCTATTTTCTCAAAACCTATGTATCTCACAGGCATTTTTATGCTGACGTACCTATTTTCACATGTGTTTTCAGGAAATGATGCATAGGACTTATCAAGACATACTTAGGCGGACCTCTACCTTAGTGACTTAAAACGAGACAAGAACTAGTTAAATTTTTTTTTATGTACTCTTTATTTCTTGTTTAAAGACAATGTAACTCGCTTGTTTGTTGAATAAAACGAAACTTTAAATTTCCATGGTTGTGAAACATTAATTCTGTTACAACACTCCCCGACGTTTCCGCCACGTTTAGTTGTCTCACGTGGTCGGGGTGTGACAGAAAAGATGGTATCAGAGCCAATGGTTATAGGGAATTAGGTTATTAGTAATACTTTGACCTAGTCTATAACCTTCTTAGGACCCTAACGCGAGTTTACTTGCGTTTAGTCATAAAACAATACCGTCACCTATCCTTAGGCGACAATCACAACAAGAACATAAATTTCAAAACCGCTTTGAAAACTAATCATCTGTTCTAGGATGATTGATTACTAGGTTTTGAACCCTCTGTTACAAGGTTTTGAACCCCTTTAAATTTTCAAAACTCTCGTCAAAGTTTTGGGTCCTAAATAGTGTGAACACGTGCAAACTGGAAGAGTGGATGCCTGTACCCTGGGTTTTCTGTCTAAGGCTAGAGTGTTCGTACAAATCCACATAATCGGACCAGTCATTCTTACCTGGGAACTCTTGGGGTGAGTGTCCACTTATAGGCGAGCATGTCTTCGCGATACATTATGAGGATCTATTTGCTTTGACTCAGCCTTTGTGTTGTTTGTTTGCTTCGTGGTTCAAACAAATGACCATCACCCATGATTTTGGTCGGTAATTGTAACATCCTATTCTTAACCAATGCCATTTCATTTGTTTTCTCTCTTGTTTCCCCTTTTAGAATGCCTCCACGACGCGAAAATCCGGTATCTATTGAAGAGCTGGCAGCTGTCATTACACAGCAAATGACTGCTGAAATCCCGAACATCGTTGCTCAATGTCACCAAGCTCTCAACAACAATAATGCCCTCTGCAACTTCAAGACGTTCAACTCGGCTAAGCCATCAAAGTTTTCTGGGTCTCAAGGAGCGACTGCACTTCTGCAATGGTTTGAGAGTCTAGAGAGCACCTTCAGGCATGTTCAATGTCCAAACGAGCGAAAGGTAGATTTCGCATCTAGTGTCTTTGAGAAACGAGCCTTGACGTGGTGGAACGGTGTGGTGAGAGATAGGGGTGCCGAAGTGGCACTGGCCCAAACTTGGGAAGAACTTCGAGCACTGATGATGAAGGAATTCTGTCCTCGTCACGAGATCAGGGCATTGGAAAGGGAATTCGACGATCTTAAGCAAGACGGCGGTGAACATCGAGCATACACTGATTGATATGAAGAGCTGAGCCTGTTGTGCCCTACCATGGTTACGCCTTTGGATAAGGCGATCGAGAAATACATTGATGGTCTCCCTGACTCAGTTCAGGACATTGTTACTGGTAGTAACCCCACTACGGTTAGGCAGGCCATTGAGCTATTTGCAACCTTGACTGAATCTCAGATCAGAAAGCATAAACTTTTTCGAAAGGGTGACAAGAAGCCAATCGAGGAATCAAAGACCATGGATGAACAGACTGGATCCCCTGAGAAGTCTAAGAAGCGTAAGGCTTCGCAGAATTGTGCGATTGCTGCTCAACCCAACCAAAACACCCACAACCAACCAACTCAACCTCCTGTAAGGAAACCTTATGTCGGTACTGCACCGATATGCGACAAATGTAATGCACACCACTTAGCTCACCTACAGTGTCGTTTATGTGCATCATGTGGGCGACTCGGTCACCTGGAAAATGCTTGTCGATTTACCCCAAACCAAGGTGGTTCAAAGCAACCTCAAGTAAATCCTGCTCAAGCTCGTCTTCCACTAGGTCCTTGCTTCAACTGTAACGAGATGGGCCATTTCCGAAGAAATTGCCCAAAGCTTGCTAATGTGAATCCAGTGCAGGGATGAGCATCGGACCAACTAGAAGACAATGTTGTTTAGAGATAATCAAGCCTTATGTATTATTTTCTTTTGTAGTGAAGGTCCATGAAACAATTGTTGTTGTTTATAAATAAATCTTTTTATTTTACATTGCAATGTACAAATGTGATGGCATGTATAAACAACGTATCCTCTATAATACGGACAATCAAGGAACCGTATTCCTTGAAGAACAGACTACCCCGTAATTTCTTCCATTTTATAATCTCTTGCGATTTCCCACAAAAATCCTAAGTACCCGTTTCTTCCAAGGAAACGAAGTCCAAGGCGCAAGTTACAACTCTATACGAATACCCAAAGTACCACTATAAATTCTTAATAGGGTACCTAAGGGTATTTCTGTATATTCTAAAATTATTGTACCTTAATTCGAATATTGTGTTTTCTTGAAAACGAAATCGGATTTTTGGAAGATCTTTCTATCTTCATAGTTGGATTCTTACTAATGTTTAAAGTACCAAATGAAATCCATGAAATGGATTCCTAGTGTGCTTTAAATGCATGTACTTAATTAACAAAACAAAACTTACAAATTAAAGATCTAGATAAACAATTTTGTGGTTATGTGACTATGTGTTTATGCATCTTGTCTTTCCATTTATGCATTTTGTGTTTTTGTATACTCTGGATATTCGCTATCCAAATCCTCGTAGAATCTTTCATACCTTCATATGAGGGATTCGTAGTAGGATATTCAAAAAGGTACTATCTTAAATCCTTAATGGACTTCTACGTTGTATTTAAGTCCCTTGGATTATAAAGTACTATTCCAAAGTTTAAGGACAACATGTGTTGATATAGTTGAAGAGATTGGTTCGACAATCTAGTTAAAGACATCCTACGTCGATGTAGTTAAATATTCCCCGTGGGTAGTTTAGTTAAATAGATCATTCGTTGATCTAAGAGATTGGTTCGACAATCTAGTTGAATATATCATGCGTTGATATAGTTAAAAAGGCCCTCTTGTGGTCTAGTTAAAGAGATCCTACGTCGATCTAAGTTAAATAGATTGGTTCGAAAATCTAGTTAAAGACATCCTACGTTGATGTAGTTAAATATTTCTCTTGGGTAGTTTAGCTGAAGAGATTGTTCGTTGATCTAATCCTTTGGTGACCTAGTTAAAGAGACTCTATTGCAGTCAAGTTAAATCACCACAGGATTATTCGTTTGATTTTTTTCCCATACGCATTATGAAATGAACTGTGCGGACTGTGCAAGGAAGTACGTAATTATGGAGGCCTACATAATTATGGAATTCAGTGCACAGAAACCACAGGAAGTTTTGTCATGTGTAAAGACCAATAGTGGCAAGAGTAATGATACAGGAGAAGTCTTGGACTTTGACCGATGTCATTTTATCTTACACTTCCCAATCGTAAATTTAAGTTTCCTATGATAAATCTTCATGGGAAACGTTCTCCTATCCATAGTTTGAAACTCCATGTTTTGCTGCTACAAGGACTTCACTTTGAGGGATTAACAATTTCGCTAAGAACCCTATCATGGCCCAGAGTTCTACTTAGGGTTCAAGGGGTTCATTCAAAGCGAAAACATCACCGTCGTCCTCACAAGTTTCTCCTAAAATTAAATTTCAGGACGAAATTTCCTAAAGTAGGGGAGACTGTGACGCCTGTGTCACTTCAACCATCAAACAAATGCCAAACCAATGAAATATTGTATTTCATACTTGGGATTTGTAAAAATATGTGAATCGTTTGCACATATCAACTCTTGTTCGATTTCAAGCTTTAAATCGCTTTCTGGAGGGTTATACGCGCTCTGATGCGTAGATATAACCAGTTTAATGCAACGAACACTCCGGAATAGTGAAATAGGCTTAACATACCTTAAATAACCTTTACATAACTTATAAATAAGTTTTGAAGGCTTTGGTATGGCAAAATCGAGTTAAATCGCTTACAGGGACTAAATTTGACAAACTGCGAAAGTATGCCAATTTGAACTATAACAGACATTCCGGAACATGACCATAAGTTAAACATAACATAAATATCCTTTACATAGATTAGAAATAGGCTTTGAGGTGTTCGGTGTGCTAAAATAAACTTTTGGGTCATTCAGGGACTAAAAGCGTCAAAAAGTGCACAAGTTTGCACTTTCGCGCATAACTTACGTTCTGAATACATCCGGACATCCAAAAATTTATGTAAGCACTAAAATATTTTATTTTAGTGTTTGGCATAAGAAAAATCCATTCGTCGCGTCATTTGGATCGTTTTTCGCGCTTATGCGCATTCCGTCGTAATTAAGCGAACATCGCGTTCGTACGACCAAACGAACCAACATCCGGCATATTTTTGAGCATGTTTCATGTCCACAATGTTTAGGCATCATTTTAAGGCCTTAAAGTTGGCTTGACGGGCCTTAGAAGTGCCGAAAATGGCCTTAAAACACAACAGGGACCAAAACTGTCATTTTTTAAACTTGTTTTCTGATCAGGACCCCCAGGCGGCCCGCGTAAAACCAGGGCTATCCTTTACGCGGCCCGCGTTAGCCTCTTAGACCTGATTCGATGTTTAAACAGGCTGTTAACAGCTGCATTACCCACAAAACCCACTTGCACATGGTAATTCTGATACTAGGGGCAGGTTTTGGATGTGCACATGGTATTACAATACCATGTGTGCAAGTGTATGGCCAAGATCAAAGCACGTTTCCCGATAAACGATCCTAACGGTGCTAGTATTCCTATAAATACCCACCCCCATCACTTGTAAAACCCACAAGAATCCTGATTTGAGAAGCTCTAAGTTGAAACCTTTGTTTCATACCTGAGCTACTTGGATCACGATTAGCATTCGGGGACCCTTCGTAAGTATTCCTTCGTTCTTTCATTGTTTTTCGAGTCCGAAAGTCAAACTTTGTTTGACTTTCTGCATTGACCAGTTTATGGTCAATGCGAAGTTCGTTTGAACTTCGCAACGTGATTGTAATCATTATGGTTATAGTCCCTTGTGACAATGCCTACTGGTTACCACGTTGTCTAGGGTCGTAAGGGTAAGCTATCTGATAAATCGCTTATACCTTCGAACCCGACCCATTTGGTCGATCATTAGGATCCGACCAAACACATTAGGTGACCATAGTATATAGGGCATAACCTTCTGAGGTTATACCTTATGGTCGCTTCGTTTAAATAGTTGTATGATAGGTAGTTTATATGCCTTAGGTAAATTACCAAAATACCCCTTTGATGCCAAAATTCATTATAAACATATGTGACATAACTTTTGACATCTAAACTGATTTGGCGACAATATTAGGCATGTTAAGGCATATTCTACTTGTCATAGGACTAGTTAGGCGGTCCGAACGCGTTTCAGGCGAACGACGCGTTAAAGTAGCATAAGCTACCTAAACGGGTCGTAAGCACTTAGGTTAGGTTTCATTTAGTATGTAGGCTTTGATAAACCATATGACACGAGTCTCCATACTCGTTTGGTTTACGAACCCTCATTCTATCTAATCCTCCGATTTAGGTCCGGTTTATTAACATAGTTACCTATATTAGGTGCCGTTTGATATCCGTGATCTCTAGCATTGTTTGGTTGTTACTCAAGGACTACTAAGCAATCTCAAGTGAGTACATAGACCCCTCTTTTACTGTTTTCCAAACATTTTGGGGTGAAACACATGTGCCTACTTGTTACTTTCATGCTTTCCATGTTTTCATATCATATACTTGCTATGTTCATTAGTACATTAATAGTACATGATTTACATTACATTTCATGCTATGTATGTCTATTGTTGCATACTTAGTACAGTTGTTTCACGTCACATGCTATGTATGTCCATTGCTGCATACTTAGTACAGTTGTTTCACGTCACATGCTATGTATGTCTATTGTTGCATACTTAGTACGGTTGTTTCACGTCACATGCTATGTATGTCTATCGTTGCATACTTAGTACAGTTCACATGCTATGTATGTCCATTTGTTGCATTGTTCATCATACTTAGTACATTTGTTATTCATCACATGCTTACATTTTGGATACACATTACATGATTTACATTAGACATGAACATTTTACTTTAGTAGTTTGGTTTGAGTAAGTGATTAAGTAACGAGGCGTGTGTAATATGATACAAGCATGGTGGATACGCCGCTGGTACTTCCTATATATAAGTGATTGTATGGTATTACATGTCGTAGCGTTATTTAAATCATTTCAGTTTGAGACATATCACATTTTATATAAAAAAAACATACTTTTCACAAGACATTGATTTACAAACAACTTATCTTATACAAACTCATCTTACATGGTTATTCATTTAACCCTACATTATTCTCTTATTTATACATATCATCTGATCTTATCGTTTTTCAAATGATTTACAAGACAAAGCAAATTACAAGGTTCATGACTAAACATTTTCTCAAACATAAGTCATGAATCCTATTTTCTCAAAACCTACGTATCTCACAGGCATTTTTATGCTGACGTACCTATTTTCACATGTGTTTTCAGGAGATGATGCATAGGACTTATCAAGACATACTTAGGCGGACCTGTGCCTTAGTGACTTAAAACGAGACAAGAACTAGTTAAATTTTGTTATGTACTCTTTATTTCTTGTTTAAAGACAATGTAACTCGCTTGTTTGTTGAATAAAACGAAACTTTAAATTTCCATGGTTGTGAAACATTAATTCTGTTACAACACTCCCCGACATTTCTGCCACGTTTCGTTGTCTCACGTGGTCGGGGTGTGACAATCAAGTTGGTAGACTTTGAATCCTATCCATGACGCCAACGCCAGGAAGATCCTAATAGCCTCAAGTCTAGCAACAGGCGCATAAACCTTATCATAGTCAATGCCTTCTTGCTGACTGAATCCCTGTACTACCAATCGTGCTTTGTTTCGAACAACGACTCCTCTATCATCTCTTTTGCACTTAAATACCCACTTTGTCTTTATAAGCTTTTGATTTTTAGGAAGGTCTACTATTCTCCAAACTCCCAGCTTCTCAAACTGCTGCAGCTCTTCCAGCATAGCATTCACCTAGCTGTCTTCAGTTAAAGCTTCCTTATATGTTTTGGGTTCAATCTGCGAGATAAAACACTTAAGTGAGAATTCTTCCTATAACGGAGCGACAGAAGTATAAAAACATGTAAGAGATTTGTTGATCTGGTCGTGTGTTTTCACTCCACTGTAAAGATCTCCAATAATTTGCTCCGAAGGATGATAAGAGAGAGTTCTTGGCATGACTTCGTCAGGCACGCTCACTTCCGATTGCAAATTCGTGATGTCTAGATCACCGGTGTGATCCTCAGCTTCTGTAGTAGCAACATTTGGTTCCTCGTAAAAAATCAGACCGTTTTCCGATTCTGAGTCGTCAGAATTATCAAACGTTGGAGCTGGTTCCTCTGGTGGTTCGTGAGTTGTTCCACTCGGACCGGCCTCATGATCGTGTGTACCATTTGTGGGAATGTTTGTACCCACATCAGGCTGAGAAACTACCAACGGTCTTGGCACCTGTTCTTGTACCATAGATTGCTACTGTTGGTATAAGTAAGCGAGTTCCTCTTCACTTGGATCTGTCGGAAGTTGGAAAGACTCCCAGAGTTTGTCATAATCGAAAAGCAATCTGTGTCCGGGAAGTTGTGATGGAGCAGTATGCTTCTGACAGTCTACATGTTGAACTTCAATTACCTTCCTTAGGCATGGAACGAACACTCTTTTCAGCGGACTCGCATATCCTACAAAGAAACCCTCATTACTTTTTGCACCAAATTTGCCATCTGGATCTATAAAAGTACACGGAGATCCAAACGGTTCTAAAAACTTCAGATTCGGTTTATAACGGTGCAAAAGTTCAAAACACATTTTCTTGAATTTCTTCACGGTGAGCACTCGATTCAGTGTATAGCAAGCTGATGCAACTGCTTCACTCCAGAAAAATATTGTCAACTTGGAATCGGCAAGCATTGTGCGAGCTGTTTCAATCAAGGTGCGATTCTTTCTTTCAGCTACACCGTTCTGCTGTGGAGTGTATGGTGCACTGAATTCATGAAGAATTCCTTTATCGTTACAGAACTCGAGCATTCTATTATTCTTGAACTCCGTTCCATTATCGCTTCTTATTCTTCTGATCGGCAGCTTATACAGCATTTCCATCTTCTTGAATAATATCATCAACGACTCAAAAGTTTGGTCTTTCCTTTCCAGACACACCACCCATGAAAACCTTGTAAAGTCGTCGGTGACCACAAGACAGTATAAGTCTCCACTAATGCTTTCCACATTGACAGGTCCAAAAAGGTCCATGTGGAGCCTTTCGAGCGGTACCCTGATTGAATTCAACAACTTCTGTGGATGTGACTTCTTCGTCTGCTTTCCTTTCTTGCATTCTACACAATCATCATTTAAATGAAATTTTTTCAAATTTACACCTTCAACTAAATCATTGTGTACAAGAAAGTTCATTTTTTTGACATGAATGTGGCCCATCTTTCGATGCCACATTATCGACTCTTTTTCAGTTGCTTTAGATTTTGAGACAAAACATTGTTTTTGATAATCTGTTGTTGTTGCGACACTCATATCAAGAATATATAAATCATTTTCTCGTGGAGCTCGCAATAGCACCATATCCTTAGGAATTTAAAACCAGGTTTTAAGACAAGACATTCATTTTTAGTGAAATGTACGGTAAAAGACTTGTCACAGATCTGTGAGATACTCAGCAGATTGTTTTCAAGTTCTATTATGTAGTTCACTTTTTCAAACGATATAACTTTATTCGTCAGAGTTCCTTGACCAACTATTCTTCCACCCTGATTCCCAGCAAATCCCACATATCCTCTGTTGAGAGATTTGACGTCATAGAGCAATGCTAGCATTCCGGTCATGTGCCTTGAAGCTCCGCTGTCCATGATCCATTTCGAGATAAACGACCTCGGCAGCCCCTGCAACCATTAAAGCAATTTATTCAAACAATGACGCCCATGATTTCTTTACATTCAGAATACTTCCAAACACAAAATCACAATCTTCTTCAACTTTCGGAATACTAAAAATGACATTTGGGACCACAGGTTTGACTTTTAATTTTAAATCTTCCTTCTTAATCGGTGGAAATTCTTCAAGTAACTTATCAAGTTCAAATTCAAGTTTATCCACATCATTTTCAAAAACTTTTGGTTCAGTTTTCAAAACACTTTCCATCTTTTTCTCTTCAACTGATGATTTTGGTTTCACCACCCAAGATTGATTCTCAAAAACTTTCATTTTTGGATAAATCTTTGAAGTCTTTTGGACTTTCGAAGATTCGCCAACCTAAAAAGTTGATTTTGGTTTTTCTTCGGACTTCAGAGATTCACCTCTTTTTAGAATACGAACCGGTGAAATCATTGGTTTTTTACCCTTATCATCAGTTGGAGTTTTAGATTTTGGTTTTTCCAAAACAGGTTTCTTGAAAATGGGTTTTTCAATCTTTTTGGTGCATTGTTTCGCCATATGACCAATTTCAATGCAGCGGTAACAAACTCTTTTGTCATACTCAACAAAAGTAGATTTGTAGGTCTCTTCTTTCTGCTTTTTCGCTGCATTGAAATCGTCAATAGCTTTTTGACTGAAAATATACGCCTTTTCATCAACAAAGTTCATTCCTGCCACAAAAACATCATTCATCTTTTCCTTTGGCTTTACCTCCTTTTTAGCCATTTTCTTTTCAAAACCAATACATTTGTTTTTAAAATTGTTTCCATTTCTCTTGTTAGACCCATTGTTACCCACCCAATTTTTCTTTCTAGAGTTGTTAAGTTGTTGAGTTACACAAGACTTTTTAGGTTTTGAAAAGAACTCTTTGTTGTTTACCTCAAAAATGTCAATCTCAACCAATTTAAACACCTTCTCAACATTCTCAATTTTGGCATTTTGAATTGGATACTCAAAATCAGAATAGAGTTTGTCAGTTCCGATCATTGTGTACACCACCATGATCGAAGCATCATTCACAACTTTATCTGATTTTGGTATAAACTTGTCTAAGAAATTGCCATCTTCTTCAGAATCAGAAATGGAGTTTTCAAAATGAGTTTTCACAGTATCAAACTCCGAGTTATCACTTTCTTCATCTAACACTTGGTCAACAACGGTTTTGATTACCTGTGACTCATTATCAGTGTCGGACGGAGAGAATGTAACATCAATATTCTCAGGCAACTCATTCTCAATGGTTCTCAGTTTGAGGTTCAAAGCAGCTTCCACCCCATCTGGATACTTCTGTGTGTAATGATTCCACATTGGGGGTGGAACACTGTTAAAGGCAGGTGTTGCATCTGGTTGTCGCGGGACAATCTGATCAATCACATATGAAGATGCAACATAACTCATCAATTTCTTATCAATTCTTTCATTCTCAATTTTTGTTAATTCTAATTATTTTTTCAATGAAGCAATTGTGTCCAAATGAAAGTTGATTTCCTTTTGTTTATCAAAAACTGTTGATTTTAATAATCTTGTGGCTTTATCGTTTTCAAGACTCTCCTTTTGAATCATTTTGATAGATCTAGCCAATGTGTCATAAGCTTCTTTAGCTTCACTTAGATCAAATTTAATCGCATCCGTGTATTGTTTCAATTCCTGAAACTTTTTGTCTTTTTCAAGACATTCCATGCATGGTTTTGAACAGTTTTTGCATGAAGTTTCAGAAATTGAATCAATCTTTTCAACAGTCTTTTCCTCTTGATTAATTTTAACATCCTGTTTACCGACACCATCAGACTCTGACTCAGACACTGCTTCTGATTTGATCTCCTCCTTTTCGGATTTCCCATCAGACTCCTTTTGACCTGACTCTGTTTTGACCGACACGTTTTCAACTGACTCAGTATCAACAGACTCTGGTTTTACAGATTCTGTGTCTACCTCTTTCAATTTTGCCATTAATGCTTTGTCAGCAATCTCTTTCAGTGTCTCTTCAGTCATTTCTTTGGAGACATCAATAATCTCTTCAATTGGAGCTTTCACAACATTATACTGTGGGCAAAAACCTGTTGTTGGCTCACTGAAGAAACCGGCAAAAGAATCAAACATATTAGGAGGCATAATTGATTTTAAAGAACTAGCTAAAACCTCCTGTTCGGATTGATAATAGTAGACTTCTGCAGCAATTTCTTCGAGATCAACCGAACTTTCTTCAGACACATCTTCACTAACAACCTCTGTTTCAACAACACTCTCATACACCTCCAGAATCTCAGCCATCATTGCTCTACCCTCACTGCCCGGGATATACTTGTCCCAACTGAACCCTTCAGCTACCTTCTCATCATCTTGGTTAACAATAAGAGCTTTTTCCGGCTTATTTTCGATCTGAGGTCTTTGAACGACAGGTTGTTGATTTGTCTTGTGATAGATCGCCTGTCTGTAGTAATCATTTGTAAATGGATTTTGGTGGTTGTTGACCTCTCTATTCGGACACTCCCGCTTAAAATGCCCCTTCTCTTTACATCTAAAACAAGTCACTTTGGACTTATCAAAACCAAGCTTTTGATCCGGTCCTGACAAACTGTTTTGACCCGTAATTTCCATAAACCTTTGGGCTCTTCTTACCAAACTAGCCATTCCCCATTTTATGTCAATCAGCTCTAGCTCCTCTGGATCGATTTGATCGTAATCCTCCTTTGTCATGTCTGGATTACCGATCCTTCTAGCTACCAAACTCTCATATGACTCAAGAACGGAAGCTAACAGTGTGATGTGTTGCTTTGCAGCTGCTTCTGTAAACTCTTGTCCATTTTTGATGTTTACAGCAATGTTACACTGTATCCCAGAAACATAACCCTGATTGTTCGAGCTTGATGAGCTTTGTGGAGACATTTGTTCTGGAGTCTTGGGATTCGGCTCATAACTTGTAAACGGTGAAGGCTTGTTGTTGCTTGATGTACTAGACGAAGCACCGGATGTTAAATCTGCACTAAACCTTGTTTAAATCTTCGGGCTTAGATTCGTTGTTGCCGGAGAACTGCCTTTGTAATATAGTGAAACATCCTGTTGAACATTTGCAGAATTCATCTTTCTGATCTTCACCAGTTCAAGCTCATGTGCCTCGATCTTCTCAATGAATGAACTAAGGTTGAGATTAACATAATCTGAATTGTTTTTCATCACCAACAAATAAGTACCCCATTCATCGTATGGCAATGCATCTGCCAATTTATCCATCCACTCCTCATTAGTCTTGGTTATCTCCAATCTCCCCATCTCCACAACTAGATGGCAGTATCTTTCAATCAATTGTTTTGTTGTTTCACCCTTTATACCAGTGAAGATGTCAAACTCTTTCTTTATCAAAGCCTTTTTTTTCTTTTGATCATTGACAAACTCCCAAGAAACTTTACTCTCAACGACTGCCAAATGGATTGTGAATTATCCTCATGCTGCAACAATACCAAGATATCTTCTTTAATGGCCTGTCGTAGAATACTCATCATCTTCTTCTCTGCCTTAAAATCTTCTTGTTCAGTTTGTGTCAAACTGCCAATCGACTTCACAGGATTTAAACCATCTTTCGGAGGAACATATTTCGATTCAATATTCATCCAGCATTCAAAGTGCTTTGCTTGAACCCATGTCTTAAACCTTCCAGACCAACTCGAATACTCGTCAATATTCATCAACTTAGGAGGTTTCTGCATCGTCCCAAGTTCATTCTCCATATTCACGTTTTGCACAATACTGGCCGGGTTTTGTGCTGCTGTCATTCCCCCACCGGCAAAGAAGTTATAAAAATCTTGATTGTCCATTTTACGAAATCAGTTTACGAAAAAATTTTCAAGTTTTGAAAACTGGTTATTTTTATGTGAAAACACTTTCTACACGAAATGAACTTCAAACAAAATACCACAAACGAAATGGACTTTCACAACAAAAACATATTTTCAAGCTGAATTATGTTTCAAGCGAAATCAGTACTTTCAAGCAAAATCAAGTACTTTCAAGCGAAATTACCTTCTCAAGCGGAATCAGGTGTTTTCAAGCGGAATCACTTATTTCGCTTGAAATTACTTCAACTTTTCAAGCGGAACCAGATCTTTTCATGCGGAATCACACGTATTTCGCTTGAAATTACCACAATTTTTCAAGCGGAATCAGATGGTTCGTTCAAGCGAAATTAGGTTTTTAGTCCATTTTTATCAGTTTTAGTCTGAATTTTGATCTGATTCTCTCAAGGGTTTGTTAAGACAGTGTTTTACACACAATATTAGAAATTCAGTCCATTTTGTCCGTTAAATTGTCCAGAAATTCAAGAAAGTGTAGAAAAAGACACTGATTCAAGTGTATTGACTCATAACTGGCTCTGATACCAATTGTAGGATCGTTTTGCCGACCAAATGAGTCAATCTGAGGCAATACACAACTGTTTGAGAGGCGGAAACAAACAAACAGTCTAGAATCAGTAAGAAATTGAGTAGAAAACAGAGTATATCACTTTAACACATGTTTCTCATTAATATTTCACTAGAAAATCCGGCAGCACTTCGGTATACAACTTGTGATTCCGTGCCAAATGAGAAACAAGACTAGCCTATATATAGGCATACGATTTCGCTTGAAATGACACATGTCATTTCAAGCGGAATTACAACTTCTGATTTCGCTTGAAATAACCAAGTGTCATTTCAAGTGGAATTACATCAAAATTCATAAAATTACACTTTAGACCCCTATAAACCCTATACAAACATGACCTAGACTTAAGACGTAGGCTATAGACATCATGCACCAACACTCCACATGTAGAAAAAACACCACACTATAAACAAAACATCAACCATAAGTCCACCATGTCATAATAGTACCAACCACAATATCATCACATCACAATAGTATCAATCACAACATAAAAGAAATACAATGTGAAATACAGAAAACATACTTTCATATATAATGACAACTTGTTACATTTTGTTCATGAAGATCAAAAGGACTTAGGGATACATAACCCTAGTCAGTACAAGTTTACAATACAAAAGTAATATTTTCTTCTACATTGTTTCTTCATGTCTTCAAGTTGTCTTCAAAAGTTTAGATCTTCAAAAGTATTTGTCTTCCAAAAGCGGGTAAACTACCAAAAGATAACTAATAACATACTACTGAGGTGGAGAGGGCAGGGATGGTGACTGTGGTAGTGGTGGTGGTGATGGAGGGGGTGATGATGGTAGGGGTGGTAGTGGTGATGCAGATTGTGGTGGCGCAAAGATAGCGGCTATGACTGCGGCTAGCTCAGTCTCAAGCTCTCTGATCCTATGGAACAAAATGGTAATATGTATCTCTGACGATCGCTGCCTCTCCTCCATGGTAACTGAAGGAAAGTGCGATGGATGGTAAGGATCAGATGGGCTCATGCCTGGTGGTGGAATCTAAGCATATACCCCAGGGTAGTAAGAAGTGTGTCCACTGGTCTGTGACGATCCAATAGCATATGGATCCTGAAAGGTGTGGGTGAATGGCTGGTGTGAAGACTGTCCAATCTCGTAGTGAGATGGGGGATCAAGAGAATGTGAAAATCCCGATAAATGCATAGGATCGACAGTAGGAGTATCAGGGTGACTAGGAGCAACAGGGGCAGGTAGTACCAATGTAGGATATGATACATGGGTGGGAGTAGTAGGGGCAACAGTAGATGCAGTGGATGAGATATCAACGACAGAAACGATGGGGGGTATCTCGAGAATAGCTATGTCGAAGACCTCTCCGTCACCGAGGTCGTCATCAATATGATCGACATGGAAGATCGGAATGACATCATCGTCATCGTCAAGCTCAATAACAGGTGGAATAATAGAGAGGGGTACGACTAAGTGCACCACCTGGTGCTCCCCCTCGGGGTGACCATAGATAATCATGTCGTGCGACGGCTGCTGAAAAGCTAGGACATCGTCCTCTAGTGGAGCGTCGTCCTCCACATGGTCAATAATCGCAAATAGTTGGAAGTCATCCAACAAATCATCGTCCTCCGAAAAGGCGTCGTGCTCCGACTCATCGTCGGATGATATGATCACGATGTCGGGCTCGTACTCATCGTCTGTCACTAACTCCATCGGGTCCGCGTCTGAAATACCTGACGATGAAGACATCGGTCCTGGCAAATAATCCGTACAATATACATATATATATATATATATATGTTAGTAAATACATTATTACTTATGATATATTTCATGCAATCACTATATCTCATGTTGTTTTTGTTATTGTGCTTCACATGTAATCCTTAATGTTTCGAGTCTATTCCTTATAGACTACTCATGTATTGATCCTTATTCGTTACTTATGATTGAGCTTGCGTGATAGATCCTCGTGTTATCGTTACGCAATGAAAACATTTTGTCATTCTTGTCATATTTTTGAAATCATTTTCGTAATGTTATCAAATTTGTTTTCATGTGAGAGCCCTTGGTGATTGTAGACCAAACTTTGTAAAAGTTTTTCCCCGGTTCACTACAATCGGAGCTCTGGTCACACCCTGCTAGTAGCGAAAACGTATTGTGTGTGACGTAAGAAAGGTAATCATTGCATCCAATCATGTAAACATACAAAACCAACAGCGATGCCATACATATAATGATTTCAACCAAAGTTTACAAGTTCCCAAAATATTGTTTCAAGTTTCAAACACGTTCACAATGTTAAGCATAACATAGTTATCAAGTTATATTACACACCAAACAAAAGATTGTTTTTTGTCATAAAAGCATGTCGAGATTTTTTCTCCTATATACCCACTCGTTGTAATGTCATTCCCATTTCCCATAGTGTATCACCGGCTCAAGACTTGTTTCCTGAAATACATGTAGTTTTAAAAAGTCAACAAAAGTAGAGCGAGTTCATGCAGTTATTGTTATCATATGAAATCTCAGGTTTGTAATCTCGTAATGAAATCATGGTATGTTATTAGCATTTATGGAGTTTTAAGGATCTATCAATGTGCCGCGAACACCCTGACATATGTACCATAAGTAAGTAACCAAACCGAGACAACTTTGACATCATTGGGATCACAAAAGCACTCCTAAGGGTATACCAACCAGGAGTGGAGCACGTTTCAAACTCTATATGTCACACCCCTTTCTTAGGCGGAAGCACGAGGTGTGATCATGAAAGGTTCTCATTGCATACGAATGGTAAACATACTACATGCTCGTAAAAAAATACCTTCAAATGCCAAACATTACATAACTGAAAACATGGTTTAAGTGTTTACATCACAAGACAGCATATTGTCTGAAAAGTTTACAACTTTATCAAAGATAAACATAAACAACATCCAAGAGCATGAGTAAGACTGCGTGCACATCCATTTTAGTTACCTGAAATACATGTGAGTTTTTGGAAAAAACGTCAACATAATGTTGGTGTGAATTCATGCAGTTTTTGTATTAAACGTTTGTATACTTTGTATGAAAACATGGTATGTAATTTGTATAAATCAAGTATTCCTGTATGTATCAAGATTGATAATGGGTTGCAAGGCCATTAACATGTGACACGACATAGGAAGCATCCAAACTATAGGCATTTTTCTAGTTGTCGATTCACGACGGAGACACAAAAGCACTGCTTGGTACTAGTTTTCACCAAGAGTGTGGCTGCCCGAAAACCCATTAGATCTAACCTTTTGTTATGCGGTCTTAGTATGTACACGATTAATGGTGCTTCTGGTACCCTATTCGCGACACAATTTCAAGTATCATTCCTTATTTCTTGTATCTATCATACCATAACTTATGTATTTTCCCCAAGTTTAAAAAGTATGTAAAAGATTAAAAGTGGGGACATAATCTCACTTTTCTGTAAACATTTAGTAACATGTACTTCACCCCCGAAGTTATAAAACTGAAAACAGTTAAAAGAAAAGGGGGAGCATGAACTCACAACTTTGCGTTTCTTGCGCCGTAAACTTCACCGGGTTTACTTATATAGCGTCGTGACCTATACGTGTTTTATTAACGTCAGTCACTGGACTTGTATCGCACAAGTACAAGTCACCATCTTTTATGTATGTATTCTTTGTGTGTAAAAAAATAATTTATATTTTTAACTATGTATCTTACTTATATTATTTTCTAAAAATAAATATAAGTATCTTGTATTTTTCACCCGAGTTATGTATTTTGTCCAAAACTTCATTTCTTGTTCATAACTTGTGCAAGTTACATGATCTATCAAGTAATATATTTTCATAAACATATCTTCTTGTATTTGTCTAAGCATGTTGTATGTGTATTTTGTATTTTCACTCCTTAGGAGTATTTAGTGTATTTTCAAGTCCTAATACACTATTTATGTATAATACATACTACATACACTTAGCACAAAATTTGGTGATCAATAAATATATATCTTTCTCAAAAATATACATACTTAATATCAATTCTTATCTTGAAGAAATCATCATTTCTTAACTTGAAGTTTACATAAAAATTAGGGAAACCTTGGTAAATATTTTTAGGTGAATTTTTAGGGAATAAGTTTCATCAAAACTTATATTTTTCTAAGTGTCAAAATTTATAGAAATTTTGACAGAGTTTCCCCTAAAAATGGAGGTTTCCCATGTTTTCAAAACATGTGTTTATTTTCTTTTAAATCATCACAACAATCATCAACTCATTTAACACTTACCGAGTGTTAAAATCAAGTAAATTACACTACATCATGAACTTGAAGTTTTTGTAAAAACCTGTAGTAACTTACCATGTTATTTAGTAGGTTTAGTTACCCTTAAAAACATGGTTATTTGTTTGTAACTCACTTTTTTAAAAGATTTAGTCATTTACAACTTGTAAGATGATTTTTCTAAAAATATTTCTTTTGTATTTTTCTTGTTACAATCATGTTCCTAGTCTTGTTTAAACACTAAAAATATTATTAGTTTACTTAGAAACCATGACTTTGTAAATCTTGTAAATAAACTTGGTTTCTTGGAAAATTATTTTTGTAATAATCTATTTAAAAGATTTGTATCTTGTTTAAACCATCTTTACATATGAAGATCACTTTCATCATTCAAGTTCATGAAGACATAAAGTATGATGATCTTGGTCTTTCACAAGATCACCACTTTAACTTACTAGATCATGTGTTTAATCACAATCTAGTAGTATCACTAACACTAATAATCAATCAACGAGAAGCAAATCAACATATTCAACATGTATTCTTATGTATTCAAGCTTATGTTAAAGTATCATGATCATGTTCTTTTGTGTTCTTGTGATTAACAATATTCATCATCTTTTATTCATCAAAATATGAAGTAAAAACTAGTAACAAGAAGCTTACAACTAGCACAAGGGCTAGGGAAGAACACTTGAGGTTGAAGATGATAAATGGGTTGAATAAAAGCAAATGGAGAAGGTTCTTCAAGATCCATAAGCTCTAAACCTTCTTAAACACCTTCTTGCATCTTGTGACTAACTTGGAATGGATTGGAATGAGATGAAGGTGGTGGTGATGTGGGTGATGGCTCACGGCCGTAGGTGGGAGAGATGGAGAAGGAGGTGGGTTGTGGTGATTTATGAAAGAGCTTATTGTCACACCCCGACCACGTAGAACATACAAAACGTGGCGGAAACATCGGGGAGTGTTGTAACAGAATTAATTGTTTCAAATCCATGGCAATTGAAGTTTCGTTTTATTGATTAAAAGTGTTACAATGTCTTAACAAACAAAGAAATACAACATAATTAACTAGTCTTGCATCTTTTTTTTTTGTCACTAAAGCCCAAGTCTGCCTATGTGTATCTTGATCATCTTATGCAACAGCTCCTGAAAAACACATGTGAAAATAGGTACGTCAGCATAAAAATGCCTGTGAGATACATAGGTTTTGTGAAAATAGGTTTCATGACTTATGTTTGAGAAAATGTTTAGTCATGAACCTTGTAATTTGCTTTGTCTTGTAAATCGTTTGAAAATCAATAAGTCCAGATGATATGTATAGATAAAAGAATAATGTATGGTTAAATGAATAACCATGTAAATGAGTTTGTATAAGATAAGTTGTTTGTAAAACAATGTCTTGTGAAAAGTATGTTATTTGTATAAAATGTTATATGTATCAAACTGAAATGATTCAAATAACGCTACAATATGTAATACCATACAAACACTTATATATAGGAAGTACCAGCGGCGTATCCACCATGCTTGTATCATATTACACACGCATCGTTACTTAATCACTTAAATCAAACCAAAACACCAAAGTAATGTTTAACAGTTGTAGAAATGTTTATGTATGGTCAAAGACGGTTCACACGGTTCATAGATACAAACGATTCACATATACAAACGGTTCACAGATACAAACGGTTCACAGATATCAACGGATCATATAGTCAAATGATTACAACGGTTCACATAGTCAAATGTTTACAACGGTTCAATATGTAGTATAATGTGTTCATATGCTGGATAAGCATATGCAACAGAAAAGCAATGTAAAACAATGTACTAAGTACGCACAAAATGGACATACGTAGTATGAAATGTAATGTAGAACGATGTACTAAGTAATGCACTAATGAACATAGCAGGTATATGATGTGAAAACAGGAAAGCATGAAAGTAACAAGTAGGCACATGTGTTTCACCCCAAAACAGTTTGGAAAACAGTAAAAGAGGGGTCTATGTACTCACTTGAGATTGCTCAGAAGTCCTTGAGTAACAACCAAACAATGCTAGAGATCGCGGATATCAAACGGCACCTAATATAGGTAACTATGTTAATAAACCGGACCTAGATCGGAAGATCAGGTAGCATTAGGGTTTGTAAACCAAACGAGTGTAGAGACTCGTGTCTTTTGGTTTAACAAAGCCTACATACTAAATGAAACTTAACCTAAGTGCTTTCGACCCAATACGACCCGTTTAGGTAGCTTATGCTACTTTAACGCGTCGTTCGCGTGAAACGCGTTCGGACCGCCTAACTAGTCCTATGACAAGTGTTATATGCCTAAACATGTTACATGATCAGTTATGTGACAAAAGTTTAGGTTACATATGCTAAATTACCAATTATACATGAAAAGGGTATTCTGGTAATATACCTAAGGCATATAAACTACCTATCATACAACTATTTAAACGATGTGACCATAGGGTATAACCTCGGAAGGTTATTCCCTACCTACTATGGTCACCTAATGTATTTGGTCAGATCCTAATGATCGACCAAATGGGTCGGGTTCGAGGTATAAGCGATTTATCAGATCGCTTACCCTACGACCCTAGACAACGTGGTAATCAGTAGGCATAGTCCCAAGGGACTATGACCATCGTGATTACAATCACGTTGCGAAGTTCAAACGAACTTCGCATTGACCATTACTGGTCAACGCTGAAAGTAAAACAAAGTTTGACTTTCTGACTCGAAAAGCAGTAAAATAAGGAAAAGAACGAAAGAATACTTACGAAGGGTCCCCGAATGCTAAACTTGATTCAAAAATCTCAGGTATGAAACAAATGTTTCAACTTAGAGTTTCTCAAATCAAATTTCTTGTGATTTTAGCAATGGGGGTGTTGGGGTATTTATAGTTTTCGGGTAACCGTTAGGATCGTTTCATGGAAAACGTGCCATGATCCCACCCGTACAAGTGTCGGGAAGTTGTGGTGGCTCAAAATGGTTCTTATCATCTGACTAGGCAAAGGAGAACATGTGGTTGTGGATTAAACATGTGCAAACAGGCTGTTTAAAAACACTGCATCTGGTCTGTGCAAGGCTAGCGTACCGCTACGCTAAAAGTGTAGCGCACCGCTAGGCCATAGTTTGGCAGAATTACACTTTTAGTCCCTGTCATGCATTCAGCCCATTTTCGACACGTTTAAGGCCCGTTAACCCCATTTCAAAGCTCTAAAATGAAGTTAAAGTATAGGGAACTTAAAATGTGCTCAAAAATATCTCGGATGTCGGTTCGTTTGGCCGTATGATCGCGATGTTCGCTTAATTACGACGGAATGCGCATAAGCGCGAAAAACG
This sequence comes from Helianthus tuberosus, assembly GCA_030545235.1. NCBI lineage: Eukaryota > Viridiplantae > Streptophyta > Magnoliopsida > Asterales > Asteraceae > Helianthus > Helianthus tuberosus. Next base: position 98,079,074 of record CM060448.1, read on the forward strand.
ATCCAAATGACGCGACGAATGGATTTTTCTTATGGCGAACACTAAAATAAAATATTTTAGTGCTTACATAAATTTTTGGATGTCCGGATGTATTCAGAACGTAAGTTACGCGTAAAAATGCAAACTTGTGCACTTTTTGACGCTTTTAGTCCCTAAATGACACAAAAGTTTATTTTAGCATACCGAACACCTCAAAGCCTATTTCTAAGCTATGTAAAGGATATTTATGGTATGTTTAACTTATGGTCATGTCCCGGAAGGTCTGTTACAGTTCAAATTGGCATACTTTCGCAGTTTGTCAAATTTAGTCCCTGTAAGCGAATAAACTTTGATTTCACTACACCAAACCTTCCAAAACTTATATCTAAGTTATGTAAAGGTTATTTAAGGTATGTTAAGCCTATTTCACTATTCCGGAGTGTTTTTCGCATTAAACTGGTTATATTTACGCATCAGTGCGCGTATAACCTTCCAGAAAGCGATTTAGAGCTTGAAATCGAACAAGAGTTGATATGTGCAAAAGATACACATATTTATACAAGTCCAAAGTATGAAATACAATATTTCATTGGTTTGGCATTTGTTTGATGGTTGAAATGACACAGGTGTTACACTGATGCCTTTATATAATATATGGAAGATCTTCCAAAATATCATTTGTGATCTTATAAGATCTAAATCAAATACAAGAAAGATCAAAGTGAATATTGTAGGATCTTGGAAAATATTTGGTGGGGCCACCCTCATGTGACTGTCCACTATTTAGGGGGGGGGGGGGTAATGTGTAAATTTCAATTCCTATGTACATAAATAAGTTAGTTTCAAGTGTAAAGTTTAGGGACTTGATGTGTTATTATGTTATAAGGGGTGTTATGGTGTTCGGGGACCATAACTAGTTTAGAAACATTAAAACAATGCTTCTAGTAATATTTTTATGTTCCAGGTAATGTCTAGTTGTTCGGTTAAATACTGGTTCGTTAAAGTGCTAAATTGCACCGTTTAGTGTCCTTTAAGTATCCTTTTGTAACCCTTTTAATTCCCAACACTTAGGAGGGTATTCTGGATAATAAAACATGAATTCTGCATAATATTTTTGTGTTAAAAATCTGATTAGAGCTGATTTGTGCAGAATTCTGCATTTAAAGTGCGTTTCGGGTGCTTTTTAGTGCATAATCTAGCTTCCGGAAAGTCTATATGTTAACGCTTGTATATACTCTTGGGTTTTAATGTATTCTTGACGTTGGACCTACACCTAGGCTCCAATTCTATTGTCTGACTGCTTTTTGCAGAATTGTTGACACAATGTGTCTTACCGGTGAGTTTGCTAGTATTTCCGATGCAACGCTATCATTAATGCATAAAGCAATTTCTTGTAGTATAAAGCGTGCATGAATTCACAAGTATATCATGTAATCAAACAATGTTGACATTTAAGCACATAATTTTAGTTATTAAGTATTAATTAAATTGTACGGAAATTACCGGTTTTGTGCCAGTTGTCACAGTCTCCCCCCGTTAAAAGAATTTTGTCCCGAAATTCAGGCTGATCTGTCTCTCGTAGGAGTTTTCTTGAACAGGTGGGGGTACTTTTCTTTAAACTGGTCTTCACGTTCCCACGTGTACTCGGGTCCGTGCTTAGAGTTCCAACGTACTTTGACAAGCTTGACACTACTCCTTCGAGTCTTGTTGACTTTCCAGTCAGTAACCTCAACGGGTTGTTCTGTAAATCGGAGGGTGTCGTCAATATGAACTTCATCCACAGGGATGATCACTTTTCTTGTGTTGGACTCTTCTTGAGGTTGGATACATGAAACGTATCATGTACTCCATTAAGTTCTTCCGGTAATTCCAACTTGTAAGCCACGGTACCAATTCATTCCAAAATCTTGAATGGTCCGATGTATCGTGGATTCAGCTTTCCACGTTTTCCGAATCTTACTACGCCCTTCCAAGGTGAGACCTTCAACAAAACTTTGTCTCCCACCTCGAACTCTAATGGTTTTCGTCTTCGATCAGCGTAGCTCTTTTGTCGATCTTGAGCCGCCTTAATGCGCTCTCGGGTCTGTATAATCTTGTTGGTTGTCTCTTGCACAAGTTCAGGACCAACCATACGTTTGTCTCCAGCGTCTGCCCAACATAAGGGCGAGCGGCACTTGCGGCCATACAGAGCTTCAAACGGTGCGGCTTTTATGCTCGTATGATAACTGTTATTGTAGGAAAACTCAACTAAAGGTAGATGAGTATCCCAGCTTCTGCCTAGATCCATAACACATGCGCGAAGCATATCTTCTAGCGTTTGTATGGTCCGTTCGCTCTGGCCGTCTGTTTGCGGATGGAAGGCCGTGCTTAGATCTAGTTGAGATCCAAAGGCTACCTGAAAGGATTGCCAGATCCTTGAGACAAAACGTCCATCTCGGTCTGAAATAATTGAGATAGGCACTCCATGACGTGCCATGATTTCTTTCAAGTACAACTCAGCAAGCTTTCCAGTGCTATCCTTCTCTCGAATCGGTAGGAAATGCGCTGATTTCGTCAATCGATCAACTATCACCCATATCATATCATGCCCTCTAGGGGTCCTGGGTAATTTCGTTATGAAGTCCATCGAGATTTGCTCCCACTTCCACATGGGTATCTCTGGTTGTTGCAGTAAGCCAGACGGCTTCTGATATTCAGCCTTAACCTTAGCATAGGTTAGGCACTTTCCAACATGGATAGCAACATCGCTTTTAAGTCTTGGCCATCAATAGTAGTCTTTCAAGTCTTGATACATTTTGTCCGATCCTGGATGGATCGAGTATCGCGACTTGTGAGCTTCGTTAAGAATGATTTCTCGAATACCGCCGTAGAGTGGTGTAACACCCCAAAACCCGAATATTTATATTCGTTAAAGTGATATGATATGATACATCAAGAAATAAATAACTAGGCTACTTAACCTAGTTAAATGTATGGTTAAAATTATTAAAAGATGGAATGTGGTAAATGTTTAGTAAAGCAAACAAGGGGAAACAAACTTGAGGGACCAAAGATGAATAAGGGGGAAAGTTATGTTTTAATTAACAAAATACACACACAAACACACATGGTGTGTGCGTGAAAAAGAGCAGGGAGCTCCCATGGAGCCAAGAACCCTAGTTTCATCAATTCCCTCAAATTGGAAGGCTAAACGAAGCTCAAATTCATAACCGAGCATAGATTAATGATCACCTTCACAAGGGGATCGTAAGGTATGTCTTAGATTCTAGATTGGTGATGGTGCACGAAATGGGTTATGTTGTAAATCACGAATTCATATGAAATTGAGCATGAGAATGTGTTAGATTCATCATTTGGAACATGGATTATGCATGAATTAGGTTAATTTGATGTGTAAGGGTGAAACCCATTTGTTATGGTGAAGAAGATGACATGGGTAAATAATCTATGTCTAAGTTCTTGCTTAATATTGATGTATTTTGAGTTGTATGATGTATTCTTGTTAGAAGAATTGAAAGAAATGTGATACTAGTATGTTTGATGTTATGCATGTATGAATCATGTTGATTAGGAAGAAGAGATTGATGAATTGTGTATGAGATTAGAATGATATGCATGAACTAGTTGTACACTATGCTTACGAGGTAGTACATATATCAAAAGTATGATGAGTTATGAAGAATTTTAGATTAGATCACTTGTAAGTGATTAACAAGTGGTTATGAAGTGGGTTTTAGATGATGTAATGTAATATGATGATTCGCTTATGTTAATAATGTTTGGAATCATACATGTGTGTGAATGTTTAAAGAAATGGAATAAGAAATGATGAATTGTTATAGATGAAGTGAATGAAATGGGATGATAACATGTTTGGTGTTTAATTTAAATACCCCATGTTGGATTGTAGAAGCAATTGATGAACTATGTATGAATTTAGGAGATTTTGTATGAATAAGTTGTACGTTATGCTTAAGAGGTAGTACGTACATCAAGTGAACGATAAAATATGTATAATGTCGTCCGTATGGTCGATTATGATGTTACGGGAATATGTTGATAAGTCGATAGATATGTATGGTGAATAGTTGACTTTTGAAAGTCAACTAAGTATAAGCAACATGAGTTGACTCGTGATGGTAAATATAGGTTAATGAGAAGTCGTATGGTACATGTAATGTCAATCCGTGTTAAATGTAATGACATGATGAGTTACATGAGTTAAACGTATGCGAACATGATTATATGAGTTATGTTTGTTAGAAATGATTGATGAAAGTTAAGTGTGAAATATGGGATTGATACGATTGTTATCATGTACAAATGAGTATGCTAATGATAGCGTGATTTCTATGACATGAAAGTATAGGAATCATGTGGAGACGGACTCAAGCGCGAAAGGCTAACGGGTCAAGAAGAGGCGTGGAAACGGATGTGGACACGGATTCATGATGTAAGTGATTCCGTAATCACTTCTTAGTTGTTTATGTAAAGTTATATGTATTTTAACTAAATGTGTTAATTGAGGTCAAATAGGAATGAGTTGAATGAAATCGATGAAGTATTAAACGGATCCTAGCTTTGATCCGAGTAAGGTATATGCGTTAGAATTGAAGTTAAGTGGTAGGATTGGTTAAATATGCAATGAGGTCCTTGGTTGTAAAGGATTGAGCAATGTTGACAAAAACGCCCTTGATAGGTATATCGGGCGAACGACCTTAAATGCCCATTTGGAAATAAGCTAATCGATTAGAATAATGATATAGTCATGTGTGAAAGCGAAGAGTATGGTTTTGTATGTCATAGACCATTTAATGCGCAAATACCCATAACGGGTCAAATAATTAGAGAATGACAATAAGCCGAATGCATGCAAGTTAAGAATTTCCTTAATCCGTATGTGGGATTTTAAGTTTATATGATAGAATGTGAATTTACAAGCATGTAGGAAGAAACGGGAGGTTAAACGGGTAAACGGTTCGAAAGTTACGCGCGTTTTAGTGCGTTCGGACGTCGAAACGGAGCTGCAGAAAAATGCACTTTAGAGAGCCCGTCGCCGACGGGCAAGGAGGCCGTCGCCGACGGGCAAGGGAAAACCATTTTTTTTGCTGACGGGTTAACACACTGCCGACGGGTTAAATGGCCCGACGGGCATATCTACAACCCGTCGCCGACGGCTTGGAGCCCGTCGGCGACGGGCACTTGTTTGTAAGCTTTTATTTTTCGCGTCTGGTGTTTCCGGTTGACCCGTAACGTGTTCTGGTGCTCCGGTTTTCGACCCGGTAGCATGTAAAGCTCCCGAAAGGCTCCTTAACCTTGTATGAGATGATATCTATGTATGTTTATATGTAGGCATTAGTGTATGCATGAAATCAAGTAATATGTATGAGTATGAGCTCTAGGTAATTAAGTATGAAGGTATACGCGTGTGTAGGTATGAATATATACATATATATGTGAATGGAATTATGCAGGTTTGTATATGAGTAGGAAGTAATGTATGTAAGTATGTATTGATGTAATGATGTATATGCGAAGATGCGTATGTGTATATGTACGTATGTAGAAATGTAGTAACATATATGTATATGTAGATGGGTATTTGGTATATACTAAGCTACATATGAGTGTGTGCATACATGTAGATATATAAGAAAGGTATGTACACACGTAAATGTGTATGTATGCATGTATAAGGGTATGTATGAATGTATATATGTGAGTAAAGATGTAGGAAAGGTTTGTATGTATGTAGATGTGTACGTATGTATGTGGAAAGATGTGTACGATTGTATGTATGCATGTAATGATGTAGGAAGGGTTTGTATGTATATAGATGAGTATGTATGTATGTATGTAAGTACGTATATATGCATGGAATAGACACGTTGAGTGTTAATGTTATTAATGGTATACCTCGAGAATGAAAAGTAATGCAGGTACATTATTGAAGCCTTACCAGGAAATGGATATGCAGATGAAATGCTTAAAGCTTAAAAGATGACGAAGTGTGAAGTGTACGCGAATGAACTTTGTTTCTTAAATGTGTACTAATGTTATGAATGTATGTGGTGAATGCAGGTTGTATGGATGATGAGCGATTATCACAAGGATTGGAGATCGAAGACCGAGTCACTAGAGAGATTGTACGGGGACGTTGAATGTAAAATGTAGAAAACATAAGCTATGTCTTTAATTAGTAAATAAGAGGATGACAGATTTATAATAAGAGTTATGATAAAGTTAAAGTTTAAATAAGTTGAGATATTTTTTTAATGCAAGAAATTTATGGTTAGTGTTTCCGCTGCGACTTTTTGTCAAATATGATTTAGGGTGTAACAAGTTGGTATCAGAGCCCTGGTTTGAGAGAATCAAGTGTAAGAAGGTAAGTGCTTGAACTCAAACCTGTGTGCTCTTGTGTTAAGGAACCCGTACAATCCAAGACTCGGTCAAGATCCAAAGGTAAAAGAGAATGTAAGTATGTACTTATGTATACGCATAAAGAAACTGACGGTTTTGTATATGCAAGGTAAGTATAAGCGTTTGAAGAGGATGATCCGCGAGTGCGGTCAACTACCGACACCAAGGCATGAAATAAGATAAAGTTAAGGTACGTAAATTTAATATGTCGGTAGATGAAATGGTAAAGAGCATTAAGGGAAGAAAAATGCTAAATGAAGGACCATGATGGTATAGTAAACATGTTTTGAAAAATGATGCACGTGCCGAAACCAAACTCTTCAGACATAAGGTGACAATTACACGAAGACACGAAACTAGTATGTGGATTGTGTGCCTGGCCAGTACACGTGAAGCATATGACGTTCGTGTGACCGTGATAATTGATACAGGTATGTCTGTTAGAATTAAGTAGTAGGTGGACGTGAGGGTGAAGAGAAATGTAAGACTCTCAAGAATGAGAGTATGAAATGCTATGCTAGAGTCCGCGAGACGGATTCGGAAGATGATATGCTATACTAGAATCCGTGAGACGGATTCGAAGTATGATATGCTATGCTAGAATCCGCGAGACGGATTCGAAATATGATATGCTATACTAGACTCCGCGAGACGGATTCGAAGTATGATATGCTATGCTAGAATCCGCGAGACGGATTCGAAATATGATATGCTATACTAGACTCCGCGAGACGGATTCGAAGTATGATATGCTATGCTAGAATCCGCGAGACGGATTCGAAATATGATATGCTATACTAGACTCCGCGAGACGGATTCGAAGTATGATATGCTATGCTAGAATCCGCGAGACGGATTCGAAACATAAAATGCTAAGCTAGAATCCGCGGGACGGATTCGAAACATGAAAGAGGTTAAAGTATGAATGCAATGCTTGAATCCGCTAGACGGATTCAAGGGATGAAAAGCGTATATGCAATGTTTGAATCCGCAAGACGGATTCAAGGAATGAAAGATATGAATGATGCAAATTCCTTGCGGATTTGATTATGATAAGCGAAAGCTGTAATAAGCTAGGCACGTCGACCGGTTCAAGTTGAACAAGTCGAGTGAGGATAAGGTACCATCCGTTTAGAACGAGTGGTCGCGAGTGCAATAACGAATGTATGAAGTTCAATCCGTTATATGGATAGAACGGAAGATTTATGTTGAAAGTAATTAACCCGATATTACCAGGTCGTAAGTGGTATGCTTAAATCTCATTATGAGAGTATATGCTATTACCCAATTAAGTGGGTAATAGAATGCGTGAGAGAAATGAAAGTATATAAATGGATCGTATGAGTGTAAGCATTATTGTAAGTCCGAGTAAGTATGTATATTGACCTGTTATTAACGGGTCAAAAAGGAAATAAAAAGGTTACGTGAAAGTATGCTATGGAAAGTATAGACTTGTTAGGAGGAATAAGTCAAGGGTATTAATAATTATGAAATAAGATAGGATGATTACTTATGATTATGATGTGACTATGAAGTCAAACATAGATGTGTGTTTGTAAGATAAAATGAGACAGGTTTCGGGGACGAAACCTCCTTTAAGGGGGGTAGACTTGTAACACCCCAAAACCCGAATATTTATATTCGTTAAAGTGATATGATATGATACATCAAGAAATAAATAACTAGGCTACTTAACCTAGTTAAATGTATGGTTAAAATTATTAAAAGATGGAATGTGGTAAATGTTTAGTAAAGCAAACAAGGGGAAACAAACTTGAGGGACCAAAGATGAATAAGGGGGAAAGTTATGTTTTAATTAACAAAATACACACACAAACACACATGGTGTGTGCGTGAAAAAGAGCAGGGAGCTCCCATGGAGCCAAGAACCCTAGTTTCATCAATTCCCTCAAATTGGAAGGCTAAACGAAGCTCAAATTCATAACCGAGCATAGATTAATGATCACCTTCACAAGGGGATCGTAAGGTATGTCTTAGATTCTAGATTGGTGATGGTGCACGAAATGGGTTATGTTGTAAATCACGAATTCATATGAAATTGAGCATGAGAATGTGTTAGATTCATCATTTGGAACATGGATTATGCATGAATTAGGTTAATTTGATGTTTAAGGGTGAAACCCATTTGTTATGGTGAAGAAGATGACATGGGTAAATCATCTATGTCTAAGTTCTTGCTTAATATTGATGTATTTTGAGTTGTATGATGTATTCTTGTTAGAAGAATTGAAAGAAATGTGATACTAGTATGTTTGATGTTATGCATGTATGAATCATGTTGATTAGGAAGAAGAGATTGATGAATTGTGTATGAGATTAGAATGATATGCATGAACTAGTTGTACACTATGCTTACGAGGTAGTACATATATCAAAAGTATGATGAGTTATGAAGAATTTTAGATTAGATCACTTGTAAGTGATTAACAAGTGGTTATGAAGTGGGTTTTAGATGATGTAATGTAATATGATGATTCGCTTATGTTAATAATGTTTGGAATCATACATGTGTGTGAATGTTTAAAGAAATGGAATAAGAAATGATGAATTGTTATAGATGAAGTGAATGAAATGGGATGATAACATGTTTGGTGTTTAATTTAAATACCCCATGTTGGATTGTAGAAGCAATTGATGAACTATGTATGAATTTAGGAGATTTTGTATGAATAAGTTGTACGTTATGCTTAAGAGGTAGTACGTACATCAAGTGAACGATAAAATATGTATAATGTCGTCCGTATGGTCGATTATGATGTTACGGGAATATGTTGATAAGTCGATAGATATGTATGGTGAATAGTTGACTTTTGAAAGTCAACTAAGTATAAGCAACATGAGTTGACTCGTGATGGTAAATATAGGTTAATGAGAAGTCGTATGGTACATGTAATGTCAATCCGTGTTAAATGTAATGACATGATGAGTTACATGAGTTAAACGTATGCGAACATGATTATATGAGTTATGTTTGTTAGAAATGATTGATGAAAGTTAAGTGTGAAATATGGGATTGATACGATTGTTATCATGTACAAATGAGTATGCTAATGATAGCGTGATTTCTATGACATGAAAGTATAGGAATCATGTGGAGACGGACTCAAGCGCGAAAGGCTAACGGGTCAAGAAGAGGCGTGGAAACGGATGTGGACACGGATTCATGATGTAAGTGATTCCGTAATCACTTCTTAGTTGTTTATGTAAAGTTATATGTATTTTAACTAAATGTGTTAATTGAGGTCAAATAGGAATGAGTTGAATGAAATCGATGAAGTATTAAACGGATCCTAGCTTTGATCCGAGTAAGGTATATGCGTTAGAATTGAAGTTAAGTGGTAGGATTGGTTAAATATGCAATGAGGTCCTTGGTTGTAAAGGATTGAGCAATGTTGACAAAAACGCCCTTGATAGGTATATCGGGCGAACGACCTTAAATGCCCATTTGGAAATAAGCTAATCGATTAGAATAATGATATAGTCATGTGTGAAAGCGAAGAGTATGGTTTTGTATGTCATAGACCATTTAATGCGCAAATACCCATAACGGGTCAAATAATTAGAGAATGACAATAAGCCGAATGCATGCAAGTTAAGAATTTCCTTAATCTGTATGTGGGATTTTAAGTTTATATGATAGAATGTGAATTTACAAGCATGTAGGAAGAAACGGGAGGTTAAACGGGTAAACGGTTCGAAAGTTACGCGCGTTTTAGTGCGTTCGGACGTCGAAACGGAGCTGCAGAAAAATGCACTTTAGAGAGCCCGTCGCCGACGGGCAAGGAGGCCGTCGCCGACGGGCAAGGGAAAACCATTTTTTTTGCTGACGGGTTAACACACTGCCGACGGGTTAAATGGCCCGACGGGCATATCTACAACCCGTCGCCAACGGCTTGGAGCCCGTCGGCGACGGGCACTTGTTTGTAAGCTTTTATTTTTCGCGTCTGGTGTTTCCGGTTGACCCGTAACGTGTTCTGGTGCTCCGGTTTTCGACCCGGTAGCATGTAAAGCTCCCGAAAGGCTCCTTAACCTTGTATGAGATGATATCTATGTATGTTTATATGTAGGCATTAGTGTATGCATGAAATCAAGTAATATGTATGAGTATGAGCTCTAGGTAATTAAGTATGAAGGTATACGCGTGTGTAGGTATGAATATATACATATATATGTGAATGGAATTATGCAAGTTTGTATATGAGTAGGAAGTAATGTATGTAAGTATGTATTGATGTAATGATGTATATGCGAAGATGCGTATGTGTATATGTACGTATGTAGAAATGTAGTAACATATATGTATATGTAGATGGGTATTTGGTATATACTAAGCTACATATGAGTGTGTGCATACATGTAGATATATAAGAAAGGTATGTACACACGTAAATGTGTATGTATGCATGTATAAGGGTATGTATGAATGTATATATGTGAGTAAAGATGTAGGAAAGGTTTGTTTGTATGTAGATGTGTACGTATGTATGTGGAAAGATGTGTACGATTGTATGTATGCATGTAATGATGTAGGAAGGGTTTGTATGTATATAGATGAGTATGTATGTATGTATGTAAGTACGTATATATGCATGGAATAGACACGTTGAGTGTTAATGTTATTAATGGTATACCTCGAGAATGAAAAGTAATGCAGGTACATTATTGAAGCCTTACCAGGAAATGGATATGCAGATGAAATGCTTAAAGCTTAAAAGATGATGAAGTGTGAAGTGTACGCGAATGAACTTTGTTTCTTAAATGTGTACTAATGTTATGAATGTATGTGGTGAATGCAGGTTGTATGGATGATGAGCGATTATCACAAGGATTGGAGATCGAAGACCGAGTCACTAGAGAGATTGTACGGGGACGTTGAATGTAAAATGTAGAAAACATAAGCTATGTCTTTAATTAGTAAATAAGAGGATGACAGATTTATAATAAGAGTTATGATAAAGTTAAAGTTTAAATAAGTTGAGATATTTTTTTAATGCAAGAAATTTATGGTTAGTGTTTCCGCTGCGACTTTTTGTCAAATATGATTTAGGGTGTAACAAGTGGAACCCAAATACGTCCCTTAAAGTACAAGGTTCCCTCCTTGTTTGGCACCAAATTCTTCAGCATACCTCGGATGTATTCAGCTCTACGATTCTCCATCTTAAGGGCTTCTTGTTGTGCATCACGAATGCGTACAGTGAGGTTCGTTTGAATAGTCATTTCCAATGCTCGAACTCTTAGGGTCTTAACCCTTTCTTTTCGGCTTAACGCATCTGCTACAACGTTAGCCTTTCTAGGATGGTACTTAATCTCACAGTCATAATAATTCAGCAGCTCGACCCAACATCATTGACGCATATTTAATTCCTTCTGATCAAATATGTGTTGTAGGCTTTTGTGATCTGTGAAGATTTTACATCAAGTACCATATAAATAGTGTCGCCAGATCTTCAAGGCGAATACCACCGCGCCTAGCTCCAGGTCGTGAATGGTATAGTTTCTTTCATGCACCTTCAATTGTCTTGAAGCGTAAGCGATGACTTTTTAACTTTGCATGAGCACGCAACCCAAACCTTGACGCGAAGCATCGCAGTATACCACGAAGTCTTCTGTGCCTTCAGGTAAGGATAGTATTGGTGCATCGCACAGCTTATTTTTTAGCAGTTGAAAGGCTTCTTCCTGCTTATCACCCCAGTCTTACTTCTTGTCTTTCTGTGTAAGGGTAGTTAGTGGTTGAGCTATCTTGGAGAAATTCTCGATAAATCGTCGGTAATAGCCCGCTAAACCCAAAAATTGTCGAACTTCAGTCGGGGTTTTGGGGGCTTCCCAATTCTTTATTGCTTCAATCTTGGATGGGTCTACATGAATGCCCTTCTCGTTCACAACGTGACCAAGGAAATGTACTTCGCGAATCCAAAATTCGCACTTTGAAAACTATGCATAAAGTTTTTCTTTCTTCAGTAGTTCCATAATGGTTCTGAGGTGTTGCTCGTGCTCTTCTCTCGTTCGTGAGTAAATCAGGATATCATTGATAAATACCATCACGAATTTATCGAGATATGGTTTGCATACGCGGTTCATTAGATCTATAAATACCGCTAGCGCGTTCGTCAGTCCGAATGGCATCACAAGGAACTCATAATGCCCATAACGCATTCGGAATGCAGTCTTTGGTACGCTTTCCTCTTGAATCCTTAACTGATGGTATCCAGATCGAAGGTCGATCTTGGAATAGTAGCTCGATCCTTGCAATTGATCAAATAAGTCATCAATCATCGGTAGTGGGTACCGATTCTTGACTGTGAGCTTGTTCAGTTCTCTGTAATCGATACACATCCGCAGTGTTCCATCCTTCTTCTTCACGAACAATACTGGAGCTCCCCAAGGCGAGAAACTTGGCCTTATGAATCCTTTGTCCACAACTCCTGGAGTTGTGTAGATAATTCCTGCATCTCGGATGGTGCAAGCCGATAGGGTGCCTTGGCTACAGGAGCGGCTCCTGGAACCAAGTCTATATGGAATTCGACTTGTCGTTGCGGAGGTAGTCCTGGCAGATCTTCGGGAAAAACATCAGGGAATTCCTTTACCACAGGAATGTCTTCGAGTTTCGGCTCCTCAGCCTTCTTATCTACAACGTGCGCCAGGAAAGCAACACATCATTTCCTTAAGCACTTCTGTGCCTTCATACAACTGATGATTCGCAGAGGCGCGGCTCGTTTTTCTCCATGTACAATGAGAGTTTCATCATTTGCCAGAGGGATGCGAATGTTTTTCTCGTGACAAACAACTTCAGCTTTGTTCTTGGACAACCAGTCCATTCCAACCACTACATCGAAGCTACCCAATTGAATAGGTAAGAGGTCGATGCTAAATCTTTGCTCACCAAGTTCTAATTTGCAACTCCTAACAACTTCACTCGTTTCAACAAGTTTACCATGCTGCGAAATTCTAAGGCCAATCCCCAAATGTAGCGTTCAACGCGCTTAAATTCGGGAATCACCATGTAGGGGATCACTCTCGAAAAATCGTGGAACCTTCGAGTATAACCAGTAATGTCGGCACCTTCCATGGTCAAGTGCCAAAACTCAGTCTCCAACCTTTGGAGTTCAGCACGAGAGCAATACTTTTCTCTCATACGTTCCTTTAGCGCATCCCACGTCATGCCGTACGCAGCATCATCACCCAGAGTCTGGACTTGCAAATTCCACCAAGTCAAAGCCTCATCAATAAACAACCCCGTAGCAAAAGTGACTTGTTGATCCGTGGTACACTTACTCATACAGATAGTGGCATCGGTCTTCTCTGTCCAGCGTACAAACTCCACTGCACCTCCAGTGTCGTCGTAGTTCAGCGGCTTGCAGTCGAGAAACTGCTTGAAGGTGCAACCTTGAGCTGTGCTTCCTCCAGATGTGTCTCCCTGCCCATTACGTCTAGCATTGCTGGGTCCTCCACTTTGTTTGGTGTGGTTCGCCTCGTATTGGGCGATAGCTGCGGAGATCGTTTCCTCCAGTAGGGTGTTTAGTTCTTCAGCGGTCCTCGGCAGAGGAGGAGGAGGAGGAGGTTGATCACGAGCGTTCACAGCTCTCCTTGGTACCATGTTCTGAAAGAACACAACACAATAGGGTTAGACATGTGTTTGATATCGTCATACGAGACAGTAGTAGTATATATATACACAGGCATATACCACATAAGTGACATCAAACAATCCGCCCAACATATAAATCAATTCATACAGCAACAAGCATGCATAAATAGATAAATACTAGTGTGTCATAAGATATTCACCGATGTCCTTACACATATGAGGGCAACTTGTTACATCATTGTAAGCAAAATGCATAAGGGTTACATCTCCCCAAGGTACAAGTTTAATATATGTAAAGGACAAATATCTTACTCCACATAGGCGGTTCATGTCTTTATACCCTAACTTATTACTCCAAAAGAGTATTTAGTAGGCTGGGGGAAGGGTGTTCACGTTTGACCTTCTCTTGCATTGAAAGAATCTCATTTGACACGTGACAAGACTTGATGTGGTTTCTGTGCACTAAATTCCATAATTATGTATGCATCCATATTTACATAACTCCTTGCACAGTCCGCACAGTTCGTTTCATCCTCGTATCACTTCTTTCAGATAGGCCGCTGTTTTTCAGGTAAAGTCACGAGTACCTGAGACATTCTATTTCTAGTATATGTATACACATAGTTGCAAGTAATTTCTAGTCAAAGATAAGTGCTACTCCTGTGCACCCTAAGTCTCGTAGTGATTTTTCTTGACTCTTTGTAAAGTTTCAGGTAGTAGATGTCGCGGAAATTTTTATGCAATGAAAACTTTTTGAAAAATTGTCACACCCCGAATTCCACGTGTCACCGGTGGGCTCGGTGGGGAGTATCGTGACGTGGTTGGCAACATAATAGTTAAACAACACAATATTTAAATGCACAGCGGAAGCAATTGAAAGATATATTTAAACCGAATAAAATATTGTAATATCATGTATCACAAACAGTTGAAAGTTTATCCACAGACGGATCGAAATAAATAGGAAACAGTAGTTCAACAGACGATAGGCATCTTAAGCTTGCGAGACTCTTTATCGATGCTAAGGAGAGAATCCAGCCTATTACGCTTAGTACCTGCATTTAATCTTTTTGGGAAAATACGTCAGTTTACACTGGTAAATACAATCAACTGACTCATTTTAAAAATGATTAAAAATTGATTTGGATGCACATCGCATAAACATTTTATAACTTGGGATAATTATTTAAATATATAATCTCGTAAAAGAATTACAAGTTCCTTACGCGTTCAGTAGCCCGGATCGTGTCGGGTTAAAGATCAATAGACACACCACATAATCTATTTATGCACTGACGAGTGTATGCCTACACTCCGCGCTTAGGTCGGGGCCATTTCGTAAAATGATGCCAAGGATATCCGGGACATGGTCATTAACCCCCCAAAGGCTTTAAGTAAACAAAACAATTTAAACGGGCCGATCAAATTATCAATTAACCACCATACGATGGAAGATTTAATGCCCGACCAAGCGGTATTTTATATACCGTACCCCAAGCCCGTATAGGGAAAATAAGTTAAAAGTATTTACCTGAGCAAAGTAATAATCACAATAAGCAAATGCAAGTAGCTTTTACTGGTCCTCCTAATCTGGAACGAAGGTTTATAATAACCTATTAGAATCCTAACGGGTCTTTAGTTAAGCTTAAGCTTAGACCGGTTAGTTTCAAAGATACGGTTCGTACGCACGATTAAACGAAGACCGGAATAGAATGTGATTTAGACCCGAAAAGTTTGAATACTTGCTTAATATGGGTATATTATACACATTCTGGATTTTGAGATAAAACCGATAAGGTTTGACCCGTTTCGGCTAATTTATGCAAACTAGTTACATAAACCGAACCGAACGCGTAATAAGTGTAACGGGTGAACATAAGATCCATATACAGGTTTCCTAAGTTAACATGCCTCAAATATGTTGTGACATCAATAAGATGTCTTTTATTATGCCCGAAACGAATGTAAACACAAACTATGCCCCGTAAGGGTAGTTTGGTCATTTACAAGGTTATAAAAGAGTTTAAGTATTAACCTGAGTTACAGGTCTGATATAATCAGCAAAATACTTAGTTTACTAAGTTATAACAGTAGGGTAAAGTATATATGTGAAATTTATCAATTATAACCAAACTATGCACCGTAGGGGCATTTTGGTAATTTCACATAAGCCGAAAAGCTCAAAACTGAAGTCTGAGTTTAACAACTTTTTCTTACTGTTAAAATATTATAATTTACCTAAAATATCAGTAGGTATCAACCCTTGTATGTTTAAAATAGTTCTAGTACATACTATGCGTTAAAAACGCTTAAAAAGGCGATTAGAAGCCATTTCCGGGTTCTATACATAAAGCTGATATTTTTATTATTCCAGAAGCTTAAAAATAATTTATTTATCATATGTAATCAGTAGCAAAAGGTTTGGAATCAATTAGATATGTAAAACTCATTTTATAGCACGTAAGGGCAAAACCGACAATTACCGGATTAAGCCTATGACTATAAGTTATGCTCAGCCTAAAATTAATTAAAAATCTTCAAAAATCCCAAAATAATATATTACATCAGTGGGTAGTAAGTTTGATATCAAAAAGTAGGCTTAACTAGGCCATACGCTAATTACGCCGTTTAATCGCTAAAGAAGCTTTCTAATTACGCTAATGAGCATAACTCTCAATCTACACCTCAAACTGATGTCAAATTTTGGGTGCAAGTTTATAATTCAGTAGCTAAGGTTTCTACTGTCACACCCCGACCACGTGGAACATACAAAACGTGGCGGAAATGTCGGGGAGTGTTGTAACAGAATTAATTGTTTCAAATCCATGGCAATTGAAGTTTCGTTTTATTGATTAAAGGTGTTACAATGTCTTAACAAACAAAGAAATATAACATAATCAACTAGTCTTGCATCTTTTATTGTCACTAAAGCCCAAGTCTGCCTATGTGTATCTTGATCATCTTATGCAACAGCTCCTGAAAAACACATGTGAAAATAGGTACGTCAGCATAAAAATGCCTGTGAGATACATAGGTTTTGTGAAAATAGGTTCCATGACTTATGTTTGAGAAAATGTTTAGTCATGAACCTTGTAATTTGCTTTGTTTTGTAAATCATTTGAAAAACAATGAGTTCAGATGATATGTATAAATAAGTGAATAATGTATGGTTAAATGAATAACCATAGTAAAATGGATTTGTATAAGATAAGTTGTTTGTAAAACAATGTCTTGTGAAAAGTATGTTATTTGTATAAAATGTTATATGTATCAAACTGAAATGATTCAAATAACGCTACGATATGTAATACCATACAAACACTTATATATAGGAAGTACCAGCGGCGTATCCACCATGCTTGTATCATATTACACACACATCGTTACTTAATCACTTAATCAAACCAAACCAAACAATGTAAAATGTCTATGTTTAAATAAATTGTCAAATGTATTGAATAATATGTCAAAGTATTCATGTCAAGATGTAAATCATGTCAAAATGTCTATGTCAAATATCCATGTCAAATGTCTATGTCAAATATCCATGTCAAATGTCTATGTCAAATATCCATGTCAAATGTCTATGTCAAATATCCATGTATGGCAAGTGAAATGTCTCAACTAAACCATATGCACAAAAACAAAGTATTGAAGTAAAACTTAATTTAAATCAAAGTTATGTTTTGTGGGAAATGCATGATCAAATGTCAATCATGTTAAAATGTCTATGCCGAAATGTCTATGTCAAAATGTCATGTAAAACGATGTACTAAGTAATGCACACAATTGGGCACACCTAGCATGAAATGTCATAAAATCATGTACTATAATGTACTAACGAACATAGCAGTATATGATGTTAAAACAGGAAAGCATGAAAGTAACAAGTAGGCACATGTGTTTCACCCCAAAACAGTTTGGAAAAAAATAAAAGAGGGGTCTATGTACTCACCTGAGATTGCTCAGTAGTCCTTGAGTAATAACTAAACAATGCTAGAGATCGCGGATATCAAACGGCACCTAGTATAGGTAGCTACATTAATAAACCGGACCTAAATCGGAAGATCGGGTAGCATTAGGGTTTGTAAACCAAACGAGTGTAGAGACTCGTGTCATTTGGTTTAACAAAGCCTACATACTAAATGAAACTTAACCTAAGTGTCTACGACCCATTACGACCCGTTTAGGTAGCTTATGCTACTTTAACGCGTCGTTCGCGTGAAACGCGTTCGGACCGCCTAACTAGCCCTATTACAAGTGTTATATGCCTAAACATGTTACATAATCAGTTATGTGACAAAGGTTTAGGTTACATATGCTTAATTACCAATTATACATGAAAAGGGTATTCTGGTAATTTACCTAAGGCATATAAACTACCTATCATACAACTACTTAAACGATGTGACCCTAGGGTATAACCTCGGAAGGTTATTCCCTACCTACTATGGTCACCTAATGTATTTGGTTGGATCCTAATGATCGACCAAACTGGGTCGGGTTCGAAGGTATAGGCGATTTATTAGATCGCCTACCCTACGACCCTAGACAACGTGGTAATCAATGGGCATAGTCCCAAGGGACTATGACCAACGTGATTACACTCACGTTGCGAAGTTCAAACGAACTTCGCATTGACCATTACTGGTCAACGCTGAAAGTCAAACAAAGTTTGACTTTCTGACTCGAAAAGCAATAAAATAAGGAAAAGAACGAAAGAATACTTACGAAGGGTCCCCGAATGCTAACCTCGATTCAAAAATCTCAGGTATGAAACAATAGTTTCAACTTAGAGTTTCTCAAATCAAAGTTCTAGTGATTTTAGCAATGGGGGTGGATGGGTATTTATAGGAATACCCGAACCGTTAAGATCGTTTCATGGAAAACGTGCCTTAATCCCATCCGTACATGTGTTGCAAAGTTATGGTGTTTAGGTGTTTAAATTCCATCCATACATGTGTTGCAAAGTCATGGTGTTTAGGTGTTTAAATTCCATCCATACATGTGTTGCAAGGTCATGGTGCCTAAATTCCATCCTTATCCGCTGACTAAGCATTGTTAGAATGTGTGGTTGTGAATTAAACAACGGCTAATACATCGAATCTGGTCCCGAAAGTGCAAAACTGATCCAAATGACGCGACGCATGGATTTTTCTTATGCCGAACACTAAAATAAAATGTTTTAGTGCTTACATAAATTTTTGGATGTCCGGATGTATTCAGAACGTAAGTTATGCGCGAAAATGCAAACTTGTGCACTTTTTGACACTTTTAGTCCCTGAATGACCCAAAAGTTTATTTTAGCACACCGAACCCCTCAAAGCCTATTTCTAAGCTATGTAAAGGATATTTATGGTATGTTTAACTTATGGTCATGTTCCGGAATGTCTGTTACAGTTCAAATTGGCATACTTTCGCAGTTTGTCAACTTTAGTCCCTATAAGCGATATAACTTTGATTTCACCACACCAAACCTTCCAAAACTTATATCTAAGTTATGTAAAGGTTATTTAAGGTATGTTAAACCTATTTCACTATTCCGGAGTGTTTGTTGCATTAAACTGGTTATATTTACGCATTAGTGCGCGTATAACCTTCCAGAAAGCGATTTAGAGTTTGAAATCGAACAAGAGTTGATATGTGCAAAAGATACACATATTTATACAAGTCCAAAGTATGAAATACAATATTTCATTGGTTTGGCATTTGTTTGATGGTTGAAATGACACAGGTGTTACAGTCTCCCCTACTTTAGGAAATTCCGTCCCGAAATTTAGTTTTAGAGGAAACTTGTGGAGACAGCTGTGACGGTTTTGCCTTCAGACAAATCCATTGAGCCCTTAAGTAAAACTCTGGGCCATGTTAGGATTCTTAGCAAAGATGTCAACCCTCAAATTGAAGTCATTGTAGTAACAAAACATGGAGTTTTGAACTATAGACAGGAGAACAGTTCCCGTGAAGAATTATCATAGGAAACTTGTGTGTGCTTGAAATCAGAATTGGGTAGTGTGAGAATAAATGACATTGGTCAAAGTCCAAGACTTCTCCCGTATCATTACTCTTGCCACTGTTGGTCTTAACACATGACAAAACTTCCTGGTTCCTATGCACTGAACTCCATAATTATGTAGGCCTCCATAATTACGTAGTTCCTTGCACAGTCCGCACAGTTTATTTCATAATGCGTATGGGGAAAAATTAAACAAATAATCTCTTGAACTAGACCTCACGAGGGTCTATCTAACTACATAAACACATGATACATTTAACTAGATTGTCTAACCAATCTATTTAACTTAACTACTCAAGAGAATTATTTAACTACTACATCGACGTAGGATGTATTTAACTACTACACCGACGTAGGATGTATTTAACTACTACACCGACGTAGGATGTATTTAACTACTACACCGACGTAGGATGTATTTAACTAGATTGTCGAACCAATCTATTTAACTTAGATCGACGTAGGATCTCTTTAACTACTACACCGACGTAGGATGTATTTAACTAGATTGTCAAACCAATCTATTTAACTTAGATCGACGTAGGATCTCTTTAACTACTACACCGACGTAGGATGTATTTAACTAGATTGTCGAACCAATCTATTTAACTTAGATCGACGTAGGATCTCTTTAACTACTACACCGACGTAGGATGTATTTAACTAGATTGTCGAACCAATCTATTTAACTTAGATCGACGTAGGATCTCTTTAACTACTACACCGACGTAGGATGTATTTAACTAGATTGCCGAACCAATCTATTTAACTTAGATCAACGTAGGATCTCTTTAACTAAATTACCTACGGGGAATATTTAACTACATCGACGTAGGATGTATTTAACTTATCATCACATGTTGCCCTTAAACTTTGGAATAGTACTTTATAATCCAAGGGACTTAACTACAACGTAGAAGTCCATTAAGGATTTAAGATAGTACCTTTTTGAATATCCTACTATGAATCCTTCATATGAAGATAAGAAAGATTCTATGAGGATTCGGATAACGAATATCCAGAGTATACAAAAACACAAAATGCTTAAAAGGAAAGACAAGATGCATAAACACATAGTCACATAACCACAAAATTGTTTATCTAGATCTTTAATTTGTTATCTTTGGACGCGGATACTTAAAGCACACCAGGAATCCAATTCGTGGATTTCATTTGGCACTTTAATTATTTCAAGAATCTATCTATAAGGATAGGATAATCTTTAAAAGAAATTCGGCTTTGTCCCTATTGAATTGTGATGTACGTATTGAATCATACAAAGAATTCAATTTAAGGACTCCGATGAATGATACCCATCCACAAGGATCTAATTATGAGGATAGAAAGATCCTACATGGATTTTGGAGTTTGTGTAACGAGAGTGTTCCGACACCTTGCACTAGGCGTGCTTACGTCGATACACAAGGTAGAAAGTTCATGAGGTTGAGGCGCCAGATATGCCAAGCGACATATGAAGCAGAGTTTGAAGGTTGAGCAGCAGCAGGATTTGTAACAGCTTTGCTTTAGATTACAAAGCGGCACATGTTAACCAAATGTCTCCATCGTCCACCGTGGGTACATTTGAAACAAGGTATTTGATTTGAATAATGACGATGGCAATGATTGCACCAAGGAGCAGTTCCCTTATACAGCTTCATCCCTGAGGCGAGTCATGGTGATAGCTAAGTCAACGGTCCTCTGGAGTACGACGCCTATTCGCTGGGTAATTGCAGCACCTGGTTCGGACATTGTTGTTGCGATGAAGAAGCATCTTGAAGATAACGAAAGGCATAGGAGGAAACAAGCGAAAGATAGTCAAAAGAAAATGACAACTCATGAAGATTGTGACCATTTGTTTGTTACCAAAGGCAAACAAATGAGATGGTGACTAATCAAAGTAAATGGGTCAATATAATGTATCGCGAAGACATGCTCGCCTATAAGTGAACACTCATCCCAAGAATTCCCAGGTAAGCACAACTGGTCTCGCGTCTGATGAGATGTATACGAAGTGCTTGCCTAGCCAGAAAACCCAGAATACAGGCATTCACCCTTCCAGTTTGCACGTGTTCACATTATTTAAAACCCAAAACCTTGACGAGAATTTGAAAACTCAAAGGGGTTCAAAACCATATAACAGAGGGTTCAAAACCTTACAATAGAGGGTTCAAAACCTAGTAATCAATCATCCTAGAACAGATGATTAGTTTTCAAAGCGGTTTTGAAATTTATGTTCTTGTTGTGGTCGTCGCCTAAGGATAGGTGACGGTATTGTTTTATGACTAAACGCAAGTAAACTCGCGTTAGGGTCCTAAGAAGGTTATAGACTAGGTCAAAGCATTACTAATAACCTAATTCCCTATAACCATTGGCTCTGATACCATCTTTTCTGTCACACCCCGACCACGTGGAACATACAAAACGTGGCGGAAATGTCGGGGAGTGTTGTAACAGAATTAATTGTTTCAAATCCATGGCAATTGAAGTTTCGTTTTATTGATTAAAGGTGTTACAATGTCTTAACAAACAAAGAAATATAACATAATCAACTAGTCTTGCATCTTTTATTGTCACTAAAGCCCAAGTCTGCCTATGTGTATCTTGATCATCTTATGCAACAGCTCCTGAAAAACACATGTGAAAATAGGTACGTCAGCATAAAAATGCCTGTGAGATACATAGGTTTTGTGAAAATAGGTTCCATGACTTATGTTTGAGAAAATGTTTAGTCATGAACCTTGTAATTTGCTTTGTTTTGTAAATCATTTGAAAAACAATGAGTTCAGATGATATGTATAAATAAGTGAATAATGTATGGTTAAATGAATAACCATAGTAAAATGGATTTGTATAAGATAAGTTGTTTGTAAAACAATGTCTTGTGAAAAGTATGTTATTTGTATAAAATGTTATATGTATCAAACTGAAATGATTCAAATAACGCTACGATATGTAATACCATACAAACACTTATATATAGGAAGTACCAGCGGCGTATCCACCATGCTTGTATCATATTACACACACATCGTTACTTAATCACTTAATCAAACCAAACCAAACAATGTAAAATGTCTATGTTTAAATAAATTGTCAAATGTATTGAATAATATGTCAAAGTATTCATGTCAAGATGTAAATCATGTCAAAATGTCTATGTCAAATATCCATGTCAAATGTCTATGTCAAATATCCATGTCAAATGTCTATGTCAAATATCCATGTCAAATGTCTATGTCAAATATCCATGTATGGCAAGTGAAATGTCTCAACTAAACCATATGCACAAAAACAAAGTATTGAAGTAAAACTTAATTTAAATCAAAGTTATGTTTTGTGGGAAATGCATGATCAAATGTCAATCATGTTAAAATGTCTATGCCGAAATGTCTATGTCAAATGTCTATGTCAAAATGTCATGTAAAACGATGTACTAAGTAATGCACACAATTGGGCACACCTAGCATGAAATGTCATAAAATCATGTACTATAATGTACTAACGAACATAGCAGTATATGATGTTAAAACAGGAAAGCATGAAAGTAACAAGTAGGCACATGTGTTTCACCCCAAAACAGTTTGGAAAAAAATAAAAGAGGGGTCTATGTACTCACCTGAGATTGCTCAGTAGTCCTTGAGTAATAACTAAACAATGCTAGAGATCGCGGATATCAAACGGCACCTAGTATAGGTAGCTACATTAATAAACCGGACCTAAATCGGAAGATCGGGTAGCATTAGGGTTTGTAAACCAAACGAGTGTAGAGACTCGTGTCATTTGGTTTAACAAAGCCTACATACTAAATGAAACTTAACCTAAGTGTCTACGACCCATTACGACCCGTTTAGGTAGCTTATGCTACTTTAACGCGTCGTTCGCGTGAAACGCGTTCGGACCGCCTACCTAGCCCTATTACAAGTGTTATATGCCTAAACATGTTACATAATCAGTTATGTGACAAAGGTTTAGGTTACATATGCTTAATTACCAATTATACATGAAAAGGGTATTCTGGTAATTTACCTAAGGCATATAAACTACCTATCATACAACTACTTAAACGATGTGACCCTAGGGTATAACCTCGGAAGGTTATTCCCTACCTACTATGGTCACCTAATGTATTTGGTTGGATCCTAATGATCGACCAAACTGGGTCGGGTTCGAAGGTATAGGCGATTTATTAGATCGCCTACCCTACGACCCTAGACAACGTGGTAATCAATGGGCATAGTCCCAAGGGACTATGACCAACGTGATTACACTCACGTTGCGAAGTTCAAACGAACTTCGCATTGACCATTACTGGTCAACGCTGAAAGTCAAACAAAGATTGACTTTCTGACTCGAAAAGCAATAAAATAAGGAAAAGAACGAAAGAATACTTACGAAGGGTCCCCGAATGCTAACCTCGATTCAAAAATCTCAGGTATGAAACAATAGTTTCAACTTAGAGTTTCTCAAATCAAAGTTCTAGTGATTTTAGCAATGGGGGTGGATGGGTATTTATAGGAATACCCGAACCGTTAAGATCGTTTCATGGAAAACGTGCCTTAATCCCATCCGTACATGTGTTGCAAAGTTATGGTGTTTAGGTGTTTAAATTCCATCCATACATGTGTTGCAAAGTCATGGTGTTTAGGTGTTTAAATTCCATCCATACATGTGTTGCAAGGTCATGGTGCCTAAATTCCATCCTTATCCGCTGACTAAGCATTGTTAGAATGTGTGGTTGTGAATTAAACAACGGCTAATACATCGAATCTGGTCCCGAAAGTGCAAAACTGATCCAAATGACGCGACGCATGGATTTTTCTTATGCCGAACACTAAAATAAAATGTTTTAGTGCTTACATAAATTTTTGGATGTCCGGATGTATTCAGAACGTAAGTTATGCGCGAAAATGCAAACTTGTGCACTTTTTGACACTTTTAGTCCCTGAATGACCCAAAAGTTTATTTTAGCACACCGAACCCCTCAAAGCCTATTTCTAAGCTATGTAAAGGATATTTATGGTATGTTTAACTTATGGTCATGTTCCGGAATGTCTGTTACAGTTCAAATTGGCATACTTTCGCAGTTTGTCAACTTTAGTCCCTGTAAGCGATATAACTTTGATTTCACCACACCAAACCTTCCAAAACTTATATCTAAGTTATGTAAAGGTTATTTAAGGTATGTTAAACCTATTTCACTATTCCGGAGTGTTTGTTGCATTAAACTGGTTATATTTACGCATTAGTGCGCGTATAACCTTCCAGAAAGCGATTTAGAGTTTGAAATCGAACAAGAGTTGATATGTGCAAAAGATACACATATTTATACAAGTCCAAAGTATGAAATACAATATTTCATTGGTTTGGAATTTGTTTGATGGTTGAAATGACACAGGTGTTACATCTACACTTTTACATTTTCAAAAATCACATTTTAAGTTGAAAAGGGCATAATGGTCAACATATGAGCAATTAACGGAATCATGCATATTAATTGGATAACTAATGAACCAAGGTGTATAATCACAGAGGGTTATACTAGCATGTAACCTAGTCCAATTAAAGCTCTAAGGCATTTCTAAAACATACCAAAACGGGTCAGAACTGAAGTCAAAGCGAAAGTCAAAGCTTTGCGACTTTCGGTTCCGAACCGGGTCTAAACAGAAAATTGTCGGGTTGAACATGTTTAGACATGTTCCTACACTAATGACCAAGTTATATTAATGATCAAACAGGTTGTATGTGTTCTACTTGCTAATTATGCATAAATTAGAAATTAAGCATTCTGTTGACTTTTTAATAACAAGTTTGACCCGACATTTGACATAGTTAGAGTGGGAATCAGAGGGTGCCCTTTTAAGGGTTTAATGCCCACATAATTACCAACTCATAACTACTTTCAATTCGACTAATCACTGGACCATTAGTGATTAATGGCTAAGTCAACTGTTAATTACGACGGTTTGACTTTTAAGCTAAAACTAAGCAAAAACTTAACTAAGAAAGGTTAAGCATACTTACTAAAGTCCTTTGCACGATTAGTGACCACTTGAGCCTGCTTTGGAGCTCCATAAATGATCAGAAATGCTGAAGGAAGGTGTGAAGAATTGGTTGCAACCTTGTGGCCTTTTATAGTGCTTAAGAACTCATGGATCATTGACACACAAGTCTAACAAGGGCCATGGATTACTTCCAGATGTCCCTAAGTGTCTAGGGGTTGCCTAGGGGTCGTGCAAGATGAGGAAAAACGTTTATAAGTCGGTTAGAATGCAAATGGAAGACAAGAACCCAAAGTTTTCGGAGCAGACAGCCCCTCGCGGCACGCGTAGCCCCCCCCCCCCCCCCAGGGCCTTCGCGTGGCACGAGGCCCCTTCTGATCAAATCTCAAATTTTTGATTTTTTACGCTTTGGTCCTTGGCTCTTGGAAACTTTGCTACGACTTTATTTCTTGCACTTTGAACCCTCCAACTTGACTTATAAGGGCTTTAAGACATATACCCACTTTGTTAAGTCCTCGGTTAACTTTATTGTTACCCGAAAAGTCATAACTTTCAACGTTGACGCTTTAACCCCTTGTATACGAATTTGATCATAATTTTCTCATACGATAACGAAACTTTATGAAATTTATGGCGTGCATTATAGTGAGCATAATTAACCGTTACAAAGCTTCGGGTTTGTCAAAAGGTCACTCAGAGGTATAACTTAAACATGTTGACACATTTAACCCCTGTAGTTTATAATCTCTCACTTTCTTTCATATTTAGCTTCGTATGATCCATGATTTATTCGTTTGAAGGCATGAGCATCATGTAGGGTTAATGTACAATATATTTATTCACTGTTGATATTTAGAACTCGTATTTTCACATACTTTCCATGATTGTCAACTTTAATCCTTTTACAACATTCTTTCACACGTTCAAACATATGACACGTTTCAACTCATTATAGGACGTGAATTTTCGAGGTGTTACAAAAATTGTTTTCGTGAAAGGATCCTAAACATTGTAGACTAGACTCGAGAAGGAATCCTGGTTCACTACAATCGCAGCTCTGATACCAATCTGTCACACCCCTTTCTTAGGCGGAAGCACGAGGTGTGATCATGAAAGGTTCTCATTGCATACGAATGGTAAACATACTACATGCTCGTAAAAAAATAACTTCAAATGCCAAACATTATATAACTAAAAACATGGTTTAAGTGTTTACATCACAAGACAGCATATTGTCTGAAAAGTTTACAACTTTATTCAAAGATAAACATAAACAACATCCAAGAGCATGAGTAAGACTGCGCGCACATCCATTTTAGTTACCTGAAATACATGTGACTTTTTGGAAAAACGTCAACATAATGTTGGTGTGAATACATGCAGTTTTTGTATTGAACGTTTGTATACTTTGTATGAAAACATGGTATGTAATTTGTATAAATCAAGTATTCCTGTATGTATCAAGATTGTTAATGGGTTGCAAGGCCATTAACATGTGACACGACATAGGAAGCATCCAAACCATAGGCATTTTTCTAGTTGTCGATTCACGACGAAGACACAAAAGCACTGCTTGGTACTAGTTTTCACCAAGAGTGTGGCTGCCCGAAAACCCATTAGATCTAACCTTTTGTTCTGCGGTCTTAGTGTGTACACGATTAATGGTGCTTCTGGTACCCTATTCGCGACACAATTTCAAGTATCATTCCTTATTTCTTGTATCCATCATACCATAACTCATGTATTTTCCCTAAGTTTAAAAAGTATGTAAAAGATTACAAGTGGGGACATAATCTCACTTTTCTGTAAACATTTAGTAACATGTACTTCACCCACAAAGTTATAAAACTGAAAACAGTTAAAAGAAAAGGGAGAGCATGAACTCATAACTTTGCGTTTCTTGCGCCGTAAACTTCACCGGGTTTGCTTATATAGCGTCGTGACCTATACGTGTTTTATTAACGTCAGTCACTGGACTTGTATCGCACAAGTACAAGTCACCATCTTTTATGTATGTATTCTTTGTGTGTAAAAAATAATTTATATTTTTAACTATTTATCTTACTTATATTATTTTCTCAAAAATAAATATAAGTATCTTGTATTTTTCACCCGAGTTATGAATTTTGTCCAAAACTTCATTTCCTGTTCATAACTTGTGCAAGTTACATGATCTATCAAGTAATATATTTTCATAAATATATCTTCTTGTATTTGTCTAAGCATGTTGTATGTGTATTTTGTATTTTCACTCCTTAGGAGTATTTAGTGTATTTTCAAGTCCTAATACACTATTTACGTATAATACATACTACATACACTTAGCACAAAATTTGGTGATCAATAAATATATATCTTTCTCAAAAAATATACATACTTAATATTAATTCTTATCTTGAAGAAATCATCATTTCTTAACTTGAAGTTTACATAAAAATTAGAGAAACCTTGGTAAATATTTTTAGGTGAATTTTTAGGGAATAAGTTTCACCAAAACTTATATTTTTCTAAGTGTCAAAATTTATAGAAATTTGGACAGAGTTTCCCCTCAAAATGGAGGTTTCCCAAGTTTTCAAAACATGTGTTTATTTTCTTTTAAATCATCACAACAATCATCAACTCATTTAACACTTACCGAGTGTCAAAATCAAGTAAATTACATTACATCATGAACTTGAAGTTTTTGTAAAAACCTGTGGTAACTTACCATGTTATTTAGTAGGTTTAGTTACCCTTAAAAACATGGTTATTTGTTTGTAACTCACTTTATTAAAAGATTTAGTCATTTACAATTTGTAAGATGATTTTTCTAAAAATATTTCTTTTGTATTTTTCTTGTTACAATCATGTTCCTAGTCTTGTTTAAATACTAAAAATATTATTAGTTTACTTAGAAACCATGACTTTGTAAATCTTGTAAATAAACTTGGTTTCTTGGAAAATTATTTTTGTAATCATCTATTTACAAGATTTGTATCTTGTTTAAACCATCTTTACATATGAAGATCACTTTCATCATTCAAGTTCATGAAGACATAAAGTATGATGATATTGGTCTTTCACAAGATCACCACTTTAACTTACTAGATCATGTGTTTAATCACAATCTAGTAGTATCACTAACACTAATAATCAATCAAAGAGAAGCAAATCAACATATTCAACATGTATTCTTATGTATTCAAGCTTATGTTAAAGTATCATGATCATGTTCTTTTGTGTTCTTGTGATTAACAATATTCAACATATTTTATTCATCAAAATATGAAGTAAAAACTAGTAACAAGAAGCTTACAACTAGCACAAGGGCTAGGGAAGAACACTTGAGGTTGAAGATGATAAATGGGCTGAATAAAAGCAAATGGAGAAGGTTCTTCAAGATCCACAAGCTCTAAACCTTCTTAAACACTTTCTTGCATCTTGTGACTAACTTGGAATGGATTGGAATGAGATGAAGGTGGTGGTGATGTGGGTGGTGGCTCACGGCCGTAGGTGGGAGAGAGGGACAAGGAGGTGGGTTGTGGTGATTTATGAAAGAGCTTATGCCTTTATATAATATATGCAAGATCTTCCAAAATATCATTTGTGATCTTATAAGATCTAAATCAAATCCATGAAAGATCAAAGTGAATATTTTAGGATCTTGGCAAATATTTGGTGGGGCCACCCTCATGTGACCGTCCACTATTTAGGGGGGGGGGGGGGTAATGTGTAAATTTTAATTCATATGTACATAAATAAGTTAGTTTCAAGTGTAAAGTTTAGGGACTTGATGTGTTATTATGTTTTAAGGGGTGTTATGGTGTTCGGAGACCATAACTAGTTTACCAACATTAAAACAATGCTTCTAGTAATATTTTTATGTTTCGGGTAATGTCCGGTTGTTCGGTTAAATATCGGTTCGTTAAAGTGTTCAATTGCACCGTTTAGTGTCCTTTAAGTATCCTTTTGTAACCATTTTAATTCCCAACACTTAGGAGGGTATTCTGGATAATAAAACATGAATTCTGCATAATATTTATGTGTTAAAAAGCTGATTAGAGCTGATTTGTGCAGAATTCTGCATTTAAAGTGCGTTTCGGGTGCTTTTTAGTGCATAATCTAGCTTCCGGAAAGTCTATATGTTAACCCTTGTCTATACTCTTGGGTTTTAATGTATTCTTGACGTTGGACCTACACCTAGGCTCCAATTCTATTGTCTGACTGCTTTCTGCAGAATTGTTGACACAATGTGTCTTACCGGTGAGTTTACTAGTATTTCCGACGCAACGCTATCATTAATGCATAAAGCAATTTCTTGTAGTATAAAATGTGCATGAATTCACAAGTATATCATGTAATCAAACAACGTTGACATTTAAGCACATAATTTCAGTTATTAAGTATTAATTAAATTGTACGGAAATTACCGGTCTTGTGCCTGTTGTCACACTATAGATCTATACCTTTTACACTTGGGTCACTGGGTGATTAATGATTACTTTTTTGATAATCCTACTTATGTACGTTGATCATGTTATCATCTAAACCCATGGCTAAAATACCGTTTGTTATGACATGTATTTCCCCTCGATTGTTTTAAAAACAAAACATTGAAATCATTGAAAGGAGGGACATGAACTCACAAGTTTG
The DNA here is from genome assembly GCA_030545235.1 of Helianthus tuberosus. Classification (NCBI taxonomy): domain Eukaryota; kingdom Viridiplantae; phylum Streptophyta; class Magnoliopsida; order Asterales; family Asteraceae; genus Helianthus; species Helianthus tuberosus. The sequence continues at coordinate 98,109,723 of CM060448.1, forward strand.
CGTTCCGTGTATTGTACACTGAGATTTGATCATCCGTACGCGTGAGTAACCTACATGTGTACTAACTTTATTAGACACTTAGGGGGTGTTTGGCCTAGCTTTTATTTTTTTGGCTTATGCTTATATTTTAAAGTAGCTTATGCTTATTTGCTTTTATTTGATAAGCTATTTTTAAATGTTTGGATTAGCTTATATTCTACAAGTTGATAATTAATAATTAATCTTTAGTTGTTTGTTAAGTTATTTTGTATTATGGGAAGGGGTATAATATCATTGTGTGTAATGAGTTAAAAACCATCTTCTTCAAATAAGCTTATTCAAATAAGCTAAAAAACCATGTTCCCATAAGCTTATTGGAATTAGCTTATATAAGCTAATAAGCATAAGCTTAAACAGCTAAACCAAACACCCATTAGTGCTTATTTTGTAAAAATAAGCTAAAAAGCTATAAGCTTAGATAAAAAAGCTAGGCCAAACACCCCCTTAGGTCTTATTGGACCTCGTACAAGTTGTTCATCTTGAATTCTTTTTATGTTTTCACTTGTCATTGTTAGAACAACTTTATGTTATTGTAGTGTTGGTAGTTTGTTTGTTTGATCATTATATATATATAATTATTTCTCAATTGTATATATATATATATATATATTGTATCTATTGAATCATGTGTGAACAAGCCTCACCCTTTATATGTCCTCGTGCGGTCGTGCCTCACATGCGTGTCCTTGGGCCTAGCCCATGTCATGTGTATCATTGGGCCTAACCCATGTCTTTTATGTTATTGGGACTTGCCCATGTGTTTATGTTATTGGTCCTAACCTATGTCTTTTATGTTATTGGGCCTAGCCCATGTCTTTTATGTTATTGGGCCTTGCCCATGTATTAATGTTATTGGGCCTTGCCCATGTATTAATGTTATTGGGCCATGCCCATGGATTAATGTTATTGGGCCTTGCCCATGTATTAATGTTATTAGGCCTTGCCAATGTATTAATGTTATTGGGCCTTGCCCATGTATTAATGTTATTTGCCTACGTATTTTGTTATTGGGCCTGGCCCAACTTGATTTTATGCGCCCATATATTAGTATTCTTGCGTTTTGTAAAATTTATTAAGTATAGAGTTTTAAGTATATGCATATACTTAAATAAATTCACTTAGTTATTTTAATAACTCCTAACTTTCCAGATTTTTGTTATCGTAATATATATGTCCGGTAGGTGTCTAAAAATACATTATTTTTAGACGTGTCGTAGTAGTTGTTTAACATATATATTTTTGTGTCGAAAAATCGCCCAAGTGTCGTAGTAGCTCCTTGTGATGGTGATACGCTCGTTTGTCGTCGACAAAAATTTATATATTCCTTTATTGTCTGATTAGTTTATATGTCTTATTTGGTCGAATCGATGCATGTTTACTTCTTATGAATATATTTTTATAATTCTGTTTGTTGTCCGTATTGTCTGCTCATCCGTTTATTCGTTTATGGATATCATATAAGTTAGTTTTATATCTCCATTAATTTAGCACTTGTTTGGTAAGTTGAGGATATTGGTGTATGTGTATTCATGTGTATTTTATACTTGTTTTCTTACAAGTATTTTCTTGGTATCATTTGTGTATTATTTAGACCACCCTTATATTATCTAAATACATACACTTAGCCATAAACATATACTCTTTGATGGATTTTCTAAGTATACATATATTTTCCTATATATATATATATATATGTGTATGTATATTCAAGTTTCCACTTTTACTTATAAAAATTATTGTAAGTATTTAGAAACATTCTTAGGTGTTTAATACTTAAAATTTTTATCAAAAAGTTTGCCCAACCATGATTAAGATCCTAAAGTGTGATTAACCATTTTAATCACACTTTAACCCCCACTTAATCATGATTATAATTTTAGAAAATTTCACCATAGTTTCCCCTAAACTATGACGTTTCCCACGTTTTCAAAAAAACGCGTTTAAATCACCAAATCAAGTTTCCAAATCACCAGAATTTATCAAGTTTCACCAAATATCATTTTTACAACAATAATCACATACTTTTTACTTCAAGCTTTTCATGAACATCACTTTTATGAAATTTTCAAGACTATAAAGTTAACCACTTTTCAAGTTCATCCTTTACATAAACTTGATTATGTTTCTTTTATACTTTTAGAAATCCCCAAGTCTTACACCTTTCAAGTTTATAAAAAATACCAAGACTTTGAATTGACTTCTTGTTATAACAATTTTATATAACTTATTTTATATAAAAAAAACAAGTTTACTAGCGTTTTAATAGTCTAATTTAAAGTCCTTTTTATGTTCTATCTTTCAAGAACAATAATCAAGTTTATATATATGTAATGCTCATGATCTTGAAGATGATGATCTTGTATGATTTAAACATATACATGTTTAAATCATATTTCCAAGTTTAACATGGCAAGATTAACATATCTATGAAATACTACAATAAATAAACCAGCATTATAAATCTCATCTTTAAACAACAAATCTCAACATAATCAATAACATTATACTAACTAGTTACACTAATCTACACAAATAATCACATAATAAGTTATGTTTTGTAGATTATCATGTTTGAGATTAGCGTTTTCGGTTAAATTTTTCTTAATCTTCAAGATAATCAACTTGTACTTCCATAATCTATACTTAAGATAATGAACTTGTACTTCCATAATCTATACTTAACCAGAAGCTTAAAAATGGGTAAAAGATGGCTTACAACTTTGCACAAGCTAAATAAGGAGAATGAGAAGAGATTTAGCTCTAAGAAGATCCTTAATGAAGCTCCATGCTTAACCCATGCTTAGATGATCTTGAAGTGGCTAGATTATAGTGAAAATGAGGTGTTTAGTGGTGATTTATGGTGGTGTATGGGGCTCTTCTTTGAGCCGAGATCTTGGGAGCTAGAGGGTGTTTTGGAGCTTGAAAAATGTTGAAATGTGATAAGGATCATGTCTTGTAAAAGTGGTAAAAGGATGGTGCAAGTAAGGTGTCTCAATAACAACATTTCATACCATACTTAAAACCCAACATTTTCAAAATCATTCAAGTGGGGGTGGGCCCACTTGAATCCGCCAACCATGAGGGGGGGTATTATGTAATTCTTTTATAAAAATTGTTAAAAATCAAGATATTTAGGTGTTTAAGCAAAGTATGGTGATTAGGGGTTTAATTGCACCATTAGGGGGTAATTAGGGATTCGGAATGTTAATTGTCGTTAACTAGTTAACTAGACTAGTAGAAATTGTATTTTGATATCTTAAATGGCTTTCGTTTAGTCGTCGGTTTGTTAACGACACTTTTAATTCATATCGACGAATGTTTTCCGCAAGTTGTTATTCCGCCACCAAAGATGTATAGAAGTGATTTCGGGTTCCAAAATAAGCTTAACTAGTTCGCCAAGTTATTCGTTTGGTTGTTATGGTGACGAAAATATTGTTTACTAGCTTGTCGGTTCAAAAATGGACTAGTTATGGGGGTTGCGACGTAGCACCGAAAGCTTATGTTTCGTACACCCCATTGATATCCTCATATTGTTTTCATGTGTTTGTCATCATTTGTCATAATTCCGGAGTCTCGAAAATGCTAAATTAATAGTTTTAACGAGTTAGAATTGTTATATTAATAGTCTTTTCACATATCTATGGACTCAGTTATGTAATTCGTATGTCGTTTTTCATCGTTTCATTTTGTTTTTACAGTTTTGCTGTAATGAATAGTGTGACCATGAATAGTGCGCGCAACACTTTCTACCAACACTTTTAGGACATACTTTGATTGGTTTCGCGACACGACGAAAACCAACATATGTTATAGCATTGTTTCCTTGTCCTAACACTGTCATCTAATGTACGAATCAGTTACGTAATTAAATTACGCTAAAGCATGAGATTATGTAATAAAAATAGTGATTAGATTGTACGGAATTACCGGTTATTTGCCATTTGTCACAGGTTTCACCTTAGATTACCAAGCTAATCTTGTGACAACCTTCCTAGAGGTTATCCAAGTGCTTTAGAAGAAGAAATAAGCAAGAAATAGTTGAAGAAGTGAGCTAGAACTCACTTTGAATCACTTAGAACTTTCTGCCAAACTTCATTGATTTTGGATGATTTAGAGAGTGTTTTGGGAGTGTTTAGGAGCTTGGAAAGTGAAAATGGGTGAGGGAGATGTAGTATTTATAGTTGGGGGTATTAGAGTTTGAGTTAGAGTGTATTAAGTGAGGTTAGTTGGGGAGAAAACACAAAATCAACCAATTTGTGAGTCGGAATTATTTTTCTGTGGATCAACGGCCATGGCGGGCCACGGAGGATAAGGGGGTGGGCTGTCGCGGGGCGCGGCGCCACCGATCTGGGCTATTTGTTTGGTCTTTGGCATAACTAGGCCCTGAGGTTTGTGATTATCACATTTTAAGTATAATAAACATGTTTTTAAGTATAAATAAAGTAAAAGAAGTGAGTAAACGTATGAACCAGGTATATATGTATGGATTGTAAAATGTATAACAATGTAACTACTTGTATAGCATGTTTAAGGTCATGTATTCATGATAATTATCTATAAATTAAACGCGTCTTTACGGGAAGCATGAATACGTATCGAATAATTGTATGCATCAAATGTATAAACGAATTTAAATGTATAAGCATGAATAAATAAACAAGGTGTAATTGGTATGAAATAGTTAATTTTATTATGATCGAAGTCTCGGATTACAATGATACGAAACAAAATACGATAACACGAGATTACAAGTTTTTGAAAATAGAAATATACGACAACCTTTCTAAATACGGAAAGTTACAAAAGCGGTGCATTACAAGGGGATCCCCTCCATGATTTTTCGTTTTCTAGTGCAATTTTACCGAAAATTTCTTATTTTGGTAGAGAAAAATATTGGATTTTTAAGAGCCCGCCCCCCTAATTTGGATTTTGGAGAGTCCGCCCCCTCTGGTTTTTTCGTTAAATCTTCGCCACTACAAAACATTTGTATAATGCACAACAACAGGATAGGGACCACATTTTTTCTCTCATAAGATATAGATCGCCCTTGCATCACTTTTGTGTTGGAAATCAGGCCCGTGATCAAATACACAAACATGGTAAGAACGAACTCGATCGATTATATTATTCATTTATCAATGAAAGCACACCAATAGAATAACCCTACCCTCTATTTATACTAAAGTCATTCTAGTCCTAACTCGACTCAAACTCTATTAAATAAATAAATAGACTCCTAGATAAACCTTATTGGTTTCAACTAATAATTATCTTTAAATAAAATATAAACAACAACAACAACAATCATATCCAGTAAATCCTGCAAATAGCAAAGCTAATGGTAGGGTCTGGGAGGATTGGATGTAGGCAAACCTTTCCCCTATCGTTGAGGATAGAGAGTCTGCTTCCAAAGAGACCCCCAAACTACCGAGACAGAAGAAGTGGTGAAAGCAAAACAGGAGAGTGAAGGTAAATATAACATCATAGAAAACATACGCATATCCATATACATATCGTAAGACAATCATCCTCCAAGACCACCTAATGTGTAGGTAAATCTATGCCCCCTATGACAACGCCCAACCACATCTCACCTAACCCCTAAAACTCCTTAACTTTAATCCCACGTCTCTACGAACTCCTATCTTGGACCATGTCCTCAGAGAGGTGCATTTCTATCAAATCCTGCCTAATCCGCTCATCACACGTCAAATTGGGTCTACCTCTACCCCTCCTTCCATCTACTGTAAGGGTTTCCACTACTGTAACTGGCGTTTCTGCTTGCCTCCTTTTCACATGCCCAAACCATCTCAATCTTCCCTCCTTAATCTTATCTGATATTCTAGACACCCATTGTCACACCCCAAAAACGTCACAGCGGAATTTAAAATGTAGTGGTGACGGAAGTTGGTGCCCATCTATATCTTGTTGAACGATGCACCTATTTGTTGGACATATTGACTTATTTTAAAACATAAGTTATTAAACATTACATTTTAAAAACCATGACACAACCACATAAGTTAAGTTGTCTTTGATCCTCGCGGATCTTATTACAATCGTCCCAGAAAGTTTAAAAAGGTTAGTCCAACATTTTTAAGTAACACAACATGCGTCATCAAACACAAGATACGCCATGATTCCCGAAGCCGAACTCAAGTACCTGTAGAACACGATTAAAATCAAGTGTCAACACAAAGGAAGGTGAGTTCACATATTCAAATTTAAACAATTTGATCCAAAGGAAAACTTTCTAATTATGTGTTTATTTTAAAACATCCATATAATTTTTAGAAAGTCCATTTACTTCCTTAATAAAATCCATGGGTCATCCGTCATAAGTTTAAAAACCCGACATTAAGGCATTTTCCCAAGTTTTGTATATTAAATTCATAGCGTCAATGTTCAGACTCGTATGTTAGCTAGACAATACGAATTATATATTTACCATGCAGGGATAATCAATGCTAGACAATAACCAGAATTTAAATTCGTCGTTTGACTTGACACGGGGCGATCGGTCACGACGGGGTTGTCAACCCGATAGATCTACCAACAATTCATCGCGTACAATACTTAATCGATTAAACGACATCATTGGCACAGGGTCCATATTGAGACCATCTATGATGTCTGCCTCACGTACAATATATATATCCTACTAATATGACAAATTTAATATATGATGTTGTACGAATCCCATGAAATCCCCACCAAAATGTAAGCCTATGATGTTACTTACTCTCTTGAGACCAAGCAATATTCGTTCCAACCATACCATTGTTTTCCCCCAAAGATATATTCATCAAAAACGTTTTATATCGAAACGTATGATTTATCAAACTCCATATATTTTCAATGAAAATATATAATTTATATTAAAAGGTATGTTTTAATCCAAAAACATTATTAAACCCTTTTTGGAGTGTTCTACCCCCAAAACATATACAAAGCAGTAAAAGAGGGGTTTAGTGACACTCACCTTTGGGTGCGTATTTTAAATAGCGCAATCCCAGAGATTGATTTCTACACGTCCTATTATATGTAGGAACGATTTTTAAATCAATATATATCACAAAAATCCTAAGTTTCTCCGTTTCTTAGAATTATCACATAACTTTGAGATTTTCTCGAAAAGTTCTCGTTTTTTATTATGTTGGCACGTTAATATATATATGAGTTCATATATATAAATTTTTAATATTTTGCGACTTGAACGATTTTATTGGTGACCGTTATCATGTAAATCCATTATCACTCCCGTTTATACGTAATATAACTACGATTTGCGCGTCGTAATATATATACATAAACGTTCACATAAATTAATATCGAAACACGCGTAATTTTGTTAACTTATCTATTTTGTCATTTTTAAGGCAAGTATACATAAAATATCTTATATGTACCAATTTTCATGCTCGACAAACAAGTTACACATTTAACGCGATTTTTACCGTTTCTACTACATAAAACGCACAAGCATACATGCGTAATCTAAATTTCTAATATCAAGTTAAAACTTAATATATTTTCATGTCACATGTTTAAATCACATAACACATCTTAACACATAGGATTCACCCAAAAATTACCCATACTAGTGTTCATTGAAAAATGCGTATTTTAGCGATTCGGTAACATTTTCGGGCGTCGGAAGTCACGTATGACTAACCAAACGCCAAGTAAACTTAAAATTAGTTAAAATACTTGTTTTCAAACTAAAAATATCAGTTTACTTACTGATCTAATGTAACACCTGTGTTTGTAATCCTTGTGAATAATTCTGTTATCAATAAAACAATGTTATTTAATCCCAACGTTTGTTTGGTTGTGTTTTACATTTTTCATGTTTTGACTTTTATCCAATTTCAAACTCTATATCGCTTTCTGGAGAGTTATACGCAAACTGGTGCGAAAACGTAACCAGTTTAATGCGACAAATACTCCGGAACATCAACATATACTCAACATACCTTAAATAACCTTTACATAACTTAGAAATAAGTTTTGAAGGCTTTGGTATGGCAAAAAAACAAGTTAATTCGCTTACAGGGACTAAACTTGACAAACTGCGAAAGTATGACGATTCGTACTGGAACAGACATTCCGGAACATAACCATAAGTTAAACACACCTTAAATATCCTTTACATATCTTAGAAATAGGCTTTGAGGGGTTCGGTGTGCTAAAATAAACTTTTGGGTCATTCAGGGACTAAAAGTGTCAAAAAGTGCACAAGTTTGCATTTTCGCGCATAACTTACGTTCTGAATACATCCGGACATCTAAAAATTTATGTAAGCACTAAAATATTTTATTTTAGTGTTTGGCTTGAGAAAAATCCATTCGTCACGCAATTTAGATCATTTCTCGCGCTTATGCGCATACCGTCGTAATTAACCGAACATCGCGATCGTACGGACAAACGAACCGACATCCGGCATATTTTTGAGCATGTTTCATGTTCCCTATACTTTAACATCCTTGTGAAGCTTAAAAATGGGCTTGACGGGTGTTAGAAGTGCCAAAACACGACGATACGCGCACAGGAACCAAAACTGCAAAACTGCAAAAAAAATATACAAAAAAAAAAAAATAATAAAAAAAAAATAAAAAATGCATAAACTCGTTTTTAACACCCCTTACACTCTCCCAAAGGTCAAGTGCCACATGTTAATCACTTGTGGTGGCCAAAATTAGTTACCACAACATTTTGACAAGTGTACGCACTAGATTAAATCACGTTATTCAAGAAACGATCTTAACGGTTACCCGAAATCTATAAATACCCCACCCCCCATGCTTCAAAATCACAAGAACTTTGATTTGAGAAACTCTAAGTTGAAACTATTGTTTCATACCTGAGATTTTTGAATCGAAGTTAGCATTCGGGGACCCTTCGTAAGTATTCTTTCGTTCTTTTCCTTATTTTATTGCTTTTCGAGTCAGAAAGTCAAACTTTGTTTGACTTTCAGCGTTGACCAGTAATGGTCAATGCGAAGTTCGTTTGAACTTCGCAACGTGATTGTAATCACGATGGTTATAGTCCCTTGGGACTATGCCTACTGATTACCACGTTGTCTAGGGTCGTAGGGTAAGCGATCTAATAAATCGCTTATACCTCGAACCCGACCCATTTGGTCGATCATTAGGATCCGACCAAATACATTAGGTGACCATAGTAGGTAGGGAATAACCTTCCGAGGTTATACCCTATGGTCACATCATTTAAGTAGTTGTATGATAGGTAGTTTATATGCCTTAGGTAAATTACCAGAATACCCTTTTCATGTATAATTGGTAATTAAGCATATGTAACCTAAACCTTTGTCACATAACTGATTATGTAACATGTTTAGGCATATAACACTTGTCATAGGGCTAGTTAGGCGGTCCGAACGCGTTTCACGCGAACGACGCGTTAAAGTAGCATAAGCTACCTAAACGGGTCGTAATGGGTCGTAAACAATTATGTTAGGTTTCAATTAGTATGTAGGCTTTGTTGAACCATACTACACGAGTCTCAATACTCGTTTGGTTTACAAACCCTCATACTACCCGATCTTCCGATTTAGGTCCGGTTTATTAACATAGTTACCTATATTAGGTGCCGTTTGATTCCGAGATCTATAGCATTATTTGGTGGTTATCTTTAGCCAACTGAGCAATATCAAGTGAGTACATAGACCCCTCTTTTACTGTTTTCCAAACTGTTTTGGGGTGGAACACATGTGCCTACTTGTTACATTCATGCTTTTCTTGTTTTCACATCATATATCGGCTATGTTTGTTAGTACATTATAGTACATGATTTCATTACATTTCATGCTAGGTGTGCCCATTGTGTGCATTACTTAGTACATCGTTTTACATTACATTTTATGCTAGGTGTGCCCATTGTGTGCATTACTTAGTACATCGTTTTACATGACATTTCACGCTATGTATGTTCATTTGATTACATACTTAGTGCATTGTTTTCACATGCTTACATTTTGGTATGACATTTGGTTTGTTTACATGGGACAATACATTCATTAACAATGATCACGCCGTTCGTTAGTAGGTAGTGGTACCATAGGAATTGACAACTCCCGTTCCGGACATCCCAGGGAAAGGGGACAGAAAGGAATGACCGAATTCGATGATATAAGACAGATAGACCTTTAATTTGTTTAAGGGTTTATCACCACAGTCACAAGGCTTGGATGTATGCATTTTCACAATACCACATAAATGTTCATATTCAGTATTAGCATGCATTTTCCACAAGACATAATATTGATTTAAACCATGTTTTACTTCAATACTTTGTTTTCGTGCATATGGTTTAGTTGAGACATTTCACTTGCCATACATGACATTTTGACATAGACATTTTACACAAAGACATTTGACAAAGACATTTGACATGGATATTTGACATAGACATTTTGACATGATTTACCTTTGACACATAAACATGATTGACATTTGTTTTACACTACATGATTTATATCTTGACATAAACACTTTGACATATTATCCAATACATTTGATAATTGGTTTAGACATAGACATCTTACATTGTTTGGTTTGGTTTGATTAAGTGATTAAGTAATGATGCATGTGTAATATGATACAAGCATGGTGGATACGCCGCTGGTACTTCCTATATATAAGTGTTTGTATGGTATTATATGTCGTAACGTTATTTGAATCATTTCAATATTGAGACATAGAACATTTTATACAAATAGCATACTTTTCACAAGACATTGTTAACAAACATCTTACTTCATACAAACTCATTTTTACATGGTAAATCATTTAACCTTACGTTTACTTATACATATCATCTGATCTTATCGTTTTCAAATGATTTACAAGACAAAGCAAATTATAAGGTTCATGACTAAACATTTTTCTTAAACATAAGTCATGAATCCTATTTTCACAAAACCTATGTATCTCACAGGCATTTTTATGCTGACGTACCTATTTTCACATGTGTTTTCAGGAGCTTTTCCATAGGATGTTGATCATGATACTAGGGCGGACCTGTGCCTTAGAGACTTTAAAAGAAGATAGACTATGTTTAATTATGTTATAAACTCTGTATTTCTGTTTAAAACAATGAAACTCTTGTGTTGATAAATAAAAATACAACTTTGTATGCCATGGTTATGAAACAATTAAATCTGTTACAACACTCCCCGACATTTTCCGCCACGTTTTGTATGAAACAATCATTTATTTTTGGATAATTTATTACAAGGTTTTGAACCCTCTGTTATATGGTTTTGAACCCTTTTCAGTTTGGTTTTATGGCCTTGTGCCTTCAAATTTTCAAAAATCTCGTCAAGGTTTTGGGTTTTAAATAATGTGAACACGTGCAAACTGGAAGGGTGAATGCCTGTATTCTGGGTTTTCTGTCTAGGCAAGCACTTCGTATACATCTCATCAGACGCGAGACCAGTTGTGCTTACCTGGGAATTCTTGGGATGAGTGTTCACTTATAGGCGAGCATGTCTTCATTATACATTGTTTTTGATCCATTTACTTTGATTAGTCGCTGTGTGTCGTTTGTTTGCTTTGTGATACAGACGAATGACCACCATCTATGCTGTTTGCAATTCTTGTTTTTATCATCTCATTCTCTTCATCCAATCATCTCACTCGTTTCCTTTCATGTTTTCCTCTTTTAGAATGCCTCCTCGACGCGAGAACCAGATAGCAACTGCTGAATTGGCAGAAATCATTGCGCAGCAGATGGCTGCTCAATTTCCAAATCTCTTTGCTCAATGGAACCAGGTCAACAACAACAACAATGTTCCATGCAAATACAAGGATTTTAACTCGGCTAAACCACTCAAGTTTAGTGGTTCTGAAGGAGCAACTGGGCTTCTTCAGTGGTTTGAGAGCATTGAGAATACTTTTCGCCACGTGCAGTGCCCGGATAATCGCAAGGTCGAGTTTTCTTCGAGCGTGTTTCAGAAGAGGGCTCTTACATGGTGGAATGGGGTAATGAGAGACCGAGGTGCAGAAGTTGCTCTCGCACAGACATGGGCTGAACTTAGAGCCCTTATGATGAGGGAATTCTGTCCTCGCCATGAACAGCGGGCGTTGGAAAAGGAGTTTGATGTTTTGAAGCAAGATAGTGGTGAGCACAGGGCTTATACTGATCGGTTTGAAGAGTTGAGTTTGCTTTGCCCGACAATGGTTACCCCACTTAACAAGGCTATCGAAAGATACATCGACGGCCTACCTGACTCGGTACAAGACATTCTTACTGGTAGTGAACCTGCCACACTCCGTCAGGTGATCGAGTTATCAGCGACATTGACTGAGTCGCAGATTAGAAAGGGAAAGTTACACAGGAAGGGTGACAAGGGCAAGAAACAGTTGGCTGAGAAGGAAGATAGCAAGAAAGGTCAAAACGGGAATGGAAAGGTTTCTGGTTCATCGAAGAGGGCAAAGAAGCATAAGGCTTCCCAAAACTATGCTGTCACTGCCCAAGCTAACCAGGCAGCTCCCAACCAACCCGCACAGCCTCCAGCGAAGAAACCCTATTCAGGGAATGCACCTTTGTGCAATAGATGCAACAGTCACCACCAGCCGCAACTTCCATGCCGTTTCTGTACTAACTGTGGGAAGTCAGGCCATCTTGCCAATTTTTGTCGGTCTGCTCAGAATCCCGCAGTTCAGAACCCGGCTCAACAAGTTGCTCAGCCTCTTGCTCAGCAACAGGGTCAAGCTGCACGACTACAATACCCACCGGGTGCTTGTTATAATTGTGGGGATCTGACCCACTACAGAAACCGATGCCCAAGGCTAGCAAACCAGAATCAGAATCAGGCTCCGGCTCGAGGCCGAGTTTTTAACATGAATGCCCAAGAGGCGCAGGCAGACGATAATGTGGTGAACGGTACGTTCTTTATTAATAATCAGCCTGCATCTGTTCTCTTTGATTCGGGTGCCGACAAGAGTTTTGTGTCTTTGTCTTTTGAGCCGATGCTTCGCGTGTCTAGAACAAAACTAAGTAAATCTTTGACAGTAGAGGTTGCTAGTTGTGAACCCATTATTCTTGATTCTGTTCTTCACAACTGCCAGTTGAACCTTAACGATCATCTTTTTCCAATCGATCTTACGCCTATGCAACTTGGAAGCTTCGACGTTATTGTTGGAATGGATTGGTTATCTAAGCATCGCGCAGAGATAGTTTGTTTTGAGAAGATTGTTCGTGTGCCGCTTTCGTCAGGCGAGATCCTGCAGGTTCAAGGTGAGAAGCCTACCGTTGGTCTCAAACTCATGTCTTGTTTTAAAGCTCAGAAATATCTGCGGAAGAACTATGTGGCTTTCTTAGCACATGTTACAGAAGATAAAGGCAAGGGTAAGTCTATTTCAGATATTCCTGTCGTTCGGGATTATTCTGAAGTATTCCCTGAAGATTTACCTGGCCTACCTCCAGCACGCCAAGTCGAGTTCCGTATTGATCTCGTACCTGGTGCCAACCCCATTGCTAGAGCTCCATATCGTCTTGCAACATCTGAGATGCAAGAGTTGTCTAAACAGCTTCAGGAGCTCTCTGAAAAAGGTTTTATACGTCCTAGTTTTTCACCTTGGGGTGCTCCCGTTCTTTTTGTCAAGAAGAAGGATGGATCCTTTAGGATGTGTATCGATTATCGTGAGCTTAACAAGCTTACCATCAAGAATCGATATCCCCTACCGCGCATAGACGACCTCTTTGATCAGTTACAAGGTGCTTCTTATTTTTCAAAGATTGATCTGCGATCTGGATATCATCAGCTTCGGGTGCATGAAGAAGATATTCCGAAGACAGCGTTCCGTACTCGTTATGGACATTATAAGTTCACAGTCATGCCATTCGGTTTGACTAATGCTCCGGCTGTTTTCATGGACTTAATGAATAGGGTCTGCAAACCTTATTTGGATCAGTTCGTCATTGTTTTTATTGATGACATCTTGATATACTCTAAGACGCGAGCTGATCACGAGCAACATCTTCGTCTTACCCTAGAACTCCTAAAGAAAGAGCAACTTTTCGCCAAATTCTCCAAGTGCGAATTTTGGCTTAAAGAAGTTCAATTTTTGGGGCATGTTATCAACGAACGGGGTATTCATGTAGATCCCTCCAAGATCAGTGCGATTAAGGATTGGGATACACCCTCTACTCCTACTGAAGTTCGTTCTTTTCTTGGTCTAGCGGGTTATTATCGCCGCTTCATAGAAAACTTCTCGAAGATTGCAGTTCCTCTAACTGCTCTAACTCAGAAGAAAATGCCCTTTTATTGGGGATACAAACAAGAGGAAGCTTTTCAACACTTGAAGCAGAAGCTTTGCGATGCGCCTGTTCTATCATTGCCTGAAGGTGATGATGATTTTGTCGTGTATTGTGGTGCATCGAAATTGGGTCTTGGTTGTGTTCTGATGCAAAGGAACAAAGTCATAGCCTATGCATCGAGGCAGTTGAAGATTCATGAGAAGAACTACACCACTCATGATCTTGAGTTGGGTGCAGTTGTTTTCGCTCTAAAGATCTGGAGACACTATTTGTACGGTACAAAGTGTGTGGTTTTCACTGACCACAAAAGTCTTCAGCATATCTTCAATCAGAAAGAACTCAACATGAGGCAACGACGTTGGGTTGAGCTTTTAAACGACTATGACTGCGAAATTCGCTACCATCCCGGTAAGGCGAATGTCGTAGCTGATGCATTGAGTCATAAGGAACGTACTAAGCTTCATTGTGTACGTGTTCAATCTGTTATTCAAGCTCGATCCAATATTCAAGCACGCATTTCTCAAGCTCAACAATCTTGTGTTTCACAAGGTTTGATGGATAAGGAATTTCCTTACCACATAACACCTGCTTTGGAACTGAAGGACAATGGATCATATTACTTCATGGACCGTTTGTGGGTCCCAAGCCAGGATGATCTTCGTACCTTGCTTATGGATGAAGCCCATAAGTCTCGTTATTCTATTCATCCGGGCTCAGATAAGATGTATAAGGATCTTCGTATTCAGTATTGGTGGCCTGGTATGAAGAAAGACATTGCCTTATACGTATCAAAATGCCTTACTTGTCTTAAGGTTAAGGCTGAACATCAGCGTCCTTCTGGTTTATTGGTACAACCAGAGATCCCAGTTTGGAAATGGGAAAACATTACTATGGATCTTGTTACCAAACTTCCACGCACTAAGAAAGGTCATGATGCCATCTGGGTAGTCGTTGATCGTCTTACAAAGTCAGCACATTTCTTGCCAATCCGTGAGGATTTTCCTGCTGACAGACTTGCTCAAATCTATGTGGATGAAATAGTAGCACGACATGGTGTTCCTTTGAACATCATTTCTGACAGGGATGCTCGTTTCACTTCTCATTTTTGGAGAACCATGCAATCTGCTATGGGGACCCAACTTAATCTGAGCACAGCTTATCATCCACAAACAGATGGTCAATCTGAGAGAACAATCCAGACACTGGAGGATATGCTTAGAGCTTGTGTGATCGATTTTGGTGGTAGTTGGGATTCACATCTTAAGTTGATTGAATTCTCCTACAACAAAAGTTATCACACCAGCATCAAAATGGCTCCTTTCGAGGCTCTCTATGGTCGAAAATGTCGTTCACCAGTCTGCTGGAATGAGATCGGCGAGGCTCAACTTACTGGACCTGCCCTCATTTTAGAGACAACAGATAAGGTCAAGAAAGTTCGCGATAACCTTCAGGCAGCTCAGAGCCGTCAGAAGATTTACGCGGACCCAAAACGCAAAGCCTTGGAATTTCAAGTCGGTGATCGAGTATTACTTAAGGTCTCACCTTGGAAAGGTGTGATCAGATTTGGAAAGAAAGGAAAACTTGCACCTAGATACGTTGGACCATTCAAGATCGTCGAAAGAATCAGAAAGGTAGCCTACAGACTTGAGTTACCTCCTGAACTTGGAAATGTTCATCCAACTTTTCACGTGTCCAATCTCAAGAGGTGTTCAGCTGATGAGAACCTCTCCATACCGCTTGACGAAATTCGTGTTGGCAAAACACTGAAATTTGTTGAGAAACCAGTGGAAATCATGGAACGTGAAGTCAGGTGGCTTAAACGCAAGCGCATTCCTTTGGTCAAAGTTCGCTGGGAAGCTAAATGTGGACCTGAGTTTACTTGGGAACGCGAAGATCAAATGAAGGCGAAATATCCACATCTTTTCCCACGAGTTTCCTCTAAATAAATTTCGGGACGAAATTTCCACAAGTAGGGGAGACTGTAACACCTGTGTTTGTAATCCTTGTGAATAATTCTGTTATCAATAAAACAATGTTATTTAATCCCAACGTTTTTTTGGTTGTGTTTTACATTTTTCATGTTTTGACTTTTATCCAATTTCAAACTCTATATCGCTTTCTGGAGAGTTATACGCAAACTGGTGCGAAAACGTAACCAGTTTAATGCGACAAATACTCCGGAACATCAACATATACTCAACATACCTTAAATAACCTTTACATAACTTAGAAATAAGTTTTGAAGGCTTTGGTATGGCAAAAAAACAAGTTAATTCGCTTACAGGGACTAAACTTGACAAACTGCGAAAGTATGACGATTCGTACTGGAACAGACATTCCGGAACATAACCATAAGTTAAACACACCTTAAATATCCTTTACATATCTTAGAAATAGGCTTTGAGGGGTTCGGTGTGCTAAAATAAACTTTTGGGTCATTCAGGGACTAAAAGTGTCAAAAAGTGCACAAGTTTGCATTTTCGCGCATAACTTACGTTCTGAATACATCCGGACATCTAAAAATTTATGTAAGCACTAAAATATTTTATTTTAGTGTTTGGCTTGAGAAAAATCCATTCGTCACGCAATTTAGATCATTTCTCGCGCTTATGCGCATACCGTCGTAATTAACCGAACATCGCGATCGTACGGACAAACGAACCGACATCCGGCATATTTTTGAGCATGTTTCATGTTCCCTATACTTTAACATCCTTGTGAAGCTTAAAAATGGGCTTGACGGGTGTTAGAAGTGCCAAAACACGACGATACGCGCACAGGAACCAAAACTGCAAAACTGCAAAAAAAATATACAAAAAAAAAAAATAATAAAAAAAAAATAAAAAATGCATAAACTCGTTTTTAACACCCCTTACACTCTCCCAAAGGTCAAGTGCCACATGTTAATCACTTGTGGTGGCCAAAATTAGTTACCACAACATTTTGACAAGTGTACGCACTAGATTAAATCACGTTATTCAAGAAACGATCTTAACGGTTACCCGAAATCTATAAATACCCCACCCCCCATGCTTCAAAATCACAAGAACTTTGATTTGAGAAACTCTAAGTTGAAACTATTGTTTCATACCTGAGATTTTTGAATCGAAGTTAGCATTCGGGGACCCTTCGTAAGTATTCTTTCGTTCTTTTCCTTATTTTATTGCTTTTCGAGTCAGAAAGTCAAACTTTGTTTGACTTTCAGCGTTGACCAGTAATGGTCAATGCGAAGTTCGTTTGAACTTCGCAACGTGATTGTAATCACGATGGTTATAGTCCCTTGGGACTATGCCTACTGATTACCACGTTGTCTAGGGTCGTAGGGTAAGCGATCTAATAAATCGCTTATACCTCGAACCCGACCCATTTGGTCGATCATTAGGATCCGACCAAATACATTAGGTGACCATAGTAGGTAGGGAATAACCTTCCGAGGTTATACCCTATGGTCACATCATTTAAGTAGTTGTATGATAGGTAGTTTATATGCCTTAGGTAAATTACCAGAATACCCTTTTCATGTATAATTGGTAATTAAGCATATGTAACCTAAACCTTTGTCACATAACTGATTATGTAACATGTTTAGGCATATAACACTTGTCATAGGGCTAGTTAGGCGGTCCGAACGCGTTTCACGCGAACGACGCGTTAAAGTAGCATAAGCTACCTAAACGGGTCGTAATGGGTCGTAAACAATTATGTTAGGTTTCAATTAGTATGTAGGCTTTGTTGAACCATACTACACGAGTCTCAATACTCGTTTGGTTTACAAACCCTCATACTACCCGATCTTCCGATTTAGGTCCGGTTTATTAACATAGTTACCTATATTAGGTGCCGTTTGATTCCGAGATCTATAGCATTATTTGGTGGTTATCTTTAGCCAACTGAGCAATATCAAGTGAGTACATAGACCCCTCTTTTACTGTTTTCCAAACTGTTTTGGGGTGGAACACATGTGCCTACTTGTTACATTCATGCTTTTCCTGTTTTCACATCATATATCGGCTATGTTTGTTAGTACATTATAGTACATGATTTCATTACATTTCATGCTAGGTGTGCCCATTGTGTGCATTACTTAGTACATCGTTTTACATTACATTTTATGCTAGGTGTGCCCATTGTGTGCATTACTTAGTACATCGTTTTACATGACATTTCACGCTATGTATGTTCATTTGATTACATACTTAGTGCATTGTTTTCACATGCTTACATTTTGGTATGACATTTGGTTTGTTTACATGGGACAATACATTCATTAACAATGATCACGCCGTTCGTTAGTAGGTAGTGGTACCATAGGAATTGACAACTCCCGTTCCGGACATCCCAGGGAAAGGGGACAGAAAGGAATAACCGAATTCGATGATATAAGACAGATAGACCTTTAATTTGTTTAAGGGTTTATCACCACAGTCACAAGGCTTGGATGTATGCATTTTCACAATACCACATAAATGTTCATATTCAGTATTAGCATGCATTTTCCACAAGACATAATATTGATTTAAACCATGTTTTACTTCAATACTTTGTTTTCGTGCATATGGTTTAGTTGAGACATTTCACTTGCCATACATGACATTTTGACATAGACATTTTACACAAAGACATTTGACAAAGACATTTGACATGGATATTTGACATAGACATTTTGACATGATTTACCTTTGACACATAAACATGATTGACATTTGTTTTACACTACATGATTTATATCTTGACATAAACACTTTGACATATTATCCAATACATTTGATAATTGGTTTAGACATAGACATCTTACATTGTTTGGTTTGGTTTGATTAAGTGATTAAGTAACGATGCATGTGTAATATGATACAAGCATGGTGGATACGCCGCTGGTACTTCCTATATATAAGTGTTTGTATGGTATTATATGTCGTAACGTTATTTGAATCATTTCAATATTGAGACATAGAACATTTTATACAAATAGCATACTTTTCACAAGACATTGTTAACAAACATCTTACTTCATACAAACTCATTTTTACATGGTAAATCATTTAACCTTACGTTTACTTATACATATCATCTGATCTTATCGTTTTCAAATGATTTACAAGACAAAGCAAATTATAAGGTTCATGACTAAACATTTTTCTTAAACATAAGTCATGAATCCTATTTTCACAAAACCTATGTATCTCACAGGCATTTTTATGCTGACGTACCTATTTTCACATGTGTTTTCAGGAGCTTTTCCATAGGATGTTGATCATGATACTAGGGCGGACCTGTGCCTTAGAGACTTTAAAAGAAGATAGACTATGTTTAATTATGTTATAAACTCTGTATTTCTGTTTAAAACAATGAAACTCTTGTGTTGATAAATAAAAATACAACTTTGTATGCCATGGTTATGAAACAATTAATTCTGTTACAACACTCCCCGACGTTTTCCGCCACGTTTTGTATGATACACGTGGTCGGGGTGTGACATCTAAATCAGTTTTATAAAAATCATTCAAAAAGCCGATTTTTGACTGTTTTAACGCATAGTTTTGCGTTAAGCATTACTATAATCATCCCAATTCGGAATGACTTGATATTTTAACACAATACATATTATTTACTTATTAAAATAGTGGTTATAATCAGATTAGTGCAGTTTTTGTGTAAGTCACATAAATCATGCGATTTCACGTATTTTACAACTTCTAAAGCACCAAATACAAAATGCAAGACTAGTAAACATCATGACAAAGTTATATGTCACCAAACACTTTAAAATAACTTTATTTTAGTGTTTATAATCTGATGGAGTAGGGAGTTTGACACACTGATGATACGTAGATGGAACTGCTTTCATGTCATGTATCCATGGCCTGCCAAGGATAACATTGCAACAGGATAATCAATCTATAACACAAAATTTTTTAAAGGAATTAACTCCCTCTATGTAAATGGGAAGTTTAATGTCCCCCAATGCGTTCTTGGTTTCTCCACTGAATCCCACAAGAATTGATGATCTTGGGATGATTTCTGATTCAGGGATGTTCATCTTTTTTAGGACATCAAGTTGAACAATTTTCACTGAGCTCCCTCCACTATGAGAATCATGCGAACAAAATGGTTAGATATAAACAAAGTAATAACAAGACCATCATGATGAGGATCCTGGATATCCACATGATCATCCTCATCAAAGGATATAATTTTCTCCTGTGTAAGGATCGAGGTTCGAATGGGTCTGTCCCCATTATCCATCTTCGTTTCTTTAGCATGCCTCTTGGATGCTAAAAAGGAAGTGCCACATATATCTGATCCACCAGATATGAAGTTGATAATTTGTGCATCAGCAGGAGGAACAGGAGCTCTTTCTGGAACCTTTTCAGGATCCTGGATCCTTGACGTTTTCCTTCTAAACAGCTCCTTCAAATGCCCTTTGCTTAACAAATAACCAATCTCTTTCCTGAGTGCTATGCATTCATTAGTGAGATGACCGAAATCTTCATGATAGGCACACCATTTGGATTTGTCTTTCGCAACAGTTGGCTTATCGTTCTTTCTGGGCCATCTTGCTTTTTCAACTAGATTCTGCATTGCAAGGATTAGTTCATTATTATCAACAGCAAAGCAATATTCAGAAATAGGTTGATAATTTTCATCATCCTCTTCTTGCTCCACTGCGTGCACGTTTTGATTATCAGACTTGTTGTGTGATTTAGATTTGTTGTTCCTGAAGTAGGATCCTTGCTTTTCCTGCTTTAAGGATCCTGCCAGTCTTTCTTGGATCCTTTTATCATCCTCTAGACGGATGAATCTAAGGGCCCTGGTTCTTACTTCATCAAGATTCCTGCAAGGGGTCATGACAAAATCATCATAGAATTGTGAATCCTTAAGTAAACCCATTTTGAAAGCTTCTACAGCCGTAGCAATATCCAAATTGGGAATTTCTAAGGATTCTCTACTGAATTTAGTGATATAATCTCTAAGTGATTCATTTTGACCTTGTGTTACCCTATATAGATCACTAGTTAATCGTTCAAATCTCCTACTGCATGAGAATTGGCTATTAAACAAATTAACTAGATTAGCAAATGAAGTAATAGAGTAAGGGGGAAGACTTAGCAGCCATTTAAGAGTTGATCCTGTCAGTGTGGATCCGAAACCCTTGCATAGACATGCTTCTTTCAACCTTTCAGGAATGGGATTGATCACCATTCTTTCTCTGTGCTGAGCTACATGTTCTTCTGGATCAGTCGAGCCATCATACAGCTTCATGTTTTTTGACTAAAATCTCTTCGGTATCTCTGCATCACAAATAGGTGGTGCAAAGCGAGATATCTTGTGACTTCCATCTGGAATTTCAGGAATGGGCTTAACCACTCCTGGAACACTGGATATCATATCCTTGAGTTTCTGCAGTTCCCTAGCCATAGCTTGGTTGATTCCTGTATCTTGCACAAATACATGGTTAACATTATAAGAAGTATTCAAAGTATTACCTCCTGATGGATTCAAGGGTGGAATTCCTGATGTGAATCCATATTGATGTGATTCTGGCATGATTAAGGGACCAGACGAAGCAATAGTCTGCATAGGGATGAAGTCTCCCAAGTGAATTTCTGAACTTCTGGGTTGTACACTCCTTAAGGATCCTTGATCCTCAAAGATATTGGATCCTTGATACACCGAAGCTGGGGGTCTTGGAGGATAATCCATGGATCCGTGAGCCTGAGATGAGGATCCTTGAACCTGAGAGGAGGATCCTTGAATCTGAGAGGAGGATCCTGGATACTGAGAGTAGGATCCCTGGCTGGGTCTGCATGCCCATGTATCCTCCTGAACTAGAGAATGATCCTTGATGATGGAAGGAGGATCCTTGAGGCTGAAGAGAGGATCCTAAAGGTAGGAAGTAGGATCCTTGAGCTTGTGTCATTGCCGATGATCCATAGCGTATACTCGATGATCCACCCTTGTATTGAATGCCTGATGTTGTGGAGTGTTGGGTAGTTATGACTAGAGAATCAAAATTCAGTGATCTAGGCATCAATGGAGAGTGATCCTCCACTGATCTCTTCAATTTCTTGATTTCATCAATCTCTCGAAGGATCCTGCATTAGTTATGTCCTGCTGCTGCATGTAATCCTTCATCTGCAAAATCAAAGAATAAAGATCATTGTTAGTAGGACCAGAAGAAGCAGCAGTAGTTGGTTTTGAGAAAATGGGGGTTTGTTTCTTTGCAGCATTCTCAGCATTCTTCTGGGATCCAGAAGGTGCAGGAGGCAAAGGTGGAATGCCCTGTGAAGAGGTGACCGAGGCATGGAGCTTGAAGTGTTCTTCACTTGAGAAGCTATGTGGTTGAAGATAATGAAAAGAAATGAATGAAATGAACAAAATTTCTCAGAATTGAAGCACCAATTGCCCCACGGTGGGCGCCAAACTGTTTTGGTCAAAAATCACACAAGGATAATGCAACCAAATTTGATTTTTTTAGGTGTGATGCTTGATTAAATGAACAAATGTACGAAAACTTAGTGTATGAAATGAATGTTGAACACATGGATTTATACGAGGAAAAAGCCCTTGATCAATGTATGATCTCCGGTACAAAAAACCTCGGATAGTGAAAACTATCACTATCAAGTATATTGAATAAACAAGTTTACAAATTCGGAAGTATTGAGCTTGATACATTGAGTTCTAGTGTGCGTGTTCGAGAAAGAGAGTAGCAGAAGTGTTGTACGTAAACTGGAGTGCGAAAGTGTTTCTAAAAATAAGCTCAATACCCCTTTAATCTCAACTAAAAATATCCTAACTAACTATCCGAAAAATCGGCCCATCACCCACGATCACCACTAACGGTCACTAGCTCGTGCACATGTTGAAAATATAGAGCATATTCCCCTGGAATCTCACGTGGAATAAGTCTTCTTCGAAACATACCGGCAAAACAAGCCAAAAGGTGATGGAAACAATTGTTAAGTTAGAATAATAATGAGGATCCTGGATCCTTATTCCCGCAGCGTCTCCTGAGGATCCTTAATTCAAATTGAAATGAGGATCCGTGATCCATGCTACACTCAAGGATTTGTGATCCATAGGCTATAAAATTCTATCCCTAACAATTGCCCCCAAACATGACTAGTTGATATCCAATTATATAGTCATGTTTGAATGATTTCCGGGCTAGTCGTTACTTGGAGATATAGCTGTTGCGAGGCTGATGTCAGCGAGGGCCATCCCTGCAACAAACAATGATTATAAATAGGATAGAGATAAGGGAGATATTTTGCATTTAAATTCAAGAGTTTCTCCCTTTAAATCTTCATTCGAAGACCTCAACATGTATCTCTCTTTCCTTCTCTCTAAATTTTCTTCTTCTGATTCTCTGCTTCTTCAAAATCCCATGGCCAAGATAAATCTATGATCCTCCCCTGCTAAGGATCCTAAGAAGGAGAGCCCCCTGAAGAGCCAGGGCGTAACCAAAAATCCTTCACTAGAACTTTGTCGTTTCACCGATCCCGAGATTGATCAGATACGTCACTGCTTCCCGGAAGGTACCACCTTTAGATCATTCGACTCTTCGATGAAGAGTGACTGCGTCTCTGATGCCTGGATCACTTTCCTGGTAACCCCTTTTCTTATAGGGTTTAATTATCCTTTTCCTGCTCTAACACAAGCATTCTTCACACTCACTGGTATGTGCTATATACAAGCCATGCCGATGATGTCGAGAGTTTTCCACATACTTGAAAACATCATTGAGCAGGAGGGTGTTGATATAGGCCTATCCGAGTTGAGTCAGTTGTACAACCTTGTCAGCCATGGTTCTCATCGTTTTCTTTTCAAGCACAAACCTGGTCAGGCTCATCCAATTCTGAAAACCACCAAGAATGATTCAAACTGGAGAAACCAGTTTTTCTTTGTTAGAAAGGACTCCATCCCAAATGGGAATGACCTCCCCAAAAAGTGGATCACCCAGGGTAGGATATGGGATCCTTGGACCAGGACTATAGTAGGATTCTTCTTTTCTGCTAAGGATAACTTATCCCTTTTTTGTGCAGCCATCTCACTCTCTCACATTCAAGATTCTCCTGCTACAAAAGAAAGGATTGCTGCTTTCTGGAAGCTTGATCCCACTATAAGAACATTTCAAGCCAAAATAAAGGATTCTCAAGAAATCCCCTCCGATTCCTACACAATGTCAAGTAAGTATCCATATCTATGTGTAAATAAATGTTTAAAAGAATATAAAGTATGAATACTTATCTGTGTTTTGTATTTGTAGGTGCTGGAAAATCCTCAAAGTCTGCTTCCAGGTTCAGCGTAAGTGATCTTAATGAATTCGCCTCCTCAACGTCTCTCAAAAAGGAGCTGGCTGCAGGCCCAAGCATCCCGAACCCTAAGAGCATAAGCACAAGGGGCAAGGGTGCCAAAAAGAGAAAGACCATTGAGCCCACTGAAGGCCTCCCTCTCATTCAACATCAGTTTAAGGAACACGTCTCCGAGGTAAGGATCCTGAATCCTTAAGTCTGAACTTTCCTTTTTGAGGATAAAGGATCCTGACTATACACTTCTTTTATGCAGAAATTCGTCGAGATCCAAATGCTCCTTGATCAACATCTGGTTGAGGCAAAGCAGAAAAACCTGGACTTCCAGCAGATGTTCCTTGCTAAAGACAAGAAGATCTCTTCCCTTGAAAAAGAGGTGAACCTGCTGCAGAAGGAGGTGGTCTTGGCTCAGATCACAGCTCAACAGGAGAAGGCAGAGGTCATGGATGGGGCTAAGCTTTCTGCCACTATTGCCATGCTGAAGATTGAGCTGCAAATGGCTAAGGAGGCTGAGGATCCTGCCTTTGATAGGTCTACCTAGGACCAGGAGGCTTGGAAGCAGAGGTTGGCTGAGATGGATGATGAGGATGAAGCTGAGGAGGCAGCAACTGATGGAGCCGGGAGCAGTGGGGTTAAGGATCTTGTGGAGGAGGCAGCTGAAAAAGGTGGTGAAGATGCAGCGAAGGTTTAGGCTGCAGTAATGGGCGATGATGGATATATCTAGACGCGGTCGGAGCCCATTTTTTATGGTTTAGTGGTTTTTTGGGTTGTTATGTTTTGAACAATGATGGTCTGTAACTGAACAATAGTATTTAGGTTTAAGGATCACGGATCCTTGGGACAATAGGTAGGATGATAGTTGGTGGAGGGATCCTCTGTTTGGGGGATGAAGCCACTATTATCCTGTCGTCTTTACTTTCCTGCACTTTAAGACTTGTTAATATGGACACCCTTTACCTACCCCAGTGGACGGGCCACGTATTGCTGGTAGATGCTCGGGGTAGGTAATTTTGACAACCTTTAAAGGGTTTTAAGTTTGATAAATAAATATAAACTTTAACTTTTGGCTATCTTGGTGTTGTTCACTTTGTGTATATTTACCTTTTAATTGTTATTGAACAACTTTTTAGATTTACAAGTCATTAGTGAAAGTATAAAAATCAGCGTTAAGTCAAAAGTTTAGGATATGATCAAGGATCAAATATCCTATAATCGAAAAGTTTAAAAAGTGAGATAATTTTAGGATCATATATCCTGTTGTCAAAGAATAAGGGTAACATTGATAAACCAAGAATAAAGTTAGAGTAACTAGGGATCATACTAGAGAATCCAAGTTAGGATCCTATATCCTTAATGCATACAATTGTAACAATTATAAGACAAACCCTTGTAGAAAGTTAGGATCCAGGATCCTTAACTGTTTAACTTTGGAATCCTGAAATAAAACATAACTTGGGACTAAGCCAATCTGTAAAGGAAAGAGTTAGTATCTGGGGACAATCCCAACAATCTGGGGACAAGCCCAAAGGATCTTGTGTAAAGTGGAGTATGGCCCTTACTGGCGACTATCCAAACTTAGTGACATGAAGATGCCAAAACCTTAGCTAACGTGAAAATGTTAGAAACCTTAGGAACGGATGTATGGTACGTCTACCATTATACTTAGGATCCTAAATACAACCAGTACAATGAAATTGTCAGCCCCTAAAGCGGGTACTGGCCCCATTGCCTTTAACTGCACCAGGATAATCGTGCGCTACTGGTGAAGGTGTAAGAACCTGATTCGTAGGAGGTAATAGATACCTTGAACTGGGGACAAGCCCAAAAACTGGGGATAAACCCATAAAACTGGGGACAAGCCCATAAAACTTAGGAGACTTCTGTGGATACTTGATCCTTTGTCAAAGATGCACCCATTTCTGCAAAACTCATAACTTAGTGAAAAGGATAGAGGATCCTGGATCCTTCTCCTTATAATCAAATAAATTAAAGGATTAGATAAATTAGAATCAAATCATTACCAGAATGAGGATCATATATCCTCTAAGGATCCATTATGTATACCAGATACGAGGATGACTAAGGATCCTGGATCCTTCTTACATGAAGTATCTCTTTAGATGGATAGCATTCCAAACTCTTGGTAATAGATCACCTTCCATTGTTAATAAGTGGTATGCCCCCTTTCCTACCTCAGCTTCAATAAGATAGGGGCCTTCCCATTTTGGTGCTAACTTGCCATCAGCAGGATTTGTGGTATTTTGGAATGCTTTCCTCAATACCATATCACCAACTTGAAACTTTCTGATCCTGACATTCTTGTTATAAGCTCCAGCCATCCTTTATTGATAACTAGCCAATCTTATCCTTGCTAAATCCCTGAGTTCTTCTATGGTGTCTGTTTTGGTCAAAAATCAAGCAATGACAATGTAACCAAACTTTCTGTTATGAGGTATGATGCTTGAATTGATGAACAATGATAAGGATCATTATGAAGTGTAATGAACAAATGACACAAAGATTTATACGGGGAAAAAGCCCTTGAACAAGAGTTGATCTCCGGCACAAAAAACCCCGGGTGATGGAAAC
Source organism: Helianthus tuberosus (assembly GCA_030545235.1). Taxonomy (NCBI): domain Eukaryota; kingdom Viridiplantae; phylum Streptophyta; class Magnoliopsida; order Asterales; family Asteraceae; genus Helianthus; species Helianthus tuberosus. Next base: position 98,136,950 of record CM060448.1, read on the forward strand.
TACCGATCACCAACTCAAATTAAACAAATAATCTCTTACAACTTCGGATGATAGCGAGCTAAGTACAAGGATCACTATAGTGTATCGTGTGGAAATGTATGAAAAATGCTAAGTGTTTTGTCGAAAGCCAATGAGAGCGGTTGTATGAGTGTGTGTGTAGCCAAAAATAGCTAAGTGTCTCTAATATAGCTCGCTACCCCTTTACAAATAGAAAATATCAAGCCTAACTAACATTCCGCAAATGGTGCAAGTCTTCCACGACTCCACAACGTCCATTTCTGGCCAAGCACGTGCGGAATAGACTAAGAATATTCTCCAGGAATGTTGCCAAGACTAAGTCCAAGTTGATATTCCTGCAAAACATTTACGAATTCAAAGTAGACAATCGTTAGTACTGGGATCCTTATAGTGATCCATGATCCTGATCCTGCAACACTTCTGAGGATCACTACTTCAGACAGAATTGAGGATCACTAAATGCAACAGTAAATAAGGATCACTGGTCATTTAGAAATCCACCCCTAACAATTGCCCCCAAAATATAAGGAGTAAATATGTAAATAAATGAGTTATATTTTGTCGATCTTATCCGCATTCAACCAACGGATAACTAGCCGTTATAAGCGGACTAGCCGTTACGATCATGACGTCAGTGAGATGACTACCCTGCAGAATCATCATTATAAATAAGAGTTAGAGATAGGGATCATTTCACATTTAAGTTCAAGAGAACTCCCTTTAAATTCTGCTTCAACGATCAAACAGGTAACTCTTTTCCTTTCTCCTTTCTCATATTCTGCTCTTCTTTCTTTACCATCATCTCGTTCAAAAATGATGCTCCGAAGCTCACCGGGCAAGGATCACAAGAAGAACAGCCCCTTCAAAAGTCAAGGGATCATCAAAGATTCCAGAAAAGAACGTTGTTGTTTCACCGATGCACAAATTGATAGAATCCACCACTGTTTCCCAGCAAATACTGTTATCAGATCCTTTGATCCCACTGCTCTTAGTGACAACATCTCTGAAACTTGGGTAGCTTTCCCAGTTACACCTTTCATCATAGGATATACCTATCCTTTTCCAAACTTTACCCAATCCTTTTTCTCCCTTACCGGCATCTGCTACATCCAAGCTATGCCGATGATCTGGAGGGTCCTATATACCCTTGAAAGGATCATCGAGCATGAAGGAATTGACCTCAGAATATCAGAGTTGGCTGAGATGTATGATCTCACAATGTTTGGATCCCACCGATATTTATTCAAACGTAAACCCGGAGAAGAACATCCCATCTTTAAGGCTACCAAAAACGATACCAACTGGAAAAGGCGGTTCTTCTTCGTCAGAAGGGATTCTATCCCGGATGGAAAGGATTTACCGAAGAAATTGAGCACTGATGGTAGGATAGGAGGATCCTTAGAAGGATCACTAAGTTAGCTCATTCTGATGATGCCTACTAATATGCTTTTGTTTCTTTTTATGCAGCTATCACATTTTCGCATATCATTCCTTCAGCTGCCACCAAGGGGAGACTTGCTGCCTTTAGAAAGCTTGATCCTGAAACAAGATCATTCAAGACAATAACCCAGGATTCACAAGAGGTATCCTCAGGCTCTGTCACCATGTCAAGTAAGTATCCTGTTCTTTTTATATTTATATGTTTAAATAAATAGTTATATATGAATAGAATTAGGAAACTTATCTGTTTTGGGTGTGTAGGCGCTGGAAAATCATCAAGATCCGCTTCCAAATTTAGTGTCACTGAGCTTGACACCGTCCGATCCTCCAAGAAGAAGCTTCCTGCCAGCCCAACTGATTCGATCCCCAAGGCACCCGCTAAAGGAAGGGGTGGCAAGAAAAGAAAAGCCTCCGAAGCTGAGGATCTGCAAGGCCTGCCCCTGATCCGCCACCAGTTCCTTGAATACTTCAACGAGGTAAGGATCCTTGTCCCTGCTTTAGGTATCCAGCTTATTTGAGGATCACTTGTTCTTAAATTGTTCTTTTATCTCCTTTGCAGAAATTTGCTGAGATTGAAGACTATGTTGGGCATGTCGAAGAGCAGGACAAGAAGATTGCTGACCTCCAACAAGTCGCATTGCTTAAGGATCTCAAGATTGCTGACCTCCAAAAGGATCTCAAAGATGCCAAAGCTCAGACAGCCACAATCCTGATTAATTTTGATTATGAAAAGCACGAAATCACAGAGGATGCCAAGGTCTCCGCTGCCATAGCCATGTACAAGACCAAGCTATAAATGGCTCAAGAGGCCCAGGATCCTGCCTTTGACAGGAGCAACTGGGATGTGGAAGGCTGGAAGGCAAGGCTGGCTGAACTGGATGACAAGGAGGAGGCTGAGGAGGTTCTGGCAATTGAGGCTAGTGGTAGTGGCAAGGATCATGGTGGTGAAGCTAGTGGAGCTGGAGGTGGTGATGCAGCGAAGGTGTAGGCTGCAACAATGGGCGATGATGGACATTTCTAGACGTAGCCGGAGCCCATTTTTTTTAGTTTGGTTATGGTTTTTTTTGTTTTGATGGTGTTTTGATAAACAATGGTTGGTCTGTATTTGAACAATAGTAATTAGGGTTAAGGATCACGGATGATCCTTTGAACAATAGGTAGGATTACAAATGGTGGAGGGATCCTCTGTTTGGGGGATGAAGCCATTGTGATCCTGCCGTCTTTAATTTCCTGCACTTGTTAGACCTACAAACAATGGACACCCTTTGCCAACCCATGTGGACGGGCCACGTTTTGCTGGTAGAAACGTGGGTTGGCAATTTTGACAACCTTAAAAGGGTTTAAGCTTTTGTGAATAAAATTACTTTAACTTTTTGGCTATATCCTGTGTTGATATCCTTATTGTTTATTTTTCAATCTATTGTGATGTTTATCAAGTAAGGAAAAAATTTAAAAAATATCCCTTAAAAGTTAAGGATATGATCAAGGATCACATAAAAAATAATTTAAGGATCATCATTTCAGTTGTCAAAGGATAAGTGTCACTTAAATACATAATGAATAAAATCAAAACAGTTTAGGATCATACCTGAGAACCCAAGTTAGGATCCTATTCTTCAACACTTAAAATTAGGATAACCCAAGATACAAACCTTAGCTGAAAGTAAGGGTCAAGAATCTTTGGCCATTTATCTTCACAAACCTGAAATAAGATATTACTTGGAACCGAGCCATCATAAGATGAATGTTAGTGACTGGGGACAAGCACAACAATTCTGGGGACAAGCCCAATATACTGGGGACAAGCCCAAAGGATAACTGGGGACAAGCCCAAAGGATCGTATGTAAACTGGAGTATGGCCCTAACTGGCGACTATCCAAAGTTAGTGACATGAAAATGCCAAAACCTTAGCTAACGTGAAAACGTTAGAAACCTTAGGAACGGATGTATGGTACGTCTACCATTGTACGTAGGATCCTGAATATAGCCAGTACAACGAAATTGTCAGCCCCTAAAGCGGGTACTGGTCCCATTGCCATGAACTATACCAGGATCATCGTGCGCTACTGGCGAAACTGGGGATAGGCCCAGGCTGGGGACTAGCCCAAACAACTGGATACTTCTGTGGATACTCAATGCTTAGTTAAAGATACCTGAACCTTCAAAACTCAGAAATCAAGTAAAAGGAGGATAAAGGACGCAGGATCCTTATCCTTGTAAAAATAAAAAGAATGAAATAGTTTAAGATTGGAATGTTACCAGCAAGAGGATCATCTATCAGCGGGGATCCTTCCAGGATACTTGTCTGGTAAGGATCATGGATCATGATCACATGAAATATTTCTTCAAATGGACAGTATTCCAAGCTCTAGGTAGCAAATCACCCTCCATTGTTAGCAATCGATATGCCCCCTTTCCTGCTTCAGCTTCAATCAAATAGGGTCCTTCCCACTTTGGTGCTAGCTTTCCATCAGCAGGATTGGTGGTGTTTTGAAATGCTTTCCTTAATACCATATCCCCCACTTGGAATTTCCTGAGCCTGACATTTTTGTTGTAAGCTCCAGCCATCCTTTGTTGATAACTGGCCATCCTTATCCTTGCTAAATCCCTGATTTCTTCTATAGTATCCAAGTCTTGAATCAAGTTTTCAGCATTTTCTTCAGGATCACGAACACTTGTTCTTGCAGTTGGAACCACCATCTCTGTAGGGATCACTGACTCTGCCCCAAATACCAAAGAAAATGGAGTTTGGCCTGTAGCATTCTTGGGAGTTGTTCTATCAGCCCACAGCACATAAGGTAGTTCTTCTGCCCATTTTCCTTTCTTGGATCCAAGCTTCTTCTTCAAATTGTTGATGATGATCTTGTTGGATGATTCTGCCTGACCATTAGCTTGTGGATGGACTGGTGTTGACGTTATCATCTTAATTCCCCAACTGTCACAAAAGTTAGTGGTTCTATTCCCAATAAATTGGGATCCATTATCACAAATAATTTCAGAAGGGATGCCAAATCTAGTAATAATATTCCTTTTAATAAAGGATATAACTTCCTTTTCTCTGACTTGAGCAAAGGCTTCAGCCTCTATCCACTTAGAGAAGTAATCAGTCATAGCAAGCATGAATACTTTTCCACCTGGTGCCTTAGGAAGCTTTCCAACTATATCCATTCCCCATCTCATGAATGGCCAAGAAGAAGATATAGGATGCAAGAGCTCTGCTGGTTGGTGAAGGATATTACTATGCCTCTGACAAGGATCACACTTCTTGGCATACTCCACAGCGTCCTTCTTCATAGTGGGCCAATAGTATCCTGTTCTAAGGATCCTTGAGAATAATGCCCTGCCCCCAGTGTGGTTTCCACAATCTCCTTCATGGAAATCCTTTAGGACTTCTTGAATTTCAGGAGCCTCAATGCATCTCAAATATGGTCCTGCAAGAGATCGCTTATACAACATATTGTTTAATATTGTAAATTGAGATACCTTAATTTTAAAAGCCCTTGGGTTTTCTCCTGTAGGAATTTCTCCATGTTGTATGTATCTCATGATTGGAAGTATCCATGACCCTGAATGAGATTGGGTATCATCACTAGGGATGGTTGCAGAGTCCTCTCCTATCTCCATAGCTACATGATCCTTGATAGCAGGGGTCAGGATATGGATAATAGGGATCTCAATATCCTCAGGGATCTTCAAAGATGATCCTAGATTGGCTAAGGCATCAGCTTCTGCTTTCTCTTCCCTAGGTACCTGTGTCAAACTAAAGGATACAAAAGAGAGTGCCAATTCTTTGACTATCTCCAAATATTTGATTAGCTTTTCACCTTTAACAGCATAGGACCCATTAAAGTGATTAGTGATCAATAAAGAATCTACATGTACCTCAAGATACCTGATACTCATATGCTTTGCAATTTGCAAACCAGCTATCAAGGCTTCATATTCAGCCTCATTGTTGGTAGTTTGAAATTCACAAGCTATGGAGTGGGGTATTATGTCCCCCTGTGGCGATTTTAGTAGTCTTCCAAGCCCTGTTCCATTCACATTGAAGGATCCATCAGTAAATAATATCCAAGGATCCTTGGTTTCTTCAAGCTGTTGGACTTCTAGTTCAACTTCCTTTTGCAAATCACTACTGAAATCTGCCACAAAGTCAGCTAATGCTTGGGATTTAATGGCTGTCCTAGGCTTATATCTTATATCATATGCACTCAACTTCACTGCCCACTTAGCCATCCTTCCTGACATTTCAGGTTTCCTGAGAACATTCTTAATTGGGAAATTAGTTTTAACAATAATGGCATGAGTCTCAAAATAATGTCTTAATTTAGTAGATGCCATAATTAATGCAAGGATAAGTTTTTCTAAATGTGAATACCTGGATTCAGCATCAAGTAAGCTCTTACTTACATAATAAACAGGATGTTGTGTACCTTGGTGATCCTTAACAAGGACCGCACTTACTGCTTTTGAGGATACCGCCAAATATAAGGATAACACATCTCCCTTTTCTGGTTTCATTAAGGCTGGGGCTGAGGATAGGTAATCTTTAAGAGCTTTAAGGGCACTTTCATGTTTCTCAGTCCATTCAAATTTCTTGTTTTTCCTCAGGATGTCGTAGAACTCCTTGCACTTTTATGAGGATTTGGATATGAATCTGTTCAAGGCTGCGATCCTGCCAGTCAACCTTTGCACATCCTTAGCATTGGCAGGAGATTTGATATTCACGATAGCCTTAATTTGCTCTGGACTTGCTTCAATGCCCCTCTTTGTTACCATATATCCTAAGAATTTACCTGCCTTTACACCAAAATGACACTTAGAAGGATTTAGTTTCATATTAAATTTATCAAGGATATTGAATGCTTCCTCCAAGTCTTTAAGGTGATCCTCAGCTCTTTTGGACTTAACCACCATGTCATCAATATAGACTTCCATAGTGTATCCAATTTGTTCTTTGAACATCATATTGACAAGCCTTTGGTAAGTAGCACCTGCATTCCTTAATCCAAATGGCATAGCAATATAACAGTATATACCAGTTGGGGTCATAAAGGCTGTATCCTCTTGATCGGATGGTTCCATCTAAATTTGTTGAAATCCAGATGAAGCATCCATAAAAGTTAACAACTCATGACCTGCGGTAGCATCCACCATGGAGTCAATGTGGGGTAATGGGAAAGGATCCTTGGGACATGCCTTGTTTAAATCTGTAAAATCGACACATACCCTCCACTTTCCATTTTTCTTTTGAACAACAACCACATTGGCTAACCATCTTGGATACTTAACCTCTCTAATCATACCTGCTCGAAGTAGCTTATCTACCTCTTCCTGGATAATAGCATTTCTTTCAGGTGCAAACTTCCTCCTCTTTTGATGAATTGGCTTGAATGACCTGTCAATGCCAAGTTTGTGAGTAATTATATCCTTAGATATACCTGTCATGTCTTCATGTTTCCAGGCAAAGGTGGTCTTCCTTCTTTTGAGAAAGGATACTAGCTCTTGTTCAATATCGCTAAGGATCCCTGACCCTATGAAGATCTTGGATTCAGGATCATCAGGATCCCTGAGGATTTCTTTCAAATCCTGTTCTCTTGCCTCCAAGACGTCTCTTGAAGGATACTTTAATTGCTATTGCTCCCTTGGCCTTGAGGCTGGTTTCATTGATGAGGTATAGCAATTCTTAGCCTCCTGTCGATCACTTTCAATTTTCACCACTCCCCATGGACTTGGAAGCTTTACACACTGATGATAGGTGGATGGAACTGCCTTCATATCATGTATCCATGGCCTGCCAAGGATAACGTTACAACACGATAAGCAATCAATAACACAAAACTTTTGATAAGAATGCAATCCTTCAATATAGATTGGGAGTTTGATGTCCCCCAATGTATTCTTTGTTTCTCCACTGAATCCCACAAGTACTGAGGATCTTGGGATAATATCGGACTCTGGGATATTCATTTTCTTGAGAACATCCAGCTGAATGATGTTCACAGAGCTTCCTCCATCTATAAGGATCCTGCGAACAAAGTGGTTAGAAATAAACAATGTAATTACGAGACCGTCATGGTGAGGATCCTGGATGTCAACACGGTCCTCCTCATCAAAAGTAATGACTTTATCCTGTGTGACAACGGAGGTCCTGACGGGTCTGTCTCCATTATCCATCTTGGTTTCCTTAGCGTGTCTTTTTGCTGCTGAGAAGGATGTACCACAGATGTCTGATCCACCGGATATGAAATTTATGACTTGTGCATCTGCCGGAGGAGCAAGAGCCCTTTCCGGGATCCTTTCAGGATCCTGGGTTCTTGACTTCTTTCGTCCCAAGAGTTCCTTTAAATGCCCCTTGCTCAACAAATAACCAATTTCCTTTCTAAGTGCAATACATTCTTCAGTGAGATGCCCAAAATCCTCATGATATGCACACCACTTGGATTTATCCTTTGTAGCAGCTGGTTTATCACTTTTCCTTGGCCACCTAGCTTTCTCACCTAGATTCTGCATTGCAAGGATTAGTTCATTGTTATCAACAGAGAAACAATATTCAGAAATAGGAGGATAATTCTCATCATCCTCTTCTTGTTCCACTGCGTGCACATTCTGGTTATCAGATCTGTTATAGGACTTGGATTTGTTGTTCCTGAAGTAGGATCCTTACTTATCCTGTTTTGAGGATCCTGTCAATCTGTCCTGGATCCTTTTGTCATCCTCTAGGCGGATGAACCTAAGGGCTCTAGTCCTTACTTCATCAAGATTTCTACAAGGTGTCATAACAAGATCATCATAGAATAATGAATCCCTAAGCAATCCCATTTTAAAGGCTTCAACAGCCGTAGTTATATCCAAATTGGGAATATCTAAGGATTCTTTACTAAACTTAGTGATATAATCTCTAAGTGATTCATTTTGGCCTTGTGTTACCCTATATAGATCACTAGTTAATCGTTCAAACTTTCTGCTACAAGAGAATTGACTATTGAACAAGTTAACTAAATTAGCAAATGAAGTAATAGAGTAAGGGGGAAGACTTAGCAGCCATTTAAGAGCAGATCCTGTAAGTGTGGATCCAAATCCCTTGCATAGACATGCTTCTTTCAACCTTTCAGGAATTGGATTGATCTCCATCCTCTCCCTGTACTGAGCTACATGCTCTTCTGGATCCGTTGAACCATCATATAGCTTCATTGATGGTATCTGGAATCTTTTAGGTATCTCAGCATCACACAAAGGTGGTGCAAAACGAGATATCCTATGGCTACCATCCGCAATCTCAGGAATGGGTTTAACCACTCCTGGTACACTGGATATCATATCCTTAAGCTTCTGTAGTTCCCTAGCCATGGCCTGATTGATACCTGTATCCTGCATAAAGCCATGGTTAGTATTATATAAATTATTAAAAGTGTTACCTCCCACAGGATTCGAGTTTGGAATTGCGGATGTGAATCCATCTTGTCGAGACCCTGGCATGATTGAAGGACCAGAGGAGGCAATGGTCTGCATTGGTATGAAGTCTCCTTGATGGACATCTGAGTTCTGAGGTTGCATATGTCTCGAGTATCCTTGATTTTGAAGGGGGTTGGATCCTTGGAATTGCGATGATCCTTGAACCTGAAAGGGTCCTGGGACCAGGGAGGATCCTAGGATCTGGGAGGATCCTTGGACCTGGGAGGATCCTTGGACCTGGGAGGATCCTTGGACCTGGGAGGATCCTTGGACTGCATGCATTCCCACATATCCTCCTGACGTGAAGTATCCCTGATGCTGAGAAGAGGATCCTAATGGTTGAGAAGAGGATCCCTGAGGCTGGAAGCAAGAGCCAAATGCCTGACTCATTGTTGTTGTCCCATAACGCCTTCCTGATAGTTCACCCAAGTATTGCACGTCCGGAACTGCTGAGTATTGTGAGGTTATGACCGGAGTGTCGAAGTTCATCGATCTTGGCATCAGAGGGGAGTGATCCTCCACTGATTTCTTCTGTTTCTTGATTTCATCGATCTCCCGGAGGATCCTTTCGTTGGTCTTATCCTGCTCTTGTGCATGATTCTTCATCTGCAAAATCAAGGCATAGAGATCATTAGTAGTAGGATTAGTTGAAACAGAAGAAGTAGGTGGTTTTTGGAAAATAGGAGTTGGTTTCTTGGCAGCATTCTCAGCATTCTTCTGGGATCCAGAAGGTGGTGGAGGCAAAGGAGGAACGCCTTGTGAAGAACTGAATGAGGGCATCAAACTTGAAGTATTCTTCACTGAGGAAGCCATCTGTTTGGTTGTAGCGAACCGAATTGGCCACAAAAACACGAATCTTTCTAAGAATGAAGCACCAATTGCCCCACGGTGGGCGGCAAACTGTTTTGGTCAAAAATCAAGCAATGACAATGTAACCAAACTTTCTGTTATGAGGTATGATGCTTGAATTGATGAACAATGATAAGGATCATTATGAAGTGTAATGAACAAATGACATAAAGATTTATACGGGGAAAAAGCCCTTGATCAAGAGTTGATCTCCGGCACAAAAAACCCCGGGTGATGGAAACTACCGATCACCAACTCAAATTAAACAAATAATCTGTTACAACTTAGGATGATAGCGAGCTAAGTACAAGGATCACTATAGTGTATCGTGTGGAAATGTATGAAAAATGCTAAGTGTTTTGTCGAAAGCCAATGAGAGCGGTTGTATGAGTGTGTGTGTAGCCAAAAATAGCTAAGTGTCTCTAATATAGCTCGCTACCCCTTTACAAATAGAAAATATCAAGCCTAACTAACATTCCGCAAATGGTGCAAGTCTTCCACGACTCCACAACGTCCATTTCTGGCCAAGCACGTGCGGAATAGACTAAGAATATTCTCCAGGAATGTCGCCAAGACTAAGTCCAAGTTGATATTCCTGCAAAACATTTACGAATTCAAAGTAGACAATCGTTAGTACTGGGATCCTTATAGTGATCCATGATCCTGATCCTGCAACACTTCTGAGGATCACTACTTCAGACAGAATTGAGGATCACTAAATCCAACAGCAAATAAGGATCACTGGTCATTTAGAAATCCACCCCTAACAGTATCCAAGTCTTGAACCAAGTTTTCAGCATTTCCTTCAGGATCACGGATGCTTGTTCTAGCAGTGGGAACCACCATCTCTGTAGGGATCACTGATTCAGCTCCAAACACTAAAGAAAATGGAGTCTGACCAGTGGCATTCTTGGGAGTTGTTCTATCAGCCCATAACGCATAAGGTAGCTCTTCTGCCCATTTTCCTGTCACACCCCGAAATATCAGAGCATTGGCGTGACTGGACTGGTATCTTCATTGCACAGCGGAAGCAAAATAAGCTAAGTCTTTTAGAAATTGAACGCCCACTAAGTACTCGACTCTTCATGGCCCTCCTATTCCAACCGTTCCATTGTTTCTGTAAAGTAACCTGAAAAAGAAACATGCGAAAAAGTCAACATAAAGTTGAGCGAGTTCATAGTTTTTTTGTAAAAGATTTGAAATAAATCTTTTTGAATAACCGGTTTTTGAAGTATTGTTGAGAAAACGAATTTAAAATCATTTTCTTGTCAAGTTATACAGAAACTTTGTATGAAAACATGGTATGTATCTTGTATAATTCAAGTATTTCTGTATGTATCATGTATTCTTGTATAAATCACGTATTCTTGTATGTATCATGTTTTCTTATATAAATCAAGTATTCTGTATGTATCTTGTTGTTAATGGGTTGCAAGGCCATTAACATGTGACACGACATAGGAAGTCACCAAACCATAGGCATTTTTCTATAGTCGATTCAGGACTGAGACACAAAAACACTACTTGGTTTTAGTTGTCACCAAGAGTGGGGCTGCCCTGACACCCGTTAGATCTAACCTTTTGTTCTGCGGTCTAAGTATGTACACGATTAATGGTGCTTATGGTACCCTATTCGTGACACTATTTCTCGTATCATTCCTCAAACGCATCATACTTGGTACTAGTTATCACCAAGAGTGCTTCTTGTTTATGTATTCATCATATCAAGTATCAATTTTTCAGTTCTTGTATTCTTTATGTCAAGTATCAATTCTCATGTGTTTGTATACTCTTGTATTTTCTCGTAGTTTAGAAAACTAGAATTCGTGTGTAAACGCTTGTTTGAAAAACCGGTATAAAACATAAGCTTTTCGTAAACCATTTGTGTCAGATAAATCTTGCTTGTAAAATGGTTTATAAATATGTAATTCTTGTATGCTTTGCAAAAAGTGCATGTCTTTCCACCCCGAAAACATTTAGAAAAATGTAAAATCGTAAAAAGGTGGGGTTATGAACTAACCTGAATATTCCTGTGCAAAGCTAGCTAATTACGACTTCGTGATGTCGTTTCCAAGACTTGACTTGCTAGCGTGCATTCTACAATATTCCTAACACGGAATATCTAATAAGTTTCTAAATAACGCAGTAACTAACTACGTGTAATCGAGCTTTACCGAATCGCTAACCGAACGATCCGTTGATATGTTGTTAACTTAATAAAAATAATTAAGTTACACTTGTTGAGTTTCGTTTACTAAGTCTAGAAAGTACTTAGTTTTCGAGAAATTCGAATATATAAATATTTACACAAAATATAAATATATCGATAGAATAGTGTTTATCGTTTCGAGAAGTCGTACGCGTATATAGCGAATGTTTCGTAAAAGAATATATAATAAACTCGTATTATATGTCGTAGGCCATTTAGGCGTTTGAAATAAATATAAAAGTTATACTTATTTTATAAAAGATTTCGCGTGTTTGAAATAAATATACAACTATATTTATTTTATACAACAAAGTCGTGTTGTTTGATATTCGAAATAAATATATAAGCTATATTTATTTTATAAAAAGGATACGAGTTAACGACGTTCGAAATAAATATGACATTATATTTATTTGTAAAAGCGTTTGGAAATTTCAAGGTTTGAAATATTATAAACTTGAATTCCATTAAGTGTCGTTTTTGAAACTATAATACGTGTCGTGTTTACGGATTTTTCTCGAAAAACGGGCAGAGTTTCCTCTGTTTTTGGACGCCCCCGACAACGCAAGTTGTCGTTATTTTTCAAAATCAATCATTATTCAAACAATATAATCAATATTCATATAAATCTTTGTTGAATATTTTGAGATGTGAACTACTATATAATCGATTCAAGCTCGTTTTTCACGTAGGGTTAACAAAATAACAAAATAAATGTGCCGTTAATTTTACCAAGTCTTCGCGTCGAAATATCGAGCCGCTTTGACCGAGTTGACTCGGTTTGACCGAGTCGCGAACCCGAACCATTCTGTTGACTGCTTAACCCGGGCCTGTTGACCAGCCGTGACTGTTTGACCCGGACCCGAACCGAGCTGTTGACTGAGTTGACTCGGTTTGACTGAGTCAAACCGAGTTGAACCAAACCCGTTGACTGTCTTGTACCGAGAACCCGAGCCGAGTTAACTCGGTTTAACCGAGTTGACCGAACCGAATCCGTTGAACCAAACTTGAACCACCTGCTTCCTTGTATCCCTGCCATCAGAACTGAGCCGAGACCCGCAACTAAACAACTCGAACCAACACTGGACTACCACCACCACCGCCGTCGTAAGGTCACCGGCACCGGCCGACCATCGTCAACATCAGTGACAATATCATCATCAGCTTCATCAACAGATCTTCGAAAAAAAATGAAACAAGATGAAGGACAATGGAGAGGGGTTCACCGGTAAAACTCGTCGGATAAAGGCGAAAACCGCTGGTCCGAGGCTTCGACCGCCGGTCCGTGGCTCAGACCGCCGGTCCGTGGCTCCGATCTCTCTCTCTCTGCGTCTCCCTCTCCTTCTGTCTCTCTCATCCGCCATTATTCGTCGTTGCACCACCACCGGACGGTGGTGGTGGCCGTCTGCTTGTCGATCGGAAGGGGGTGGAGGGGTGTCTTGCTGGAATGACCACCGCCGCCGCCGGCTCCTCCATGCCTGGCCGGAGTCCGGCCGTTCATCTTCATCAGAGGGGAAGCAGGGGTGTCGTCAAAGGGGGGTGGGTGTTGTCGGTCTGAACAGGGAATCGAGAGGGAGGGGGGTAACAGAGATGTTCTCTGTGTTTGTTTATTTGAAGAAGATGAAGACTAGGTCTTTGTGTGTGTATTTATTTTGGGTCTATGGTTCACAATGTAATATTATTAACTGTGTTTTCTTGTAGCCTTGTATGTATTGCCTTATGTGGTTTTCTTTTGCTCTATGTATATAGATCCACAAAGATCTTATGAAGACTTAGGCAAAAGATATTCTGTGTGCATAGATCTACAAAGATCTTATGAACATTTAGGCAAAAGATTTTATAAGATTTTAGAGAGATCTAATATATTATGTGTAGGTTTACGCTTGTGGGTTTTGGGCTTGGGCCCAGGGCCCACAAGCCCATCTCATGTGTGAGTGGCCCGTGATTCCTACGAGACCCGATATCGCGACCCAAACTCCATAAGCATAAAATATTCATGTAACATCCATATTTTGTCGGTGTCGTCAGTATTTCATACGGTTTCAGTCCGTTGTCGCGTAATATTCAGCATATTTTCTGTAAATCACCACACGAGCACTGTATATTCGAATAAACGTTCCTGGGCACTCCAAGGGCCTGGTTAAGTTAATTAGTGTCGTAAACACTATTTATTATCGCGTAATCACCTGTTAATCACGTAATTAAGGGCGTAAATTACCGGTTGTCACATTTCCTTTCTTGGATCCAAGCTTCTTCTTCAAGTTGTTGATGATGATGATGATCTTGTTGGATAATTCTGCTTGACCATTAGCTTGTGGGTGGACTGGTGTTGATGTTATAATCTTAATTCCCCAACTGTCACAAAAGTTAGTAGTTCTTGTTTTGGTCAAAAAATCTGATGAGGATAATGCAACCAAACTCTTAGTTACGGGGAATGATGCTTGAAATGAGGAACAATGATAAGGATCACTTCAATGTAAATTGCACAAACGACACAAGGATTTATACGAGGAAAAAGCCCTTGATCTTTAGAAGATCTCCGGCATAAAAAACCTCAGGTGATGGATACTACCGATCACCAAGCTCAAATAAATCAGTAAATGTTTACAACTTCGGATAGTAACGAGCTAGGTACAAGGATCACTATGGTGAAATGTGTAAAAGTGAGTGAAAACTGTTAAGTGTTTGCCGAAAGCTTCAAGAGTGCAATTGTACGAGAGTGTGTGTAGCTGAAAATGGCTAAGTGTTCTAATTACTAGCTCGTCACCCCTTTAAAAATAGAAGTTAACTATGCTAACAAACTATCCGACTTTTGAGCCATGCTCCCACGTTCTCCACAACGTCCATTTCCAGTCAAACGTGTGCGAAATACCCGTGGAATATTCCATAGTAACGTTGCCAAGACCAAGTCAAGCTTGTTACTCCTGCAAAATAATACGGAACACAAACAAACAATCGTTAGTATGAGGATCCTTAAGGTGATCCATGATCCTGATCCTGAAGCTCTTCTGAGGATTACTGTCTGTCATAGAAGTAAGGATCATTTATTAGGATAACAAGTAAGGATCACTAATTGTTAGAAAATCCTCCCCTAACAATTGCCCCCAAAATATAAGGAGTAATATGTAAAATGAACGAATTATATTTTCTTGATCTTATCCGCAACTAACTAACGGATATATAGCCGTTGATGTAGAACTATCCGTTGCAACTATGACGTCACAGAAGTGACAACCCTGCACCATCATGATTATAAATAGGAGATATAGATAGGATCGTTTGCATTTAAATTTCAGAGATACTCCCTTTATAACTGCATCCGAAGATAAACAGGTATTCTCTCTTCATCTTCTTCCTTCTTTTGCTCTGTTTTCCGTCTCTTTCCATCATTCTATCAAAAATGTTGCTCCGGAACTCCCCAGCTAAGGATCACCTCGAAAAACAGCCCACTGAAGAGCCAGGGGATCATCGAAGATTCCATAAAAGAACGCTGCTGTTTCACCGATCCGCAGATTGATAGGATCCGCTACTGTTTCCCGGCGAACACCCTGTTTAAATCTTTTGATCCCAATGCCCTGAGTGATCATATTTCCGACAACTGGGTTGCTTTTCCTGTCACTCCGTTCACCATAGGCTATACATATCCTTTTCCAGCCTTCACCCAATCTTTCTTTTCCCTAACCAGC